>CAOLHI010000540.1:0-595808 GCA_948474755.1 Ctenosaura bakeri | reverse complement strand
GTCACAGTCTTAAGGACCAGACTAGCAGCATATTTGGATATAAAGCTTAACTCAGCATTGAAAATATAGAACTCTTCAGTAATAGATTGTCATCACAAGCAATGAAGGCTCTCTTGAAGATGGCTGCGGCCACTAGGTGAAGCAGTGCCTCTCAGATTTTTGTACTGCATACATCTACAGTATTCAGGAAAAGTTCCTGGCATGCTGAATGAGTAAAACCTTATCTTTAACAAAACATTTCATACAGTTCACTTTCTCTGAGTTTCCACTGCAAAAAACTGATTTTTTTTCATGGGGGAAAAGCAGAGGTTTCCAAATCCCTCCATTTTGCCAGGGGGCCTTCACATTTCTGATCAGATGTTAGTGGCCCATAATGTGTTTTTGAACACAATTCTGAGCATAGGTTATTTCATTAAACTAGTGTTTCTAGTGTGACATTTTAGCAAGAATTAGGGGATCATTTCAGTATCTGCAATCCCTGGTACAAAATAACATTGACTCTTGGCTTCAGTTAAATGTGATATGGTATTTCTACTATATATTTTTCTGAGAAACACTCCCAGGGTTAGAATATAAGTGCCTAATACTGTTATTGGATGCTAAGGGTGTTGTTCTTGCCCTCCACTATCTGGTACAGATTCAATTTGGGTACATAAATAAATGCAATCAAATTTGTTTGTCTCGTGTGTCTCTTTGTTTGTCTTCGAGTGTAGTGGAGTCTCCTTCTTTGGAGGTTTTTAAGCAGAGGCTTGATGGCCATCTGTCGGGAGTGCTTTGAGGGTGTTCCTGCATGGCAGGGGGTTGGACTGGATGCCCCCTGGGGTCTCTTCCAACTCTACATTTCTATGATTCTATGATTCTTCTTACTTTGATGAATCTCAAATATTGCTGCTTAATATGAGGCAGGTTTCTTTTCTTCTATTAGTGGAGAATAAAATGTGTTTTTTTTTTAAAAAAAATATTGATCCAGAGAAATGTAAGGTGTACAATTTTTAGCACAGTTCTTAATCTTCAACTGTTACAGCAAGGGGAGTTTGACTCTCTCCTTCCTGCCCTTCCATTCACAAGTGAAAACTTTTTTGTTCTGACAGGTTTTTAGGACCTGACAGTGGGGACTTTTAGTGGTGTCCTGTTTTGCATACTTTTATTTGTGTCTTTGGATGGATTTGTTTTAAATGGTTTTAATTCTATGGTTAACCTAACTGCATTTTAGTAATAACTATCTGCAAATTTTTACTTATGTCATGTGTGTACTTTCATTGGTGTTTGCGTTAATTTTGGTAAGTCACTCTAAGTCTCAGTTTAGGGGAGAAGGAAGGATACAAATGAATGAATGAATGAATGAATGTGTTGTCTGTCTAAGAAGCAGACCCAAGCCTCAATGCTAGCAGACCTTGTAGAACAGCGGTTCTCAACCTGTGGGTCGCGACCCCTTTGGGGGTCGAACGACCCTTTCACAGGGGTTGCCTAAGACCATCATAAAATACTACGTATTTCCGATGGTCTTAGGCTCCATTCCCTCCTCGGTGGTGATGCGCAAACACGAGCCACGTGCTCATGTCCTCCTGCCCCCTGTTCAGAAGGGACTGAAATCGCTCCCCTCTCCGCTACCGGGAGAACCTCCCGTCTGACAGGCCAGCTTGGGGGGGCGGCGGCAGCAAGGGGGCATGCCCCCTCCTCGCCACAGCCCCTGCCCCACTCCCCACAGAGGGGGGTGCTGTGGAAGGGCTGGGGGGCTGCAAGGCAGCACTTTTCCAGGGGGGCGGCACAAAAGACAAAGGCGCTGGGATTCCTCCCCCCCGGGCCAGGGTTGACACTCTGGAAACTTTTCCCCCAGCGGAAACGAGAGCGAAGCAGAAGCAGAGCCCAGGGGGGGGAGTTCTCGGAGTTTTTCCCCGGGGGAGACGCGCGGCTCCTCTTCCCCTCCCTGCTCCCCCCTGTCTCCGTTCCTGGCCGGCAAGGCGGCCTTTTCCAGGGGAGGGGAGGCATTGTAAATAATAAATAAATAATTTTATGGTTGGGGGTCACCACAACATGAGGAACTGCATTAAAGGGTCACGACATTAGGAAGGCTGAGAACCACTGTTGTAGAAGAAACAGAAGGCAATTTGTTTACTTTGGGGCAGAAGCTAAATACATCACTTTTTCAGAACCCCAGACAATCCGGGCCTTTCTTCAGTTAAGCTTGATGTTTCTTTACAATCAGATGTTGCTCTATATTCCAGGAAACTTTACTAAATATGTGTTAGTTGAAGACACCTGTGCATTTTGAATTTTCCACACTCAAAACTAGCAGAAAACAAGAGATGCATCTCAAGATACTCGAATGAATAATTTATTAATAAAAAGCCCTGGACTTGAGATGTGTCTCCTGTTTTCTGCTTGTTTTATTGGATATTGCCAATTTTTTGTTTCCTTCCTTTTTAACATCAACTACTTTCTTCCAGCACATGTGACAATATTGCAGAATGCAACTTACATTGGTGGAGATTAAAAGGGAGTGAGGTGGGCACTGTTTGGCACTTTGGTCTCCCTGTGACAGGCAAGGGAAGGATCAGGCTAATTTACTGCTTGTGTGTGCATTTAGGAAGACTGTGCCTTTCCATCCCAACAGTGGGGTGTTTCAAAGCCCACAGGCTTCATCTCCTTGCCACACTCAGGAGTCAGGAGCTTGCTTTATATGACAGCTTGATTATTATCATCCAGAAGTGTCTGTCTTCTCTGGGACTCCCACGAGGGAGCTGCTACCCTCCTGGGCCCCTTTCCCTAGTGGAGTGTTTTTTTGTTTCAAAATAAGTCTCACTATTGCTGTGTCATCCATGCAAGTGAATGACAGGTGTGGGCAAGGCAAATGTGAATGTTTGCTAAGAAATGCACACAGAAATGCACACACCTGCAGAGTATATCTGGGCCTCAACGTCCTGTCAGAAGGTAGGAGAAGGGGGGAAGACTGGAGACTCATCTGCGCTTGGAAATGCTCACTTCTGAAGATGACTGAATTACATTTGCTGCCTGGTGAAATGGATACATTTGCCAAATGCTCAGTTTTGTCGTACAGTGGGTGGGGCACGTTGTGCAACACTAAAAGATAAAAAGGCACAGCTCAAATCTGAAAGAAAGACAGAACCTTAGATTTGGAAAGTACCTCAAGGGTCATCTACTCCTGTCCCTTACCACTGCAGGAATACATAGGTAAAGCATTCCTGATAGATTACCATCCAGTGTCCAATGAAGGAGACTCCACCACCGTGGCCCTTTCCACATGACATTGTCACCCCACCACAGCAACTAGTTGTTCCTGGTCCAGGAGTAATGCTACTGCACAGCATCATCACTATCCAGATGTTATCCCATGCTCAAGCATTGCAAATCATCCCTATTTCATTTCCAGAAAAAATCCGTTAAGAGCCTCCTTTAGTGCTACAATCCCGTCAGCCATGTCAGTGCAGTTCTGTAGTAGTGCTTGATAGCACTTCCTGTCATCTCTGATCCAGAAGTGGGTGGGGTGTGGGCATGCCCAGTTTTTCCCTCCCTCAGCTACTCCTATGGTGTGGCAAGTTTGGAATCTACCACCTCTCCATGTTTATTTTAAATTTCACCTTTTGAGTTAATTTTTTAAAATTTTTAATACATTTTTTAGCATTATAGCACACAAATGCAATAGTGTACTGGCATGTCATTACATTACAACATGACTGTGATAGTATGGCTTACAAAAAAACAAAAAAATCCAACCAATCAGGAGTTGGTGGTTGGGGAAAAGGTGGGGAAAGGGACTGGCCACTGAAGCTGTAGTACAGAGGGAACACTGGTTACAATAATGCTACTCATCTGCAGTAGAGGTAATCCTAACCCAACATCATCATGGAAATGGCAATGCTGGGATTGTAACAGAACAACCCACTATTGAGGTATGGTGTGGAAAGGGCCCTTCTTATGAAGTCTCTTCCAACATCAAATTGCTCCTACCATCAGAATTTCCTTCTTTGTAATTTGAATCCGCTGGTTAAGGTCCCATCTTTTGGAACAACAGAAAACAAACTTGCTCCAGTATTCCGCATGGCATACTTTCAGATATTTGAAAACAGCTATTAAACCACCTCTCAGTCTTGATGAGAGAAGAGGGAGGACTTGTTCATGTGACAGTCAACACAAGTGTCTTCCATGCTAATTATTAACAGATTCAAAATGGGTACAAGACCTTTTGCTTACTGACAGATTCTTCTCCCTTTTTTGTATACACTTTGTAACCTGCATCTGAGAGAGTTATTCCAAAACCCAACAATTATCAATTTTCACTGAACAGTAGAACAGTAGATGTATTTGTTTATACATCTGGTGTTTTCCAACTGGCCACCCATTTCCATGCATATTTCATGTAGGAGATAACACTTATTTCTGGCCTCAGAATAAAAGCATGAGGAAACACTCACCCATTGTACTCCAGGGTGACTTTAAAATCAGCATGGCAACATTTCTCCTGTTGCATGCTACCACCAAACACTATCCAACGAGCTCTTTCCTTGTTTGACTGTGGTTGTCTGCTCAGTGCCATTCAAGCTGTCTATTTTAATTGCATACACCGCAGAAAAGGACAATGGAGACCACTGGACTTCCAGCAATGTAATATCTTCTTTGAAAAACCCTTTCTTTTTTACCATTAGCAATGAGTGCAGTCCAGAAAGCACCAAATCCAGTCTCTTAGAATATTTGTGATTCTAAGACAGAGTGCAGTGGCTTAAATAAAATAGGGATTGGTGACATTTCTTGCGGTAGTTGATAAACATTTCATGAACAACCATGAGTCTAGAAACAGTGACTGTTCCAAATAAAAAGGAAGGTTTAGGCTGATCTAAACATTTAACAAAATTATGTAGAAGAGTCCTTGTGGCCTTGTATCACTTTGGACTCTGGGTGAGGTGAGGAGGAATCGTGATTTTGAATACTGTCTTGTGTCAGGATGGGTCTCTGTGATTATGTGCCGACCTCTTTTGTATTCCTGTGCAGTGCCCTGCCATTCAGTTTACTCAGAAATCTATCTGTGTTCATATTTAACCTACAAACTACTGAAGACCTACCTGTTCTCTCAGACTTTTCATCCTTTATCTTCTCTCTTCATATAGTCCCATTGTTCTGTGTCACAGTCCCCACAGTGGATTGGGCTTTGGCTGCGAGTCCTACTTTCTCTGGAGGTCCTTAAACAGAGGTTGGATAGACATCTTTTGGGAGTGCTTTAATTTTGAATTGCTACTTGGCATGACGTTGGCCTGTCTGTTTGTTTGTTTACTATTTAAGTATTTCTGAATCACCTCCCAGCCCAGAAGGGCTCCCAAGGTGATAAACAAATAGAAAATAATTAGTACAAAGGTGAAACATTTCAAAAGTACATGAAAGTATTCTTTTTAAAAAACTCCTAAAGACTATCTAAAAACAATTCTAGAATCCAGTTTTAAGACAGTTAAAACAGCAATTTCAAACACTGAATGCCATGCAGAACAGCACTGTTTTGGCTGCCCATCAGCTGCCCACCAGCAACTTGAAGGAGATGGGGTCAGACTAACTTCCTTGGGCAGGGAATTCAAGTCCCTGCTACAGAGAAGGCCCTGTTACATGTACCTACCAACTTTAACTTCACAAGGTTTGGGGTCATACAACAGGGCCTCATCTGAGGATGTCAGATTTCTGGCAAGCTCATATGGGAGGAGGTAGTCTTTTAGATATTTTAGACCCAAGTTATTTAGGGCTTTGTCGGTCAATGCCAGCAGGTTGAACAGATTTTGGAAACAAATTGGAAACCAGTGCAGTTCTTGGAAGATTCGTGTTCTGTGGTCTCTAGAATAGAGAGAATGTTCCATAGTCCTCTTTCAAAGAAGTATTTATAACCTCCACCACCCGATTGGCTAGTCTCCTCTAGCAGCTTTAATTAGCCAGAATGGACATGGGTCTCACCTCCCCAAGCAACATGGCCACATCATCATGCTGAACTGATCCATCAAAACAGGACAAGTACCTGCTTCAGTTTTCTCTGAAAACTGGTGGAGTCCAAGTTAGAATTAATCCGAGCAATTTTCTCTACAGAGTATTTAACAAATTCATTGCAGTGCTTTCTCTCTGAGATCTAGGATGTAATAGCCCTTTAACTGTCTGGAACAGTTATGTTGGATGATATTGAGCCAATGTAATAGAGACAAGCAAAGTATTGTTTCTTTGGTGTCCTCACTACTACAAAGTAGGTTCTACAATGTGCCTTAACCCATGCTTGGTACGATGAATTCACTGTTGCACTAGTTGTCTACGCAAGTGCATCCTTGCACTGAGCTCCTCAGAAAGGCAAGCACCCATGCTCTGTACCCAAGTAAAGGACACTTGGGAGCATCTCTGTCAGTTGCCTGGATCATCTCTGTGTTCCACAGATCAAGCAGGGCATCAACAGACTTACCAACTCTAGCAACCCGAAAATCCCCCCAGACCATTCAGGAATCTTTCTGGATCCATTTGGAGCAGAGTATTTTTAATGGGTCCACTCCACACACACAGAGATAGGAGTCCTAGTAAATTTGAGCTCTATCTGGAAATGATTTGTCCCTGAGAACAGGGTTCTCTCAAACGCCCACATCACCCAGATCACTATCATCCTGATCAGCAAAACAAACAAAAAACAGATCAGGATGTTAACTAGGTTTCTCAATCATATAAAGCCTCTAAAATAAAGATACTGTCCTCAATCCTAACTGGAGTAAACTGAGTGAATTAATGGAACATACATAAAATGTTCATTTATCAAGTTTCCACTGATTCAGTCAGTCTGCTTTAGTGAGGATTAACAATTTGATTTAGGCCTTTGTTACAGTCAGCTTGTAGTATCTTTTCATGGGGATCTGGGGCATACCAGAGAAATAAATACTTCCCTGTTATCATTTACATATATAACAAAATAGTGCCAGCTCTCACTGAGGTCTCAGGATTTTGCACATTTTTCACTAGCTTAATATATTACACCAGTTTTTATTTCCATTAATGCAAGACTGTACTTTAAAGGACAGTAGTGTGCCTCTCAGTCTGTCTCTCTGAGTGCTCAGCACCCTCCTTCCATATGCCTTTGTCACTATAGGATCTCAACTATATGCACAAAACCCCAAGTCCCAACCCAATCAAACAAAGCCTTAATTGCTTGCACGGCTTCCCACTAGGGATTGCTGAAGGAAGCAAATCAGCCACATATGATGACAGATGTTAGTCACAAAGCCTCTTGCACTGCCGAAAGTATTCCAGTGATTCAGCAGCGAGGTGAAAAGGATGGTGGATATGGGAGAGAGCAGCCATCTGCTAAAGATCACCCAGTGCCTTAATGCAGTCCATTTTCATCTGGAGTCCAGACTTCATAGGGACTAATGGGAACACATTCATCTGAGAGGTATCCAGATTATGCTTACTAAATTGCAACCCAGGTAGTTGTCTCTTTAAGCAGGGCTGTGGAGTTGATATGCCAGTTGATATTCAACTGCAACTCCAACTCCATCTCCTCTTTTTTTTCTAATCATTGACTCCAGTGTCTTCCTAAATGGCAAATGTTTATTAGTAACAACAAATTTATTGTTGTAAATTGATAGCACAAAGTATTTCATCCCTACCACATGGATCATCAAGCAACTTGCATTGATAGACCATAATATTCTATAAAATTTGATTAAAATTTCTGAACAAGATAGATTTCCTAAATTCCTGTGAAAGAAAATATGCAGCAAAATAGATAGTATAAGCTTTCATTTTTAAGCTGGAGTCACAGTCAATACATTTCTTCACCCAAAAATGCCTCCAATTCCATGACCCCTACTCCACAGCCCTGTCTTTAACATGCAGCTAAGAAGACAAATGCTATCAGATGTGTTTTTTTCTTCCTTCAGTCTCATTAGCTACCATCCATGTCACCATGTCTCGTGTGCGCTCCAAGAAGCAGGAGAGGCAGGCGTAAGTGACAAGACCAAGTGGCAAAACAACAACAACAACAAAAAAAAACAACAACCATACTCACTTCTGTCATGGTGGACTGTTTGAAAAGTAGGAGCACTCTCTGGGGTTGGTGTCTGCAAAATTTATCTGAAGGCTTATGCAGATTGGCTGTGGGTCACTGGGAGAAGTGAAATCAAAAGTATGTTGCCCTGACATGACCCAAAATAGCAGCATTTTTGAAAGCCCAAGTAAAATGAAAGATTGCAGAGAAAGAATGCTGGAATGGAAGAACAGCAACTTGCTGCCCTCTAGAAACGTCAGGCAGCTCATAATCCCCATCCACTGGTTATGGTGGGGAAAGCTGATAAGAATTGTAGTCTCCAGCTTGATCGGGGTGCCAGGCCTGTGGGTCTGTGAAGTCACATGGCACTGCAAAATCTCAGGACTGTATTTCTCAGTAGTTCTTGCTTCATCCTGTATCTCAGACCTGGGGAGAAAGGAAGAGTGAGAGGAAGAGAGAAAAGAAGAGAAAGAACTTTAGCTTAAAGTAGGGGTGGGCAGTTGTGGAAGGCAAGGGGGCCACATTAGTCCATTAGGAGACCTGAGAGGGTTGCACCTGCTCCCACCAAAAAGAAAAATGCCTCTAAATGGCATGAGGGCATTTTTGCCATGTTTTGGGTTTCAAGAAAGGCCTCTCCCAGGCCTAAATTGGTTCAGGAGCACAAAAC
The DNA here is from genome assembly GCA_948474755.1 of Ctenosaura bakeri. Classification (NCBI taxonomy): domain Eukaryota; kingdom Metazoa; phylum Chordata; class Lepidosauria; order Squamata; family Iguanidae; genus Ctenosaura; species Ctenosaura bakeri. The sequence continues at coordinate 587,130 of CAOLHI010000540.1, read as the reverse complement.
ATGGTAGAATTGCACCCACGCCTGCCAGTGGACATTTTGAAATATTTTGAGGCGATTTTTTTTAAATTACAAAAATTGCATTTTGACCCATGGGACCTTCAGATGTAGTGGAAATGCCCTCCACACCTTCTGGAGTGCATTGGGGGCGTTCTGGTGAAGTGGCCGTCTAGGGAAACGAAAAAACCTCAGAGTCCTTGAAGCAGAAAGTATTATATTTTATTTTCTTACTGCGCAGGTTTTGCTGAACTGCGCAGGGTCCCCAGTGTGAGTATCACTGAAGACCCTGCACTCCGTCAAAAACCTCCCTTATATACACCCTTAACAGTAGAATCAATTACAAATTGGTTACATTACATCATGCATGCAAGGATACAACATGTCAAAATGATCTATTACTTCCCTTGTCCTTGTGATAAGTTGCAGGAAAGAACAAGCCTGCTTTCCATGACCTGCCACCCCTTCGTTAAGCACTTTCAGCACTATATTCCTTAGATAAGAAACATCTGCAGTTAATTATAATTTCATCTATTTTTCTACCAAACACAAAATCATATCTTTAACCCTTTCATTCCCCCCTTCATGCCAGATTCTCTGCAATTTGAAGCATGTCCCTCCTATGCATACCCGTGGGCCATTACTGCGTAGCGAGCCGCTTTCCCTTCCATAGCGTCTGAAAGGGAAGTCCGCACACACTTTATAGCACAGGACAGGCATAACATAATTAAAACTCCCCCAACCAATAATAGTACAAAACCAAGGAACAACGTTCTTAACCACCCAAAATTTGGCAACCAGGATGTTAACCATTCCAAGGGATTACTTGCCCCATTATCATTGTTCAGTATTACCTCTTGTAAGTGTTGCACCTCATCCTCTATGGTCTTATTTAAGTCATGGAAGGTAACTTTGCATCCTCCCTTGACTATGGAACAAAACCCCCCTTTTCTGGCCAGCAAATAATCCAGAGCCAACCGATGCTGTAAGAGTAACTGATTCAACTCCTCGACCTCGTGTTGCAGAGCCCTCACCAACCTCCCAGTTGCATTTATAGTCTTTTCCAATCTACAGGTCAATCCCAATATACTTTTACGATTTTCCTGTGCTACAATTCCTGGGTAGGCTCCCAGGGTGAGGAGTCCTGTAAATAATCCGCCTGCTACTCTGCTACCTTCAGTTCTAGACAGTTGGGGTCCTACAATAACCAAGTCCTCACACTGGTTACCTAATGGTCCCACCAGATCTCTTCTTTTTCTAACTCCTCGCTTCTCTTTCTCTGGCATGAAAACCTGAACAGGTATGGTCATATACCCTATTCCCACACACTGATAGGCTCCTGGGTGGTAATTGGTGGCCCATCCGTCAAAATAAAACCACAGATGCGGATCTCTAGCCATCATCCCCGAACAAATGCTACCCGACCCAGTATAATTAGAGACAAACATAGGATACTCCGGGTATAATTCTTCAAAGCTTGTATTACTTAAACCCCCTTCAAAGTGATATGAACTATTATATGAGTCATACAAATAGAACCTGCTACTACAGGCTGAATAATTTCCTAGTTTATCATAGAATGCAGAGTGTTTTACATACCCCTTCCATTTAGAGTTCCAATTTCCACTATGATGGCAACAGAAACACATTCCCGGAGAATAAGTATAGAACTTCAGTCGCTTGAACTGTGTTCTGTTCATTCCTCCATCAACTGTGGCAAACAGATTCGGGGTTCCTCCAACGCTGACTGTAGGGCTCCCACTATCACCCCTGGTTCACTAATAAGAGAGGGCATGAATCCAAAATCTGCTACAGTTTGTGGGTGTTCGTATATTAAGGTGACATCATGCCCATGTTGTTGGAACATATGGGTGGCGTGTCGCTTAAACCAATTGGCCCCGACTATCCCGCACACCACACTCCACATTCCGATTATCAGCCTCCACCCCATCTTCAGAGCTGGAGGGGGATCCCACTCTCCTTGTCCCACAAAAATATCCCCTATACATATATATGAGAGCTAATATTCCCAAAACTATACCTACTATCAATATTACTATCTCATTAACAGTCATCACACGTTGTCAATTGCTTACCGCGGGAGGGATCTAGCCGTGCGTAGAGTGATCAGCCTCCGGAGTGACCACAGCAGGGCTTAGTCCCAGTCTTCCTCCTCAGCAGTTGCTAGGTCTGACCGTACGTAGAACTGCCAGCTCCCAGGTATGTGACAGCAGTAGGGTCTAGCCTAGATCTTCTTTCACCTGTTGCGGATCTGACTGTGCGCAGAATGGTCAGTTATCTGGTATGACCACAGCAGAGTCTAGTCCGAATCTTCTCTCCCCCTTTTTCGCTTGGAGAACTTCAATTTCAGAGGGTTGTCTTGTGATGAAACCACAGTCCAATCAGTAAATGCCTTTTTCACCCTAGTGTAATGTATCCAGGGCTTCAACCCTGCTACCTTTACTGCGGTAGGGGTGACTAACAGCACCTGATACGGCCCCCTATTTGTGCTGTGACCATAGGCTCCCCGGGGCCGAGAGCAAGGGGGCCTGGTCTGTCCTAATCGTAGTGTTCCATTCCAACCAGTCCTGCAAAATCCTCAAACCCTTCATCCACCTCCTGCCCGTATCTTCCGTCCACCACTCTTCCTCTTCCTCTTCCTCTTCCTCTTCCTCTCTCTGTCCCCTGCCCCCTCCCGACTATCCCCCTTCGTCTGGGGCATTCATTTTTCCAATGTCCTTCCTGTCGGCAGAGGGCACACTCATTAGGCCCCAATAGGGTTCCACTCCTTCTTCTAACCTTCCGATCATCTCCCTTTACCGCCAGTGCCGCAGCCAACAACTCTGCCTTCTTCTGCATCCGTTTATCCTTTTCCCGCTTTTCCTCTTGATCTCGGTTTACATACACTTTCTGAGCGATCTCCAGTAATTGGCTCAGATTCATGCCTACAAATCCTTCTTGCTTCTGGAGCTTCTTTCTTATGTCAGGGTAACTCTGGGTCACAAAAGCCAAGTTCACCATCTGCTGGCTTCCTGGGTCGTCTGGGTTCACAGGGGTGTATTGTCTATAAGCATCAAGCAACCTCTCCAAATATGTCCCTGGAGGTTCCGTAGGCCCCTGGAGTACTTCTGCTATTTTGGACATATTAACAGGCCTCTTCATCCCTGCCCTCATAGCCTCTATCAGGAGGGCTTGATAATCTGTAAGCAAAGCCATTTGGCCAAGATTGTTCGGATCCCATCCTGGATCTACCAAGGGAACTCTGCCCCTTATCCACTGTTCAGGGTTTGCTTCCCCAGGGGGTACTCTGCCCCTTACTATTCGTTCTGCCTGTTGGATTATCCTTCTCCGTTCTTCAGTGGTGAACAGAGTCAGGAGTAACTGCTGACAATCTGCCAATTGGGAACATGTGAGGCCATAACGCTGGAGCAAAGTTCTATCATTTCCTGCGGTTTCTCCGTATATGTAGCATAATGTGTTTTCCAGTTGAGGAGGTCCGATGTAGTAAAAGGAGTATACTGATAACTCTGGATCCTCCGGTAACCTCCCTCTGCATTTGGGTCCACCAACACCTGCTCTACTTGTCGCAAGGGTGCAACCATCTCCCCACCCTTTTCACTGGATTCATCACCATCGGTCATCCTCTTCGGAAGCTTAGGCGCTGGCTTAGGTCGTTTCCTCTTAGACTTTTCTTGAGCTTTTTCTTTTGGTCCATGCCTGAGGTCAAAGGAATCTCTTTCTTCTGGGGCAACTAGGTCGGACTCCACTAGGTCGGACTCCTCCGAGCCAGATTCTCCAAACCCCCGGCTCCTCCTTCTGGCTGAGAGGAGCCTGGTTGTGAGGTTCCAGCAGGCAATGGTATAGCAGCAATAGGAGTCGGAGGTAGGGCGGGCTGGGGCTGCACCACCGCCAGCGGTGGGGCTGCCACCTGCACTGCCATGTATGGGGGAGGGGCAGTTGGACGAGGTATATTATCTTCTGGAACTGAGTCTGGCAAAATCTGGCCCCTTCCAAGCTTCTTCCTTGCTCTCTCCTGCCGCACTATCATAGCCTTACAAGTCTGCTCCTGACATTTTCGCAACCAAGGGGGGTTCCCAGAGACCACCGTGTCCCATGAATCTATATAAGGGAATTGATCAGGGTGGCCAGGCTCACCCACTACTATTGAATACACTGCCTGGACCCGGGCAGGTTCCAGGCTTCCCTCTGGGGGCCACCCAACCTTGAAGGAGGGCCACTCCACTTCACACAAGTTTCGCAAACGTCCCGGTGTCATTGGAGGGTCTCCATAGTCCCCACTAAATCCCTTTTTGAAATTCTTTAACATGCACCCCAAAGGGGTTTGTTGACTCGGTCCCCCTCCCATTTCCTCCCAATCTGGACAGGACACACTAGGGAGGGGTGAATCGGCGCGTGAGTAAGGGGTCTCACGTGCCAACACAAAAGGGGACAGATAACACTCTCTTCGTGCCGACCCACGCACCCGGACGCTCAACGGCATGCGGTGGGAACTGCGACACCACCCAGCATTCCTTGCACACCCCATTCACACCAACAAACTACCTCCCATTTCCTTTCCCGGGTTCCACGAGCCCTGCGGTTTCACCCACGCCTCTAATGGTGGGTTACTAGGGCAAGACTACAGGGGGGTGATCAGGCCCCCTCTTCTCCCTGAGATTGCAGGGAGGTTACTCACCAATAACCGTGGGAGGGTTCAAGTTTCTGCTTCAACCTCGGGTCCCTTGGCAGGAACGCCGCCGCCGGAGATGTCACCCCGATCCGAGCCAAACCTGTTTTGTCAAAAATATTCAAAGGCGCCCTGGCTGGCTTCACCAAAAAGGGGCGACAATCCCCGACGCCTAGGCGTCCGCCAAAGTGGGCGGGAAAAAGCCCTTCAAATCCCGGACGAGCCCCCAGAAATGAAGTGGCCGTCTAGGGAAACGAAAAAACCTCAGAGTCCTTGAAGCAGAAAGTATTATATTTTATTTTCTTACTGCGCAGGTTTTGCTGAACTGCGCAGGGTCCCCAGTGTGAGTATCACTGAAGACCCTGCACTCCGTCAAAAACCTCCCTTATATACACCCTTAACAGTAGAATCAATTACAAATTGGTTACATTACATCATGCATGCAAGGATACAACATGTCAAAATGATCTATTACTTCCCTTGTCCTTGTGATAAGTTGCAGGAAAGAACAAGCCTGCTTTCCATGACCTGCCACCCCTTCGTTAAGCACTTTCAGCACTATATTCCTTAGATAAGAAACATCTGCAGTTAATTATAATTTCATCTATTTTTCTACCAAACACAAAATCATATCTTTAACCCTTTCACTGGGGCATTATTTTGCAAGCTTTGCCAAAACCGGGGGCCCTGGGAGCCACAAAAATGCCTCCTGGGGCGCACATGGCCCAAGGGCCACACTTTGCCCACCCTAAAGGCAGATCTTTGAATATTGGCATAGTGTCAGCAGGGCTCAGAAGTGCAGTATAAGATGCGTTTTACCACTTTCAAAGCAACTATAATTCAGAGTTTGTTGCTCAACAAACTGAGCAGAAAGTCCTGGAAAATGAAAGCTTAACAATCAGCTGCTGAAGCTATTCTGGCTGATAAAGAGAGAAGCCTGAACTTATATTTTAAATCCAGTTCTTCTGAACCACCCCCTAGGTGTCTTCAAGGCTCCCCTGTTCACCTATCCCTTGAAACCACTTCTGTGTCAATTATATGCCTGCGTGGCTGCTGGAACCCGTACAGAGGTTGCTAGTACTGAAAGGCCTTCAGCACTTGCCTCCAGGCTTGGTTACTCAAGTACACTGCTGGTTTATACATTACAGTATCATGAGATGGTTGCAAGACAAGCCTTGTGGGTTCCTCCCCCTGCTACCCCATAGGAACAGCAGAAGAGGAGCTCTGTGATTTAGGTCTGGCTTTTGAAAGTTGATAGTGAAAAATAAGAGGCTGGTTTGTGTTCCCATAATGCATACAGTTGCTGGGAAACTACTAAAGCAAAGACCTTAGGCCTGTGTTTTAATTGTTTAAAGTACAGATGCCCCCCACTTATTTGACAGGTGAGGGTGCAGAGCACTGTCAAAAACTGAAAATCATCAAAATGCAGAACCTGTTCTTTAAGATGGCTAGGGCAGTGGCACAGCTGCTATAAGCCCAAGAAACTGGCGCACACAGAACACAAGGGATGGAGAAGAGGAAGAACAAGAGATGGATGGGAGGACAGGGGGGATAAGGAAAAGGCTTTTGAATGGAGTACGCCTGTACAGAGCTCCCAACAACAATCCACCCCCTTTTCCTTGAGGACTCTTCTGATTGGGTGAGGTTTTTGAGAGGAGTGGGATGGATGGAGCGGAGGGGAGTAGTTCTGGTTACTATCAAGAGTGGATCATCAAAAAGCAGGCCTTCAAAAAGCAGGAGACACCTCTAAAGGAGCCCTGGTGGCCCACTGGTTAAATGCCAGTACTGCAAGCCACAAGGTTGTAAGTTCGATCCTGCCCGGCTCCAAGGTTGACTCAGCCTCCCATCCGTTCACAGGTCAGTAAAATGAGTACCCAGCTTGGTGGGGGCATGTAGAGAAATGTTTCAAAATACATGCTATTTGTAAGTTGTTCGCCGCCTCGATCCATATGGAGAGGCGGATACAAATAAATAAATAATAATAATGATGCCCAAGAGATCTACCTTGCTAGATGACTCAGTCATACATAACCATTCTGCAGTTCCTTTTACTGATTTTTCCTTCTTGCATTCCAATTTTCTGTCTTCCTGACTTTTTTTTAATGTTTCATAGCTCTGTTTTTTCCCCTCAGGGCCTCCATTCATAATACTCTACCGTCTTTATTAGTCTTTTTTTTTCATTCTTTATGCTTACCACATTCATTAATTCTCTCCTCCCCTTTGAGCCCGGAGCTTCCCTCCAGAAACATTCACAACTTTAAAGTTTTCTTCAGAAGCCCTTGGTTTTCTCACTACTAATTCCACAGCTCATTTTGGGTTTTTGTTTTGTTTTGTTTTTTGAGGGGTGGAGGGGCTTCATTTTGTTGATGTAGGCTTAATCCAGGAGAAGTGCTTTGAGGTTTGTGGAATTGCTTATGCTTCACAATCTAAATGAAGTTTTGAAGAGACATTAAAGTGATCAAAAAATAACTTTCAGATTTGCTCAGCTTTCTTATTCTTCTTTGGACCCGAGTCTGATTCATTCCTCATCACTATTAAGCAGTGGTTCTTCACCACAACTTGGAAAGCCATGCTGGCTTGAGGAATTGAAGGAGTCGTAATCCAAAAAGCTTACTTTTCCAATCTCGGTTCTTCACAATACAATGCCTGCAACAGTGTTCTTTGGATATATTTGCCAGGCACGTCTCCTCAGCAGACTCATTAGAATTGCCGTTTTTCCCAGAAGGAACAAGAAATTGGCATTGCTGGTTTGCAACTGCATATGCAGACCTACCCAGATTTATGCAGATTTAATTGGTTAGCACTTAGCTTGAGCCAAAAGAAGGAAAGAAACTCCAAGCCCACATATGCATGACCATTTGTAGAAACAGCTTTTGCATTAGTAACTGCAGTGACCTTTTTATAACTATACGTGGAAAGATACACATAAACGTTAATATGTATTTAATTTATTGTGCTACTTGCAATTGAGATCAGCATTTTCATTAGCTGAGTTGGATGTGTGTGTGTATGTGTGTCTGTCTGTCTGTCTGTCTGTCTGTCTGTAGGGGCAGGCATACAGGCATGTATACACATAAATCTGTACCTGCCTTTCTCCAGATGACATTAAACAGAGTGCTTGGAAACGGTCCCTATGATATAGGATTTTTTATAGGATTCCCTGTGGCTGCATATTCTAGTGCATCCACCATTGTCCAATAAAAAGAGAATCTGCATGATTTCTGCCTGTAAGTAAGCTAGGAAAAGGGCAATTGGAGGAGTACATGGTGTCTGCTCACTGAACCAAAAATCAGCTTTAGGGCATGATCAGAGGCGTGGTGAGTGATACAAGTTCTACTGACTCATCCCTTAGCACTTTAGTGATGCTATTTAGCAACATTTACAGTATCACACTTCCAAGTAGGTGCCCAATGAGTATAAAACAGAAAATTATCCCAGAGTTATAACATAACCAGGAATACTTTTACCAAGGAAGTGATTTAACCCCCTTGGCAGCAGTGTAATTCAGTTTATTCAGAGCAGAGTGAATCACATCAGGTGTGTCTGTGGTCCATCAGCAAGTTTCCCCTAAAATCCAGAACCTCTCTTTAAAAATAGAGTAGAGTTCCAAAACCTTCATCCAATAGTGAGTTTATTATCCTTATTCAGCAACATTGGATTTGGAATGTCATTGAAAAGCAACTTTTTTAAAAAAAAGTTATTTAACATGCTATTGTCATTTCCTTGTTCCCACAAAAAGGCACTTGTGAGATTTTCTGTCAAAAGTGCCAAAATAACTTGTCCAGGATTAGGTGCTATGCATTGTGATTGGAGGGTGGATGACAATGTTTGCTCCTTTGTGTCAGGCAGCAAAATTTCTTGGGCCAATCCTGATTGGCAAGCAGGTAGTATGAGGTTTCCTGGATTTCCTGGATTACCTGGATTACTGCTGGAGCAATCCTGTGGTCCAACAGGTGACCAGATTGTGCAGGGGTAACATCAGGACAATTTAGTTGGAATGTTGAGAAGACAACAACAAAAACAGTATGTGTACCAGAAAACAGGCCAGCTCTGACAGTCGTTCTCTTCCCTGACAACTCTGGCAGTGTTCGTATCAGTCAGGTATGGATGGAGCCAATCCACATATGGGGAAGCACACAATGTCAACCATTCCCACCACAGACACAAAGCACAACCGAACAGTACCATTCCACAGTGCCAGCCACTGTGGTCCTGGTAGTAAATGACCAATAACTAGGAGGTTCCATGAACAGTCATTTGAATCCAATTGATATCATTCACATGCAGATACTGTAAATAATCAGTTTTGGATGGCTAATGGATGGGCAAGGAAGGATGGGTTGTATGGTACAATATCCAGACATCTCTGGAGGAGGTGTGTTGAACAAATACAGCTGCTTCTCTGGGAGATAAGTTTGAGCCCTGTTTGAGAAACATTACAGAGGAGGGAGTCCTTTGCCAGGAAGGGACGAGGGGGAATTGTTAACAAGCAACAAAGAAAGAGAAAAATTACCTTCCTGGAGAAGCAAACACCACTAGTTTTAGCATAGAGCACAGAGATGGCAATACTGGCTTGAGCTTGTGAGAGCTGCAGTCCACCAGTTTCTGCAGTTTTCTAACACATAGGGCATTTCTGCACTAGCCTGTTATAGTGCTATTATTCCACTTTCAACATCCTGTGGAATCCTGGGGTTTGCAGTTTAGGGAGGGGCCTTTGAGGATGGCCTTTGAGGCCCCTCCCTAAACTGCAAACCCCAAGATTCCATAGGATGTTGAAAGTGAAATAATAGCACTATAACAGGCTATTATATGCAGAAATGGCCATAGTCCCAACTCCAATCGCACAACACAGTTACAGTACTTTGATCCCCCTTTAACTACTGTGGCTGCATCCAGTGGAATCCTGTGATCTGTAATTTGGGAATTACTGAAGCTCTCTTGCTGCATCTTCTAAGTACTCATGAAACAGCAAAACCCATGATTCCATAGGCTGTAGCATGGCAGTTAAAAGTGCTTTATTTGGTTAGAGTAAAAGGGCCCCTTTATTTGACGGAAAATTGGGATTTCAGGCAGGGGTCTCTCCCAGACCTACTGAAAATGCTGGTGAGTAAACTTTGAATCTTCTGCATATTAAGTCATGTGCTCTGCCACTAACTAGAGTTGTCATGTTTAATAAGGGGTGAGACTCCTGTCCCTTTAATGAATGTGTAGAGAATTTCAACAGTTGTTGGTTGTCATGCAGCCCTACCACTCACTTGCAGCCCTTCTCTAAGTGTGCAAAGACAGTATGGGCTTTGTAGACTGCACAGACATCTTTCCCTTTGGAGTCCAAAGGAAAATGTACACGTAGGGTGTATGCACACTGCAGAATTATAGCAGCCTGACACCACTTAACTGTGGATAGATCCTTCCTACAGAATCCTGGGATTTGTAGTTTTGTGAGGTAACTAGCCTTCTCTGTCAGAGAACTCTGGTGCCTCACCAAATTAGAAGTCCCAGGGTCCTCTAGGCTGAACCCTTAGCAGTTAGATTGCTGTAATTCTGTGGTGAACGCACTCTTCTCTGCCTTTTCAAGGGACAGTAACCACTGTCCCAGTTACCAGCAAAGTGAAATTGTGGGGAAACAAGGTATAGGCACTTCCCCATTGTTGTTTGTTTATATTGTGCCCTGAAAACATACATTATTAGAAGTTCCAAAAGTCCCCAGTTTTCAGTAAAAGGCTTGCAACCTTGCAGCAGTTCCACATCATCCTGTTGAATAGATGGTACTGTGAATGCCTCAGCCTGAACTGGATAGATCCCTGGTATTGTTTGAATAAAGGACAGAGAAGAGACTCCATTGTAACCTGCTTTTGTGATGGAGATTATGTAAACAAAAGAGAGTGAAAGATGAAAGTCAATGACTGCTTTGCAAGTGAGAGAGAGAGAGAGAGAGAGAAACGTGCAGACCACATGCATGGTTAGGTACTGAGATTAGCTTGCTTTAATGACTCTCTCCTACAACAAGCAATATGCATGCAGAGCACAGAGGTTATTTGAAGAGCAAGAGTGTGCTGCCCATTTCATTTTTCAAGAAGCAAGAGACCAAGTGGCACAGGCGTCCCACTTACTACCCATTTGTGGCTGAGAATAACTGGAGGGCTATAGGGGAACAAATAAAAAATTATCCCCTCACTCCTGATAAATACATGTTTCTGCAGAGTTCCACTTTCATAAAACCTTGGAGCTGGGATGTAAAACTTCTTTCTCTTGTTGTGTTTCTTTAAGTCACTTCTGACTTACAGCAGTTGTAAGGCAAGACTGTCATAGAGTTTTCTTGGCAAGATTTATTGAGAAGAGGTTTGCCATTGCTTTCCTCTGAGGTGGAGATCGTATGTCTTGCCCAAGGTTACCCACTGGGTTTTCCATGGTTGATTGGGGAATCAAACCCTCTTCTCCAGAGTCCCTGTTCAAACCACTACACCACACTATTAGCCTAGCCCCTGGGAAACTGACTTTGCCCCTTCTAAAGCTACCACTTACTGGCTTTCAGGCATTACCATTGCCTGGAGGAGGGAAAGGCAGGAAATATTTGCATTCCCTGTTACTGTGCTTGCTTTCTGACATTCAACAGGGCATGTGAACTAGTCCAACTGTTCCCCTCCCAATGGTAGGAGATGTGGATGCACTGCAAAAGTGGTGGGTGATCACTACATCAGACAGGCACTAGAAGTACATAGAAAGTTTATTCACTTTTCCAGAATATAGGAAACTGGCAGGCAGCAAAGCTGTTGTGTTGATTTTCTGCATTCTGTTTATAATCTGGATACTTTTTTAAATTTCAAACATGATCAAATTTTTGCTTTTGACCTTCAAAAATAATGCTCATTCTTATTGGTGAATTTTAAGGTACCACTTGTAAGTATCCACTTGAAAGATTCAACTTTTTTACCACATTTCAAAGAAAAAAGAAAAAAAGGAGCTCCAAATCCAGAAGGACACATAATTGGGAATGTTGCAGGGGGAATAGAATTATAATATATATTAAAATGCAAGGAAATTTAAATTAGAAGAATTGGCCTGAGAACCTTCTCCTCAAATTGGTTTTGACTCTGCTTAATGCACTGATTAAAAGCAAGTCAATTAATGAGAACCGTTAATGAATTGACAACACTGCTCTTTTTTATGAGCATGTCTTTTATCATTCTGTCCCTTTGTTCCTCAACTTTTGACACAGTCAGTTCCCAGGAAAACTGAGAGTATAAATAGATGAAACTCTAAACTATCATTGGAGTGGGGAGCGTGTAAACACCTGGAGTGAATGCAGAAAAATACTTTTTCCCCAGATACCTTAAAATGTTCTGTAAATTTTAGTGTTGTCTAAGTGAACCAGGCTGCCTTAATAATGATTGCCTAGCATGGGTGCAATACCTTTCTGCTATTCCGTTTAGCTGCTAGAGATAAGCTACAGATAGGCTTTCAAAATGCTTATATACTCTTGGGGGAAAAAGAAAGTAAGGAAAACAGATATTGGGAAGGAAACACTTGCCGTTCATTCAAGCTAAAGAAGGAATAATTTGTGGGGGCAGGAGAAAGCCATCTCATAAATACCACATATGTCAAACACTTGGCGGAAGAGGTCTCAGATCTGGAAATGAAATTGTCCTGCACTGCAGAAGGAAGAATGTCTGGATAGAAGAGACTATGCCAAAATACAATATCCACAAGAGAATGGTAACACTACAGAGTCTTGAGAAATTCAATATTCTTTGCCTAAGAAAGGGGCAGGTAGCTTTGCACAGGATAGGGCATCTCAAGGAAAGTTACTTTTCTGTTGCTAATGGAGTTGAAATTTTATTACCCACCTTTTATTGCCCTTTGACTCCCATCCCCTCATGGCCAAGAAGGGGAGCAGCCTGTGCCTGCATTGATATCCCCCCTATACCATTTTAACTGGTAACAGTAGTAACATCTGAGACAAAATGTAGTTCTGTGACTCTACCATGGTTGCTTTTCTTCTCTTGCATGATTTGTAACATCTTTGCCTGATGGAGAAGCCAGTGAAGCCTTGAAAGCTTGCATGATGTATTTTCTGCATTTTGGTTTGGCAATAAAGGTACTGCTCTTTTGTGGATTTTGGATTTTGTTGTATTTTGCTGCATGGCCAACATGGCTACCCCTGAATACTGGAGAAAAGAGACTTGCACTGCAAGATGACCTTTGACCAAAGCAGAGGGTTTTTTGCCTTGCATTTTTGTGAGACAACCTTGAACTTCCAGTTTTCCTTTCTCAAGGGAATTTGTCAAATTACCTCAAGTAGCATCTAAAGAAGAACTGCAGTCACTTAGTAAAAATGTCTTGCCTTTTCAGATCTGTGCAAGATATGAATTCAGCAAGATCTATCTTATTGTGCAGCCCATTCACAGCAAAATTAATGTAACTGAGCTCTGTCTTGTCCTTATGAATATGGAAGCCTGGAGAGAAGTAGCAAGTAGAAGTAGCAGGGCTTTGCTCCTCTCCTTTTCGAGCTGGTTAAGAATTGTAGTTAAGCAGGTGTCACAATATTAAGCATTAAGGTGTCAGCTTTATTCAGTACTTCAATATATTCTGTTGAGTCACAAGTTACAGAACTGCTGGATCTAAACAGATCTCCATAGATTGCAAAGTGTACCTCTTACTTCCCTGAAAATCTAACTTCTTGCCTGAAATAGACTCTGGGAGGAGACCATGTCTTGAACTGATAATTGCTTATGACATAGGAGGGGAACCTCTGGCCTGTGAGCCTTGTCTGGATCCCCACCTCACAGCTGAGAAAGGGAGTCCCTGTTGTTTCCAGGAAACTTATTCAGGGGTAGTTGTGGCCAAAACCCACAAAATCTCACTGTTTCCAGTCACTGACCATTTCCACACTACACTGCTATAGTGCTATTATTCCATTTTCAACATCTTGTGGAATTCTGGGGTTTGTAGTTTACTGAGGCCAAAGAGCTCTCTGGATGAGAATTCTAAAGGTCCCTCCCTAAACTGCAAACCCAAGGATTCCATAGGATGTTGGAAGTGGAATGATAGCACTAAAACTGTGTAGTGTGTAAATGGCCACTATTTAGACATAATGGGAGTTCCTACTCTCATCCAGCTGTTTGAAGAGCCCTTGGAAGCACAAGCTTGCATTTCCAGTTCCCCTACTGTTTGGTGCACTGCCACTCTCCCTGCATAAGGAAGAGAATGAAGAAACAAAGCTTAGTTCCCACACCAAGTGCTAGATGAACAACCATGGCATGGCTTGTGGCGATTAGGCAGGTCATCCTGTCTTCCTGCAACAAAGTGAGCAGGAAACCATTACTATGTACTTCCTGTCTTGGTACAGTGCAGGGAGAGATAAAAAAATCGGTTGGTAGATAAATCTGCACTCGGGCTAGTATGGTGTTCCATTGATGGTGCCTGTGGAGGTTTCTCTTTGGTTACAAAGAGAAGCTTCAAGGCAGCAGTTTTCTTTGGGAGAAAGAAAATAACATTTACTCTTTTTTTTTTCTGGGGGAAAAATGCTGAACCTTCTTGGGTCCTCACTCTGAAGCCTGCTGCTCTCCTTGTGAGTTGCTGTAAACCCAGCTCTACTTAGTTCCGATACACAGTCTGCCCTCACGCTCTCTAATCAGTGGTTTATGGGTTTCACTTAAGTGACAGCCCCCGAGATGTAGACTGAGGAGATCATCTAGATGCAGAAGATTGTGGTTATTCTCTGGTACTTTTTTGCCTGTTGGTTGTTTTAGTTTAAGAGGCAGAATTACACATTTTAAAGAGACGTCTCTCTAAAACCCAATTACCTCCAGAAGGCAACCTGATAAAAAGCTCCAGAAGGCAACCTGATAAAAAGCTACATGAAAATCTCCTTGTGCAGCAGTCGAGGGGAAACCAAAACAACAAAAGCCTCCGAAAATTGAGTTAACTAGCTTTAATCCTTTTGAAGGATGAGGTGCTTTGATAATTATTTCCTGCAGAGGTCAACAAGAGAAAGACGGGAGCAAAATAAATACATGCCCTGTGGTAATGGGTTTGGACTGACCTCAGAGGTTACCAGTTCTCCATGCTTTAATTATCTTTCCTTTTACAGTACCTCCTGCTTCCCACATCCATCTCAGGGAAAACTGACTGTAGAGATCAACTGTTCACCCAGTAGTCTTTCCTTGCCGGGTGCCTTCTAGCCATGTTGGAATATGACCTCCATCTTGCATGGCCCATGAGTGGGATTGATGGGGTGGTAGTCCAGCTCTGCTTGAGGGAAAGCTGCTGTACTGTTCTGAAGAGCACCTTCTGGGATTTGAGATGTGCTGGAAAGTAGTGATGAGCTCATACTGAGAGCACCTTTCAGATGCTACCAATTGGCTGGGAGCGGAGGAGAGACAAAGAGTAGCTTCAGAGCATTCCCTTGTACCATGGAATAGCTGTAAGGTGGTCCCCAAGCATCTGCTTTCCTTCTGGAAGGGAAGGCAGAAGAATGGGAGGCATTACGCATATTAGTAGCGCTCTTCCTTCTGTATCAGCAGAGTCCAACATAGCCAGCAGGGGCTCATAAATATGGGAGTGAGGAGAGGTGTGGACT
Organism: Ctenosaura bakeri; assembly: GCA_948474755.1. Taxonomy (NCBI): domain Eukaryota; kingdom Metazoa; phylum Chordata; class Lepidosauria; order Squamata; family Iguanidae; genus Ctenosaura; species Ctenosaura bakeri. The sequence goes on along the minus strand of CAOLHI010000540.1, from coordinate 571,870 downwards.
TCATGTCACCTACTCTTGTTCATCAGTGTAGAACCAGAGAAGGCGGGATCATTCTCACAGTTTTTTCCCACAACAACATCTGAATCTTACTGTAATGCTAGAGGCCAGCTCCCAGCTCTCTGCAACTCCAGCCTGGAGATAACTGCCCAGAATGATTGGCAGTCTCCCTCCTCACAGCTCCTTTTCCAAATACCTTCAAGTACAATTTCATACTTCAAAAACTATAAATTTGGTCTAAAAAGAAGTTCAGCATCTGGTGCAATATTCTACTTTCCTATACCGTCCCCCACATGTATATCTCTGATTGTGATATAGTAGAGTTTGTAGAGGTTCCTAAATACCCTGAAGGTACCAGATCATGTCTAATCTTTGAAGCTAAGCAGGCTCAGCCCTGGTTAGTACTTGGAAGGGAGACTACCAATGACTACTAAGCGTTGTAGGCTGTATTTCAGAGGAAGAACTGACAAAACCACCTCTGAGTATTTCTTGCCTAAGAAAACCCAATGAAATTCATGGGGTCACCATGAATCAACAGGCAACTTGAAGGCACATACACACAGAGAGAGAAAGTACCGTTTGTCTGTCTGCCCACTCCTAGTACTAATGATGTAAGACTGCTGAACAAGAGAATAAAAACAGTTTTCTATAAAGAGAAAAGTGGCAAGAAGGTGACAGGAACTTTTGTACAGGGCATTCTTCATGACAAAAAAAGAAGGTGGGGGAGTAAGAGAAGCCAAAGGACTAACAGCACAGACCTTATGTTTAGGAAAAGCCAAGCAAGGGTGACTCACAGTAGATGGTGAGAAAGCCTAAAAAGACAGATAAGGTGGCATAGTGGTTAATTAAACACAGAGCATGACAGATATATGAACAAATTATGGCCTCAAGCAGAGTCCCAATGCCATTGATGCAGAAGCCAAAGAAATAAGACAAGTAGCCTAGAAATAAGATGCTGATGTGAAATACAACTATTAAACCACCTGAGTCATAAATGTACAAGCTAAGACTGGTTGTGGTAGTGGTGGTGGTGATGTGCCCTCAAGTTGTTTTTGACTTATGGCAATGCTAAGGCAAACCTATCACAGGGTTTTCTGGAGCTAAGAGTGTGTAACACACTCAAGATTACCCAGTGAGTTTCCATGGCTGAGTGGGAATCAAACCCTGGCCTCCAGGGTTGTAGACCAAAGCTCAAACCACTATACCACGCTTGCTCTCTGTGCCTTCAAGTCGTTTCCAACTTGTAGTGACTCTAATGAGAACCTATCACAGGGTTTTCTGGGGCTGAGAGTGTGAGGCGTGATCAAGATCACTCAGTTTCTGTGACTGAGCAGGGAATGGAACCCTGGACTCCAAGGTTGTAGTCCAGCACTCAGACCACTACACCATGACAGCTCTAGCTGAGGGTTATGCCGTTGATAATTTTTGCAGTGATCCTAGTCAGATCTTGAAATGGCTGTAATATTGGCTATGTCATTTCCTATGAGAGAGCATTTCATGTTTATTTTTATAGGTAATATTCTTCCTTCCTTGTTACACTTTTCCCATTTGAACCAATGTCAATGACAGCCGGTGTGGTGTAGGGATTTGAATTTCAGACCAGCTCTTTAGGAGATGAGGGTCTGCATTCCTGCTCTGTGAGGGAAACCCACCAGATGACCCTGGACAAGGGACACTCTCTCAACCTGAGAGGAAGGCAAAGGCAAATCCCCTCTGAACAAACCCCATGTTAGGATCACCACAAATTAGAGTTAGCTTGAAGGTACATAAGAAAAACAACTATGGCACACAAATCTTTCCTTTTGTCACAACTAAGCTGTCTCCCATAGACACACATCCACACTGATGTCTGGCATATTTACAGATAGATCCTAAGCAGCATTAGCTTCTTGAGTCATGAACTCAATTAACAGTTGTGACAGGTAATGCATACTAAGCTGGATTTTAAATACAGGAGATTTGGATCCAAAGTTAGGCTACCAGCTGGGCTGATGGAAGAGGACATAGCTGTCTCTTCCACCCCAAAAAAGTGTCCCCGGCTCCCAAAAAAGAATGCCATGCAAAGGATCAGGGACCCCAATGAAAGATGCTATGGGAGAAAGGGGTACCTGAAAATTGGATGAAGGCACAGGGACTTTCCACCAGCAGAAGGCAGATACTGGATCCAACCCCAAATATTTATCAAGAAATACAGAAGTTGTGTGATAGAAGAGCTCAGGGCTGGCCCTACCATTATGTAAAGAGAGGTGGTAACTGTGGGTAGCAGATATTTTGATGTCAGGAAAGAACAGTAAGTAGTAATGTATTTTGCTATTGTTGTTGTTAGCACCACCAAGAGAGAGAGTTGGTTGTGAGTCGTTCTGCTTCATGTTGCCAAAAGCCAGCTTTGGGTATTATGCACCTTGGCATGAAAGAGAAGGCTAGAGGGGGCCCCATATGCTGCTTTAACAGATATAGCCAAATGTTTGCTGCTAGCCCTGGGAAAGCTTTCAGATCCCTTCACCATCCACAACTGAAAAGAACTGTTCAATTAGCTTTAAAGACAAAAATGTAGGTGATGAACTTGTCCGCAGCACAGCAGCCTTTCTCAGTCTTTCCCAAAACAAAAGCTAGAAGACCCAAAGAGCCAAGTGCAGTAAATGGAGCTGAGAAGAGGGAGGACAAACTTGGCAGCAAAAGGATTGTTCTCCTATTGCAGACAGAGTCTTGGCACACACACAGCCAGCTCCGCCTGAGCACAAAGCAAGAAGTCCTTTTATCATTTCATCAATGGTCCACTTGTTCCAAGAACATGCAGGGCTGTGCTCTAGTACCTCAGCACAGCGGGAAAGAGGTGTAATTATCTGTCCAGCAAAACATCAGTGTGTTCCCCTCAGATTAGGAGGACCATGATCTATTGCTGCTGGCTCCCCACACTGGCACAGGGCCTGGAGTAATGCAGGTCTTCCCATTAGTATAATTTGGATGATTTCAGGAAGACAGAATCAAGTCCTTGAGTTCTTGATTTATAGCTACAGCCTTGAAGAATTACCTTTTTTCACTACTGCTTTTAGAATACCCAAGCTGCTATGTTCCAGCTGGCTAGGGGATTCTGGGAATAGCCCATCCTCCTCTGCTAAAAAAAATTCATTCATTCACACCATTTCCACACCACACTGTTATAGTGCATTATTCCACTTTCAACATTCTGTGGAATTCTGGGATTTGTAGTTTACTGAAGCCAAAGAGCTCTCTGGCTGAGAATTCTAAATACCCTTCCCTAAACTACAAACCCCAGAATTCCATAGGATGTTGAAAGTGGAATAATGCACTATAACAGTGTGGTGTGGAAATGGCCTCAGTTACTGCTCCAGCTTTTTTCCAATACAAGATTCAAGTCAGCTCACAACATAGGTAAAGAAGCAGAAGCTAAAAGCCAATCATACTAATGAAGAACAGTTAGAAACCTATGAAATGAATTACCTTATTAAAAACAGCACTAACTTAAACAATTTGAAAAACATAAAAAATAACAATGAGGATGAAAATACAGCAGTTCCCATTGAGAGGCCTTTCCACAGCAACTGTTCATAGCTAAAAGTCTATCTAAATAAGAAGGCCTTTGCTATGGCTGTATATTTCCTCGAGGGTAGAGCTGCTTTCTGTAACCAAGCATGAATATTTTGCCTTTAAAACAGCATAAAAATTCTGCTAATGAATGTCCAAATCTGCAATGAGAATGTTTTAATGCAAGTCTGTCACATGCTTTTGACCTCATTTGTTCCACTCTCAATGAGTCAGGTTTACTGCAGAATGCATTATTTAGCTACCTTATATCCTGCCATACCTCCCAGGAGCTCAAGGCAGCCTGGCTGTCCTCCCTAGTTCATCATCAAAACAGCCACCCAGTGAGGGAGGTGTGCCTGAAAAAGGGAGTGATTAGTCCAAGATCACCCACTGAAGTTTACTCCCTGTATGGGGACTTTTAACAAAATTTTCCAATACCAGTTCTGTTCAATTGGGGGAGTCCCAATTAATCGTCTGTTGTCCCACTTTTTCAGTTGCTTTTAAAATGTCCCAGTTTCTCTCTACTTTCCCCTTTTGTCTTCAGCTTATTTCAGTTGCTGCAAACTGATTTCAAAATACAAAAGCAGTTTGCACTCAGTTAATTCAGGGAAAGAGAGAAGGGGATAGAATCTTGCCCTTTCCTGTAAACTCAAGCAAAAGCAAACTGCAGCCTCTTCTAGCTTCTGTATTCTTCCTCATTAATTTTTGCTTCTCAGCCACACTGATGTTGCTTTGCCACATGTGTCCTGGGTTTCATTTGTAAAATGTTGGAGAGTCTGAATTGATACTCTAACCATTACATTACAAAGGCTATTTAAACTTGTTTGTGGGCTTGTTTGATTTCTGCCATTGCTTCCATTAGAGGAAGCAATGCTGCTAAATGTCTGAAAGAAGTCTTCATTTGGCGTGCACGCACGTGCACACATACACACACACACCATTGCTAACTTCATAGTGTCAAGAATAGTTATGCATGAATCTGAGGTGACTGATCTTCTTCTGAAGCTGCCTGATCAAATATATATATCTTTGATTCCTAACTGCCTGCCTCAGTTTTATTTGGTGCAGAGGTTACCAAAGAAAGGGCCTTTCCATACTACACTCTCAACGGATGGGGTTTGCCATTTAGGGAGGGGCATTTAGAATTCTCAGCCAGAGAGGTCTTTGGCCTCAGGAAACTACGAACCACAGAATTCCACAGGATGTTGAAAGTGGAATAATAGCATTATAACGGTGTAATGCGGAAAGGCCCAAAGAGTCAGATTTTCTCACCAGATGAGTTTAGACATTAGGCTAAGGCTTTGCACTTCTTGCAGGCACCATTCTTTCATTTCTTGTTTTTCGTATTAAAGTTGCATAGTCAGCTGTCAAAATTTTGTTGCTGTGATACTAATCAACCGTCTTACTGGTTTGGAGGTGATTACTTGTCAACACTCACTTAGATATTTCCCAGCAGATCATAAATAAATTAAATTCCATTACATTACATCAATAGTTTACAGGGCTTTCTCTACAGTGGCACCCCAACTGTGAAATTCCACTCAGAGGAAGTTAGGCTGACTCCAACCCATTTGAACTTTCACTGGGCATCTATGACTGTATTACTTTTCATTAATTTCCTCATTCCTTAAAACCCAGAATGTTGTTCTGGATATTTTAACTGTCTGTGGATTTGAAAGAAATTGTTTTAGTTTGTGAAAGTTTTAACAGTTTAAAGCTGGTATTTTAGATGTTTTTTTGTTTCCTGTAGTACATCACCTTGGAGGCCCAGGTAGGCTGAGGGAGGTGAAAGATAAATGCCAACTAATTGACTGATGATCTAACTGACTGACTAAAAAGGAATGCTGTCTGGGAATCCTAGATATTATTGTAATAAGGGCCTTGCAAAAACCATGATAGATGAATTGTCTATTTTTAATGCTTTACAGCTGGCCACCTCACTCCCAGTCTTCACTGCCAACCTTCTGGTATCAGGATCAGGGTGGAGGAGATCAAGGTAAGATATGCATCTTTTTGCCTTCTGCATTTTCCTGTGTGTTTTTCCCTGATTTAAGGCAGAGCTAATAGGTGAGACTTATTGGGCTCTCTCACAATCTGGATTCTTTTGTGAGTTAAAGAAAATTAAGGCATCTGCTGTGGCTGCTTATTTTCATTGTAGCATCCAGTCATTAGAAGACAACATAAATGTTCAAAAAATAAAGTATTCTGTTCAAATACCCATTTTCCCATGGAAAATGTTGCAGAGATTGTGGAGGTTATGAGCATGCTCATAGGTCAGCTTCTGTGTTTGGACCTTGTCAAACTATGGTTTTGTCATATGATATTCCATGTTAAGTATGAGAGAGAGATCCTGCTTTCTTTTTCTCCCATTTAGTGCAAAGGCGGGGGACTTCAAGCTTCTGTGCTTTTTGCTAGAACCCCAAGTTTGGTGCCAGAGATACACCCTCTTAAGCCTTTGAATATGTTTTTTAAGGACCAAACTGAAATGAGCCCATTGTCCTTTTGCAGAGAATGCTGCTCCTGATTCACCTTCCATAGAGCAGCTCAATTTAGGTAGGAAATTGTTGCTGGCAGTGTTAAACAGTTAGGAGGAAGAAGCCCTTGGATATGTGGTCTCTTCCAGCACTACATTTCTATGATTCTATATACAGCAAACCACCCAGCAGTCATCTCAATTTACCTTCTGCCTGTCCCTGATCCAGTATCTGTTGTAAGAAAAGGTGCTTTCCCCAGCAGTGAGCTGTAAAAGGTTGGCAAGTATCTATGTTATCACTGGTTACTGGTGAAACATCCTTCCATACCACATTCTGAGACCACTTATCAAGTATACATATTCTTTTAAAATAATCATCATGTTAAACTGTTTTAGAAGGTGCATGCTTTTTGCCATGGGCTTTTAAAATTTGTTTGTAGATTACCCTTGAAAACTCCAGTATAGCCATTTCCTTCAACAACATCCATCATTTTGGAAGTCTCATTTGAAACTGAGTTTTAGACCATGAACTCCCAGTTCCAACACTGGGAGACATAATGGCTCAACCTGATTATAGTATCTGTTACTATTTCTAATATATTTACACATGCCCGTGCGCGCACACACACACTTTTTTTAAAATCCTGCATATCAATGGATGTATTATTATTTTTATTATATATATATATATATATATATATATATATATATATATTTTTTCTGTACATCTCTTCATTGTAGATCTTGGAATGGTTTACCAAAATAAGATTAAGTACAAGCCATATGCTTATGTATATGCATATATATATGCATACATGCAAATAAATATATAAATAGATTGAAATACAAATAAAGGTAAATATTTTTTAAAAATCATAAACACCCAAGGAAGTTAAAAATCTTCACCTGACACTGAAAATATAACTGTGTTAGCACCGTGGAAAATTATTTGCTCAAAAGGGGTGCCAACACTGAGATAGTTCCCTCTCTCTCCTCACAGTCCACCTTGTTTCACATAGCAGAAAGACCTAGAAGAGAGTTTCTGAAGATGACCTCAGTGCATGGAGCATTTCCATGTCGCTGCTAATCCCTTATCGCTCAGCGAAACACTCCTCCGATCCCAGATGCTCTGAGTCTGTCCCCTGAGGGACAGAAAGGACTAAGAAATATCCAGGAACCAGGCTTACGGCCTGTCCACCCTTCACTGTTACAGTGCTGTTAGTCCACTTTTAACATCCTATGGAATCCTGGGGTTTGTGGATTAGGGAGGGGCTTTTAGAATTCTCAGCCAGAGAGCTCTTTGGCAACAGTGAACTACAAACCCCAGAATTCCATAGGGTGTTGAAAGTGGAATAATAGCACTGTAACAGTGTAGCAAGGAAAGGCCCTTAGTTTACTGCTTGGAAAATTTGCTGTTGTTGTGTTCCGAAAAGTCATTTCTGACTTATGGCCACCTTAAAAGATTTTTCTGGTGAGATTTGTTCAGAGGGGACTTGCCATAGACTGCTGAGGTTGAGAGAGCATGACTTGCCCAAGGTCACCCGGTGGGTTTCCATGGCCAGGCAGGACCTCCCACAATCCTATCCAACACTCAAACTACTACAACGGTGTGGCTCTCTGCTAAGAAAATAACTGAGGTTATAGGAAAGGTGTGGATTTCCAACAAATACATCAGGCCTCCTTATGTCCAGACCTCTGCCAGAAATTTCCTCAGTGGCAGGAACTTTGGGCTTACTTCTGTACGTGTGTACTTTTTGGACTGCAACTTCCAGAATCCCACAGCTAGCAATGAGACATCATTTGAAAAAGTAACTTTTCCACGCTCTGGACAAAAGGAGTAAAATCTAAGAGTTGTTTTTGCTTTGCTTATTTTCCTAGGAGAAAACACACTGGTCTGTAAAAGAAATCATATCCCACCCTCTGACATACTGCTGAACCTAGTTAGAAAATGTGGATGAGAAAATTATTCTATACCAGAGGGTTCTTTTCACGCACCATCTGCCACTCGGCTTGCCCCTGAGAGGGGAAGGAGGGGTCTGTGTTCTCAGAAACTGCTGAGGCTTGGAGAAGACTAGCTAACAAATACTAGGGTGGTAGCAAGAGAAGCACAAAGGGGCAAAGTGGATGGGTAGGGGCTTGTATGGTTATTGCGTGGTATCTTTTAATTTTCCCAGAATGGACTACAAAGAGCAGACAGTGCCATCCCAAACTCCCTGTTAGCCATGCTGGCTAAGAGGTTCTGGGGCATGTAATCCAAAAAGAATGTCAGGATGAGGGACATGTTGATGGCCACATCAACTCCTCATTGGCTTTAGGAAACTGAAACGATGGTGCCTTAACCACAACAGTCCAGTGAGCTGCAGACTACTCAGGATGGACCTGATTTGATTTGATTTAACACCTGTTCTCAGTTGGTGTGATGAAAGAAGTCTGTTTAAATCCCCTTTCTAGGGAGGGCTGTATGGTTTCTGTGTCTGGAATCTGAGTTGGAACACCATAGATAGAGTTTCAGCTCCTTCTTTGAAGGTTTTCGGGTATTTTCAGGAGCCAGTGACATCAAGAATATGGGTGGTCTGGAAGCAATTAGTGAAGTCTTCAGTCAAACCCTCTGCTAATCTAAGCCTGCCCAGACCCTGAGATCCACGGAAATCTTTTTTCAGTCTAACCAAGAACACAAGATAGGGCCTTCTCCGTGGCTGTCTCTTGACTTTGGAACTCCCTCCCTAAGGAGGCTAGAATGGCCCCTTCCTTGCTGTCCTGCTGTCAACCAGGAAAGGCATTTCCTATTCAGACAGGCTTTTAGAAGTGAATAATTTTAAGGAAAAGATTTGTTAAGAGATACTGTATTGTTTTAAATGATAATGTTTTACCTGCTTCTTATCCTTTTCAAGTGTGTGTTTTAAATTGCTTAACTATTGTTAGTTGTTTAATTCTGTTTTAATGTTGACTTTCTGTATGTTTTTAGCTAAATTGTATATAGCTACATGCCTTCAAGTTGTTTGATGGCATATGGCCACCCCATAAATTCCATAGGTTTCTCTTAGGCAGGGAATACTCAGAGGTGGTTTTGCCATTTCCTTTCTCTGAAATATGGCCTACAGCATGTGGTATTTGTTAGTGGTCTTCCATTCAAGTGCTAACCAGGGCTGACTCTGCTTAGCTTCCAAGGTCAGACAGATTTGGCACCTTTAGGGTGTTTAGGCCTGTAGCTAAAATTGTACTCATTTTAATTTGTAAGCAGTCTTGAGTTCCAGTTTTCAGGGAAAGATGGTGATGGCAGTGATGATGATGATGATGATGGTGATGATTCATAGAGCCCATTTTATATGTGCTAAGGGTAGACTTGTCCCAATTTCCCTGGCTCTGGTCTGGCAAGAAGACACAAGTCCCAGTGATATTCATGGGAGATAGTAACTCATATGTATAATAATTGAGATGTAAACTGAGATGTAAAAAGTGCTGAAATTCAGCTGGAATTTTTCCGATATTTGATAATCAATCACACTCTGATATTTCTGTGAGACCTGACTCTAGACCTCATAACGTCCCCATGTGATGACCCATTTTAATGGAGCTGCCCATTGTTTTTTTAAAATGATGCTTAATTATCCTGATCCATATCAGGAAGTGGGATACAGGAGAAAAACAAATGTTCTTGTCTGTCTGTCTGCCTGCCTGCCGTGTCTTCCCTGATCTAGAATAATCTTTCGCTGCCCTTAAGAGTGTGATGCTCAGTAGGTCCCGTTTTTAGCCATTATTTTTAAAGCCACTACTTCAACATCCATTCCTCCATGAGATGTCTGTCTCATGGAGGAATTCTGTACAGTATGTATAATAGGGAATGGGCATGAAATTAATTTGGTATACATTTTAATATTAACCAACCTAATTTATATCTCCCAAATGAATATCAATTATCCTTCTGCTTACTCACTTCTCTGAATCTTGTGATGAAGTTCTTCAACCAAGAATATGCACAAAATACATATATTCAGGAAGATAGAATAGAAAATGTGCATATTGAGAAAAGCAGAATATAAAAAGATATATATGAGGGGAAATGTTTTCAGAAATATGTATATAAAGAAAAATTACATACAAAAATATCCATGAGTTTTTGTGCATGTGAAAGTGAGGCCAAAAACGAATGCAAAATTTTATGGAAACTTTAAAAACCTTGTTGTTAGGTGCTGTCAAGTCAGTTTCTACTTATGGTGCCTTCCAAGAGACTCTATTATGAGAGACCTCCAAGAGACCCTGTTATTAACAGCCCTGTTCAGATCTTGCAAACTCAGGAACATCGCTTCCCTGATTGAGTCAATTCATCTGTAATTTCCTGCTGCTTTCAGCTTCACTGAGCATGATTGTCTTTTCCAATGAGTCATGTCATCTCGTGATGCATCCAAACTACGATAACCTAAGTTAGTAGTTTTGGCATTTGATGAGAGTTCAGGCTTGACTTGCTCTTGAAATCATTTATTTTCCTTTTAGTCAATGTTCAGTAGAGCTCTCCTCCAGTTTTGCATTTTAACTGAGGTCCCCACCACCACCACAGCAAGCTTTCTTCACTACCAGCATTTACAACCGTACATAGAAATACTACAGCATGGATGATTCTGAGTTTGGTGTTTTGTGATATATCTCTACACTTGATTACCTTATCTAGTTCCTTCATAGTTGTCCTAACAAGTTCTAACAAGATATTGTAGGAGAGGTCTTATTCTACCCTTTTTTCTTGTTGTCTTCTGTTTCTTTGTACTGATTTTTATAATAGTTCTCTTTGTCCCTGTGTACAAGTTGCTGATTAATTGCATCTAGGATACTGACCGTGTTTCTGTCATCTTCTAGTCTGACCGTAACCGTAAATTTCATCTGACATTCAGTGAGGTTTTCTGTTTTCGTTTTCATTTTATTTTGTTTTTTTGGATTTTTTTGGCTGCAGATAGTATCTTTTTGCATTCTTCTGTCCACAATTCTTCTGGTTCTCAGTCAATTTGAATTAGTAGTGCAAATCTGTTCTCTACATGTTATTTAAATTCTACAGGGATTTTCTGTAGATGTATTTTGGTATTGTGATCAATTTAGTGTACAATCCTTCCTCCACATTTATGGGTTTGACCTTCGTGAATCTGGTTATTTGTGAGGCATGTGCATGCCTCCTCCCCATCCTCCTCCTCCCATTCCCTTGTGTTTTGCTGGGCATGGAAAAGGAAGGCAAGCACCCAGACAAAAGGCAAAAAATTGGGGGAGGCACTCATGTGCCTTCCTTCTCCCCCTGGAGCTCCCCTTCCCATTCCCTTATCTTTGGCCCCAGTGCTGAGAACTTCTGCTGGGACAAAAGGCAAGGAAATGGGGGAGGGCACACTTGTGAGCCTTCCTTCTCCCCTCCAAAGCTCCCTCAAATTCCATTGCCTCTGGACCCAACATGCAAAAGGCAAGGGAATGGGAGGGGGAAACCTGGAAGGAAATGGAGCAGGTTCAGGGGGGTTATTCACAGTTTTTCCACTTTCACAAGGGTTCTGTGTCCCAAATCCTCATGAAAATGGAAGGGCCATTGTACTTCTCTTGCTTTACTCAGTTTTTTAATATAAACAGTTCATGGTCTGTGTCACAATCTGTTCCTGGTCTTGTTTTGCAGAGAGAATAAGGCTTCTCCATTTTTTGCTTCCAACCATGTAATCTGTTTGATTTCTGTATTGGTTTCCTGATGATATCTGTATATACAATCATCTGTTTAGTTGCTTGAAGAATGTGTTTGTTATGATCAAACTGTTGAACTCTCAGAATTTGACAAATTGGTCACCTGCTTCATCTCTTGATCTTAGATCAAATTCTGCAGCGTTTTGATTATGACTATGATTATCCACATGTCCTGTTTTTGTGTATGATAAATTTCCTCTTGGATGCCAGCACAGAATTTTTAATTCTTCCTCTTCTGCCTCTATAGTTGCAGCATAAACTTGGATTGTAATTATAGTGATTGGTTTTCCCTAGAATCTGGCTGATACTGTGTTGCATTATATGATACATGTTGCATTATATCCCCTGACTGCTGTTGCTACATCTTACCTCACTATTAATGCCACCCTGCTTCTTCTTAGGTTTCATTTCCATTTCTATGTTTATGTGTCCCATTTTTGTTTCATAATTTCTAACTTCCCTGATTCATGTTTATTATGTTCCATGTACCTATTATATCTGCTGTGTAGCTTTGGACTTTCACATTTGAGCATATCAACAGCTGAACATTTACTTGAAGCCAGTTACATCATTAGACCCAGCACTATTCGTACTGACCCTTTGCTCTTCCCCAGTAACTGGTTAAGTGTCTTTTGACTCTGGGATCTCATCTTCCAGCATTATCTCTTGCTTCTTTTTGGATTGTTTCAACATAGGGTTTTTGAGGAAAAAGTCATTCAGAAGTGGTTTACCAGTGCCTTCTTCTGCACAGTACTAATAAGAATTAGCCAAAGTACTTCTGATGTTGTCTTTATGAGATCCTCTGCCAGGGTCACACCCACTATTGCTGCTGCCCAGTAGCTTCCCTTCTGGTGCTTCCCCACAGTTCTCCTCATTGGAGCGATCAGTTCTGTTCTACTGATACAGCCATTAGTCTCTGAAAAGAATGGATGCATCTAGTCCAATTACTTTGAGCATTCCCCCTTAAGTAACCTTACTAGTAGTCCAGACTCTTAATAAAGTCTAGTTTCCTGACCATGACCTTCTCTCAGATATTCAACCCTCCTTGCCTAAGACAGGCATCTGAGAGAGGGAGTTAGAAACCTGCTATATACTTCAAAAGACACACCCATTTGCTAACTGGTGTGGAAATAGGATGGAATAGACATGTGCTTGTAGAAGTATTCCTGAAAGAGGCAAGTTTGTCCATTCCTAGCATATAGCTCTTAAGCCTGCCTTGCGCTCTCTTTCTCCGTCCCACGCTCTCAGAAGTACATGGCCCACCTGCCTTCATGGCACAGAATGTTATAGGTGGGTGAAAGGCTAGGCATTGGCTGCTCCTGGCAAGGTGGTGACTTGGCTTTTCTGATGGTGCTCTAATAGTGGGGCCATCATTTGACAGACATGGGGTGACAAATAACCTAATGAGCTGAGGCACTGCTGAGAATGAAAGACTTAAGAAACCAGCCAGGGAACAAAAGAAGCACACGTCAGGCGATGATCGATGGGCTCTTTAATTCCACCCGGCTGTCATACTTATCTGCAATGAATTTCTCTTTAGCTGTATTATTTTTAATACAATAGGCAGCAAAAGCCTCCCCTCCCTCCTTGAGGGTGCTGCAGAAGCTAAGGATTAAAATGCGAAATGCCTCCAGCTGGGGAGAAGAGTAGACCACCATCCATGGTCCACAACAGCTCAAGGGGAACATGAAGCCACAGGACACTTGAGTGGCAAAAGAGACGTTTCCGCACTTTACAAAAATTAGTCCTGTTTGCTGTTTTGTGATGGTGCCAAGTACAAGCTGAGAATATTAAGATGATGAGTTCTCAAAATTATGGAAGAGGACCTGCTCAAGGGTTGGCAAAATGTTTCAGTTAGAGACATTGGTGTTCCTGCAGTGTATTTATAGCAGAACTGCATAAGAAAGTAAGACCGCATCAGTATAACACAGCTAGAGCCATTTGCTACTACTTGCTACCATTTTAGCAGTCATGGCTCCCTTCTGTAGAATCCTGAGATTCATTGGTACTTTGGGAGGGACTTAGAATTCTCTGCTGGAAAAGTTGTGTGCCCTCCCTTGAACTACTATACAGTATACTGCTAGAGCTTTGCAACAAGGAATTCTAATTTCTTCACCAAACTGCAGATCCCACAATTCCATGGGCTGGAGCCATGACAATTAAAGTGATAGAATACTGCTCTAGTGTAGGCAAAGGGATCTTGTAGTACCTTTGAGACTAACTGAGAGAAAGAAGTTGGTAGCATAAGGCCATTTTCACACTACACCGTTGTAGTGCTATTATTTCACTTTCAACAGCCTGTGGAATTCTGGGATTTGCAGTTTAGGGAGGGGCATTTAGAATTCTCAGCTGGAGAGCTCTTTGGCCTCAGTAAACTACAAACCCCAGAATTTCACAGGATGTTGAAAGTGGAATAATAGCACTGTAGCAGTGTAGTGTGGAAACAGCCTAAGTTCTTGTAGACTTAAGTGTATGGTATTTCACCAGATGCATGGGGTGAAGTGCAGTCACAATATATTCCACTACATCCCTCCACCATTTATATGGTTATCTATTCACTTTTGCTTTAGGCAGCATCTTTCCTCCTGCCTTTGTCCCTGAATGACCATTGTCAAAACCGAACTTATCACCTTCTCACCTTACTCTCAAGTTTTGCATTTCTATTGCTGTTCACACATGCAACCTGCTCATAAAGATCTGTTCCTAGGCACTTCACTCCATGCACCTGATGAAGTCAACTGCAAAAGCTTGGGTACCAACTTCTTTCTCTCAGTCAGTCTCAAAGGAGCTAAAAGATCCCTTTGCATACTGATCCAGACTACCAAGGCTATGTGTTTGAATTGTGTACTGTAGATCCACATTAATAGGCGGGTATCTACTGTAGTATAATTGCTCTTTGGGATTATTCATTGACTTTTGACTTTAACAAATAGGCTCTGAAGACCACCAAAATACTATCCCCTCAAAGGTTTGCTATAAGCATTCAGAAACTGACCTGAAGATTTTGGGCCAGACACTGTCATAAGAATCTGGACTCAGGTACAGCTGTGATATTAAACCCTAAACTACTATTCCAAAGCACCTTCCTAAGTTGGACGACAAGTTCAACTTCCTCAGTCATTACTCTATTTATATATGTATGCATGAGTGTAAATAGATGTGTATGTTTTCAGAGGGTTAAAATACTTTCATGGCAAGAATGGCATGAACTGATGCTTAAAGGGAAGCATCTCTCCAAGAACCTGGGCTGACAACATGAAGCTTAATCAGTTCCTTTCTTACTGCAGAGATGGGGAATCTGTATCCCTCCAGAGGCTGTTGGACTCCACCTCCCATCATCCTTCACCCTGGGGGCTAGTGGGAGTTGAAATCCCATGACATCTGAAGGGCTTCTGCTTCCTCATCCCTGCTTTAGGGGATAGTCCACTCTAGAGAGGAAGCATTTGTCACCCCAACCTTGTCTACAGTACTCGGTCCTGGAGTTCTGCTCCTTCATCCCTGCCTGCTGCATAATTATCACTGGAAGACTCATACAGCTTCTGTCCTGCTTTTCCTTCTTGTCTCTCTCTGGCACCAAGTGATTCCTTGTGTTGGTTCGACTGCCAGCCTCGGCACATGGAGCTGAATGCTCTGCCCAGTGTGCAGCCCAGTCTCACTGTGTTCTCCAAAACCATTGGAACTTCATAAACCCATGTAATGCATTTAAAACAGGTAATCCATAAATAATGATCATGGGGGTGTAGATTGGGGAAAGGCAGGGGAGGCAGCAGGAAAATGTGTTTCTTAATAACAGGATTAAAGCCGAGCAACTGTTCTGGGGGAGGGGGTGGATTGCTCACAAAATAACCTCTTTCCAGTTCCTACTCAGAAGAAATGTAACCTCCTTGTTCTTTCTGAGGATGGAGACCCTGTTTCTAAGGTTGCATTGCTTGGTGAAAGGAGCTGCAAGAGATGTTATAATTCATTAGAAAGGATAACCCTGTGATGTTGCGGGGTGGGGTGGAGTAGTCCAGATTATTCTCTGATGTTCCAGCTTAGCTTCTGTCTTTGATCTTGCAATGAGAAGCAGAGCCAAGAGGTGTCTAGCATTCAGAACCTACCATCAAGATGGGACATAATGCTCAGCTAATAGCTATATTGGAAAGCCTTGGATTGCCAAGTCTGCTAGTTATATCCCTCATTCACTGTCATTGGTGGGAGTGGACAACCTGACATTTTTAAGGGGGCAATGGTTGCTCTTGGTGCCTCCTCTGGCATGGCTGGCAAGCCTAAATAAATCTGGACAGTCAAGCACTGGGAATGTTCTGGGTGTCTTGCAGCTGAATTCTGTTAGAAACCCAGATCTTTGGCAAGCCACCATTTTTTGCAAGCCAGAAGAAGGATGCCTGTGAAGAACTGTCTTTTGCCTTGGCAGACAGACCTGCCAGTCTCTCAGATTTCCATCTATAAATTGAAAATAATACATTGAAAATAATGATTCTCTTTAAGACAGCCAGGGTGGTGTAGCGGTCTGGACTAAGCCTCTGGAGACCAGGGTTTCAATCCCCACGCTGCCATGGAAGCCCGCTGGGTGACCTTAGGCAAGTCACACTCTCTCAGCCTCAGGCCAAAGGCAAACCCCTCTGAACAAATCCTGCCAGGAAAATCCCTTGATCGGTTCACCTTAGGGTCACCATAAGTCAGAAGTGACTTGAAGGCACACAACAACAACAAGTGCATTAGAGGAAATGAACTTTTTAGATTCTGATGAGAGGAGGGGTTTAACACAAATGCTTTAAAAACTCTGTTTGAGAGACAGAATGGCAGTATCTTTCAATGCTTATTTAATAGAGACACGAGATCATTCTATCCCATGCAGAGTTTGGAAGTAGCAAGTTCCAAACAAACAGTAACTTATAATTAAACCCTGTTTCCATTAATGAGAGTTTAACTGCTTTACTGTATGTTTGTAAGATAAGCATGACCTTATTCCCATGTTCATTGTAACTGTAACTTTTAATTACTTATACTTACATGGGTATGGTTTCACTAAAGCATGGAGTAGGAATATCACATAGTTTAAGTGCTGCGTCATGCTTCACACTGCTTCCTCATGCTATCTCATGGATGGCACCGAGGTGAGAGCAAAGTGGCCAAGAGGAGAATGTGTTTTGTACCAGAGACCAGTGGTTTATAGCTCAGATTTGAAAAGTAATTAAAAGGGAATCGTTTTAGTAACATTTGGAAATTTTGAAAGTACATAGTAACTTTAACCATTATAACTAGAATATAACTAGCTGCTGGATGGAGACTGGGAGCCATTAAGTTAATGTAAAATAATTCTTCAAGCTCCAATCCTATGAGCCCACTGGGCCTGAGTTTTCTTTAGTTTTGCTGCTGTAAAATGTTCCCCATCTCCAAAAGCCTTGTTACATTTTTTTTCAAGCTGTTTTATGAGAGCCAAGAAAGAGGATTGGTCCAAAACATTTTGCTGCTTGAAACAAAAGACAAGACAGTACCCTCGCCACCTGTTTTACGTACAGAAGCCAGTGGGCTTCTGTTTGAAGCTGAATTTTGTTCAATGATGGTGGCAGAACAACAGGCCTGAAGGCAGCAGGCAGGCTCTTAAGACATAGCACTCTGTCCCCTCACAAGCATTTGAAACCTCAGGTACGTTGCAAGGATCTTAAGAATGAGGTCCATGGAGGCAAATCCCTCCAGTTGTCCTCTAGTTCTTTTATGGATTTTGTTGTGATCCATAAACAGTAGCAGAAGGTTCCAAAGAAGATTTGAGCAATCACTCCCTGATACTGCCCTGTCATCAAAGCATCCCTTGCAAAAATCCTCCATATCCAAATGTTAATCATTCTTTCTCTCTCCGTCATGCTCATCTGCTTTCTGTGGAATTGTGTAATCCATCATTTGGGCACAGAAGGCCTTATAGTTCTTGTACATCTCAAGGTCGCTTGCCTCATTCTTGGAGGTACAGTGCCACCCTTCATGACTAGGTAAATCCCCCTTTCATTCCTTCATCCATCTTTGTAGGTGTCAATTCTGCTCTGTGGCTGCTTTTTCCCTCCCCTGCTTCCATTAATCTTCTTACCCTAGACAAAAGGATAAATAAGAGCATTTCTCTCAGTTCATTCTTGATGCTAAGGCCATTTCTGCACATTACCTTATCCCATCATCTTCCAGTCGTGATCTTGGCAGTGCCTTTGCTGGGAAGGAAGCACAACAGGAATGGTTCCCTCCGCACCTGACCAGGTCCCTGTGGATGGGAGTGCGAGTGACACACGCCTGCCTTCCACAGTGCAGCTGGACTCTTTCCCATGCTGCTCTGGGGCAGGAATTACCTCCATCACACTTCCTGCCCTTCTGCATGACCAGGAAGGATGGGAGCATTGCATGATCAGGGGTCACTGATGGAAAAACTCCATCAATGATTTACCCCATGATTGCACCAGCTGGCAATGGGAGAAGGCGGGAGTGTGATGATGTCATGCAGAAGCATCATCACAGTCCTGCTCCTCTTGCATCCCCATGCCTGGATGCAGTCGTTGTACGGAAAGAGCCTAGGTTTTCTTGAACTAGCTGGCCCTACTTGGCAATATAGTTCTGCATAACAGAGGCAGGGACTGCTAGGATCAAGAACAAAGGAACAGGGTTTCAAATATAAAATGATTGTGCTGGTGTTGTGCTCAGTGCTCCAATGCTGACATTCCAATTTTTGTGGTTTCCTACCTTTCTTTCCCTTTTTGGAAAAAATATTTGCTAGTCCCTCATGTCAACTGAGTAATAGAGAGGAGAGTAAACACCAGATAGTCCAAAGAAGGATTAATAAGACAGTAAACAATACTGCAAGAAACATAAAGGACACAGGATAGTAGATGCTTATAGGCAATATAATACAGATGGATATAATAATACACACACAGGTTTGAATGGACTTGGATATTAATGTGATCTCACATTTCATTACGGATATGATTATTATTGCTTGTATGTGGCCTTATAACTTATGAAATTCATCTGTACTATATTGCCTGTATGCTTCTGTTGTTCTGTGTTCTTTACTTCTCTCACAGTATTATTTACTGTATTATTAACATTTTGATTGTCTCTCTGACGGTTCCTACACACACAAACACATTTCTCAGAGTTTGTTTTGTTCATTTAGAGACCATTCTCTGTTTCCTGTTGTTTAGTGCCACATATGAAACAGCTTGGAAATCACTGCCCCTAGGGTATTGTTGCCACCAGCATCCCCACTGGATCCACTGTATATAAAGCTGTTCTTTGTATAAAGCTGTTCCTTTTGCTTTTTAGTTCTATTGTATTTCTTTATAATCTACTATATTTCTATAATTTCCTTATAGCTAGGCAGGAGTTCACCTCCAGGTCAATTCCTGTTAATAATAATAGTGTGAAAAAAGGTCTCTCCTGGGCCTAAAATGTCCTGGGGAGGCAAATATGTGGAGAATTTTTTCCCAGACTCCCTAGGAGGCATTTGAGGGTCAAAACTGTATTTTTAAAAAATTCATCCTGTGGGGGCTGGGACAACACAAAATAGACCTGGGGCTACTCATGGCCACGTTTTACCTGTTTCTGTCCTAAACCCTATTCCTAACTGTCTTGTCATCATACATCCCACTACATTCACACTGTACAATTCTAACATTGTCATTCCACTTTAACTGCAGTGGTTGCATCCTAAGGAATCATGGGTTTTGTAGTTTCACCAGGCACCCTGTAGGTCTCTGCCTGAAAATCCTAAATGCCCTCCCAAAGTTGTCAATCCCAAGATTCCCTGGGGTGGAAACATGGCAATTAAGTAGGATCACAATGCTAGAATTGTGTGGTGTGAAAGGGCCTCTGCTCTCAGTCAGTCTGCACCAGTCCCTGTAGACGTACAAATTGACTTCAGTATTATACAAGTGTTGCTCAGTGTACAGGCACATATACCTTTGCCTTACTTACTATCTAATACCACAGTGCAAAGAATGTACGTTATCCTTATAATCAGTGTTAACATCAAAAATATGTGATAACTGCCCCATGATGAAGCCTGAGGAGAGATTCAGCTTCCAGTCCAGTTAGGTTTTGTAAAGGGGGACACCATCTTGTTCTTCTCCCCAAGCAGCAAAATGTCTTGGGCCTCTGGGCATTTTTCCTCCTTCCTCTCCCCAATCATTTCATGGATTAAAAGTAAAGCACTGAACCAAGAGCATTGGATGATGCTGTTCAGATGTATCTTCTCTCAACTGACATCACATCTTTTGCTGTTCTTTGATAGCTTGCAGCATAAACTACTATCCCACTCATAAAATACCTCATAAGCCTCATAAGATGGACTAGCTGGGGTGGTCTAAATGAGACCTGAGAGCATGAGGATGGTGGTGTTTCCCTGTATGTTGGGGGTCCCGGGAGGGACGCCCAAATTACCAAATAAAAACACAAGATGGGGGAAATTAGACTCGAGCACTCTCTCAAGCTAACGAGAGGCAGGGTAACTTAGCTAGGATCTGTTAACCCTATGTCTACAGCGTCAGGTCAGAAGAGTAGCCAGGCAAGTTTTAAAGTAACAAAAATAGCAGTTTTATTAAAAGACAAACAACAAACAAGACAACACATACACACCACTAACTGAAATATAAATGGAGAGTTTTCGGGGGAGTGGGTAATACGACACCTCTTCACGTAGTCCTGGAGAGAAATGGAGGATTGCAGGGAGGAAAGCTCAGTGCGGCTCGCTGAGGGGACAACTTCACTAAACAGAGCAGCAGCAAGGCTGGATGGAAGTCCAGGGTGATCCAAGCAGTCCGAGCAAGTGATCCGAGGGGCACTCGGAATCAGCGGGTTTTTATAGGGTGGATTTTACCTATAGGCCATGCCATGCCATGCTCGGTGAGAACAAAGGAAATTTGGAGCTGAACAGAGGTGTTGGAAAAGGTCAGGTTTTACATGATGAGCTTAGCGCTGGATGACAATAGTATGGCCAGTATGCAAATGGCCCAACATAAAGGAATGGCTTGGCACTCGGCCGGGCGTCTTTGTGTAAAGTCGCGCTGAGCAAGGCGGGTTTGCAAGAAGGAATGGTCCCTGAAGCATCGGAGAGGCATTAAGTTGCCTGCCTAAATGAGGTTTAGAATGTACAACCATTAATGGCCGCGCCTATTACGTGCTCGTCCGGTGGCCCTTGCAAACACGTGGAGTAGGGCGGCAGAGAAAGGTCACATAAAGGCCAAATTATTTGATATCAAGAGATATCTAGTGCTCTTACCAGATGTAGCATAACTGTGGTAACGGTGGGTCCCAGTAGACTTGCACACAACATTTTCAGAGAGGTTGTGCCTTAACCTGGAGATGTTTGAACTGGCTGCTGAGAACTCCCATGAGCCCTCACTCGTTTTCAGTGTGGGACCTGGTCCCATGAACCAGCATTTCAGTTTACACACCAACAGACTAATCCTCTTACTGACTGACTGGAGGCCAAGGGTTTTCAAGCAGAGTAGCAAATATCCTTGGAATGATCCCAGAATCAAACTCTGCAGGCTTTCCACCCTCACTGATCAATCTTTGTCATTTTCCTTCTTTCCTTGATACATTCCTGATGCATATCAGAAAATATGATTTCACAGCTCTCCAGTCCAAACTGCTTTGTCTTCCAATGTTACATAAAACTAAGATTTGGAAGCAAGAATATGAATGTGCATTTTTATTTAGGAAGGTTGCTGTCATCAGATGAGAGGATAATTGATTATTCGATCTGCATCTTTCAGAATGGAAACACTTGTTCATCCCCCTCGCCCTACAAAACTTGTTTATTTTTACTTACTGAAAGGCAAAAGACAAGGGAAAATTGAGAGAGGCATTATCTGTATGTCAAATCTTTGCTTGCATTTATCAGTACTTATGGGTACAAGAAACCCATGTTTTATTAATATTCAAGATAAGCAAAAAAGAAGTTTTTTAAAAAAAACAGTAATTATTTTGAGAGTTACATGTACAACCACTACCCCCATGTTGCTTACTGTTTTGAGGCTGGGGACAGGCTGCTCTTCAGTGTACAGAAGTCTGTACATTAAATTTCTCATTTAATCCTAGTAACCAGCCCTACCGCTGAGACAAGTGCTTTTGCTTAATTATTTTCCAGCCATCCTGCTAAACACTCACTCTTTTTCTCTTTCCTGAGTCCCACACAAAAACATTTTGCACTGTGTCTTGAATACACAACTCCTCATGAGCAGAGTTGGTTGTCCCTTGCTTATAAGAGAGAAATGGCACTCCTCCACTGTCACTGGAAGGAGTTCTCTGCATTACAGAATACAATGGGAAGGCACTTTATCTACATCAAGAGGGCGATTTTTCTTTTCTGGGGTTGCATTCCAGCAGTGGACAGGGTGAAACACATGTTGCTGGGGGCAAAACAAAGTGAGCAGGAGCTGATGTAATTCTGACCCATCTGGACATTTGCAAAGCGCAGCTCAATTCCAGGCATGTCTGTACAAGAGTGAACATCATAAAACAGCTTTCCAGGTTACAAACTTATCCTCAGTTCATACAACATCTTTTGGAGCTTTAAAGTAACCTGTTGTCTTTTACCTCTGAAAGCTGGCTGAAGATAACACTAACAAGAGATTGGAATCCCTGTGGTCAAGAAATTTGCCATTCCTCTTGTAAATTATACAGCACAATATGGAATGATCTTATCCTGGTGTCAACTGCTATGAAACAACAGTCTGTTGTTATGGCCTGTGAAGCACATCTATGTAACTTCTAGATTGCAGTAAAAAAAAAAAAAACTTCCAAAAAAGGAATTTTGCAACATATGAAGTATCTTTAAATTCTCCTCTTTTACAGATATTCAGAAACACACATATGCTCACAACACCCAGCAGTTCCCATCTCTTTTTTGGACTGCACTTCCTTCCCTGCACACAAGAGACACTGGTGATTCACATTTTCCACTTGCCTGCAGCTTCAGATGCAACAGCTTCGCTTTGAGAGAATTTTGTCCTGGCAATATCTCATTCCCTTTTTATCCCCAGAGAGTGATGTTCTCTCTCTTCCTCTCAAATCTCCTCTCTATCCTGCTTTTGTGAATTGGTGCAGCATAGTAGGTAAGATGGAGAACTACAGAATAGCAGGACCTTGGTTTGAATCCCGTGCCCAGGGTACAACTGATCTCACACTAGAGTTTTCTGCAGCCATGCTATGGCACTTTCCTCCCAGCACCATCAGTGCTCGGGTTACTCATCAAGCCTGGAAGAATATACTTCCTAGTTTAAGGGCACCATGTAGTTTGGGGTGGGTAAAAGGTAGACCTCCCAAAGTTGTTTTAGCAGCCTGCATCCCCTCCACACTCCCCAGATCATTACATTTCCAGCAAGCCATAAGAAGCAGCAATTTACCTTTTAAACAGCTTGCGCAAACCCCACCTTGTACTGTTTACCAAATACCATTTTCTCAAAACTAGAAGTGGACTTCCAGACTCTTTCAGGTTGGTTGGTTTCTGACATTTTTAGCTGTGTGTTGGACCCTGGGGGTATGAAAATGACCTCCAAACTCATCACAGTTGTCTAAGTCTAATTTAGGCTACTAGCTTATTTGCATATTGTCTACTAATAGAGGCAAATATTGCTGGGACAGAAGATGTCCAGGCTGGATAGCTTTCGCTCCTAACCATCCTTCAGAAAGAAAGTAGATGCCTCTGGGAGGTTGTGAACATGACATGACCATGAAGCTGACCTGGCGGTGACTGAAGTTACACAATGACTGAAGTTATACATTAAATAGGAATGCTTTGATAGCACATACTCATACATGCACACAGTCACTGTCATTTGCCTGAGCTTCTTGACAGGACAGGAATAGGGATGGTTAAGAATTTCATTTGGTACATTTTTAATAAGGACTTTCCAAAATGGGCACATTTCTCGATACATCTTGAGAACAGAATTAATTTTTGAGAGTTTTAAAAAATAAAAATGAGTGAGTAAGTGTAACTGACAGGCTCATCCATCCTCAGACAGGAAGAAAAATGTGAGCACACACACTTTCTGTTTGGAAATGTGAGCTGTTCACAATGGAAAGTTACATAGAGGAACAAAGGGCTCCAATCTTTAGCTTGCTCTCACCTTGGCAAACCTGTAAGCAAAGCCACAGCTGATAGAAGGTTGCCCTTTGTGTTGGTTTATTTGCCCTCTTGCATGACCACACAAATGTGCCTACTGGGGGAGCAGAATTAGAGCACTGAACCGCCAAATAGGAATTCTTCCATCCCAAATGAGATGTTCCTTCAGTCCTCAAATTTCTAGTATTGCAATAACTTTAAAACCTCATTTAAGCATTTAGAAATACAATTTAGGCATCCAAAGGAAAGAGGGAGGCAGAGTTACCAAGGGAATGTGAACACAAAGAGTGTAAGCATTCTAGTTTTGATTGATTTTCAGTGCTAGAAATTTGGGGACTGAAGGAGGACAGAAAAATTGATTCATTCAGCCTTCTTCTTCTTGCATGTTCTCAAGTCATTTCAGACTTACTATGACTCTAAAATGAAGCTGTCATGGGATTTTTTTTCTTGGCAAGATTTGTCAGAGAGAGTTTGTCTTTGCCTTCCTCTGAGGATGAGAGAGTGTGACTTGCCCAAGGTCACCTAGTGGGTTTCCATGGCCAAGTGAGGATCCAGACCCTGGTCTCCAGAGTTATAGCCCAGCCCTCAAACCACTATCCCATGCTGACTCTCCGTTCAGTCTTATCTGATTATTTATATCAGCAGTGTGAAATCTCTAGTCTGTGGGCTGCTTACACCAGAGTTAGGGGCTCCCTGTGGATCACTTGCTCTTCCTCGAAGACCATTTCCTCACTAGACTGTTATAGTGCTATCATTCCACTTGCAGCATCCTATGGAATCCGGCTGGCACCTTCCTAAACTGCAAACCCCAGAATTCCATAGGATGTTGAAAGTGGAATGATAGCGCTATAACAGTCTAGTGAGGAAATGGCCATAATCTCATCATTTGCTGGTTCCTCAAGTCTTGTATGAATTTTCCCATTCTAAAAGTTTAAAATGCCTCTCCTAAAGCTTAGTTTCTGGCAGTAGGAGCTGTGATAATGGGGCTTCCCATTATCTAGACTTAGCTAAAGGGGGACACTTCCCTCTTCAGGTAAACCAAGGGTTAATGAGGTGTTGGGATTAGATTACATTTTAGTGTGGGTCAGCATCATAGGTCATGTGGATCAGCATCATAGGTCACAGGGTGAGAACTGACCAATCAGAAGGTAAGAGGTGAGCATCTTCAAGATGCTTCGAGATGCTTCCAAGGAGAAGTTATAAAACTTCTTGCGAGGCCTTGTGGCTGAGAGAACAAAGGGACAACAAAGAAACAACAAAGGAACTGCCAGTAGCAGGCCGTAGGCCATAGGCCTCGCCTCCTGGCTTCTTCCTTTTAGAACATCGAAGCCTAGGAACATCTGTGAGTACTAGAAATAGTTATCTAGTCGCGTTAGGGACTTTTCTGTTATTTTGGAGGCTGGCTGATCTAAAGAATGTATCTGTGCTTTCATATCTGTTCTTTTTGTAACTACTTGTAACTAAGTGTGCCTGGGAGGGGGGAGCCTCCCATGTGTGTATTGTCTTGTTCATTTGCATGCCTTTAATAAATACTTTCTGTAAAAGACCCTGTTTCTCTCCTTCCCACGCCAACACTAGATAGACTGGGGGAAAGGGAAGATCCTTAAGCTTAGGGATTGACATGTCTGGACAGCATCCCACTGTGCTGTCCAAGTGTCCAGAATTCAGTGGGTGGTGGCAGCGAAGATGAATTAACAGCTAAAATTAATAACAGGTGGGAATTCTACATCCCAGTATCACCTGGTGACATTCCAGTATCACAGGAGCTTACAACTATAATAATGCTCTTTTTGTGTGTGAGGGGGAGCTATTCCTTTTTCTTTGACTCTAACCCCCACTGAAATGTACTTCTCATCTTACCATCCTGAGAAGATCTGATACTGAATTCAGCCCTCAGGCTGGATCACAGATCCTTCCAGCACATTG
The DNA here is from genome assembly GCA_948474755.1 of Ctenosaura bakeri. NCBI lineage: Eukaryota > Metazoa > Chordata > Lepidosauria > Squamata > Iguanidae > Ctenosaura > Ctenosaura bakeri. The sequence continues at coordinate 546,116 of CAOLHI010000540.1, read as the reverse complement.
AAGTGGCAATTCCTGAAGGAACAGCCGACCTTCCAATCAGCTGGCTGTTGGGCAGATATATCAAGGGGCGGCTTAACCCTTTCCTTCCCCACTGCCCTGCCTCTCCCACACACACACACTGTTCAGAGCAATACAAAAAAGCCTAGCAATGAAAGAAAGGATCTGGGACCTCTTGTTCCCCCTTCCACTCACTCCTAGTTATTTGCTGTGTTGTTTTGTGAGTTACAGAGAGAAAGGTATGTGAGAGTGAGACACAGAGAAAGGGAGGGAAGGACGGAGAATTTGTGCATGGTATATGTATAACAGAGAGGAAGGGAGCAGGTCCCTCCTGTACCAAAGACAGTTTGCCTTTTTATGTCAGTTGTGAGCAGGCTGAGCGAGAGGATACCATTGCACTCATGTCCTGCTTCTGAGGGTCCTGTAACGCAACTGACTGGCCCATGCTTAAACAGAATCCTGAGCCAGAAAGCCTTTTGGACTCTTCCAGCATTGCTCCTCCTATGTTCTTATGAGTAGGAGACAGAGAAGGAGAGTGAATAGTGTTTGTCTCTCTGTGTGTATGTGCATGTGAGAGAGATAGAATGACTCCATTCACCACCATCTCTGACCATGCTCCACTCAGTTTTGGCCACACATTCCCAACCATCATGTGGCTCTAAATGGTTTCCACATGTGCAATTCAGCCCTCATGCTGAAAATGGTTCTTCACCACTGGTATACATTAAGCCCTGTACAGAAAAAGAAAGGAGACTTTCCGGTTTTATACTGAGCTTGATTCTTTACCAACCTTGCTACAGAACTATCAAATGAAGATCCTTGGTACAAGCTAGCAAAGTACCTTTGTCTTTATATTTCCAGTCAGTTTACCCTGGAGATCTTCAGAGGAGACTCTATTGATCTTTACCAGAGAACGGCCACCATTCAGCACATAAAAGCTATGTCTTCTCAGTAGTGGCACTCACCCTCTCAAATGCTGCCGTTTAAGAGGCAGAAATTGTGGGAAGTTTCACATACCTTCCAAAAACCTATTTGATGCTTTTTATGGACATAATTGACTATGGCATTGATCCCTTTTGTTTTATTCCTCTTACACTGAGTTGTTGGCCATTTTCTATGACTAGATTGTATAGCATTGGTATTTTCACTGAGATTTTATAACAACAGTGTGTGAAAGTATAACGAAGTCTCAATGACTTGTCACTTCTGTTTCTATACTATCATGATTGTGTCATATTCCGTATGATGAATTGGAGAATTTGACATAGAGCAGGGAAGAAGTGACACCTTGAGAGATTTATTATATGGCCTACCTCTTGGCTGGCCTCCAGAGGGTTCATTGATGCCTAGGCATTTTCCTGCTGGCAGATCAATCTCTGGAATTAGCTGAGGTCTGGGAACACAGTGCAATTTCACTTTGTGCTTAATGAAGCCAATGAAAGATTTTCTCTAGTATGCTTCAGTTTCCAATAACCTGAATATTAAGTAATAAATATTTGCCACCGGTCTTCTGTGGGTAGTGCTAATCTAATTTGAGAAGGGCTATTATTATTTTTAATATCCTGGAGTTAGATTAATTAGGAGACACTAACCATGTTCCTCTTCTGGGCTCTTATTAGATTGGCCATGACCCTTTTTCATTTCATAAATGGCCTCACTTCTTTGCTTTAATTTAAGTTGAAAGGAACCAAAACTATCCATTTCCCATTTGCCCTGATATGCCAGAATAAAAGCTTCTTGGAATCAGGGAATTTAGCTGGAATTTAATCTGCAGCATCACCCTCAGAGGGATAGCCATGGCGCTGAGGTCTGTTTGAGAAGCTACCTTCCCCAGATGTGACAGTGGCTCTGTTGTGCCATCCTGCAAGCAGGAATCTTCTTTCTATCTCAATTAGTTCTCCATGGCACCATGTAATGGTACTTACCTGAAGGACTCATACATGTTGCTATAAGAATGGAAGAGGAGCCAGTGGAACCAAACCAGAGACCTAGATAGTTCTCCATCCTGTTTATCACAAGTGTCAGCCTGACTTGTCTTACACGGGTGAATCATTACACTGAATACTTCATACTGGAGAATAACAGCAAGAGAACATGATTGCTGGAGAGGGCAGTTCTGGGAATTCCGGAGGCAGCTGGACCAGCCACTGAAGACAGCATGAGGCTCTCATGAATGAAGTGTTGATCTGATCGAGCATAAGGACACTTTTTATGTTTTAACCGACCCACGTATATTCTCCTTTACACTCAAAGTGCTTTGTTTGATTTTATTTCTCTTCAGCCCCAGCCAGGTTTTCTACTGGTCAGGGTTGAGTGCAGTCACTGCCCAGTGCTGTATTTAGAAGCCCTCAACTTCCCCAATCCAGTGATACCTGCATGGACAGCATTCACAAGGAAGTCAAGAGAACTGTATACTCTTTTCATCAAAAATATTGTACTCATTTTCTTTGAAAGATGAGGAACTGGGCATATGATGTCCTTGAACTTGTCTTCTTGAGAGCTGGTAGTTTTATATAAAATATAGACAATATGCCTGATGTTTTAAAAAGAATCAGCATATCTTCTTAATTGATTATCATATTGGTTAGAAACAACCTTTCTGTGAAAGCAGTTATAATGGACCTTGAATTTCCCAAGTATCTTACAGCTACAGAAGATTCAGGTGGGAGGAACAAAATATCCACATATTCTCCTTCTCTTTCTCTCTCTCTCTGTCTTGCCCACACATGCACACAAACACCTCAATTCTCTGTACAATAAAAAAGGGCCCATATCTGAGATGGCAACTCTAAAATAAAATGGTTTTGAAACTATATCATAAAAAGCCATTAGCTGTGTTATTAGGAGCTCCATAGACTAGAAATCAGAAATTGAAAGACTGAATCAGCCACTGTAACCCTTCTAGCGCAGTCTGCTGTGACAGCTACCAATACTTAAAGGAATACTAAAGAAGGTGGGAGGAATATTCCACTTGTGCCAAAAGTCTCTTCCAAAGGTAATTTAGATCTGAAACACTGAGTTCAGTTCAGTTCTATTTCAGCATTGGCCATGGGCTTTGTACTGATTTGAAAATGCCTGTAACAAAAAAAAGTATGCTTTCATGCACACAAAACAATTTCTTGGTTTTCCCCCTCCACCTAGAACTCTGCCCCCATATGTGCTCCGTCAGAGTTTAAACTTTAGAGGATGATAAGGGGACGAATCATCCATGCAGGTTATCATGGAGTTAAAAAGGTGTGTGTCAAGCATAAATATATCTTTAATAAATAAACACTGTGTAAAAAAAAACTTTAGAGGATTAACTAACAACCTCACAAATTGCATTGAGGAGAGAGCAGGAGACAGTCTGCGGGGGGAAAGAGCTTTAGTACAAACTTAGCTACACATGTTTTGATAGAGGGTCCACGTCAGTAGCTAACATTTGCACCGAGTCCAATATAAATGAGGCCAAGTAGGGAGATTTCTTGGTAGCCATCATGGTGCCCCTTTGTAGAACACCTTTTGCCTGGTGATACAGTATAGTCAGCCCTCCACTTTGAACTGAGTCATAGGAAAGAAGGAGACAGTGTTTTTTGAAGGCAGGAGTTCATCAAGTGCTGGAAATAATAGTCCAAATCTTACAGGGAGAATGGGGCACACAGTACAGGGATCCAACAGAGTGAGAGAAAGAAACTTAAATAAGCAGCTAGGGGAGGGGGGAAGACCCATGGTATGAGATGCCTCTACACTAATGCACAGAGCATGGAAAATAGGATGAACTTGAACTTGTAGCACAGCAAAGCAAATATAATGGGCATCACTGAAACCTGGTGGGGTGAGTCTCATGACTGAAATATAGCAGTAGAACGATATCACGTATTTCAGAGAAATAGACCAAATAGGAAGAGGGAAGAGTGGTGCTATATATTGAGGACATTTACACCTGTGAAGAGACCCATGAATTAAATCCTGGAAGCCAAATTGAGACCATCTGAGTAAAAATTTAAGGGGAGAGAAACAATGGTGATGTCATTGTGAGGGTCTACTACAGATCTCCAAGCCAGACCGAGGACTTGGATGATGCCATCCTGAAACAGATGACAAAACATACCTCCAAGCCGGACCAAGGACTTGGATGATGCCTTCCTGGAACAGATGACAAAACATTCAGGAAGGAGAGATATAGTCATAATGGGAGATTTCAACTACCCTGATACTCTGCTGAGAGTATCAAGTCCAACAAATTTCTCACTTGCCTTGCAGACAATTTCATAGGCCAGAAGTTGGAAGAGAGAACCAGCAGGACAGCTGTTTTAGATCTGATCCTAACCAACAATGATAATCATCTTAATGAGCTGGAGGTGATGGGATCCTTGGTTGGAAGTGACCGTGTTATCCTGGGGTTGACTGTACAGCAGAAAGGGAAAGCCAAGCATAGTCAGACTTGCATTCTAGATTTTAAGAAAGCTGATTTCAGTAAATTTAGGGAAGTACTGGGAGTGATCCTAAGCTCAGAGATACTTAAAGAGAAGGTAGTTCATGATGGATAAGAATTTCTTAAAGGTGAGATACTGAAGGCACAATTTCTAACAATTGCAATGAAAAGGAAAAATGAGAGGTATCTAAAGAATGCAGGATGAGTGTCTAAAGAACTTTCAATGTAGCTCAAATTTAAAAGGGATGTGTGCAAGAAATAGAAAATAGAAATAGAAAAAAGAGGAAATCACCAAAGAGGAATTCAAACAAAGCAAGTGTAAGGACAAAGTCAGAAAAGCTAAAGTGCAGAATAAGCTTCAGCTTGTGGATCAAAACTAACAAAATCAATTTCAAAAGAGAGAATTGTAAGATACTACACCTGGCAGGAAAAAAAAATGAAATGCACAGATATAAGATGGGTGACACCTGGGTTGATCACAGTAGATGTGAAAGGGATCTAGGAGTCTTAGTAGACCACAGGCTAAATGAGAGGCAGCAATGTGATGCAGCAGTTAGGAAAGCCAATGCAATTCTGGGCTGCATCAATAGGGGTATAGTGTCTAGGTCAAGGGAAGAGATAGTACCACTCTGTTCTGCTTTGGTCAGACCCCACCTGGAATACTGTGTCCACTTTGGAACACCATAGTTCAGGAAGGGCATTGACAAGCTGGAACATTTCCAGAGGAAGGCAATCAAAATGGTAGAAGGTTTGGAAGCCATGCCCTATGAGGAGAGGCTTAGAGAGCTGGATATGTTTAGCCTGGAGAAGAAAAGGAGATGACGTGATAGCCGTGTTTAACTATTTGAAGAGATGTCCTTTGGAAGATTAAGCAAGCCTGTTTTTTGCTGCTCCAGAGACTAGGACATGGAGCCTGTAAATTAGGAAAAGAGATTCCACCTAAACATTAGGAAGAACTTCTTGACTGTAAGAGCAGTTTGATAGTGGAATACACACCTTGGAGTGTAGTGGAGTCTTCTTCTTTGGAGTTTTTAAAGAGAGGCTAGTTGGCCATCTGTCAGAAGTGCTTTGATGGTGAATGGACGTCAGACCTTTGTGTTCTCTTCCAACTCTATGATTCTATGATTCTATTATTCTCCGGAGCTAAGGGTGCAGGATCCTGACAAAAGTGGAAAAATTGCAAACGTCAACATGTGTGGGGATAGAAGGAGGCTGAGGTATGGTGAGGAGACCAGTCATCCAGGGTCCAAACCAAGTTAGGGAATGGAGAGGGAAAGCGGGTGAGTCAACATGATGGCCCTATACTTCCTCACTCATCTCCTTCTTTGGATGTGGGAGGTATTGGGAGAGGGTTTGTGGTGCTGAGAAATTGGGGCACAAGCCATATTTAGCTGGCCAGGCAGCTACTGGCAGAGGAGGATGAGGATGACAAGAGGCAAGTTTTTAAAGGTCTGCATGAGTTGATCAGACCACTGAGAGGGAAAGTCCCCTGGAAAAGTAGCTCTTGACTTGCGGGGGAGGGGTGCAATTGGAGAAATTTACAAATAAATCCATGAAAGTTAAACCTGTGAATGTGGAAGGCCAACCATACATCCAAATCTCATCTTGGAGTCTTTGGGGAAAGGTGTATTTAAAAGACCTAATAGTTTGGTCTGGTCCAATAACAGCTGGATAGAAATAGATGTCTGGTAAAAAGAAAAATATTATTGTTACTATTCTGTATTTTTTACTGCATGTTCTGCCACTTAGATTGTGCTATGTTGCTACCAATCCTGAACAAATGAATAAAATTCCTACCCTACTCCACCCACTGCCTTTATCAGCTGCCCTAATGGATGGTGTTGTCATCCTACCTTTGCCTCTTCCTAAATTGTTGTCTTCAGTCACGTTCTCAGACAGGGAGGTCCACCAGCCACTGGTGCTCTTTCAATCAGCACTTCCTTTCGTTGGAATTGAAAGTCCTCAGTCTTATTCGTCCCTTTATTGTTGTTGTTATGAGATCATGAGAACAATAGCTCTCTGCCTGCTTTCTCTGTGCCGTTCATTAGTTTCCCAACATGTATCATAGTAGCCTATCTTATTTACTTCCTCTGTAAGGGAAGCAATCTCTTTTATTTTCAGCTCCTCTTTATATGACACTTTCTGTCTGCCCTTAATCATTCTCATCATGTTGCCCTGAGACCCCTCCAGTTTTTCAATATCCTTTCTGAGGAGGCTAACGCTGAAAGAATCACTTGGTTCTCCTTTGGCTCTCATCGGTTACAGTAGCATTTTTGCTAAGAGAGTTTTGATATGCTTTACTGGTTAATTTAGAGTCTCTTACACACAAGAACAATTTCCCCATCTTAGATGGTCCCATCAGTGCATTTTCATTTGCAATAGTCTGTCCTTAATGTGTTTGTTTTTAAATCCTAACATACCACCACAATTCTTTTTTAGGGGTTTAACTAAATATATCTTTTTCCCTTTCACTGGGAATGAATTCTTCCTATTAGTCAAGAAAACATAAGCCTGCCTTCTGCATTTTCTGCTGTGCCCTTTAACAATAGACCACCTTTCAAGCAGCAAGCAGACTTTTTCTCTTCTTTTTGAGGAGTTTGCGAGTGCAGCAAGACAACATTTTCGAGAGTGAGCGAGTAAGGGAATGTCCTTGTATTTGTTTAGATATTGTATGGATTATGCTTACAAGAGGCTTTTTCAGAAAGTCTGTTTAGGAGTTTACTCTTTAGAAAACACCAATCACTTTATGCAGCACCCTGGACAGCACAATTCAGTATTCCCATTGACTTGTAGCTTCTCTTTCTAAACTGCAATTCAGCAGATCTGATGAGGTGATAACTTTGATTGAACTAGAGGGCAGACGCCAGGGGTGGAGGAAGCAGGATTGGTGGGGAAAGATTTATCTTCTGCTTGCCTTTCCATTTTTGTATGGATGAGAAAGCAATTGCATCTACTCCAAATACCTGCTTGGGCCCAATGAAGCGGCCAATAATTCAGAAAGAATTGCACTCTCAACATTGATTTTTAATTCCTCTCTTTTATAAAGAGTATCCCTTTTAAAATAACTGCCTGACAGTGCCAGGCACATCAGTGGACCAAACTGTGGTCATTCACCATAAGCCAGTTGCAGGATTCTGTTATTAAATTCCATTCAGATCTACCAAAGCCTTCTGTGATATGCTGAGCTTGAAAAATAAAATAAAATAAAATAAAATAGACATATTCCAAGACATTCTGGCAACATCACGTAGCTAAGACCTGTAAACATTTTCTGGCATGTCCATTTTCAAGGGTAATTTTTTTCTTACTAATCTGCTGTTAATGGGTATGATAGGGGGAAGAATTTTATTTGATTCTGTTAGGATCTCTCCAAAGCAATGCATTGCTTTTTAATGCTGCTTGCTCTGTGCTCTCACCTTGTTAGAACCACCAGAGCCTATTAGACAGAGAAGGAAGGAAGCCAATTCTAAGAACCAGCAATCTGGAAAACAAATCAGTGTTCAGGGGAGTCTGCCAAAGACAACTCTAGCTTGCAATGGCCCAGCTGGATGCTAGAGTTGCACTGAAACTCATAATTCTACTATGAAGAAATCTGCTCACTGTCTCAGTAAGAAAATTGTCCAGTGTATCCCCTTGTTTACAGATTTAATGGGATGCCTTGTACTGAGTCAGGCAAACTCTCTGCCTGGAGCAGTGATTGGCAGCAGCTCCAATTACTGTCAAAAGTCAGGGGTAGAACCTGGGGTCTTATAAATACAGTTGTAAAGCATGTGCACAGAATCTTTTAAATGTTGTTTGTCTTAGAAATACAGCATCTTCTATATGCATAGAAACACTGTTGCAAAGCACTTCACTTCCAGTCCATTTTCCCTCTTCCTGCCTCCTTTCTTGTTTGTTGATATAATAGTCCTTACTCCTTTTCAGTCTTGCCCCCGTTGGGCCTGTCATATTGTTACACTATCAAATTTTCTTCAAGTTACTGAAGTATCTGTTGTCTTTTGCAGTCACACTCAGCAGCCTAAGAAAATGAACACTTGGTTGTGTACATTGCTGGCTGTTCAACCTGTATGATCAAAGCAAAAATGTAGAAACAGTGCCCCACCACCACCAAAAAAAAGGGGGAGCATCATGTTGGATGGGAGAAGAGCAAAACCAGTAGCTATACTGCCCGGAAACCTCTGAAAGTTTTGATCTGAAAAGGTTTTAGATGGGAATTGGCATGACAGCTGCACTGTAGACTGTCCTCCACCCCTGCACAATAACCTCCTTCCTGGGCCTCTGAAGGAGCAGCTCAGGGATCCACTAGCAGAGGATAAGTTGAACAAAGCTATCTAAGCCTCAACAAACTCACTGTTAAAAATCTGACCTTAAGTGCTCATCAAATTCTTCAGGGGTTCATGCTTATTTCACGTTGAACTTCTATCAATCAATTCAGTTAACCAAACAATGTACAAGTTGTTTTTCTGCTGGCCGGTGGCAGGACTTTACATCTCAAAAAGGTCCTAGTGTCTAGGAACAATTATCTCAGCCTTAAGGTATAGACAGTGACCTTCCTTTATTTCTGTTTTAAATTTATCTCAGTCCATAGTTGAGAATATAGGATCTTCCTTCCAGTACCTCTTCCAGACCTTCCCATTATTACTGTTGCTGTTTGGACCCTGCAAGTGGACTCTGACTTACACTGATCCTATCCTAGGATTTTCTGGGCAAAATTTATTCAGAGGAGGATTTGCTGTTGCCTGAAAGAGTATGACTTGCCCAAATTCATCTAGTGGGTTTGCAGGGATGAGTGAGGATTTGAAGACTGGTCTTCCAAAGTCCTAGTCCAACATTCAAACTACAACAACATGCTGGCTCACAATTATACACCAGCACAACTGGAAATGATTCAGAACAACTCCAGGTAGGATGGTATGGTGCCAAACAAAGAGGGGAATATTCACACCCCTTTCTATATCCCATCCCTTTTGCAGGCCCTGTAGAGATGGCTCCTGAATCCCTTGGAAACATGGCTGATGCAGTCCTTGGAGATAATCTCTTGGCAGACAAACAGTGCAATGTGACCCAGTCAAAAATGCAATAGCAGTATTGCTAAATGTCAATAGAAAGATGAGAGGAACATATGGGAGTTGGTTGCTGAAGCTAAGTTAGAGGGTCTGTTCCCAGAAATTGTCTGTATAGGGGACTCCCTGGGATCCCTGTGCAAGCCCCTCTGAACTGATAGAAAAGTTAGAAAACTTTTTACCTATGGTTTTAAGCTATGGTTACCTTTTTTTACCTATGGGATTAAAATATCTGAATCCTGATGATAGATCAGACTATGGAGGTTAGCTCTTTATTGGAATTCTGCTTGCATATTAGTGCACCATCTTTCTGTATATGAAACAGGGAAAGAAAGTGGAGTAAGCATTTTCATGGCATAATGGTCTGTCAGTCTGTTTCCTCCTTCATTCAGCTCAGCTTTGTTGCTTATTTCAAAGTAGGAACATTGACTGTCCCCACCCCATAGAGCCCTGTGAGGTGCTTAAGGGCCACAGTGGAGCCCTGATCGTGTGTTCTGAAAGCAGTGGCTTTAATACTCCTCACTAACGCTACTGGAAACTCAAATGCTCCAACAGGCTTAAAGAACAGGTTAAAAGAATTCCAAAGGCTCTGTAGAGCCCGGGATTTAATTTGAAGTCAGCAGGACTGTTTGCGTCTTTCAGTTGATCCTTCTTGCATCCCTTTCATCCCCTATGGGGCAGCAGGTACAAATATTGCCACAGAGAGGTTGGAAGTGCTCTGCTCCATTCTGTGGGAGGTGATCCATTCCAGACAATACTAGCCTGATTAATCTCATGGAGCTATGCATGTAACCGGCAGCAACAGCAGCAGCAAGAACCACAGTAGCAATACGAATACTTTAGTCTAGTGAAAGGACCCTGAGACGGAAATATGATTGCACTCTGTAAACACATGAATTGAGAGGGCAGCCACAGAGGGCGGAGAAGGTAATTTTTTGTTGAATACAGTTGGGGGTATAAATACTCTAATAAAAGTGGGAGGTATTAAAATAAGTTTATCTTCTAAATTTTAAGTTATTTGTGCACATTATGACTTCAATCTATCATTGGTTATGACCCTCTGCCACTCATAGTACACTTTTTGTCTGCATGCTTTGTGTTTGAAAGACTCTGGGCTGGTTTCTCAGTCAAGTAGATTTTGCTTTTGGTTTTTAATGCTGAATGTCACTAAATACATCGGTTTGAAGGAGTGCAAAAAAAAATGAGGGGGGAGTCTCTTAACATGAACTTTGGAATTAGCTGTGTCTATACATTCTGTAGTATACAGTGTATAGACTAGAGTGGCTGTTTTTAGAATTTTCTTTTTTCCAAAGGAGTACAAAGAAAACTAGCAATCTAGTTAGTTTAACACTGTGGCTTTGCAAAATTGTCTTTGAAGTGGAATTAACAGGAATTAACAGAAATTGATTGCTCCTTTCACAACTGGAAGAGGACAGTCTATAGTAATAAAAGAAAACATGTCTGCCTGCCTGTTTGTCTGTCTGCTGTAGTTCCAAGACCTTGAGTGCCAGTCAACTGAAATTTGGCAAGGAGACTAGTGGGGGGGATGCACCTCAGAGTTATTGGTTTTTTAATGATTAATTTTTGTTACTTAAAACATCTGTAGCCTGCAGAACCATCATCAGTCACTAGGTGGCAGACTACAATAACCTTTCCTAGGGTATTCATTCCTTCAGAATGTTATTAAATAGTTCAAGACAATGCTTATCTATGCCACAGATTCTTCAGACAGGAGAAAGACAATGAGATAGAGAAAAATGTTACTGCCTGTTAAGATGGGAGGTACAAGGAGACTGAGCAGACAACAAAGCTGAATGAAAGAGGAAGGAGATAGAGATCAATAGCAAAGTGTGGGCAGGAGAGAAGAGAAAGAGAAGGTGTACCAGGGTGGAGATAGGGGCTATGGAGTTTCAAACCCTTATGAAGATGAATGAAACTGGCTTTGAATTGAACTGGCTAGTAAGCATGGAGATTACTTATGTGTTTTTTGGGGGAAGATTGCTTTACTTTTTCGTACATAGCTGTTTGTCTCATTTACTCGAATCTTCTATGACTCTTTGGTCTGTGGGTGCTTTAAAGATGGACACATTGTGCACTGTGAGCCATGCAGGCAGAGTTCTTGATCTGTGAGGTAGTCTGCCTCACAGCAGAGAGTGGGGCTCCCCTCCAGTGCTAAATGTAGCCCCTCTATGAAGGTAAGCCCAAACACAGAGAGAGCCTCCCATTATACTAGCAGCCACTGAGAATCTGCAAGGTTTGTGGGAAAGCTGCAAGAGTCACCCCACAGAGACAGACTTATTGAAGGGACTGCAGTATTTGAATCAGTCCTACGTCATTTCATAAGGCAAAATTGTTTCATGGCATGCATTTTTGCCTGAAACTTACTCTGCACTGTAGTTTTACCATTTCATTACATATCTGTCTGCTACAATTTTGCGTAATCAGACTGAGTTGCTTTCAATAAAATTTAAGTTTAATCTTAAATTGTTACTAATCAGAGTAAATTGTCAATTTTAAAGAAAAACTGTTCGAGTTCATGACACAACCTCAACAGACTTGGAATCAATCTGCTTCTCCTCTGGTGTTTTATTTATATGTGTGTGTTTTTCTGTGGTTAGTGCAAAGCTGAGATTATTACAGGTATTCAGTCTACTTCAGTTTTTACTAGAACCCTGAAGAATATGAATATGAACATATGGACATGAATATAGACACCTGGAAATGAAGAATAGGATACCGCTGAGGAATATGGTCAGACCAGAGATTGGTGTCCAGGTCCACAACTGAGTTCATAGTCCTTTCACGTCCACTCCAGTTTTTGGCCATGTTTTGGCCACTCTATTCTGGCCATGTTGCAGGATGGTTAACGAAGGAACCGTACCGTATAGCAGGGATGAAGGGTAGGGGGCCACATTAGCCTTGGAGGGCTGTACCACCTTGCCATACCTTGCCATACCTACCCCTGTCAAAAAACAAAAACAAAAAACAAAACACCTTGTTTGCTTTTCAAGTGCTCACTAGGGGACAAGGGGTGCATTTCCATCATGCTTTTGGGCCTTCCTGGGTGATTTTTGATCAGGAGAGGTCTTTTATTTAACAAGAGGAAGTGAGCAGAAGTTATTTCCCTTTAATTTCATTTCCTTTTTTTTCCAATTTGCAGTGGGTCCCAATCTATCCAGCACCAACATAATGCACAAGTTTTGCTTGTGTACATATGGTGACACTCAGATGTTTGTACAAGTGTTGTTGTTGATGTGTGCCTTCAAGTCATTTCCAACTGGAGGATTTGATCTCCAGAGTCTAGGGTGCAAACCGCTACACCACACTGGCTCTCTAGAGTACTCTGTAGCTTTAGATTTCAGCATTCTCAGAACAGGAGATTCTTGCCATGTGTTCTCGAAGCTAAATAAGTGTCAGCAGGGATTTCAAGTGTAGGATGTGATATATATCTTCAACAGCCAGGGATACGTTTGAATATGGACATTTTAAGAAGCTATTAAGAGTGACATGACAGATAAGCCTGAGAAAAGCTAAGTATTGGTATCCTATTTGCACAAAAGATAGATAGTGATAAGATTTTAAGGTGATAACAGAAAAGAGTTTATTTGCAACAGTAAAGCTTGGTATGTCTTGACCTTAGTCTGTTCAGAGTTATCAAGGAATCGCTGTAGGAAAAATAATAAATCTGGATAAACAAGGATGTTATCGGCATAGGACTACATTTGTATGCCAGGACTACAAGGAGTTTCAGAGAAATGACATTTGGGTAAGCAGATTTCTGCTGTTGCCATATCAAGGGCCAGTCTTCAAGACTGCTCACTCAAGCATAATCAAGAGTATTTTGCTCTCTTCACTAAATGTATTGTGATTTATAGTGAGGGAAGAAGGATGGGAAGTAACCCATAATTACTCGACAGAGCTGCATACCCTGCCACCGTTAGAGTGGCTTTTATTATAGGGAGAGCCCAGTTCCACAGGGAATAATGTTGATGCATTGAACTTCTGTCTTTAAATTCTGTCACTTAATTAACAGACCCAGGTGTAATTATTGTACTCTAATTAAAAATAGATGAAGCTGTTTTTGGTGTCCACTGAGGAGAGGAAAGAAAGATCTAATGTTCTAAGCAATAGATGGGGTGGAATCAAAAGCAGGAAGCCCTCCCTCTTCCTTCACACCACTTTGAATTGACGAATTTTATGCCTTTGATCAATTAGGTTTTAATACCTGTTAATCAACTTTCATGAAACACAAGGCGGGGGGGCCTCAGTTCCCACCGGTACAGGGAATAGAACTCTGAACTTTTGCCAGCTTGTGTCTTGCCTTAAGGCTACTTTAGCAAAAGAGAGCCCTTGCTTTTGGGTTATTCACTGGGGTTATTATTCTTTCCTCTTGATCTACTGCCAGGAAAGCAAATGAGGTGTATGTCCCAGATTGTTGAATGCTGGATCAGGCTGGGGAAGCTTTGTGTTCTGACTTGCTGTCGCAGTGGATCTCTGTCTCTTTCTTCTCTCTCTCTCTGCTAATGGGGGGGGGACTTGACAGCAAGCCCGCCTCTACCTGTGAGTGTCTTCAGACAAGTTTTGTTTTGTTTCTCACTCTGAGGACAGGTTTCATGCCATGATCCTGACTTCAGCAGACCCAAAATCTTCCACCCCTGCTGATCTCCAGTCTCTCTGCTTGTATCACACTGAACTCAGGACAAAAACAGTCAGCCACTGTGTCTCATCAGATATAATGTTTTTTGACTGGCACTGTTTTTGTTTCTAATACAGATGTTTGAGGAAAAATAGAAAATTACTCTGTGGATTTAACCTCCTCTGCACAGTATGGGTATGCTCACAAGCATGATCATTTGATGATTATTACCCACCCTGATCGGTCTGTAGCTTCTCAAGAAACGTGACTCTGGTTTATACATTGTAGTTTGGTTTAAACACTTGGTGCTCCCTGAAAACGCTAGATTTTTCAAAACACGGATATCAGACAAAACCTTTGAGATGTGCCAGTGGAACTGTGGTATTAATGTTTGAGTCAACAACTGTGTTTCTTTGGCTACAGTCCAGTAAATACACTATTGAGCTGGGATTAGTTGCATTTTCTTGTTATGAGCACATGCTGCGGCAAGCAGTCATTTGCATTTGTCATTGCATAGTATATAAAAAGTAAGGAGAAAAAGACTTTTCACTCCTTTTGGCAGTCCTATTGGAAAAGTTACTGGCAGTATACTGGCAGTACAGCGGTACCTGCCCTAAAATACCAGTGGTGATGTGAAGGCATAGTTAAAGCTTTTGGTAAGCAGAGGGCCTTCATTCTGGGCCGTTAGGTAGCACAGGAGACATTACTGATGTCCATTTCAGACATCTTATCATATGTTGCATTTGTCATGATGCTGTGTTGGTACCTTTGACTGATGAACTGGCCAGATCTAAAGTTGCAGCAGAATGAGGTGGATAGTTCCCAAGATGGTGTTGTGAACAGTATCATTTTAGACCACAGACAAAAGATGACATTTCAGAATGCTCCCATGATGAAAGGCAGAAGGCACCCCAAAGGCACAAAATCAGTCTATTACAGAGAAATATTGTAACTCCACCTTGTCTTGTTGTGCTATTTTTAAAAATGTAAATAAATGTTCAGAAGTCCTGTCCCTCTCATCTGCAATCAGAAGTAATACGATGCAGTTTTATTTGTTACATTTATGACTTGTTGCCTCCAGTGAGCCAAAAATGGTGTACATGGAACTCCTCTCCCACATTTGACCTTTCTCCCTTGGATTTTGCAACAACTCTTTGAGACAGATCAGTCTGTGAGAAGGTGTGATCAGCCCAACGTAACACAGGGAGGTCTACAGTTTGGTAGAGATCCTGTAGAAGTTTGAACATGAAATTCCCAAGTTGTTCTGACACACTCTAACCAGAATACCACACATGCTACCCAAGGATACCGGTCACCTCCTTCCTAGCTTACAGTCAGCCCTCCATGTTCACTAGAGTTAGAGGTGCAGGACCTTCAGAAAAGGGGAGAAATTGCAAATATCAGAATGTATGTATATGTCTATGGAAGGGGGCTGAGGTATGGTGGGGAGAACAGGGTCTGAACCAGGTCAGGAAATGGAGTGGGAAAGGGGGTGGGTCAGCATGGGGGCCCTGCACTTCCTTTCTCTTATCCATCTCCTTCCTTTGTGGAGGGGGCATCAGAAGTGTGTTTGTGGTGCTGAGAAATTGGACTGTGAGCCATCCTTAGCTGGCCAGAGAATGGTGGTGGCGGTGGCGGCGGCGGCAGCTGGAGGAGGAGGAGAGGCAGGTTTTTAAAGGGCTGCACCGTCTGATTGGAGCTGCCAAGAGGGAAAGTTCCCCCAGAAAAGAAACACCTGAGGTGGGTGGAGAGGTTGAAGAAACTTGCAAATAATCAAATCCATGAGAGTCAAACCCACAAATGTGGAGGGCTGACTGTATACTGCTGTAGATGTAAATATAGCCTCAGACTCAGAGGTTCAAAGGAACCCCAGCAAGACCCTTGCTTGGCATGTTTGGGGCTTTAGTACTCTATAGGAGTTGTAGAGGCTTGTACAGTCCTGTGCCAGGCAATATAAATAATGTTGGGGTGGGATGATGCTAAGCAAAGATAGCTCATTCTGTTCCACTTACTGGGATTAGGATTTCAGTGTAGCCGCAATGGCACAAGGAACCATTTGTGCTGCTGCAACTAAAGATGATCTGAAAAAGCTTGCTGGGGATTAGCACAGCCCATTGAGCTACACTGATGAGTCAATAAAGTAGGAATGCTCGAGGGCAGACAAGCCGGAGAAGGCTGGAGAGTAGGTTGCAAGTACAGGAAAACCAACAGAGTAGTCATGCCAGTCATGGCACTGGGTAGAGCTTCAGCAGAGCCTGGAAGGTTAGCAAGGACAAAAGAGGTGCCTTAAACTCATATACCATCCATCTGCTCATCCGGCTCAGTACTTTCTACATCTTGGTTCTCAAACTGTGGAGGGAAACCCTGGACGAGGGTGCGATAGTTGCTCAAGGGGGGTGCAAGAAAAGTCAGCCTTCGACTGCAGCAAGTATGAAGAAGGGCAAGCCTCTGTGTGTGTGTGTGTGTGTGTACCACTGAAGACTAACTAGTTTCTATAAAAGAGCAACTCAAAGTCCTTTCCTCTGTTATGCCTTTCCCCAGCTTGAGACTTAGCAAAATCTGGATTCTCTTTCCTATGCTTTCTCCTCTCAGTTTCTCAAAATGTTCCATTACTGGCACAGCAGGTACATCCCCCTATCGACTATAAAACTTAGCATTATGATGGAGGGCCCATGTGGCATGAGGGGCCTGAGAGGGGGAAAGAAGGCATAGGACAGGACATGGAGGGGGGCTGACATCATAATTATTATTATTATTATCAATAATAATAATAATAATAATAATAATAATAATAATAATAATATCCCGCCTCTCCCAACGGATCGAGGCGGTACTACAACAGTACATCAAATACATTAAAAGCAATTAAAACAAAACCCATCCTCCCCACCCACCAACCCATCTAAAAACCCCTAAAACACATTAACTATTAAGAACAAGAGGACAGCTGGTGGGAGACGGTGGAGTACTAGTCTGGGAAGGCCTGTCGGAAGAGAAGAGTCTTGACTGCTTGGAGCAGAAGAGGGAACAGCATGGAGCAGAAGAGGGAACAACATCCTCATATAGATGCAAAGGGGTCAAATGGATGAAAAGTTTGAGAACCGATGGTTTACTTTGACTGGCAGAGGGTCTCTAGGACTTCAGAGAGCAGTATTTTCCCAGCCCTACCTGAAGGTAGCTGGGATTGAACCAGAAACCTTCTGCATTCAGAGTATGTGCTCCAACATTGAGCTATGGTTCTTTTCCCCTCAATTAGCTGTACAGTATAAATCACCTTCTGTTTGCAACAGGTGGAGAAGTCCACCTTGCACACACAGAGAAATGAAACCACAGTTAGCAACCTACCTGTAGAGGACAGAAGGCCAAGGTCAACTGCAGCTTCTCCTGAGTGGATATAAAGGAAAGAAAGAAAGGTACATAGCTCCTGTGGCTCTGCTTCCCTCCTAAACTGACTGTACTGTTTCCGAGCTAATGCAGAAATCCCTCTCTCACCTCCAGCATGAAAGAAGTATCAACATCCCACAATATTTTTTTATTTGCTTGTCCACTTTGTATCCCACCTTTCATCCAGTGTGGGACTCAAAGTGGCTTAGAGTGTAAGTTCAAACAAAATTACTAAAACAATATACAGTCAGCCCTCCTCATTCTTTGTTAAAGGCTAGTCCTGTGTTAGAGGCACAGGACTTCCATAAAAGTGGAAAAACCACAAGTATCAAAATGTATATGTGTGTCTGTGTGAAGGGGGGCCAAGGCATAGTGGGGAGAGCAGGTACCCAAGGTCCAAACCAGGTCAGAGAAAGGAGAGGAAAGGGGAGGTTGGCATGGTGGTCATATACTTCCTCTCTCACACCCATCTCTTTCTTTGGGTGCAGGGGGAACATTGGGAGAGAATTTGTGGTTCTGAGAAATTGCGCTGGCCAAGCAGCAGCTGGTGAAGGAGAAGGAGGATGACCAGAGGTGAGTTTTGAAAGGGCTGTGTGGCCTGATCAGAGCCACCAAAAGGGAAGGTTCCCCTGGAAACAAAGCACTTGAGGTGGGGAGGCAGGGGTTGAAAAAACTCATAAATAATCAAATCCATGAAAGTCAGACCTGCAAATCTGGAGGGCTGACTGTATAGTATGAAAGTTTTCAAGCCATTAAACAACCCATCGAAATCAACATTGATTTAAAATAATTTAAAACATATTCAACACATAATAAAAGATTCAACCCAACCATTTAACATCTTTGTACTTCCAACCAATTAAAAGCTGAAGACATGTTTAAACACAAAGGGTTTTGTCTACAAAGCAACACTTACCAGCAGAAAGAAAGGTGAGGGGAAAGAGAGTAGTACCAGGATGTTGTTATGGGGTTTGGCTTGATGTGGGAAGGCTGGTTCATATTAGCCTAGAAAGAAAGACAGAGAAAAAGAGGCCCACTGGAGGGAAGTGACTTGCCTGTGTTAATGTACAAAATGACAGCTGAGTAAGGAACCTAACAAGTATTATGTGGTCCACAAGGCATGTTTAACATTTGTTCTCCTGGAGTTAGTGGCTAAGTGAGACCTTACACAGTAATGATGCTCCTCATTCTACATGGAGCAAAGTAACTCTGACAATTTTAACGACGACTGTTTCATAAGAATCAGCCTGTGCATGGATGTTTGGCTTCATGGAATAATGCTGCGATCTTCTGACACTTCAGGGTTGAGTTCCTTTCCCTGTGCTTCATTCAGATCGTTTTTTCGCTTCAGGGCACAGCAAAGAACTGAAAATACAGCCCTTCCTCAAATAGCAGCCATTAGCACTGGGGCACAGAGACTATTTATCAGGGCTTTTAATAATTCCTTGAGCAACCCTTCTCTCTCTCCCCCATTAATCACCATTAGGCTTTTGTAGCTGAAAAAAGATTATTGAGAGGTACCAAAGGGCTAGCAGAGCCAGAGGGAGCTAATGGGCTCTGAAAATTTGAAGTATTCCTCCTTGTCCCAGCTGCTGAGCCAGGCCCTGTGTCTCTTGGAGGTCTGTCTTATATCCATATGGACCTCTTGTCCCCACTGCCACCACAGATTTTGCCTCTTTCTATGTCTCATCCTTTCACCCTTGTCTTTCCAGTAATTCTTTTGCAACATAACCAAGCAGAATTAAGATTTCACCAACTGCATTCAGACATACTTCCCTCATAAGAACCTTCCATTATCCTTCCTTGTCAGGATATAACCTTCAGAACAATGTTCCCATGGCTACCCTTGTGATGGTATCATCAATACATGACAAAGAGCAAAGGACCTTATTCTTCCTCACTGGGGAATGGTACCTCTTCTATATGTATAGCAGAGCTGTCCTAAGACATTCTGCTGTCTGCAAAAGGACAAAATGGCAGCCATAAGTGCTTGAAACTCTCTACCCCCCCCCCATCATTCTATGTAAAACTGCTAATCAGACTGACTATGAAATCCAAGCTGCCACAATGTGGCAGTAGGATTGATTCCCTGACTGCATCTGAGGACAGCAAGCCAGCTTATAGAACAGGTCATATAGAACACACAGTATTGTCAGTTTCCTCCCTCCATCACTCTCTACTGCCTTATTCTGCTTCATGGTAGGATCATCTCTGGTTTTTAGAGAGACTTTAAGAAGCTAAGGGTAGAAAAGTATAAGCACAACTGCATGTAATAGAGTTCCCATGAGAAGACTCCTGTATTTTTAATGGCTATGTAGAAGAAGGAATTTCAGCAGGTGCCCTGGGGTTTACAGCTTAGGGAGGGGTATTTAGAATTCTGTTCTGGTGAGCTCCAGTGCCTCTCCAAACCACAGATCCTAGTATCTCATAGGATTTTGTTGGGGCAGTTTGAAGTGGAATCATTGTGTAGTATGAAAGGTCTCCCAGAAGAATATCAGGACTACAGTGCTGGAGTGTTTTCACATGGAAAGCCCCTTAATTCAGCCTGAGTGATCTGGACAGCAACCTTGACAGGATGGAGATTATATATAACACACATGAAATCCACTTACATGTTCACACAAGACAAAAACATACAATTATTTGGGCCTCTGAGTTCTGAAGTCTCCGGACTATTGACTGATAGGGGAAGAGAGGGAAGAAAGAAGTGTTGCAGCCTGTGATGGTTAGTTTTTCAGTTCTCTGTGTGCGTGTGTGCTCAAGGGTACACATGCACCTTCAGGTCACCTATTAACTTATGCCAACCCCATGAATTCCATAGGGTTTTCTTAGCCAAGGAATACTCAGAGGTAGTTCGCCATTGCCTTCCTCTGAAATATAACCTACAGCATCTGGTATTCCCTTAGATTGTGGTCCCCCATCTGTAATAAGTAATAACCAGTCTGACCCTGTTTAGCTTCCAAGATCAGACAGAATCTGGTTCCTTTTGAGTATTGAGGCTGCTGTTGCAGTGCAGTAGCTCTCTTAAATAGTCAAGCTATCCCCAGAGGCTTCCTCGTGTTATTGTGGTACATTGGCTGCCTTGGCAGTTCTCTGGCCTAATGGAAAGAAATAGGTCTCCTCCTCAAAATGTGTGTTGGCCAGGCAGGGGAGAAAAGATCTTTATATGCCAGGGCTGGAAGGCAGGGAACTGCTTTCAACTCAGGGTCTGAATTCAATTTCATAGAAATTCTCAAGGGTCACTCTACAGTGGCACATAGGGTGAAATATGAAAGCTCAAAGCACCATATTTTAGCTTAAAGCTCTTCATGCCCACAGCTGGACCTTGGGAGAGGCATTTCAGCTTTTTAGCAGGGGGAAGGGACATGGCAGAAGCTAGGAAACCTCCATGCAAGGATATCATGTCTAGGGACTGTCTAGGGAGATGGGAACTCCAAAAAGGTGATCCCAGGGCCAGAGGTTCCTGAGCCCTCCAGTAGTCCAGTTATTTACTTCTCTGAATAGAATGGTGTGCTCTTTTTGTGTGTGTGTGGACCTAGAAGTCATTATAGATAGAGCCCTATATTCATGTATATTCATAACTGAGAGGGCAGGCAAGTTGTCACATGCTGGCAGGATTAGGCTGGCATTTAGTGACCTGATTTCAGATGCCAATTGCCATCAAAGATGGTCATTAATTCTGTGCAAAATAAGAGTTAGGGGAAAAGGGGGCAAAATGCAGAAGCAGAGGTGGCAGTTCAAGCTAAGATTGTTGCCTTCCCAGGATCAGAGAGATGCAGAAGGTGTGCACTTTTGATAGGCTCCGTATCTGGTGAGTTGTGGAGCCAATTAAGTTGAAACAGAAGCAGAGGAGAATGAGAAAGAGGGTTGCAAAATATGTTTCTCACACTCCCAGCAGGAATGTCCAGTCTGCCTGTCTTCTAACTCAACCTCCAGAATGAGATTCCTAACCAGCTCCTTTTCCACCTGCCCCCGCTCCGCCCCCCAAGCATCTGCACATCTTTCTGGGATGATCCAGATACAAACTTTCCTTTTCAGTCTTGTGTATTTTTTATCTCCTATTTTACTGCCTAAATGAGTACAGACCCAAAGATGTATATACAACGATGGAGAGATGAAAGGAATAAAAAGCCGTTGACACACACAACAAAGCATAGAGCCCAGAACACACCTGTAATCCCGCCAAGGCAGGTGGCCTCAAGAAACAAACCAATCCCTCAGTCTGGGCTTTATTCCAGCTGGCTTGCTTTCACCACCTTGGTGCAAATTCAATGGCCCCTAGCTTTTTAAAAGAAAATCCATTTTTCTGCTTATTCAGATGAAAGCCCAGGATTAAGCATATTCAACAGTGAGAGACAGAGGTAATAGATAAGTAAATAATTAAATATTCTAAATATTTGAATATGTTTGTCGATTTAATGGGGGTTTTTTTTAACAAAAAAACTTTTGTACTGCACATTGTTTTAACTGTATTTTGTTTTAATTCTGCATTCCAAGACACCTTGATTTCTATATTGGGAGAAAGATTAAATATAAATTAAGTTAAAGAGTGGTAAGTAAAATGTAAGAAACCAGACCCTGCTTTGGTGGCTGATATCTGTAAGCTTCCCTTACATGGGTGTATGTCCGTTTTTGGGCACTAGGAGGGTTCCTATTCCGTTCTTCCCTTTAGAGTGCGTAGGCCTCCTCCCCAATTTACTGAAATAGCTCCATATTAGTCAGCATGGAATTTAAGTTCCAAATCACTGATCTGAGAATTAATGGGCACCATGTAAAGCACATGCTGTGGGAATGGCAGTTAGCCATAAGCACCTATACTGTATCATGCTCTGTGTACCTCAAGCAGTACTTAGCTTCACATTCACTCACTTGAGCCTTTAAAGTCTGGAGTCCAATCTCATCTAGCATCCACTCTCAATCAAAGGACAAGAAACATATGTGGTTTTGGCCCTGTGGTTGAGATAGATAGATGTTTCTGATACAAGTGATCAATGCTTTTTTTGCACGGGGTCTATATTTTCAAGTGGGTGAACAAAATTCTGACCTGGAGCCTTTGATATTCATAACACAGTGCTGGTTTTGATGGTGATGATGGTGATAGCACTGAATGAAAAAATGCTTTTAAGGTATGAGTTGTGTGTGCTTTGATTTATTGAACAAGCTAGACTATTCAGTAGTCCACTAGCATTATCTAGCATTTTTAGGAAGTGCTGCTTTAGACCCTTTTTGATGCTCTGCAGTTATTATTCACTGTGCCCCCTGGGTTTTGTGAAGCAGTTTAGACTCTTCCTCTTAGTGTCTCCTGTACTTCTGAATACTTAGGGTTGTAGCCTGTGTTGTTGTTGTTATGTGCTCCAAGTTAACTCTAACTTATGATGACACCTATCCCAGAGATTTACTCAGAGAGGGTTTGACATAGCCTTCCTTTAGGCCAGTGGTTCTCAACCTGTGGGTCGGGACCCTTTTGGGGGTCGAATGACCCTTTCACAGGGGTCGCCCAAGACAATCGGAAAAAATGTATTTCTGATGGTCTTAAGCTCCATTCCCTCCTTGGTGTTGGTGCGCAAGCACGAGCCATGCACTCGTGTCCTCCTGCCCCCTTTGGCGGGCCAGGGTCGACACTCTGGAAACTTTTCCCATACTGCCCCCCCCCAGCAGAAATGAGAGCAAAGCAGAAGCAGAGCCCGGGGGGGGGGTTCTCGGAGTTTTTTCCTGGGGGAGATGCGCAGTTCCTCTTTCCCTCCCTGCCTGCCCCCCCGTTCCTGGTCGGAGAGGTGGCCTTTGCCGGGGGGGGGAGACATTGTAAATAATAAATAAATAATTTTATGTTTGGGGGTCACCACAACATGAGGAACTATATTAAAGGGTCGCGGCATTAGGAAGGTTGAGAACCACTGCTTTAGGCTAAAATAGTATGACTGATCCAAGGTCATCCAGTGGGCTTCCATGCCTGAACAAGGCATCAGAGCCCACTTTCCTAGCTTCCTAGTTTCCAACATTCCACTATACCGTGCTGCCTCTCTACTGTTTCTATAGTTCTGAATACTGAGGGAAGCAGCCTAGGTAGCCCTATTTTATGAACAAATTTTATGTAAATAAAGTAGAACAAAATTATACATCAAAGACAAGAAAAAGAAAAAAAATATACAAAAATTGATATATCACAAAGCAAGATATCCAAAAGTCTAACAAACAAAACAATTAACAATTTGCTCGACAATCCCCTTTTAAAGACTATATTAGAAATATGGAAGAAAAACAAGGAAAAACTAATGCCAGCTATCTCACCATTAACTTTAGTAGCGATGATGGAAAGGTTCCCAATAAATTTGAGGGACGAATTAGAGAAGGAATTGAAAAAGCAGGGAATATAGAGGTTAAAAGAATGGATGAATATAATGACAAATAAAGATAGAATAAATGAGAGATTGCAGGGTACTAAGATGTCATAGTTTAATTACATTCAGCTGGAGCAGTGGACAAGGAATTGGAAAAGCGATAACAAAGATTTTAGAAAATACACTAGATTTGAACAAATGATTAAGCAAAGAGATGATATGGAAGAAAATGAAATATTGAAGGGTACCACAAGAGAAATATATAAAATGTTGTCAAAAGATGAAGATGAATACCTTAGAAAAATATGGGAGGAAGAATTAGTACGAAAAATAGGTATTCAAGACTGGGGGGAAATCTGGAATCAGTGTAATTTAAAAAATTTACTTGTAAGGATAAAAGAGAATTATTATAAATTGGTTTGGAGATGGTACCTAACACCAGTAAGGTTAATAAATTTGTTAAAGTTAATACATTTGTAATTAACTCCTTCATTATCTGGGTACAATTAACCTTGTCAAATATAGATAATAGTGCTGTACTTGGCATATTTGTAAATCAGTTCCTGTTATTTCTTTTATCTCTTTAAACACCATTAGCCAAAATTTCTGTACCCTTTCACAATTCCACCACATAGTAAGGTTAAACCACATAGACAAAAATCATTCAAGGATATGTTGGAGGGATTGCCAAGAGATTGGCACATATATTCATATGTGGTGGTATTGTGAAAGGGTACAGAAATTTTGGCTAATAGTGTTTAAAGAGATAAAAGAGATAACAGGAATTGATTTACAAATATGTCTGAGTACAGCACTATTATCTATATTTGACAAGGTTAATTGTACCCAGATAATGAAGGAGTTAATTACAAATTTATTAACTGCAGCAAGGCTAATTATATCGAGAAAATGGAAAATTCAAGAAGATTTTCAAATAAAGAATTAGTATAAAGAAGTGTGGAAAATTGCAATCAGTGATAAGTTAACATGTCGAATTAAGGTTAAAAAGGGGATAATGAAAAGGAATGACTTTGAAGAAATATGGAAAATATCTGTGGAAAAGGCTTTAACAAAAGAGGAAAGTGCCACACCTCCACAAGAAGAATTACAATTTTGGAAAGCAGAGTAAACTGAAATATAATTGGCTCTGGGAATGGGTTCACATTTAGGGTTAGAGTTTATGGTTAATTAAAGGGATCGTATATAGTGTTAGCAATAGATTGAATATAGTTGAAAAGAATAGATTTAAGAATGAAATTATTATAGCAATATTAAGTACAAGGAGAATGAGATTTAGACACATGAAATAAAAATATATAATTAATAGGATATATAATATGTTGAATAAGTATACGATGATAAATAGTAATGTAATGTAAGCTATTTGTGTTGTGATTTTTCTCTTTTTCACATTTATGTTATTCATGTGGTGTTTTTGCTGTATTTTGTTGTGTTTTATTCTGTTATGTGTTGTTCTTTTTTCTTTATAATAAAATTTTTTTAAAAAAACCAATTTGCTTGACAGGTTCTTGTTTCATATATATCTCACATATAAAATAGTCTAATCTTTATCCATAAATAGATGTCTTCTTTTAGTTCCGTATAAGCTCAAATATACCAAATCATTTAAATATTTACTCAAAACTCTTAAAAGATATGTCTGTACAACGTCTCCAGTTTAAGTCCAGTTCTAATCTGTAAAACTCTCTACCGCTAGGTTTCCGCATCTGTTTCTTAAAGGATGTATTAGAGGTAGCCCTATTTTAGTTAGCTATATTTCATTTCCAAGCCAGTATCAGTCACTCATTTGAGTTACCTGTTAGACTAGCAGTAGCATGGGAATATTTGTGGTCCCTATCCCTTTTCCTGAAACCCACAAAGGATCATTCCAGATTCTGGGTTGCTGTGTGTGTGAATGGATGATGCAGGAGTCTAAATGGAGCCCTACATGGGGGCTGTTCTGTGCATATGGAAGTGAATGTGGCAGGGAATGAAGTGAATAAACTTTATTTACTTCTAATTTCATTAGTCCTTGGACTACTTTTCTGTCCTTTCAGCATTTTACCGACCAGCACAAATGCCACACAAGCCTTGCACTGCTTTGTTTTGAAAAGCAATCTGTAAGAACTGTGGGAGGAAAAAAGAATACTGTTCCTGGACTTCAGAGGGCTGCTGTCCAGCTCAGGGTTTCTCCTGGCTGGCCTTGCTTCTTAGACCTTCATCCTTCTAGGATTAGATTATTAATGAGTTTTGGACAATAGTGTGAAGGGAAAGGAAGTGATTAGCATGAGAGCAGGAGGGAAATATTTGCTACACAAGATAATAAAAGGCCTGTAATTTCCCACCCAACAGGTACCAAAAGAGAGTGAACAACAATAATTATCAAAATAATAAAAAGCATGCATTTCCATGACAAAAGGAGCTTAGGCCAGGAAGATCTCCATTGAGCATTGGGATGGGTGGAGGGGGGATGTACTGTCAAAAGATGGAGCTGAAATTTCTTCCTGGCTTCTTCACTCATTTGGCTTTCTCTGGCTTTGCACTGAGAATTATTGTGTCACCTGAGGGTGAGGGACAGAGATGCAGCGAGAGGTAACAGAGGGACTCAAAAGGGAAGAAAATGGCAAGAGGCCATCAAAAAGGTAAAAAACAACAGATTGCTCAGGATAAAATCCATGACTGTTTCTGCAGGATGGCAGCATCCTGGCATGGGGATACATTTAAGCTGGTCTGCAACGCATACCATCACATGACATCATCACAGTCTTGCTTCTGTCATATCCCCAGCCATCACAATCACGTGGTATACCATTACCAGGAAAAAAATCCTGTAATGATTGTTACCCTGATTTCTGGGGTCCCGTGGGGGATGCCTTAATGTGCTCCATGTGATAGGGAATGGGAACTCAACAGAGCACAAGCAATAGCAATGCGAGAGGCAGAGTAACCTAGCAGGGTCTTTTTACCCAGTTTTTCCGGGGTCAGGCCAAGCCAAAAACTAAACAAAGATGTCCAATAAATGATTTTATTGAATGAAAGGCTCACGCATCAACACAATCACTCACATTCTCACTCAAGACCTATTAAGAAGCAAAGAGTGGAAACTGGATAGGGGAAATATTGAAGGGATTGTAGCCGGGATGGCACTACACCTTTTCCTGAAGTCCTTGGTCCAGGAAAAACAGCGAATGAAGTAGAGCGCAGCATGGATAGGGCTGAGGGGATTACTCGACTGATGGAGAAGCGGTCTGCTGGTATGACCGGGAGTCCAAAGAAACTCTCAAAAACTAGGACTGTTTGTAGGGGAAAACGTACCTTGAGGGCAAATCCTCTCCCAGGGAGAACAATGGGTGTTGCAACAGAAAAGAAGCTCCACAATGGCAACTCCGTTTGCATGATGGGATTACAAGGTGTTGCCAAAGTCTCAGGATCTTCAGTTGCATTGAGTTGAGGTGTGAATTTATGTAGATGGTCCTTGCTTGATTGGATTTTATTGCTGTCGGTGCTCAACTTGGGGCAAACACGCTAATCCCCTCAAGTCGGGTTCTCAGGGGCTGAGAACCCTTTGTCTACTGTGGGCTTGCACAGCGTGGGGTCTCCTGGGGCTACGTGACAGGGAAGTGTACTGGCCTGACCTGGTTTTCGAGCGTTCGACCGTTGCTGCCTACATGCTCATCCAGGTGACCTCTCAGGCACATTGAATCATATTTTAATATCAAAATTGTAGACCCCGGGACAGGGTTTACCAGTGAGGTAACATGATCACCAATGGCCATGCAGAAAGGGCAGAAACCCTATCAAGTGCTTCCTTCCTCAGTGCAGCACGGGAAGAGGCTGGGCGCACTGTGGAAGGAAGGAGCATATCCTGAACGCTACCCTCCCGCTGGCAGCTGGCCAGGTGCTGAGGAGAGTGTTTGGGTCCTGCTTCCATCCCAGCAATGGCATTGCCAGGATGACACCAGGACATTGCAGAATCACTGTATAATGTGGCAATGGACCAAAACCAATGGGCAAGCAAGCAGTTTCCAGAATTTGAACCATTAGTACAAAGGAAATTCATTAAGATTTTAGACAGAGGTCCCAAGATCCTAATTTAGTCTATGCTATTACTACACAAATTACTACATTATTACTGGAGAAAATGTTTCATTCATTATATTACCCATTAAGTTATTAGTTTTGAAAGAAATCTTTGAATATGGCATATGTTACAGTGATTGATAATGTTGTCCCCAGTTGATACAACTGGTTGTTTGTTTCTTTACGCTGTATCTTGACGTACCTTAAATTGTCTTCTCCAATCTGACAATTTCCAGCTGGCTTGTGCTAGAAGCCTCACAATTCACTTTCTGGCTCAGAGTGGTAGGATTTGTAATCCCACACATTTGGAAAGGGTCAGGTTGAGGAAAGCTATCCTAAAACAAGGTATCAACAGCCCTGTCAGACATGGTCTGTCACTGTTTTGTACCTTCCTTTCCAACTCGCCACCTCAGTAACATCTAGGTTGTTCCCTCATCCATCTAACAGCCCAGAGAAGGAAAGGCAGCTCAGTCTCAACATTTTATTATTTCCTAGTAAGGGGAAATTACAAATACTTAATTATTGTTGTTTCAATAACTGTTCCAAGAAATTGGGTCTCTAAATTTAGACAGGTAATGCAACTTGTAGAAATTTAGTGGCAGCTTGAAAAAAAAAATCTTCAGGAATTTCCTACAATAGAGCTTTCAGTCCTAAAATCCCCTCCTCTTTTTTTTCCCCCAGGCCAGATCCTAATAGATTTCTCTTTCAGTCCCTGTTTTTACTTCTTTCCTCAACTCCTTCTTTCTTCTTCTCAGTTCTTCTTTCCCTATTTGTCTTCCTTATGCCATAAGCCTCTCTTGAAAGGTCTAGACCTGCTCTGAACTACACTGGAGGAGCTCAGCAGCAAAGAATGGTATGTCCAGTTGAGCCTTGCCTTCTTTCAGTAGTCCAGAGTAAAGAAAGCAACTTAATCAGTTTTCAAGCATCTGCTGAATTTTCAGCATTTTAGTTTATATGAAATTGGCTATTGATTGTGGTTATTTAACCACCTGAGCTGAAAGTAAGTAAATTATGCAGACAAATTAATAAGTGGTTGGGGGGGGTTCAGCTTCTGGGCAATGCCTTTAAAGTGACCAGCTGTGTGGATGTCTTGGTGGTCTCTCATTGATAGGGTTGTCATACGTTGCAGACATACGTTAATTTGACAACATTTAACAACAGATAATTCCAAAATGTCAGCTTCTCCAGCACTGTTTTTCAGGCTAAGTGTTGAAAGTAGGGGAGAATGTGGAAATCCAAAAAATCTGGCTCAGTGTTTTAGCCATTAAACTTTTCTGGAGCATTCTGAGGTCTACTCACAGCCTGGTTGAATTTTAAATCAAAATTTGACTTGCTTTTAATCAGAGTAAGCACACCATTCACATTTCAGTTTTCTACTGTTGTTTTTAAATCTATAAATCCAATTATAGAACTCCCATGTAACATGTAGTTCAGCCCTTAGCTGTCAAGCTGTGAAGTTACAAAATGTCTCAGAGCTGAAGGCTGGAGTGAGAACAGTGTCACAGCAGTGAGTGATCCATATAGTCACTTGCGCTGCTCTTGCAAAAGCATGTCAGCCCAGCAAAATGGTGGTTTTTTTCCCTCCATTCATGGCTTAATCCCCTTGTTGAGGAAATGATTACTGGATTGCTTGCTGGTCCTACAAGGGGCAGGAGGGGGGAGTTGTTCTCACATGCAGTGCTCTGTTCTCTTGTTCAATGAGGCTGACGGAAGGAGACAGGACAGCAGTTTTGCCTTGACCAAGTGGAGAGGAAGAGATTCTTTTTTATCTGCTTGATGCTGAAGAAGTCATGAAGACAACCCTATAAACACTCTGCTAAGGAGCTTGTGGTTCCATTCATTAATGAGGTTACCTCTGATACTGCCAGACAGCTGCTCTTCATGGCAACATCTCTAGCAGGCAAGCATGAGGATATGGCAAATCAGAGCAAGAAGCTGAAATAAATTGGGATTGAGGAGCAGGGAAGAGAGGGTGGAGCTGCCATCCCCAGCAGTTCCTCATCCATAGACCACACACTGCACTTTGGCAATTAGCCTTTTTATTCCTCTGAAGATTCAGCAGCCAGAATTCAGTTAATCACATTTATTTGGTGTGTTTCTAATGAAATTGCTGCTCGCTCCAGATGCTAATAGCTTTACAGAGACTGCTTTCAACTGCAGTAACTGTGGGTGTACAGTCCAGAGGAGGTAGCAGTGACTCGAGAATGTGTAGCCCTCTAAACTTTGTTGGAATGCAGTCCCCACCAGCCCTTGCCAGAGTAGTGAAAGGTGTCAGGTGATAGGAGTTGCAGTAGGTCACAGAATCATAGGATCAGAAGACATGCAGTGACATGTAGTCTTGGCAGCCCCAAGGGCCATGTAGGAATCCATTACTGAAGGAACCTGAGAGGTAGCCAAGTAACCAAGTAATACACTGCCTACCCTTGCTTGAGAGAAGAAAAGCCTTTACAGGTTTGGGTCTAGGACACCTGAAAGAACACATTCTCCTATACAAGCCTGCCTAGACTGTGAGATTTTTAGGGCAAGTCATTATTCAAGATGTGAAATTTCTGGAAGTTTTGCAGCCATGCCAGAGTAGATGGGCAGATTTTATCCTTTTTGTAGAAATTTTCAGAAAAAAATAAAAAGTGCAATGCTTTGCCATATTAAAAGTACAGTATATAATTTCTAATTGAACTTTCTTTTCAAAAATTTTATTTGTTATTACAAATGGAGCTACAAGATCATGAAATGTAAGGAATACCTGAACTGTAAGGAACCTCTTTTGTTTTTCCAGTTTAAGGAGCTGGCAAAAAGAACCTTAATAAAAGCAACGACAACAACAACTAGTAAAATAAAGAAAATTGAATACCAAGTGGCATAGACTATGTTTAAGAGGAAGCAACTGGCAAAACCATCTTTGAGTATTCCTTGCCTAAGAAAACCCTATAAAATTCATGGGATTGCCATAAGTCAACAGGGAACTTGAAGGCACAAGGAAGTTGGGGGGGGGGGGGAGATTGAGAGTGTTCTTCATAGTGTCAAGCAGACATAATGCACTTGTTCCCACAAAAAGAACTGAGAAAAGGAAATCAAGACCAGGATCTGATACTGTACATAGCCTTACATAATAATAATCTTCTTCTTACATAGCTTTCAGAAATGATTTGGGGGCAATACATTTGTGAACACCATGTCTCAAATATTTTATTAATCGTTCTGAGGGAAAGCATTCCATAATTCATTTTTATTTTTTCTGAAGAAAAAAAGGCTTTGGGGAAAAACAGGTAATTTTTTTTCTGAATTTTTCCAGCTTTTGTCCAGGCCTTCATATCTCTAGTTATTATCTTGCTCTCACCCACCTCCAAGCATCTTTGGAAGAATATGGTGGAAGGCCTTCTTCCTGCCTATTCCCAGACTATGGAACTGCCTTTCTAGGAATGCTGAACTGCCCCCTCTCTGTCATTTTTTGGCTTGCAAGCAAAGAGCATTTTATTTTGGCAGGATTTCAGCAATTGACTTGCTGTTGGGGGAAAATGTTCCTTTAGCAGATTAGTGCTCCCCTTGTTTCATTTTTATTGATATGTTTTTAAATTGCTTTTTAGTTCAATAGTGTTTTAATATTACACTTTGACTGTGTTGCTACCCTATAACCTGTGTATGTTTTTACCTGTACTTCCCCCCCCCACTTTTTATCCATTTCTGCTTTAGTTTTCTTATGAGTTGTCTTGAGTCCTGTTTCTGGAAGAAAGATGGGATATAATTCAGATCGGATCAAATCAAATCAAATTAAATAAATAAGCTGGCAGTATTGACATGGAAATAAATCTAAGGCATGGAGAGAATCAAGGAAAGCACACTCAGAAGGTGGTTCTTGGCAAGATTTGTATTTTCAATGTACAGCTGGCTTTGTGGTATTAAACAGCAGCATTCAAAGTTTCTGAGAGGCTCGGATATTTTTAGGGGCCTTTTGTGCCTTTTCAGAGCAGACAGTATAAAAGCTTCTGCAACAAGAACAGTTATTGTACTGTTCTTGCATTAATAACTTTCAGGATCCAGGTTGCTGTAAACCACCAGTTAAAGTTCTATTAACCACTTACACAATTAAGGTGTCATTTTTAGCGACAGAGAGAGAAAGAAATGCTATGGTTCATGCTGCCGCCAGATTGCCTCTTACCAAAATTGCTTTTAGGGTGATGCAGCAAATAGGTTTCTGCACATTCCTTCTAAAGTGTGTGCCTAACAATGGAGCTGCCTTGGGCAGTAGATATAAATGCTGTGAAAGGGCAGCACCTGGTTAATTATTTAATTTCTAGTCAATGACTTGTTTCTGACAAAGATAAAGAAATAAATCTGTTGCCTTTTTTGGGGGGGGGCTCTTCTGCCAAAAACAATTGTCTGGTTTTGGGTACTCTGCCCTTTGACCTGAATGGGAGAGTTGCACCATTTCTTGCTTCACCTCAGCCACCCCTCGCCTTCTGGAAGGACGGAGCAGCTTTCAAATAGATCTGTTCTTCTGTCCTTTACAGTTATGGGAAGCCAGCCCTGAGATGCCCGCACTGGCAACATTCAGACATTTTCATGTGTTAGACTATGACTAGTTTTGCCTCAGAGGACCAGGGCCTGCGAGATGAAACCATGCATCACAATGTGATTTGCCTAAAGAGAGTATCAGAGGTCAGACGTGGTGCAAATGAGTGTAAATACAGCAAGAAGAATTCTCATAAAAACAGCCCAGATAGCCCAGTATCGCCAAAACTATTGTTTCAGTCAAAGCGGTGTTCTGTTTCAACTGCAGGTTAACATATCTGCCCCTCCTCAGATTTAAAGGCCACAGGAGATTTGCTCAAAACCTTGGGATGAAATTAAAGAGCAGGAAGCAAGAGTGGTTCTTGCTGTGTTCCTTGCAGGATGGGAAGGAAGGGTTAAAGCAGATGTGCAGAAGTAACCACGTTTGTCTGCCACATCCATGTGAAATAGGGATGAGCACAGGACAGTAGCTGGAGAGGGCAAAATGAGGGCATTACCTCCAAAAAAGAAGAATTCTGGCCCCGTGAAACTTTTCTTCCATCCCTGAATTTCTATCTTTGCCATAACTGGAAAATTCAACTGATCAATTAGAAATCCAATTTAGGCATCCAAAGATTAAGGGTAGCAAGGTTCCTAAGGGAATGCAGATGCAGCAAACATAAAACTTCTAGGTGCAAGCAGTTTCAGTGTTGCAGTCTCTAGAATGGCAGAAATGTGGGGACCGAAGGAAAAATTTCATTGTGAGGAAAGGCAGAATTCTTTTTCAGGGACAGTGTCTTCCTTTTGTGCCCATAACCCAGTAGCCAAGGGCCCTGCATTGGATTCCTCTTTCCAGAACCTACTGGAGATGAAAGAAGATTCCTTGCCACTTCAGAAATTTGGCAGAAAACACTGCTTCTACTACTGCCAAATTTGAGTTGCAGCTGCGGGAGGTCTCTGTGGTCTTACAGTGTCTCTGTGCCTTCACTATAGTTCTTTTGTGGTTTCTGGAACAGAGCATGTAGCTTACTGAGGAGGAAGGAGATGATCTTGGCAGCAGCGTTATGAGGAGGTTCTGCTGTGGGGCAGGAGCAAGGGATCCTCTGGAGGCAACAAGGCACCATTGTGATGAGAGCAGTGCTCTGGGTTTACTGGTTTGGAGAGGAGCTCTCCCAGACACTAACTCTCTCTCTTTCTGCAGAATCTTATAAACTAGAAGTTTTAAAAATGGACAGTTAACGAGAGTAGCTCCAGAAACAAGGAAGAAAAAGAAATCAGGTTGAAGACAAGCTGATTTTGAACCACAAACAATTATTTTTTTTATTAAAAGACAGAAAAACATAGCAACAGAACCCAGCAGAACAAGCTGTGTTCAATACAAGCTGTTTCTCAAAAGAAAAGAGGAGGAGAATGCTGACCAAACTCAGGGGGATAAAGGTATGCAGCTAAGCTTAAGGGACTGCAGACTAAGGCCATTTCCGCACTACAGTGTTAAACTGCTGCTACTCCACTTTCAATGCCCTGTGGAATTCTGGGGTTTGTAGTTTACTGAGGCCAAAGAGCTCTTTGGCTGAGAATTCAAAGTGCCCTTCCCTAAACTACAAACCCCAGAATTCTATAGGAGGTTGATAGTGGAATAGCAGTACTTTAACACTGTAGTGTGGAAATGGTCTAAGATGCACACATGGATTCTCTCACCTTCCAATGGGAAGAAGAGCCCATTTGTCTGGATGGCTGAAAATCAGGGCAGTGGGTTGTTCTCTTGATGG
The DNA here is from genome assembly GCA_948474755.1 of Ctenosaura bakeri. Classification (NCBI taxonomy): domain Eukaryota; kingdom Metazoa; phylum Chordata; class Lepidosauria; order Squamata; family Iguanidae; genus Ctenosaura; species Ctenosaura bakeri. The sequence goes on along the minus strand of CAOLHI010000540.1, from coordinate 511,947 downwards.
ACTCTCTGTTACTCTCTGAGTTGTCCAGGCTCTTCATGGTCTTTCTCCGTGAAGTCTCTCCTCAGACATTCTTCCAGGCTCCTTCTTTTCAGCTCTTTGTTTTCTGGGATGCAGATCTGCAAGTCCGTATCTGCAACTGTTCTTCTCTTCAGTAAGCAGCTGCCTCTCCAAGTGTGTGTGTGTGTGTGTACTAAACCCTTTCCTAACTTGGGGGCTGTTACCTGGATTCAAGGGGATGCCTTCTAGGAGGGGCTAACATGACCTTAATGTCATACCCTGGAGGTTCAGAAATTTAGATTTGAATATGACCTCTGCTCATAACACTCTGGGTACTGGGAATGACTCCTAAGTAGTCTGAGGGGATGCAAACAACTGATTCCACACACACAGGACAAAGCCAGTACAAGAGAGCCATTTGCTCTCTTTCAAAAGTGGATGGATTTCCCAACATCTCTGGATAATGCACATTACCTTACAATGAGAGTTATACCGGTATGAACAACCTTTGCAGGGCTTCCATTCAGTGGAAGTGGACAAATCAGTTAAGTTCTGATTGTTCTCCCAAATACTTCAAGGAGCTATTTCCTTGTCAGCCCCCCTACCCCAGCAGTGTTGGTGGAAAAGTTCCAGCTTGTATTTTAAAATGAGGCCTGACTTCTCCAAGATGGACATGAGGGTCCAGGCAACTGTGTATTGCCCTATCCTACAAGTGTGCAGACTATGGCAAAAAGAAATTTCCTTCCTGATCTATCAAGCTCTACTTGCAATTAATATTTACCAAGCATAACCTCTAACAACATATTGGAGGCCACAAAAGATGCCGGGGACCACACGTGGCCTGTAGCAATATATTGCCCACTTCTAATGTAAAAAGAGAAGGCATCTAATTCTAACAGCACAATGTGCACATGGGAGAGGGGAGCAGACTGTCATCTTTCTTACCCTACCATATTCTACCACTGAAGGTACTTCCCTCCCAGCCTTGCTCTGAATCCCAGAAGTGAACCCAACTAGAAAGGAAAGTATCTCCAGTGGACAAGCAGGGAGAGATGACTTCTCTCAGTTGAATGCATTTTTGTTATAGCAGTTTGTTTTACCTCTTGCTTTAAATCTGAATAACCTGGACACATAAACAATTGAGGTGGGTGTGCTCTCCTGTTCAGTTTGGCCCCAAGACTTTATAGATGGTTCCAGTTAGGATTGACTTTGGGGTTTGAAGTAGAGACTATGTTAGTGGCCCTGGCTCATGAACTTTATCTGGAGATAGAAAGAGAACACCCTGGATACTCCTGAACCTCTTTGTGATATTAGATACTATTCACCTTGGATTCTTCTTGGATGCCTGCATGACTTGATAAGAAGTTTGAGGCAATAAGATCAGTAGATTTGGGTTGGTTTTTTGCTTTTCCCTAAAAGAACAGTGAGACTCTCCCATTTGGTCAATGCTCTGGAATTCAAAGGAGACTGGGAACATATCTGTCATAACCCTTGCTTGTCATGAATGAGACTTGGAGCTCTCACTTTTGTTTTGGCAAGGCTTATTCACATAGACTTACTCTATAGATTGTAGCAAAGAGGAACTACATCTTAGTGGCAGAGCATATCTATGCAGAAGATCCAGAAGATACTAAATTCAGTCCCTGGTATCTCCAGACAGGTCAGAGAAAGATTCCTTCCTATAACCATTCAAAGACACTGTCAGTCAGTGGCAGCAGTATTAGGCTAGATTAATAGTGGCCAAGTGCAAGGGAACCAGGAGCCAATACCTCCTCAAACCCCCCTGCAAGCCAAGTCTCCCACAGCAAGCCTGAATGCATCTGTTTTTCCCTGCAAGCCCTCTCAAAATGACAACAAGAAGTGGCTTCCTCACACTTCCTGTCAGCATTTTGAGAGGGACTGAGAGGAAAACAGAGGTATTTGGGAGTAGTATGGAGTTCAAGGGTGCTTGAGAGGATGGGGGGAGGGTATTTTCACATGTTCAGGAAGCTTTCTACGTGGTTTCAGGAGAAAATTACCAGAAAATCATGTCTAATATAAAAATAAGAACTTGGAGAGAGATAAGAGGCTTTAGGAGATTGGTGAAGAGCACCAAGAGCCACACGCAGCCCACGGGCCACGCTTTGTCCACCTCTGGGCTAGATAAACAGATGGTCTGACTCTGTTGTAAGGCAGCTTCCACTGTCTTTTACAAGCGTTTGGCCAGTGGGTGCCAGTTTACATGACCAAACTGTAAGCAGTATTACTATCTACAGCCTGTTTCTGTAGATAGTACCACTGTTGTCTGTTTACGTTTTCCTTCTCCAACTCATTCCTCAACTACCGGTGGTGAGAATTTTGCTGTAGTAAAAATTTATTAAATTTTGCACTTTTCTTTATATTCAGGATTGAAAGAAGTTGAAATTAAAAAAAAAAGAACATGGGAGAAACCAAAACTTCTAAATGCATCTGTCTAGGGCATCCGGGTATTTGACTGCTTCATCTTTAAAACTTGGAGTTTGAATCCCTCTGTATTCAATCAAGGCTGTAGTACAATGCACAAATATTTTTTTAAAAAAATATTTTTATTAAAATTTAATTGCAAAAGAAAAAAGAAAAACAAGTGGGTACATCATTCTTAAATGTATCCCACCCACCCCCACTTCCACTTATATTCTCCAGTTGAAACTACATTGTTTCTATTAACACAAAAGAAGAGCGATTACATTTCTGTTTAACAGTAAAAAAAGTTATTACATTATATCTTATTTCCATGTCTTTTACGTCTTATAAATTTATATCTTTACCCAGTCCAATACTCCTTTCCATTCCCTTTCAGAGTTCTGTATAGATTTATTTTTCAGAGAAAATGCTAATTTTTCTATTTCTACCATCTCTAAAACTTTCAACTTCCACCCTTCTAGGTTTGTATCTTTCTTTTCTTTCCAGTATTGTGCATACAACAATCTCGCTGCTGTTATCAAATCTAACAATATCTTCTGATGACTTCTTATCTGTCTGTGTTGTCCTAACATATTTAACAAATAAAACTCAGGTATCATTTCAAAATTCAAGTTACAAATTCTTTGGATTTCATCATGTACACCCTTCCAAAATTTCCTCACCCTTCTACAAGTCCACCACATGTGTACAATACACAAATCTAACATCATCCTCTCTGTGCTGTGAATACATACACCTATTGAATTTGTCTGGTGCTAATACAAAATAATGTCATTTCAGTTTGTTTGGGAAGATGTCCCCCAAATTTGCAAATGTCTTTGCAGCTGGGACAGAAGGAATTTGATGCTTTTTGTAAGTGGAATTATAGAAGCCATCAAAACTGGCAGATGTTTCCATACTCATCCTCAACTGTCTGTCACATTTTCTTGCACAGTAGCTCAACCAGAGGCTTCAGTGGAAGCAGATAACATTTAAGATTTTTTTCAAAAAAGAAAATTAAGGGGGGGGGAATCTAGGGAGCCTTTTGGCAATAGCCCTAATGTGTCCGGGAAGCTGACAGAGCAGGTAATTGCTAGATTATTCCCCAACTTGTCCCAGTGATTAGCTTCTTTCTTTGCTTTTTCTGTTCCATTAAGTGTGTGCAAAATGGAATCTCCTCCTCTGACCCTCCTCCTCTTCCTCCTCCTCTCTCCTTCCCTCCCTCGCTCTCCCCTCTCCCTCTCCCCCGCCTCTCTCTCTTTTCCTCTCAAAAGTTGTTCTCACTGTCTCTGAGCACTAGCTGTTCTGACACTGATTCACTAGTTCTGCAAGACTGTATCCTTTGTTAAACTGAGGCTTTTTGACAGTTCAGCCATGCCTTACAGCTAGAAGTAGTTAGGTGGTACCATACTCCATCTCAGATATTCCTGAATTCTGGGCCACAAGTGAGCCCCTTCCCTAATTTAACCATCCCACCTTATGAGTACATGTCAGTCCCCAGTGAGCTGAGTCTTTGACAATGCCCACTGGGAAATATAATTTCAGTGCCCTTAGAGCACTCTCCTTGCTCTAGTCATTAAGCAAAATTCTCTGGCAGAAATCATTATCATTGGCAGAGGTAAAGGAACTGAAAGTTCGCAGGCCTAACTAAGGTTACAACATTGATTCATGTCATTTCTTTTCTCCTCTCCTTCTTGCCACCTCAGAAAATGAGCAACATCCCCTTACTTTTGTTGGAGAGGAGCCCTTTCCCCCACTGTCACAGTGGACCACCCTACAGTGCAGTTGGACTGGTGCTGTCATCAGCACTCACAAATACAGTCAATGACGGGCATTGCAGCACAACTTCTGGAGGGCCACATATTTCCCTGCCCTACTTTTAAAGACATCAAGTTTTGTAACAACTTTGATTGTTTTTCCCCACCTTAGAATATGTTTTGTACGTTGATCCTTGTTTTCTATCTAGAAATTGTGTTTCTGTCTCTGAAAAAATAAGCCCAATTTTGACTGTTTGATAAATTCCATAGTGCGGTTTTAGAGATTCCTCTCTTGCAGATTTACCTCATTATAGTTGGATGGCCATCTTTCTGGGATACTTTAGCCATGGATTCCTGCATGGGCAGGAGTTTGAAATGATGATCCTTGAGGTCCCATCTAACTGTACAGTTAAGTGATTCCATGATTCTGTGGTTGGTTGGTTGGTTGATTCCATGATTCTATGGTTGGTTGGTCCTTGATTGGTTGGTTACATTCATATCTTGATTTTACTCCAGTGAGCTAAAGGCTTTCCTCCTTTCATTTCATCTGCACAACCCAAAAGGTAGGTCAGGCACAGAGTGAATAATTTAGCCAAGGTTACCCTATGGCTCAGCAGGGATTTAAATGAGGATCTCACAAATCTTGTTCCTACAGTTTGATCACTACCTTGCAATGTCTCCCAATGATTTATTAGAAGAAATGTTCTTCTTCTCACTCCAAGTGGTGGACACAACCAAACCTCTATATCTGAGTGTTGTATGTTTAGTTTTGCCATTGTGCCATGGGTTGTGTACCCTTTCCAGGTAGAGATCCCATTGCTCCTTTTCTTATCACATGGCATAGTATGCTGGAGTTGCTACCCTCACATAAATCTTCCAAATAGATGCCATGAAAGGCCTGCCACTACATAGGAGCCTTACTGCACTCCTTCAGATATCCCATTTGCCCTTTTGTTGAGTTGTGTTCATCTTTTATCAACTGAATGTTAAGCATGCATCCAGCAGATGGGTCAAGAAGCAGTGCAGGACCAATGAGGAATACACAAAAAGGAGTGAAATGAAAAGCAACATCATGTACTAATGCAGTGCAGATCTACTCTTGAATCAGTAAGCAAGCTATATGGCCTATTATCCATACTGTATTTTTCAGAAATCTTTTTAAATCTTTTATTCAGCTACTGTATTTTTTTCTATATAGCCGCCCCCATTATGCATGTTCTCTGGGTGGCTCACCAACAAATACCATGTTAAAATGCATTTAAAAAGAAGAACAATTAAAATGAAAAGCATATTAAAAAAAACATAGCTTTTGAATTGAGTGACCCATACTGGAGGACATGAGTTATTTAAAAAGATCTAGATTAAGATGGCCCAATACAGGTCCAATACAATACAGTGTGTGTGTGTGTTTGCACCTTCACATTGCCTATGAATTTCATAGGGTTTTCTTAAGTAAGGAATACTCAGAGGTGGTTTTGCCAGTTACTTCATCTGAAACATAGCCTACAGTATCTGATATTCATTAGTGTTCTCCCATCCAAATACTAACCAGGGCTCACTGTGCTTAACTTCCAAGATCAGACAGAATCTGGTGTGTTTAGGGTATTTAGGCTCGTAGAGTGCCACTACCAAAAAGGCCATCTTTGTAGTTATCACCCACTTCCTTCATTTGGTGAAGGCTCTGGGAGGAGGGCTCTGAAGAGGATCTTAGTGCTCAGACAGGTACATGTGAGAAGAGGTGGTCCCAAGCCATTTTAGATTTTAAACATTAAGGCCAAATATGACCTGAGTGTGAACTGAGAGCCAGTGCAGTTGAAAGAGTTTGGATATGATGTTTTTAATGAAACCAAATCAAGAAGACAAAGGACTGATTGTATCAAAGCATGGAACTGGAGCTGTAGGCTGTGTTTTTGAAGGTTGTCCACCTGTCTCACCATTGCCACCAAGTGTGAGGACCCCCACTGTCCCATCACTATGGCACGAAATGTGGAGGCCTTCTAGATGCCTTCATGGTTCATGTGCAAGACTTTGTTTGTATAATCCCACCACTGCACACAACCACCTTGAATGACTGCCACTACCACAGGTGTTCTGTGCCTAAAATCATCCACACCAATAACATTATTGCAGCATTCGCAGAGGCACAAAGTATAATACAATAATTGGCTCATTAAACCAAAGTTCAACATACTGTAAAAGATTGCTTACTGAACACATCTAACTCCTGACTGATCCTAACTAACTAACTTTAACTCACATCTCCAAACTGATCAACTGCCCCACACAGCACCTTTTAAAAATCTCCTTCAAGCACTCAGCCAGTCTCTCTCACACACTCACAACAGATCCTAACCTTATTACATATTCTATCCCTCACATAGATAACCATATTTTACCATAATTTCATTAATAGACACCACAACCTTTTCCCCCCAGAAAGTCCATAACATTACAGTATTCCCTGGGGGGAAACAGATTTCTCTGCTGTCTAAAGCTTCTATTTGGTGTTATGTGTGTGTAAAATATTTATCATATTGTGTGACTCTGGGAATAGGTGGGACATAAAAAAATGTATGAATAAATGAATGGATGGATGAATAACAGCCAGGTTCCAACAGTGAAATGAGCCATGTATGATGTGTGTTTTGTGCTCATTTTTCTTGAGCAGCAGCCCTTTGCAAACAGTGTTAGAAGCCAAAGGAAATTATATGACCAAAGAGTCAGCAGTTCAAAGGGCCAAAAGTCCACTGGGTTGGTACAAGCCATTGACAGAGGCCTAAGCAACTCTTTAGATCCAGGACATATTTAAGAACTGGCTTAAGTCAGCTGCTTTGCATGGATATGTACACAATAAGAGCACAGGAAAATTAGAGGAAAAGCTGGGGGGCAGTTTATACTTACTTGTTTCTGACTAATGATGAGCTGTCTCTCAGAAGGGTATGGGACTGCTTTATTGAACACAAAAAGCACAGTAAATAAGCCCCCATAGCATGCTATTCGTGTTACATTTTTCAACACAGGTACATGTGTCTGTGTACATATGTACATAGATCACAGATCAGTACACTGGGATAGTTATTCACATGTAGCATCCAACATGTGTATTGGATGCTGTTTGGTGCTCTGTATACATATGTGCTGAAGTATACGTGCATCCACACAGGAGCGTCTCGGTTTACATTGCTGTTTTAGTAGTCAGGTTATTAATTAACAAACAATAGAAATAGGGGATTTGGGAGTCTTGTGTAAACTAATTAAATTTTGTAAACTTAGTGTTGTAGGCAGTCTAGTATGAACCCAAGCACAGTGTGATGTGCGAGCACTCCTTATGTAGACAAAATATGCTTATACGTTGCTCAAATACACAAAGCACATCAGTGTCTCTTGTGATGTTATCAGGACGTCTGATGCTTTCCAGAGTACGCTGCTGATAGTACTCTTACTGCTACTACCACCACCACTAGTAGTACTGCACCATTCCTGTAAAGCTACAAATTAATAATTTCTTTGTAGGAGAACATGAACTTTTGTCTGTTGACTTAATCAATCAAATTACAGGACTGAAGAATCAAAGTGCAGATTTTAAGTGCTGCCTCTTGGGAAAGTCAGATATGGTAAGCAATCAATGTGTGTTGTTTGGAGTAAGGCAGTGGGCGTAAGGCTATTTTCAGACAGCATGTGCTTTGTCTGCATTCATCTCGTCAGGAAGGCCCATTTAAAAAAAAAATGGATGGCAAAAAGAAACCAACTTTTCCTGCCTCTCCTTCCAGCTTAACAACAGGCAGCCTAGCCCTTATGTCCAATGGAAGGATCCTGTGTGGTTGATCCAGCAAGTCAGCTCCTTCTCAGATCTTCAGCATGTAGCCACAAAACAGAAGAGGAGAAGGGCTGCCGGATCAACAAATATGTAGATCTTCACATATGAGACATGGATTATAAATAATAGGAGCTATTGGTAGAGTGCTCTCACCCTTCCATTGAGAAAAATAGCCACCATTACCAGGAAACTCATGGGAGGGCATAGAATTGTCTTAGTACTTGCGGCGTAGCTGCCATATACAAAATTCACATAACATACACATCACCTGACAGAGCAGTGGTCATTTTGCTATATAAACTTCACATGCATATGTTCCAAAATAATCAGATACACTTATATATATCAGTAGCCACTTCCATGTCATGCAAAGATTTTCTCAAGTGCATATGGGTGGAGATCCAGTTAGCAGACTGGGGGAGCTTAAGTCTCTGCTAGCATCCTTACCTGGCTCATTAGGGAGGTAGAAGGCTCCTCGTTCTTCTCCACTGCGTCTATGGATGTGCAACAGCCACTAGGAGGCTCACCAAGACAGTTTTAGCCACTTTGCCACCAATCAGCTGGGGTTCAGCTGCCCTTGCACACCCGTGGGGAAAGAGCCTGTGTTCTCAACTTCTTCCTCAGGTGCTCAGGGCCAGACAAATCAATGACATATACACTCCCCACAGCAGATCAGTGGTCTGGAAGGGGTCGCAGCAGCCAGAATTCCTGGCAAATTAAAAAGAACTCCTGGCTGCTGGGACACCTCTGTGATGAGGGCATTGTGGAAGGAGTTGCTGCACCAGACTACTCTCCTGCACTGCCCCCCAAAATGTGTATGTTGATGTAACCAACAGTTATACTAGCATATGCCACCAACAGGATTCTGCCCAGGATCTGATGTAAGAATACTAACAGACCTGCATTTACACATGTACCTATATTTCAACACACGGCCAATCTTCCCTGTTCATCCACAAAATTAAATAACGATACACACAGTCTCTCTTTGTCTCTCTCTGTCTCTGTCTCTCTCACTCGTACACACACACACACGCACTGCTGTTCACTGTGACACAAGTAATTGCTGGGGTCAAGAGCTTAGAGATGTTGTATGTTTGGAATATAGTTTCCAGAATCCCCCAGCGCAAAGTGTGGGCTACAGGATTCTGGAAACTGTATTCCCCAAAACTAACATTTCTCAGCTTTGCTAAAGACCGTATTTCTGACAATTTCCCCTTACTGGCGCATTCTTCAAACCTTGTAATCTGTTTCACAGAAATGCAAATTAAATGACATGTGGGAACACAGTGGGTCCATGTATAAACATCATCCCCAGTTTATCAACAGATTTGCTTCCTCTGACATTTTTAATTCCTTTCACGTTGGGTTTTTTAAAAGATTCGCACACCAAACATTGTCATTAGCTTTACTGATTAGCTCTCAGTGTCGAAGGCGAGGCCATGGATCATTAAAAGCCTCTAAAATGTGGGCCTTCCAGCAAGTTGTTAGTTCCGCTAGTAAATAAAAATTAAAGCTTGGGAATATCCAGAGTAAATCATTGGAAAATGCAGAAGAGTCATATTTCATCACAGCAGCTCTGCAATGTGTCTCTTCAGAAGGTGATGGACTTTCCATATAAAAAGACTGCCATGTATTTTCTGTGCTGTCCATTAGAGTATAAATTTAGGAGGAAACCATGGGAGCAGGGAGGAAGGCGGCCCAAAGGAGGCTGGTGAAAGGCCTGATTAATTCATAGACTTGGTATGTTTTTGTTCATAAGTTGGAATGTGGCCATGCTCTGGAACAGAAATGTCAAACTCAAATATTAATGGGAAACTACACAACCCAGCAAAATAAGGACAACAAGAAGAAAAGCAGAATAATTGTTTAAATGTGGTGTCATAAATATCTTTGATGAATGGAGTCATAGGGATACAAATTGATTTTTTGGTGGTGGTATTATTATTATTGTTGTTATTACTACTACTACTACTACTATTACTATTACTATTGAAACGGCAAGTACTGCCACTAAAGAGGAAAAGAGTAAACAAGAATCACCTCAGCCAGGATTCTCTGGTTGCCCAAGGCTATGCTTGGTAGTGCTTTTGTATGAATATAACTTCATTATTTGATGCAGTTAACTTGGCTCAGCTCACAGACATTAGGAGATAAAAGATGAATTCACAGTCCAGTTAAGAAGGCAAGAAAAGTGTGGGAAGGGGATTCTAATGATTGCTTTCCATCTTCTTCTCTATCGATGCTCCATGTTTCAGAAATGGCCCATTGATCATAAGACAGTCTTCTGGGTGGCCCACTACAGAGGCAGTGTGTCAGAAATGCTGAAAATAGGGTGTAAGGGCAATAGAGAAACATCCCTCCATTCAAGTAGGATCATAAGGAGAATTCCTCACAAGTTTGTCTTCTTGGCAGCCTAGATAGCCAATAACTACACCCATCCAAAATTTCTTTCTTTCTTTCTTTCTTTCTTTCTTTCTTTCTTTCTTTCTTTCTTTCTTTCTCTCTCTCTCTCTCTCTCTTTCTTTCTTTCTTAGCACCAAATTTAGAGAAAAACTTAAAATTGCAACATGATTGTTCCTTCATTCAGTAGAAATCAGCATAAGTAGCAACATACAAAATAAAGGCAGGAGAAGAAGTACTTGAAGACCTTCAGAGAGGATGGGATTCTGGAAAATGGCTTTGGGACCATAGATAACAGTCTGTGGCTGGTGTTTTGTCCCTTTGAATCAGTATCTGCTGAACCTAGGATGAGAACTTGTGTTTGTTGAGAGAATGTCACTTTGCTTATTGTATTCCGTATACATTATGTGATAAGCAGTATAAATTCCATGCAAGATACCTTGGGTTATTTTTACTATCCTGATTTTGCCTTGGTGTGGAAGTAGACTACCCTTCTAAAATGCTTACCCTTCTAAAAAGTCACTTAAGTTCAGAATTAGGTGGCTTAACATCAAGGTGAGCCCAAGATACAATATTTTGTTGCCTGAGACAGAAGAATGAATAATATTCCCACACATACTCACACTCAACTCAAAGTGTGCAGTGTGTGAAACAGAGAATCCCACAAGCAGCTTTCCCAACTCCTTGCAGCAAAAATATAACTGCCAACTAAATAACTGGATATTGGCTGGACCTTTGTAACAACACCCAGAATCTGCTGCCTTATTCTGACTAATGGTGTAATTGTCCCTACTTACAGTGCAAATTTCACATTCAATGCAAGGGACAGAGCTGTCATATTTGTCCACAGCGTGGACAAGTTGGATGCATCTTTTAGGTTTTCTTCAGAGAAATGTCATCCAAGACAAAAACTTATCCACAGAAGACCCTCATCCTTATTTGGCCTTGGGGAGCCCATGGTTGTTGAAGAGTGTTATGTATCCTGGATGACACACTGGAAGAAAATATTTGAGGGAAGTGAATCCTGGGTCACAGTAGTGATGATTAAACAGGTAATAGAAATTGCACTGCATGTTAATAAGTTTTAATTACTTATGTACTACTTTCCAATATGGTGCAGTGGTTAAAGTGTGGACGAAACTCTAGGAGACTAGAGTTCAAAGTCCTCCTCATTCACAGAAACCCATTTGGGGCAAGTCAGACTCTCTCAGCGTTAGAGGAAGGCAAACCTCTCAATAAATCCTGCCCACCTCCCCCCGTGATACAGGTGCCATAAGTTGGAGTCAGTGTGAAAGGCATATAACATCAGTGCTTTCCACATGCTGCTGCTGTTTTTGTCATAACAACCTCCAGTATAAATAATCATTATGATCCCATCTTACAGATGGGGAACTGAGAACTGAGCAGGAGGGCACATATCCACATCCAATAAGCACTGGTAAGCAGGAACTGGAGTCACTTTCCCATATTCAAATTCAGCAGTGATAGAATTACATTCACATGCTATTAAAATGTCCAGAAAGCACCTAGAATGGAGTTGTTTAAAAAAAACTTCTTTGGCATACTTAAATCAGTACAGCGAGGGAACTTTGATCCTGTGGATAGAACAGCTTCCCTTCCTAACTATAGGACTCCTGTGGGCTATTCAACTTGATGTGAAGTCTTTCCATTGGTGTCCAGAGAAGCTATTTCAAAGCCCAATTGCTGCAAGGAAGAATTGCTGCCAGGAGGGAGAGTCAGTATGGGTTCGAGTGTTGGACAAGGACTCAAGGAGATCAGGATTCAAATCCCTGCTTGGCCATGGAAACGCAATGTGTGATTTTCAACCAGTCACTCTCTTTCAGCCTCAGAAGAGAGCAGTGGGAAGCCCCTTCTCCCAGTGGCTCCATAGACCCTGTTTCCTGGAGGTGGGGTGAGAATTAAATTAGTGAAGGGAAAGGTTATATGTGAGAACAGGTGCTTGTGTGGAGGCGTGTGCATGGCAGTGTCTGTGGCTGAGAGGGTGCCTGTGAGTGTGGCCCTCGCCACGTCCCCTTTGGCCCGAAGAGCCAGGGCTGAATGCTTGGGCTACACTGCAGGCTTGGCTGCTTTACCCCAAATGTAAATAGGAACCGAATGGACGGGTTTGGTTCGCTCAACTCCCCAGCAGGCTTCCTCGACGCACCTGTGTCTATTCCTTCCGGGAACTTTTCCTGCACAGAAGCCCATTTTTTTCACCCACGAGGCCCTCCCGCGCCGCCCCCTAGTCTCTAAAGCCGTCGAGTCAGTATCGATCCCCCGCTCGTGGCGATGCCTTTGCTGTCCCCCAGTGATGGCTAGATTAATTGATTTGATGGATCGGTATCGGGGCCGGGGGGAAATAGATTGTCCTCTCCCCGCATGAGCCCGCGGCTCCTCCCTCCTTTCTCCTCCCCGTCTAATGGTCGTAACCCGGGGCGGGGGGTGGGCGGACTGCCGCCCGAGGACGAGCGAGAGGCTGTTTTTGCTCCTCGCACTGGAGCGTGATTGATATTAGCCGGCCAGATGGGTGGAAACGACAAGAATAATGAAGTCGCTCATTAGGGGACGCCGCTCGGAAGGTCGAGAGTTGGGATCCGGGGGCCGTGGGGCGCCTTTGAGGTGGGGGGAGGTTGCAATGCTCTTGTTTGGAGGGAAGCTGGCCATGAGCGCCCGGTGGGGGGAGGACGGGAAGAAGAAAAACACGCGCGTTGGTTCCCCGCCAGTGGAGTGAGAGAAGGTTCCGCTTGTTGAGGATCCCGGCCCACTCCGTCGGGGGTGCGAGGCGAGAGAGGGAGGCGGGCGGGCGGGCGCGTCAGGTTCTACGAGGAGTGATTGGAGAGGCACCGTCAGGCTGCGGGAAGAAGGGGAGGAGGCGGGCTTTGAACGCAGGACTGGAGAGAGAGAGGGAGAGAGCGAGCAGCACCTTTCCCAGCTGCCGCCCGCCGGCTTGTGCGTGGAGCGGAGCACCTGGCGTGAGTGTGAGTCCCCGGCCCGCGGATAGGAAGGCGGCGTGGTGCTGAAGGGACAGCTCCCGGGGGGCGCGGATAAAGGGGGGAGGGGAGGGGAGCTCCCGCGCGGCCAGGGGGAACGGCCCCGAGATGACGAGGGGGCTTGCGGGGGGCCGGGGGACGGCGGCGGCTAGAGGGTGGGGGTTCCGCCCTCAATTGTCTCCACGGGCACCCGGCGAGGGAAGGAGGGGCTGTGCGGGGCGCAACAAGGGCCGCTGCCTCGCTCGCCTTTTCCCGCTTTTCCTGCCTTCGGAAGGAACTTTTAGAGGAACCCGGGAGGCGGGGGGGGACCGGGATCCTCTCCTCTCCCCGGCGGTTTTCGGCGCCCTTGGAGCTGTCCGCGGGATCTCGCCCTGCCTGCCGAAAGGCGGGGGGGGGCTGGGGCTGGGAGTTTTCGGCCGGAGCTGTCCGAGTGCTGGTCGGGGCGAGGGGGAGAGCCCAGGAGGAGCTGGGCGGCGATGGGAGCGGCGGCGCGGCGGGCATCGGGCTGCCTCCTGCTCTGCATGTTAATCACTCGGCAGTGCGGATGGGGACTGGAGAGTGCGGGGGTGCGGAGAGAAGATCGCGGGGGGCGGGGGGCAGCTGCACGTGATTCGCCGCCCAGTCGGAGCAGGAGGGGGGCTGGACCTCGGGAAGGAGGGGGTGAACTTGGGGGGGCGGTTGGGGCAGGGGTGCACGCAGGCGCGCCGAGTCAGACGCGAGCGAGGTCCCTCTCCCGCGTGCACACGCACATACACACACACACGCATTCTGTGAGCCACACACGCGACTGACAGGGGACCCGGCTCCAGGAGATGCGGAGAAGCCCCCCAAATAGTCCGCTCCACGCCCACGCCGCGCCAGATCCCGCGATCGCTCGGAGCCCCCTCGCTCTCACCGGGAGTCTGTCAGTCATTCCAAACTCTGCTGGCCAGGTATTCGCCCCAGCCTCGGGCGCCTCTCCCTTGGAGGAGGCTGTAAGAAGGTGAACCGGGAGAGCCCGTTTCCGCACTAGACTGTTATAGCGCGAGTATTCCACTTTCAACATTCTATGGGATCCTGGGGTTTGCAGTTTAGGGAGAGGCCAGCCGGCCAGCCCCTCCCTAAACTGCAAACCCCGGGATTCTATGGAAGTGGAATAATCACGCTATAACAGTCTAGTGCGGAAATGGTCCCGGGACCCGCCGCCTGACCGCTTTTCCCGGCCGAGCAACCCCGCCGTGCGTGGGATGATGCCCGGGCGGCGGTGCCAGCGAGAGGAGGGAGGGCTGGCCGGGGGAGAGCACAGCGTCGCCTCCCCCCGTCTCGGTCCGTGCCTGGCAGCCCTTGGCAGCCCCAGCCGCCGAAGCCACGCGCGCCCGGTGATGGTGAGGCCGGTCCGGGGCCATGGAGCCCTTCCTTACGCGAGTTGTCTCCCGGCCTCCCTCCGAGGTGCCTCGGCTCGGAGAAAGGGCTGGGGCCAGAGGGGTGGTTTTCGCAGCCGCCAGCGGCGTGTCTTTCGCGATCGCCTGGTCAGCGCCGTGCCTGCCTCCGCTCTGATCCGCGCAGACGAGCAACAAGCACCTCTGTGCCGTCGCCAGTCCCTGCGCCTCTGCTTCTCGCGCTTCCTGGGGCGATTCTTTAGGGGGCTCTGGCGCTCTGGGTGAGGGGCTTCGCCCTCAGCCCTCTAAGTTCCATCGATGGAACCGAAACCAGCAGCATTTTCGGGTTGTCTCCCCCCTTCCTGTCCCTACCAGATCCTCGCGGGTCCTGGCTTCCTTGTCTGAGGCGTGATGTCCCGTGTGGTGCTGCCTAAGAACTCCCCCTGGATGTTTACCCTCCCCTCCCTACCTCGGTGGATATTCTCCTTCCTTCCTTCCTTCCTTCTTCTGCTCCAGTTATGAACTGCAGCTTCCCCGCCACAGCTGGCGAGGCTGTTCCTAGGCTAGGAGTTCACGCAGCTGTACAGTTCTGGTTCCCTCCCTCCTTTTAGGAGCTTTAGAAAGTTAGCAGGAAAGGACCAGCTGAATTGGAGCTGGGGTGGTGGAGAGGATGCCTGTTGAGGGGAAACCTGCCAACATTCATACATGAGTCCATGTCCAGGGTGAGGACGGTCAGGGTTTAATTGAGTCAGGACACCAGATCTTAGCGCAAATGCCCCCAAAGGGGAATGTTTTCACCAACCAAGGAATCCCTCTCCCTGCCCCCCATATCTCTGCTAAAGCGATAGTGACTGCAGACAGAAGGTGATGGGAGTCATATTACAACCTTTCTTGATGGTAAAATCTTCAGTGCACATCTTGAGAGTGAGTGAGAGGGCTCACACTCTATCTCATACTCTCCTCACCCATAATGCTTAAGAGAAGGTTTAAACCTGATTTTTTTAAAAAAAACAATTTAAACTGTTAAGTGGCTATCAGATCATAACTTTGTCTCATCTGTTATGTTAACATGGAGCAGAAAAACAAAAACATCCTTAGCTTGCACCTCAGTGGACTTTTACTTGAAAGCTCCCAAGGAAGGAGAAACAATCTCCTATCTTCACTGGGGTGCTTGTGCCATTATGCCCCACACCATTTCCCAGCATGTCATCTTCTGCCAACTTGACAAAGAAATCTCAGACCGGCTTCTGTTTTCTCTGCCTCTGTTGGCCAAACAAGCCATTGGTCCGTGCAACCTATCAGCGGGTTGACCCATTTCAGTTACATAGGCATTGCACAGCTGGCACCCACAGCATACAGGAGGGGTTATGTATATATGTTGTACTGTGGTGTAGAAACCAAGCATCCCTTTCACACTGCACACCTCATCCATGTGCCTCATGTGCACTGTGGTCACCCATGCAGGAGGGTGCCCATTTGCTTCCCATGTCACAGAGGTCCAGAGCATGTATTTTGATTCCTCCATGCATGCATTGAGAGCCAGTGTGGTGTGATTTGACCATTGGACTATGACCCTGGAGACCAGGGTTCGATTCCCCACTCAGCCATAGAAACCCAGTGGGTGATCTTGGGTGCATCACACACTCTCAGTCCCAGAAAACCCTGTGATAGGTTCATCGTAGGCTAGCCATAAGTTGGAAACAACTTGAAGGCAAACAATAACATGCATGCTTCCTCGCATATCAGGCAGTGTGGAATTTAAAGGTGCTGTTAAAACCACTGGTTTTGTAGAAGGGTTGCAAACACACCAGTCACTCTGACATGTCTTGCATTATGATTCAGATACTCTGTCGGTGTAGGATAGATTGGCTAAATTCTGTTGGTTAGTCCTGGCTTGAGTAGACCCATTCACTTAATGGGATTTACTTACATGTTGGCTCACCATTCAGTAATTGATTGAATAGGTTTACTCTAGATTAGAGTAACCAACAAGTCACCAGCTGTCAATAGCTACCGCTACTATTAAGGGTTATCTGGTACCAGTTGCCTGATAGATGCTGTGTACCTACAAATGTTCTCTAATAGCACTTATGTAACTGTATCTTCCCATTGTCAGGTTTGGAGTGGAGGCAATGTGTGCCAGGGCTCTAGCTTCCTTGGAGTATCTGCTTGAAGTTCTTCTCCCATTATCTTTAAGATTGGGGAGAAAGCTGCAGTCATTCAGGGTGGTTTTAGATGTTATAGCAAAGATAGGCACACATCAATTTTTCATGCACTGCTAACAGTGTAGCTTCACAAGTAGTTCTGGTCAGTCTAATTACTGTACTTTGTCCAGGAATAACCCTTGGCACTGAAAACAGGGTGTGAGGATGAACCTATAGCGTCCTGACTCATGCTATGTTTTGTGCTTCTGTCCCCATTTATCTCTTATTCCCTCCCTTCCTCCGTCTCTCAAGACACATACACACATCATATGACATCCTTTGTCACAGCTATCATCTCTTCATGTCATAATCTTTGCCTGCTACACATGATCACCACTGTGCATCACCAGTCTTTTAAGCACCATTTGCACACATGCCCTGCGTATAATTATTTTCCACATAACACCTACATCTATCCATAAACACTCCTTACAATCCCAACACACCTTACTTTACCATCTGCTTGTCTCCCAGATGGTAAATAAAGCAAGTGTGTGTAAAATCAGCTGATCTTCAGGACAAAATAGTCCATGCATGAGAGCTGCAGACATTCTCATGAGTGGCTGGCAGCTCTTCCCAGAAGAGGGAGCTTGTACCAGGTCCAGAATGCATGTTCCTGTTTTGTCTGTTTTATTAAGAATAAATAGAGAACCACACAAATCGCAAGACTCTTGTCTCAGGCGGGGAGCCTTCTGGGTGGTGATACAGGCCTCTCCCTTTTCATTTTTGGAAAACTTGTTGGGCCAACTGATATTTCCTTGTGCTGTTTAAATACTGGTGATCTAGCTTCACATTTCTTGCTGCTCTTCTTTGCAACCTTTTTGCCTGTTGTGCATTTGGTGCAGTGCGGTGTAAGATGTGGCTGTGCCAGGCACCCCAAAGTAGAGGTCCATATCCATCTAGAGTATCAGGCTCTTTCTCAAGCAGTGAGTTGGGAGGGTCCTTAAGAAGGGACTGAAGGGGATTCCCTCACCTCTTGCCTCCTTTCAGATTAGAGATTAAATCCTGGCATCTCTGTAGGTGATGAACCCTCACACTGTTTGTGGGTGATGCACAGAGCCCAGGTGGGTCATCTCATTCTTTTGAGCCCAAGTTTAGCTCTGGCAGGCCTGGACAAGGCATGATTGTCACAAGCCCAAGGGTTGGGTGAAAATGCAGAATTCCCAGTTATCCTTGATCTCCAAAGAATTTATGCACTTAGCCATTGTGAGGGAGCAGTGATAGAGATTCACATGAAATAGTTCAGGTATTGGTTGGCTGCCCAGGAATCAAGATTTGCAAAGCTAGATTTCTTTTTCTTTCCTTTTCTTTTTAATGCCAATGGGGATCAAAAATCACCAGTAGGAATGTATGGAAGGACGCTCAAGTACTATCCTGTGAAGAGCAGTGCCCTGGTATGGCATGAAAGCCATAGGCAGGGAGGCCATGTCATTAGGCAACTGGAGGCTGAGCCATCCTTTGCATGATGATGTTGTCTTTCGCCATACTCAGGTCAATCCAATGGCATGCTGTCTACTTCTCTTAGCATTCCCCCATCCCCACTTTTAAGTGTTGCTGGAGGGTCCTAATTAAAAATGTGAGTGCATGTATGTTCATGCATACATGTATGTGTACATGCTGGAGAACTGTATAAAGCCTTGAAATACCGGAGAAGCCCTGAAAAGAAGAGAGAAGGGCTGATCTCTTTCCTCCATCAAATGTGGAGGAGGAACAGAGCTTTCTGCGTATGTTTGAGAAAATCGGTGTGGGAGAAACTGGATGAGGATCTCTCTATATGTGCCCATGTGGTGCAAGAAAGCCTGAACATATGGCTGTTGGTAGACTTTGTGTGGGTGGGTGGGTGGAAGGGAGGGTATTGTATTGGGGTGGGGATGTGTATGTGAGAGAGAGGGAGAGGGAGAGAGAGCAGGGAGATTATATTTGAGGGAAAGAGTGCAGTTATTAAATTGCCTGGTTGTGTGCATCAGTGAGGAAATTTTATGTGTGTGTGTGTGTACGCATGCACGCACATGTATGAAAGAGAGAGAAAGAAGAGGAGGGAGAAAAGGGGTGACTCTAAAGAAACATGTGCTTGAAAGAGAAGAGAATTGAGCTTGTGTATAACACAGTGTCTGCACTATAAATGCAGTGTATATTTGATGCAGAGGGTGTGCTTATAAAATTTTTACAATTGAAGGCCTTTGCACATATGAATCCCTGCCCCCCCCCCCCGCTGGCTTGCCTCTCTGCCAGAAAAATTGTGAGCACATCATCATTTACCAAGGGTATCATCGGTATTTCACTTTGTTATAACTGGAAAAGTGATCTGGATCTGGAAAACCAATGCGCACCACTAGCTCCTTGTGTGCATATTTGCAGCAAAATGACCGCTCATACTTCACAAGTGCTAAAGTTATATGTTAGGAGTCCTCATTTAATGTGCTTTTTTTTGCAGATACAGATACGTAATATCCACTGTGGGAGTAATGGATTGCTGATCATTATCAAGATTGCGGCAGTTGTTGGGGTGGGGGGAGTTTAACCATTTCCTCCTACGCTACAGTCCTGAGGAAAATCCTTCCTCTGAAGTGAGCCTTTGGATTGAAGCAAAATCCCCCATTGGCACCAGTGGGAGCTTTCCTTCCAAAGCAAATGCTAGCTTCAGAGAAGTGTTTTTCCTCAGCATTGCAGCAAGGAAGGAAAGGGTTAAAGCACCCCTCCATGCCAGCTGAGATCCCTATAATTCTCTCTCTCCTTCTGTCTCTCTCTTTTTTTGTCTGTCTGTCTGTCTGTCTATCTGGCTGTCTCTCTTTCTCTCCCTTGCACATACTGACATATTTTCATTAAAAAAAAAACTATAGCCATCATGCTCAGCTTGACCATATGCTTACAGCTATCTCTAAAACAGCCATCCCCAACCTGGTGTCCTCCTGATATGATGGACTACAACTCCCAGAATTTCCCAGCCAGTGCTGGCTTTGTGAATAAAAAGCACAGTAGTGCTGATTTCTGAATATTCACAGTACATATAAAGAGCACAGTGGTGCTAATTCACGGAAGTCCCTGTGACAGTCAAATTGAGCTGGAAGGTCTTTGTGCCCAGGCCAAGGAACCTGGTATTCCTGTGGCAGTAGGTCTGCCAAGGAGTTATGCTGTCACCATCCCAGGCCAGGTACAAGCTGTTAGCTCCACAGATGGGGTTCCATATGGCACTTTCTTGTGAGGGTTGGGGTTTGGGAGTGACGATGGGTTTGTCTGCATGTTTGTTGAAATCCTGTACTTTGTAATGCACTGGATCTGTCTGAAAGGTTATCATTTGTGCTCCAAAGCAGTCAAACCTTCTCAGGGCTAGTTGTTTCTGGGCTTCCCTTTTTTCAGTCCTGCATGATCAGTCATCCTCATTGTTACTGCGATGATAACTGGCCATTGTGTCTCAGTCTCCAATCCTTCATATGTTTTTGCAGCTCTCTCCTTCTCTTTCCACTTCATGCAGTTATTGCAGTATTAACAGAGAGAGCCAGTTGAGATAGACAGAGGGACGGCATTCTTGGGAGATCTGAGCTCCAAGCCAAGTTCAGCAGTAGGCTTGCTGGGCAGCTATTGGCACGTTGTTCTCTAACTTCCTGTAGGTAAAATGAAGATACTTGTGCTATCTGCAAATGGGAGAAGAAACATAACAAGGATTATAAAGCACTTTAACACTGATATTATATTGATGGCAGTGGAGGTGGACAATGAGGATCTTCTCTTATAGAGATTATGACCATTTCTACACTACACTCTTACAGTGCGATGATTCCACTTTCAACATCCTATGGAATCCTGGGGTTTGCAGTTTAGAGAGGGGCCAGCGGGCCAGCTGGCCCCTCCCTAAACTGCAAGCCCTAGGATTCCATAGGATGTTGAAAGTGGAATAATTGTGCTGTAAGAGTGTAATGCGGAAATGGCCTATGTCTCTTGTAATCAGGGCAGCCTCTAAAACAATGGTCTGCTGCCTTTTGCGCTTTAGGTGTATTGGACTTCAACTCCCAGAAGCCTCAGCTAGCATGGTCAGTGGTTAGGGATTTGGGGAAAGTAAGTCCCATCTGGGAGACCAAAGGTTGAGGACCACTGCTCTAAAAATCACAGGGCTTTTTTCCCCCACTGCTTTTATTGGCCTCTGTTTCCCTTACAAGGGTTCTTTTGGCTTAGCAATGCTGAAGATGGGAAAGTTTAGTTCCCTCATGTGTCCATGCTAGAATGTTGTTTATCTTTCTGCAAACATACACACATGTGCGTGTGCACACACACACACCAGTTTATGGGAAGAGCTACTGTTTATACAGGAGGTATAACCTTATTTATTTCTGCAACAAAATCAGACATGTTGTATTCTAACTGTCATGTCAGCTATTTGACTAGACTTCTTTAAAAAAAAAACTGCACTAAGCCAAGCTTGGGTGATTCCTTCAAGGCATCACCCTGGAGAAGGAGGTACCTTGAGGCATCCAAACCTGCAGAAAATTGGGGTGTGACTCAAAAGCTCATATTTCTGACATTTTAAATATTAGCTCCCCTCTGAGAATTTATTACTAATGGCCTTATAATTATCTTTCATTTTGTTGTCGTCCTTCCTGTCTCTTTTGAAAGATGAAAATACTATTGGTTTTTTTAAAGACGGGGGCTGTATCCAGCCAGATAGTCTGCAGGATAGAAACTCCATCACCCACTTTTATTCAGCATCAGTGGGCAGCTGGAATGAATAAGCTTGTAGGCCTTTTCCATCCCCAACGGCCATGATTCCTCTGCTTATTATTATTGCTAGCATTTATCTTGCCTATTACTCGATGGGAATTTTCCAACAGGCCTCATTTTCCAAGCCTCATTTACCACAAAGCAGACTCCCATCCTTCACACTGTGCACTTCATAGTGGAAAAACCATTCCACCTTTCAAATCTTTTCCTGCCTCCTTATATTGGACTTAATTTTTCCAAAGAGGTTGCTTTCATCTCTGCTAAAGATGTGATCCTCCAAAGAAATTAACCTACAATTGCCAAAGTGCTTAGTGCCAAAATGTGTAATCTAGGATATGTTCATTAAGTGTAACTAGTCAAAAAAGCAAGAGGCTCGGAGTCTATATTGCTTACTGTTCTTAATGTTAATTCTGAGTACATAAGGAAATCTTTCCTCTGAAAGGGGCCAGGTCCCTCTCACATGAATTTTATCTACCCTGGGTTTGACTCTTGTATTGGAGTATAAAATCAAACAAATCAACAGGGAAGAGAGATACTAGTGTGCTACAGTCTGTAGTGGAAAGCCCTGTAGAGAGGAGAGAGATGGTGTTAAGGGGCAAAGCAGAATCATGCCTCTAATCCTGCTAACGAGCCATTATCTCCTGTGATCTGGACTGCAGCAGTGGCCAGCTTTGCCAAAATGAATTTAATTATCAAGAAACAACATTAACTAATTTACGTGAGATGGGACAGGATCAGTCGAGGGGAGAATGCTGCCTGATTAGCTGGCAGCAGGAAAAGTCACACACACACACACACTTTTCAGCATGACCTGAGCAAAGAGGGTCTTCTTTTCTATTTCACTTGAACACTATAAGAGTTATAGATACCTCTCCCCAGTAAATCTCGGCAATTACAAGCCCGGACAAGTCTGAGTGACTTGTCAGCACAGGGTCACAGAAGTAAGTGGGGCAGTTGCTGCAGCAACACATTATCTGCCAATATGATCGGCTAGGGGGAATTTCCTGACTCTTGCCTGCCAAGTTCTGCTTTTTCAGTTTAGGACAACTGAGTCCAGTTAAGCTCCACCTGATCACTGCCTTTTAATCAGGTTGGTGTTTGCAAATAGAGAGCCTGGCAGCCTTTGGGGTAACATAAATCTCTTGATTGTTCTGCCTGACAAAGAGATCTGTGTCTTTAGTGGAAAGTTTTCATCCTTCTATGCCAAAAGAAGCTGACTGAGTCAAATCAATCAGTTTATTTACCTTGTATCTCTTGTTGTTTAAAGCTGTTGCTATTTTTCTCGAAGTGAAGATTCATCTCCAGAAGTTGAGTGGCATGCAGATCTTTCCTATTCACATGAAATGTCTATATTCTTCTGGAATCACAAGTCCTTACCAGTATTGCTAGAAGAAACCTGACTGTGTGGACACTGGATCATGCAGATGGAATGCAAGATATCTGC
Source organism: Ctenosaura bakeri (assembly GCA_948474755.1). Lineage (NCBI taxonomy): Eukaryota > Metazoa > Chordata > Lepidosauria > Squamata > Iguanidae > Ctenosaura > Ctenosaura bakeri. The sequence continues at coordinate 488,843 of CAOLHI010000540.1, read as the reverse complement.
TCCACTTGGTCAACCAACCAGGCACTCTGGTAGCATGATCCAGTTCTGACTGGGCAAAGCACAATTCTAAGTGCTTTCATGAACTATTAAATCCTATATGGCTTTGTTCCAGACTATAGGACAAACTGTATCTCTGTTTGTGAGCCTGGCTGAGTTCTGTGATCCATGGGGAGGGCATTCTTTCAGCTCCACAGCCATTAGAGGTTCATTTGTAAGGACACATGAGAAGGCCTTCTCGGTGGCTGCTCCCAGGGTGTAGAACCCCCTCCCTTGAAAGAGTGGGATGGCCACCTCTCTGCTCTCCTTGTCCCAGCAAACAAAGACCCTTTTCTCTAGAACAGCTTTTGGCTATTCCCTGAGTGCTGCAGAAGAGTATTTTAATGGTGCTGTACTTTTATTCTCATTGTCAGGTTTTAATTGCTTTTAAATAGTTTTAAATGAATACCATTTTTGATAGGATGGCTTAGCCAGTATAGTACAGGGGTTTAAGTGTTGCCCTAGGCCTCTGTGAGACCAGAATTCAAACTCAGCCATGGAAACCCACTGGCTGACCTTGGCTAAGTCACTCTCTCTCAGCCTCAGGGAAAAACAGTGACAAACCCCCTCTAAACAAATCTGGTCAAACAGAACCTTGTGATAGGGTTACCATAAGTCAGGTGGCACATAACAACAGCAAATTTTTTATTACAATGTTGTTAAAAAAACTGTACTTTGTTTCAAGCTATGTTGTGTACCATGCTGGGTCTCATACTGGAAGAAAGGAGGATATCAAGCAATCAGTGAGTTGGTCTTGCTGAAATCAGTGGGACTGGCTCTCAAATATGTGCAGCATTTTAGCATAAATGTGTTGGGTACAGATTTCTATATGTTTAGAAATCTGAAATAAGGGGGTGATTTTTTTTTTTATCTACCGGGAACTATGTAGCAACAAAGTCACCAGAGAGTGAAGATTAAAATTCCCTGCATTCTTCACATTTCCTTGAAGATGATCAGAATCAGAAAGCATTGGGTCTGGACCTAGAGATTTGCTCTCCTTTTTTTCCTGGTGTGATTTGCTCGGTGCGATTGTGTCCATAAATAGACTGGCTTATAAGCTGCCTGTTTCTGTTGCACAATAGTATAGAAAGTGTTTTTTGGAGCATAACGAATCCCTCCTTAGGATCTAGGATTAGCCTATGTGGTCTTCTGAGACTCACTTCCCTGCAGTTTTGTGATGGCACGACTGTACCCATTTCACCACTCTCCTAATGTTAACCTGACTGGACAAGGCACAAACAATTCTGCCTTGCTTGAATCTACCTCACCAAAACAAAGCCTTGGAGAGGAGAAGAACACCCTCCCTCCCTCTCTCCCTCTGTTATTTCTTCTTAAAACCTGTGGTGCATGATTCATTGCCGTAAGAGCAGAGTGAGCCTTGGCACCTAGCCACAGTCCTTGTTCACATCCAGTCATCCTGAGATATATCACTTATTGGCAGTGGTTTCAAAGACTGCTCAGATTCATGACCTCAAAGGTGTATTCCTAGAATGTGCAGATCATAGGCAGTCCCCTCTCAGGGGAAAGGCCCTGGGGAAGGAGAAGGCAAGACATTCTTGCGTTTGTTTACCAGAGCAACCTCATCTAGATTATGCAGCTGTACCAGGATTCTGCCTCTTATGACTTACCGAAGGCAAAGGCACAGGCTGTGCAGCACTCAGGGCTCCACCTCAGAGGAAGGAACAAACTAAAATGTAATAATAAATTATAGTATTGGGGGAAATAGAACATGAAGGGGACATAACTCAGTGGAAGGGGACTTGCTGTGCCAGTAGGAAGTCCTGGGTTCTGACCATCTGACTTACATGGGAGTCCCACTATCGGTCTTTGAAGCAAACTGTCTTACTTGGTTTTATATATGTAACAACATGCTGCAGTTACCCAGTAGTGATGGAAAGACTGTTTGTACATACCCAGGGGTACTTTTCCCTCCTTACTCAATCCAACTTCATGTCTATTCCTTTAAAGAAGAGGCATGGCCACATGCAGAAGAGAGTATTTCAGCAGCTGTAGCTTTCAGGAAGAGGAACCCTGTCCTCTTTTTACCTGGTCAAACTGGTTACAATCCTTATGCACATATAGGACATAAGACGTTGCCTTATGCTGAGTCAAACTGTTAGTCCTTTTAACCCAGGTAGGGCTGCTGTGAGGGGCTAGAGGAAAATTTCTTGATCACCCTCCCCTATGGGCTTCATCCCCTAGCATGCCAAAATACTTTCTTTTCTCACATTTCCCTTGCAAAATGATACCTGGAACAGATGTCCAGTAGACTCCATCTCAAGAGTCAGTTGATATGAAAATGGAGAGAAAAGAAGGTATTTGGAAGTGCAGGTTGTGGGGACATTGGGGAGTTTGTGCATTTAAGCACATTCCAGGGGCCTTTTCAAAACCAGATGAGAATGGGTGTGTTCATGTTGGTTTGAGGAATTACTCTGGAGTCATTCCGTGGAATTTATTTCCATGTAAACATGCGCTGGATGGAATTTTAATTCTTGAGGCCTATACGCATATATATCTGAAAGCTGATTTCAAGTGTATTTATCACACTGAAAAAGAAAATGTGAATATAGAGGACACTCTTTTGCAACTCATAGACATTCTTGAATACAAATGTAAATCTGCAGATATGAAAATTGCATAGGTGTGAGTCCTAGTTAATAAACTTATAGCATATTTGTTGGATTTCAATTGAGGTCATTCGCAGTGGGTGTGCTGTCTGAGAATGATGGGAGCTACAACCCAACACAAGTGGAGGACACTAGGTTGTGGAAGGGGTGATGATTCTATGAAAAAGAGACCTCCTAGATCCCTGTCATCAACTGTCTCACTCAGTGATCTAAAATTAGGGCCATGGCTTCCTTGATTGAGTCAATCCATCTGTCATGTGATCTTCCTCTGGTCTCACTGGCTTTTCCTTTAGCAAACATTGTCATCTTTTCCACTGAGTCACATCATCTCAGAGTATGTCCAAAGTACGAAGTCTCAGTTTAGTCATCTTGGCTTCTAGTGAGAGTTCAGGTCTGATAATCTAGGGACCCATTCATTTGTCTTTTTAGCATATCCTACCTACTCTAACATATCCTGCCTTTTCTATTATCCTCACAATAACTCTGTGAGTTAGAATTATAGAGCTGGAAGTGACCACAAGGGCCATCGAGTCCAATCCCCTGCTATGCAGGAAAGATGAGGCAAATGAGGCAAAGGGACAGCCACTGATCCAAGGTCACCAAGTGAATTTCAAGGATGGGTGGGAACTTGAACCAAGATCTCCCAAGTTTTATCTCTGATACCACACCTCTTCTTTCGATCCATAGCAGCTGCTTGACTTCTGGGTTCCAGCAAGCACCCTTTGCTGTTGGGGTTCTCCTACATTAAGTAATTCATATTATGAACTTAGCAGAAGGTATCTACAAATTGTAAGCCAGCAGTTGTAAACCAGCTGGCCATAGTAGCACAAAGAGGAACACATTTGGTTTACTGTTCAGCTCTAGGGGGATTTTGCATTAAGGGGAGAGATTTGCATGGAAAGGTGCTTTTAAGGGGAAATGTGCAAAGAGACAAAAGAGCAATATATTTTCTTCTGCTGAAGTCTATAGTCAAAGTACATTAAAATCCACACACACGCCCATTAACTAGTAAATTTACATATACAGTTATTTTAAAAGACTACAATGTAGGTGAAATATTTCCAACAATGGCATGTGTGACTATATTTGGAACGGCATTAGGCAAAGCCTTCTAGCTCTAGAAAGTGTTCAGCCATGGAACTTAAGATTACCTTTCTGGAGGCTTCAGGTCAGGTGGGTAATTTTCAGTCTTTCCAAGGTTGCTGGACTTCAGTTGCCAGCATTCCCCACCACTGGCCCTTCTGATGAGAACTGAAGTCCAAGCCCATCTGGGGACATGCAGGTTCCCCAGGCTGCTTTTGGCATGGGATATCTTGCCTTGGGATGTGGGCTGGGTTGGATGACTCATTGGGTGCTTACCTTCTAGAACTGGCCATTGATTCCAGCAGGATATGAATTCCATCCCAAGCATCAGTCAAGATGAAACTCAGCTGGCAGTTCATTCCTGGCACAAGGGGTGCCACAACCCAAATGCATCTGGCTCTCAGATTGTTCCACCTGGCAGCCTTTTGCATAATTCAAGATGTGTATTTGTTTGCTAAAGCTACTCACTGGTGAAAGGAAGAGATTCTGCACATATTCCAATGCAGTCTCTTGCTTCTTCTATAGGCATGTTCCTAAGTGCGGTTCTGACACTGATGAAATGACAGATTTGAAGAAAAACCCTGTTTATGATTAAGTGTTGGGTATTCTCACCAATACGGAGGTTGTAAGATCAAGAGGCATCAGTACCACCACCAATGCACTCTGTACTTGGGGTTCGGCTCATTCACATATGCACGTAACCCCTTGATTTCTCGTCACTCCATTACTCAAGACTAGGTGAGTGAAAATATGAAAATGTGACCAGCCTTTCCTGAAAGCAGGGTGGCACAAGCAACTGGAAATCTTTCTCTGTTGTGTTGAGTATTTTTATTTGTTTGTTTGATTTATAGCCCAACTTTCTCCCAATGCAGGATCCAAAGCAACTTACAATATAAGATGAAACAAAATAGCTAAAACAATATGTGGTGCAAAGGTTTAGTAAAGGTTATACCATCAATCCATTCAAAACATTACTTTAAAACATAAAACATAATACACATTACTTTTAAAAAAAAGCACACACATATTTATGGCAGTTCATTCACACATACACTCTGTCACTTCCTGCTGGCCTGTCTGATGAAAGTCATCCATGCCTAGACAAGTCCTGAGATTCATTTGGTTTCATAAGCTGAAGTATGGAAAGTAAAATCTCTTTCTTCCTCTGTTATGTTGAAAGAGGTCTGTAATGCTTTGTATTGCAAATAAGAGCACATTTGTTTTGTTTTTGTTTGCAGCTATGCCAGTGGCTAAGCAAGGAGAAGCTAGATATAATGCAATCCTATCCACAAAATGTTGGGCAGGCGGGGAGAAACCATGTGAGTTTGTTGCAGCAAAACCAACAAAATTCCTTGTGGAGTCTTAAAGACCAACAAGTTTTATTTGGACAAACTTTTGTGCACTCCAGCACCTGGCACCTAAGAAAGTGAGCTCCAGTCCACAAAAGTTTATTGCAAAGAAAGCTCACTAGTCTTCAGAGTGCCACAAGATTCTTTGTTGTTTATGAAAAGCATATCTACTGAGAAGAATGTCCAATTGAATTCAGTGGGGCTTACTCCCAAGCACCTAAGATAACAGTCTTGGGCTGTGTCTGCATTAGTAGTCCTATCATTTTGCTTTTCTCATTTCTCCCTTGTTTACGTCATTCAGATAATTGTTTATTTCTTTTTTTCTAGTCCTGAAATTACAGGTGTGGGTTTTTATTTCTCTTAAAACATTTGCTGAATTTGCACAATCATACCCATGTAAGCCCCAATAAATTGAGTGCAATGAACTGGAAAAAGCTGACTCAGAAAAGGAGGATCTTAATACTGGATTGTGACACGAACTATATTTTGTATGCATAAAGTGATCATTTTAAAAAATGTATTGCCATGACAGAATCATGGCCACTGGATTAGGTCACTTTAAAAGGATTAGATGCATTGATGAAAGACAGGTATCTCAATAGTAACAGATAAGAAATGATGGCTAAGAATGTATTTATTCATTTGGTACTAGCATTAATGTATTCTGGTAGATCAGGATAAATTCAGTAAAGAGGAAGGAAGGAAGAAAGGTAGGTAAAAAGAAAGAAAAACTGACAGACGTGATACTTCACATAACCCAAAATGAATTTATGAGCTATTAATTAACTCATCCAGTATGCCATTAATGTATGGATTTCAATACTACAAGATGAGCTGATGGCATTTGGCTTAAATTGTTTTAAAGATGAGTTAGAAAAAATGCATGTAAAATCATAAAGCTTGCAATGACCTTTAGCCCTAGTAGCTGAATAGTAGTATGTTCCCCAATACATTCGCCAGATGGATACCAGTGATGGCTGTTGTTGCTGGCATTCCCTGCTGGATGGATGACCACTGTAAGAAAAAAAGGCTGCTGGAACAAACAGGTGCTGTGTCTCATCCAGTAGGGTCAACAGAGCTTCTCTTAGCATATCCATCTGTTACTTTTTGTTCTACGTGTAGCCTTCCAAAGTGTTAATGACCAATGAGAAACAGTAAGAGTAAAGTGAAGTACATGAAGTACAGTCAATCAAACTTAGAAAGCATCCAACATTTGGCTGCCTGAGGCAAAGGATGAATGATGCCACCTTCCACTCCATATGCAAAATGGGGCTGGAAGCCAAACCTTAGTTCAGCACTGGCAATGAGATGACATCCTCCATCATGCCCAGGAGAAGCAGGGGGTGGGAGCAGGAGATACTGTTGTGGTATACCCAGCTCAATCCTCCAATAGAGAGAAATGGCCAGGAGGCTGCTTCTCCAGCGTCTGCAACCTGAAGCAGTTGCCTCACTCTGCCGAACAGTACAGCAAATGCTGAGCTTATACATTTTCAGGCAGCATATCTCTGATCATTCAGAAAGAAGTGGAGCTAGCTGGCTTCCCCCAACTCTGTTGGTGAGCTTCACAGGAGTTTCCAGGTGTCTGCTGTTGCAACCATACTGGTGGACTAAATGGATCATTTGTTTCACACTGGAAAACCTTGTCCTCAACACCTTAGATTTTAACACAGAAATTTAACAGAAATTTAACTAATGGTTGCTTTGGTTGTTGTTTTTATTTCAGGAGCCATCTCTGGTGTTTTATATAGAAAAACAAAATAAAAAAAAAACCAGAAAGTGTATGTTAATTTGTATAGTGCATATCTGCATTTGGTATATATTTTATAGCAGTTACACCTCTTCACAGTTTTCACATTTAAACTGTATTTGTTGTTTTTTGTTGTTGCACTTCTTAAATAAATGAGAGATCATCCTGAAAACAGACCTAAAATGTGGCATGGGACATCTGTGTCCCAACTGTAAAGTGACTCTTTTTACTAATATGTAAGAATAAAATGTATTGTTTTTAGCTGTGTTTTATCTTTTTTGAGTACATGGTTTAAATTGTTTTAGTATGTTTAATAGTTTAACTCTATTTTAATGGTGACCTTTTGTATATTTTTAGCGATGTTGCATTCATTTTAATTTGCAAGGTACATTGAGTCCCAGTTTTGGGGGAAAAGATCTCAGTTTGGGATAAAGGTGCAGTATAAATAAAGAGAATACAGATTTGTGGATTTTGCATTCTTCATTGAGCCTAAAATGTGCCTTTGACCAAATGGATGATGAATGAGCTTGTAGGTAGGGTCTGCTTTGAACTGTTAAACTCTGATACTCATTCAGTCCTGCCCTTTTCTCTGCCTTTCCCTTCCCTTCTAGGCAGCACCTAATCGAAAGACTTCTGCCAGCAACACTGGATGAGAATTCTACCGTTGCCAAGAGCTCACTAACTTTACTGGCAATATGGATTTTGTGATGAAGCAAGCCCTAGGGGGTAAGTGTTACCTCCCTATTCATAGAATTCTGTCTGAAACCCATCCCACTGTGCCTTTGTTGTCAAACCTCAGGGGAGACAGGTGATGGGATCAGAGAGATGAATATGGTTCACTAGAGAAGCCAGTCCTCCTCCTGTGTATGTACATATTCCTCTTGTTTTTGGCTCTCAGTAAACAGGTTTTGCAGATCTGCATCTTGTTTCAAAACACTGCAAAACTTGTTGGGTTTCTTAAGCTTTGGAATGAAATCAGAGTAAGCAGGGATGTGATGAAGTTGTATTAACTGATGCACAGTGTGAAGAATATAGATGAGGAACAATTTTTCTCTATTTTTTTTCTAGAACACTAGAGCATAGTGTCACCCAGTGAAACTGAACAGTGAGAGATCCAGGCTAGACAATATAGTATGGTGCATAATCTATAGAGCTGTAGAATTCTTCATCACAAGAAGCAGTAATGGCCATCAAGTTAAATTAATGGAGGACAAGGCTGTTAGTAGCTACCAGTGAGGATGGCAATATGCCTCTGTGTATCAGTTGCTGGTGAACACAAGAGAAGTGGTACAGTTGCACTCATATGCTGCTACTAGTTGGTTTCCCATAGGAATTGATTGGCCACTGTGTGAATAGAATGTTAGACTAGACAGGCCTTTAGTTCAGTCCAGTGTGGCTTTTTGTATATTCTTGTTTGACCTGAAGTGACATTGGGACAAAAGAATCATCCATGATGCTTATAATAAGCCACTGGGTGTGATAAAACCATTGCTTGTTCCAATCCCTGGGCATGTAGTCATTGGCAACAAACCTTGCTTATCTCTGACCCGGAGAGTAAAGAAATACTCATTTTTCCTTCTGCCTATGTGGACTGACTTGGGAACTCATCTGCCTCCAGAAGTAATGGCCAGGCATGTGTGACTCTTCCCTTGTTCTGTCCTTACAGGGAAGGCAGGATCTTGCATCCCATGGCTTCAGAGGGTAGTGGTCACAGAGGTGTGATCCCCACCAAGCCCTGACATCTGGCCTGTTTAGCCATAGAGGAAATCTGGTTTCCCATCTCAACTAGGCTTCCAGTTCCTGTAGTATAAACCCTGGATCAGATAAATTGCTGCACAGATATTGATCAATCACGTCTTTAATATAAAGGAGGAGCAACCAGTAGCTGGTAGCTTTGAAGTTGTGAATCTGCTCTGGGTTTGAGCACAAACATTAAAGAAGCTGACCAAAATGGTAAATCTATTTGAATGTGAGTGTCTCAGTACCTTGGATCAGTCCTTTAAATTTTTAATAAAACATGAAGCAGATTCACTGCCCCACCAACACAAGCTGCCAGGCACCTCTAGCAGTGACAGTTCCCATACCCAAATATTTCATGGTTATAGAGCTCTTGCCTTGTAACCCTACATGAATAACTTTGCTAAAGTGTCCCCAGGTGGGAAGCTCAGAGGTTTCAAACAGTCTTTATTGAGACAGAATATTTGGTCTGGCAAGAGCACAACCTAAAAATGTAATTCTCAACAAATCTACTCAAGAATGAACACCATCAATGATCATGGGGCCTACTCACAGGCAAGTGCGTTTAGAATTGCAGTCTGGGTGCCCTTTCTCTATTACTCTCCTCCTTACTTTTAAATGTGGGCACCGTTTCATGCTGGACCATTAGCCAGGTTGGCTGTTGCAGTGTTGCTGGTTTTGCTGCTCCCTTTGCTGCAAGCTGCTTACCTCAGCTGTCCAAGCATCACAGTTTTTGCTCTCTCTCTTCACTCTGACACTGCTCAAGTGGCAGCCACAATAACAAGATCTATAAGTTTCCTGTGACATTTCACCACCTGAGGCAAGTTCCGGTCACAGGTGCCAAAGGGCTCAATGCAAAGGGCTCAGATAAATTCCCTTGGCATAGAAAGGCAGAATATTCCAGCCAAACCTCTCCACACCTCTGACAGTAAAAATATGATCATAACAAATTCAGCAACTTTTGACCATTTTCTGCTTCTTTCATGACACCCCAGATCTGCTTCCTGGGGTCTACTACCTCACTGTCTGTGCTGATAAGACTGGAACAGCCCTGCATGAGGTTAAAGAAGCCATTCTCGTAGTTCTAGGGACAATACCTGTTTTGGCTCTCACTCACTTAACCTTCACAGGTCTGTGTCCTTGGCCTTCTAGAAAATATCCTAGCCACCAGAGCTGAGGCCAGATTATCACCCCCAGGGACCACACGAGCAGCCTTCCAGAGAAAAGCTCTGTCTAGCAGTACGTCTTGACTAGCAGGAACATGATCAAGTGTGTCTTCAAGTCGTCTGTTGATTTATGGCAACCCCATGAATTTCCTATGGTTTTCTTAGGCAAGGATTACTCAGAGATGGTTTTGCCAGGTTCTTCCTCTGAAATCAAGCCTACAGCACCTGGTATCTTCCCATCCAAGTCCCACCCAGGAGTGACCCTGCTTAGCTTCCAAGATCAGACAGGATCTGGTGCTTTTCAGATATTAGGCCCTTACAGCTTTCAATTTTTTTGGCTGCTGGAATTCCTGCTTTATGCTTATGATTTCTCTGCTCCCACTATTTTTTTAAACTCAAGATAGTTTCACTGATGCCAGGAAGTATAATAGCATCTCTGTATCAGTTTTGCATAAACAGAAAGGTTTTAAAAAAATAAAAAGGCAAACTTCACCTTTTCTGTTAGAAGCTATGGAGGAAAACATGACTAGCTCCCCCCCCCAGAGACCATGGCGACAGTATCTAGCTTATTACCTGTGATAGCAAGGTAAGATACTGAAGGAAGGTTATTTGTCCTTGGCCAAACTATGAGGACTTTTGTAATCATTTTTGTTTGGAGCAGGCAGTGCAGATTAGAGATGCCTCAAATCCTATACAATGTTATCTCCATCTATTCAGATGAAAATTCCACTGAGTTCCATAAAAGTTACTTCCAGATCAGTATGTGTAACAAGAGTGAGAAAAGTGCAGCCCTCCACATATTGTTGGGCTGCAACTCCCATGATCCCATGGATTGCAACTCCCATGAGTATTCCGTCCAGAACTGATAGGAGTTACAATCCAATAACTCCTGACAGGTCACAAGTTGCCTGCTGCTGGTGTATGACATTGCAGATAAAATCTGAAATTATGAGACATGTTTTGACTCAGACCAGCCCTGAAGTCTCACCTTCTCATGCATGCTCTTCTTCTCTCATTCTGCATGTATGCTCAGAGGTATTATCTTCCTACTTGTTATTTCACAAAATATAGCCATAGAGCTAAACTTCAGGGAATTTTGTCTCAAATCAACATGTCCCCACACCCATGTTAGAATCCTTGCTGGTCTTTTTGTTCCATCTGCTGAATTTCAAATTACAAACTGGACTTAGCTACCAGTCACCTTTGGTCCCAGGAAGGGGTCACACCTTCTCTCCCACTTGGGCTTTGGGTCCCCAGTAAATATAACCAAACAACCCAGCTAATATCTCCCTGACATATCCTATACAGAATCGGTGACAGCTAGTGGGCTCCCATGTCAGTGGAGCCACGAATCCATTCCAGCTTTTGGTTAGCTTTAAAGGTGCTATCAAAGGTGCTGAACCTGGTTAGGAATTAGCCTAAGCACCTCGGAGAGCTCCTTTAAAGCCTGGATTAAAACCTGGCATGGATTCATTACCTCACTAACGTGGAACCAACCAGCTGCCAGTGTACTGGAGTGCTTTTTTACTTTCTTGGTTATAATGGGATCCAAGTGCCCATGCATTCAGTTTTGAATGTATATTTCAGCACATCGCTGGAAAGGCTGCTATTTGCTGTGCGCTTTACCCCCTCTCCCACTCCTACTCCCAAGTGACCAGACCACCATTGGCTTTCATCAGCCAGAGCTACTTTACCCCAGTGCACATTCACTCCAGCATGGCTGGGTCATGTGCAGAATCTTTTCTTTTGCTCTACCTACCTCTGCTAGGAACCTGTTAACACTGTGACCAACATCTCTGTTTCTGGCTGCATGAAAGGCTTTTAGCTGGTTTGGGCAAAGTGACAATGAATCAGAGAAGCAAAGAAGGAGAGAGATTTTGCTTGGGAAGATGAAAGGCCTTGAAGTCCCCTGGGGCCCTGGGGAGCCAAGGATGGTTTGTAACTCTAAATTGCTGACAAACTGAAATGGGAAATGGTGTAGCTTGGCTCTCATCTGAACAACCCAGCTTTCGGCTCTGTTGCACAAACACTGGGGGAAATGAAAAGCAGCTCCTCCCCATGGTAGAGAAAGGACATAGCATGCAATTCACAGGAGAGTGGACCCGTTACTTCAGAAAAGATTTGCAAGAAAGAGTGGGAACCTGAGACTGAGAAGATTCAAGAATTCAGTCCTAAACTGCTGAAACCATTATGCACTGAAAGTATGATCATGGAGCCCTCCTTGCCATTAGGGAGGCTGAAGTGACAGCCTTAGAAAATAGATGGGGGCTGCAGTTCCTCAGCACACAATGTTCCAGGTATCTCTGGAAAAGCTCAAATGGACAGTTCAGAGTGGCATGTGAACTGTGGGTCCCAAATCTATTGGCCAGTGTTTCTGATGTTTCTGACATAACTGGAAATAAGGGACACATTTTCTCTCTTGGTCACCCGTCCTCACTCTTCATGCCTATTGGTTCTTAGATATCTGAGGGAACCCTTCCCCATGTTAACACAATGAACTAAATTAAAACAGGAAGTGTTACTTTCTAAAAATTGGAGCAGCAGGCAAAACCACTAACCCAGGTATGCCCCTCTCCACTGTAGAAGTACTTTAATACTTGTGTGTTCCGTCTCCTTTTTTTCGTAATGTGTTTCTTGACTTCATTCCTTTTCTCCCATGTATTCCCCCCTTGAGAAGAAAAGCAGTCAGGCATTGACACTTGCCACAGCCAGCACCACCACAACACTTGTTGCCAGCAGAGATGGAACCACAAATAGGGTTTGTGAACCACCAGCACCCATCAAGGTGCTTAGTACTCAGAGTCGGCCCAGTTATTTTGGCACCTGGGAAGACCATCCCCCAAGCACTTTTCTCTTTTCTTGGCAATAAAAAAATGCAACTGTATTTCTTCAGGAGATGGAGTCAAAATCCAGCTGTCAGAAATAACAAAAGTCATGTGGTGGGCTTTCTCTAGGTGAGGCCTCATTTTGATTGTTGTTCCTGTTATTGTTAGCTACACTGTGTTTTGTTTTCTTTGCTGGAAACACTTTAAGACTTTTTAAAAAATAAAAAGCAGCCTATAAAAGCTATAACTAAATAAATAGCATTTTGGTGCCCTGAGGCGCCTGCCTTGTTTTCCCTAAGTGTAGGGTTAGCCCTGACTGCAGTAGAACCATCTCTCTTATATCAAAGCTTTCTTTTCCCCTTTCCACAGAAAGAGGTTGTTTGTAGAATACCATATTCTTCCTTACACTGTTGTACTATGAGAGAGGTGGTGGAGAATACTAAAGAAACAGGAAAAGTAATCTGAGATCCCCCCGCCCCATCATTTCAGAGGGCCTTTAATCCAGGCTAGTTATCTCTAAACTCCCTCTAGAGGTTTACCAAGGAAATGTACTAATAACTGTTCTTTTTGTGTGTGTCCTAAAGACAGAGCCAGTATAGCATACCAGTTTGAGCGCTGGACTACAACTCTAGAGACCAGGGTTCAATTCTCTGCTCAGTGATGGAAGCACACTAGGTGACCTTGGGTGTGTCACATACTCTCAGTCCCAGAAAATCCTTAGGGTTGCCATAGGTTGGAAGCTACTGGAAGGTACATAGCAACAACAAAGACATCAGATCTCATTTGATCTCAGAAGCTAGGCAGGGTCTGCTCTGTTTAGTAGTTGGATGGGAGACCAGTAATGAATACCAGATGTTCTAGGCTATATTTCAGAGGAAGGAAGTGGCAAAACCACCTCTGAGTGTTCCTTGCCTAAGAAAACTATGTGAAATTCATGGAGTGGCCACAAGTTGTCAGATGACTATAAGGCACAGACACACACATGCACCTTTAAGTCACTTGTTGACTTGTGTCAAGTCCATGAATTTCGTAAGTTTTCTTAGGAAAGGAATACTCAGAGCTGGTTTGCTATTGCCTTTCTCTAAAATATAGCCTATAACACCTGGTATTCCTTGGCAGTCCTCCAGCCAAACACTAACCAGGCCTGGCACTGCTTAGTTTTCGAGTTCAGATGGGACCTTGTGCCTTCAGGGTAGTTAGGCTTGGTAACTATTTATGTAGAGTGGTCCTGACATGACCTTTTAACAGTCTATCTCATAAGACATTCATAACTCGTAACTAGAATTTGATATACTGTATATCTTGTGTGAAGAGAAGGATAAAGTACGGCTAAAGTAAATAAAGTAGAGCTAGATCTAAAAAACACAGTTTTTTAGTCAGAACAACAACAAAATGGCTGCTCCTTGCTCCATCTTTTCTTCAAAATTGGGACTCAACGTGGCTTACAAGATAAGGAAAATCCAAAGTGAAGTCACATCTGGCTAAACACATTTTTAAAATTAATATTAAGATAGTATTAAATTGACTATAGAATTGATATCATTTAAAACAGTAATTTGAAAGCACAGAACACTAAACTAAACCAAACTAAAAAACTACTGTTGTTGTTAACTGCCATCAAGTTGACCTTTGCTTATGGTAACAGGAGACTTCCAGGTCACCCTGTCCTCAACTGCCCTGCTCAGGTCTTGCAGGTTCAGGGACATATCTAAAAACAAGACTACACTAGACAAAACAAAGCTACAATTTACAGAACCCTTTACCTGTAAAACAACCATTTCCCCAAAGCCTGCTGGAATAGAAAGGTCTTCACCTGCCACTAAAACAACACAATATGAGAGCTACCCTCGCCCCTGAGGAAGGGAATTCCATAGCCTGGGAGCAGCACAGAATATGTCCTGTTCTGTGTTCCTTCTGAACACACCTGTACAGGTGGTGGGTTCAAGAGAACTGCCTCCCTCAGAGAACTTAAAGCTTGGCCAGAGTCAAGAGAAAGAGAAAAGGTACAGTCCTTCAGATACCTTGAACCCATGCTAAGTGAAATTATGCATAATTGAAATTATATTGCAATTATTATATTTATTCTATTTCAGTTATGATCAATTATGGAGCTGCTATAAGAAGGCAGTTGTATGCCTCTTATACAACCAGCCTCTGTTAGCAGTTTGGGTGCAGGTCTTTTGACCAGCTAAAGTTTCCAGACGTTGTTTTTGCAAGACTTCCTGCAAAACTATTAAGGAATATGGTTCACACAGCTCAGCTCTTGGGAGATAAGCCTCCAGACCTTCCCACTGTGAGGGGAGGGGTGTAGACACGTGCAGCTGGAGAGCCAGGCCGATGGGTGGGGAACTGGGAAGGGAAGACAGCAAGCTGTGTGGAAGAGCAACTACACTCTCCTTCACTGTGCTTTCCTCAATGTCACATGCAGGGGCCACCAAGGACATGGGTAAAATGTTGGGAGGTGAAGAGGAAAAGGACCCAGATGCCCAGAAGAAGGAAGAAGAGAGGCAAGAAGCTCTGCGCCAGCAAGAAGAAGAGCGCAAGGCAAAGCATGCCCGCATGGAGGCAGAGCGGGAAAAGGTCCGGCAGCAGATCCGTGATAAGGTGCATAACATTCTCTGCTGACTTCCAGGGAAGCAATATAGAGTAGGGTTGCACAATCTGCCATATCTAAGGCCTCTTAATATGGCCCTCCAAGTTTCCCTCATTCACTGTCCTGCTGACAGATCTTCCCAACACCCCCAATTTCAAAGAGATTGTTTTTCCTCTACTACAGCAAACAGCAAGGAAATGGCCACCTCTTTAGAGAGCTCAAGGGGGGGAGGAAACACAGAGCCTTCTTGTCACCTCAGTCCCCCAGAGATTCACTCTGTCCACTCAGGGGAGGAGGTGGGAAAAAGAGAATAATCACCAGGAGGCATTTGAACATGCATGTTTGTGTGTGCATGCATGTGCACACCCTGAAGCCAGCATTACATATGGCCCCTGGGGCTGAACAGGTTTGTACCATTCCATGGCGTTCAGCTCTTGAGAAATGGTATTTGAGAGAAATCTATGAGAAAGCTTAGCAGGGAGATTTATCAAAAGGGAACATAGAAATTTCATTTTGTCCATCTATTAACATATTCGTTCATTTGCATTCATATTTATATTTTTATTTCCTCCAAGGAGCACACGGTTATGTACATGGCTCTCCTCCTTCCTGTGTTATTCCCATGATAACCTTGTGAGGTAAGCTAAAAGAGGGAGGTTGGAACAAGGTCACCCAGGTTGTTTCATGGCTCAGTGGAGATTAAAGGTTGGATGCACCAGGTCTCAGAGCCAGCATGATGTAGATGTCTGAGTATTGGGACTACAACCCAGTTCCCTGCTCAGCCATGCAAACCCACTGAGTGACCTTGGGTGCATCACACTCTCTCAGTCCCAGAAAACCCTGTGATAGGTTTGCCTTAGGGTCACCGTAAGTTGGAAATGACTTGAAGACACACAACAACACAGTGCCAGGTCTCAGTCCAGCCACACTGGATATTTGGATATGTGATGAACCTGGCCTTTACGGACCATAACTGCAACAGCTTGGCAGGCTTGATATTATTGGCTGCCATTCCCAAAAACCAAAATTCAGTTTTGGAGAGTCACCAAGACTAATTTGCCTTACTTGGTTTGTCAGCTAGGCACCACATCCAGCTCTCCCTGTTCTCCATTCTGCCCAACCACCTTCAAGCAGCCTTCCCAAACCTGGAGCCCTCCAGATGTGTTATACTGCAGCTTCCATCATTCTCAGCCAGTATGGCTAGTGTGATCTTCAGCTCAACACATTTGGGAAGACACCACATTGGGGAATGGGGAATAAATACTAAGGGAACTATAAGATGTCACAGAGAGAGAGAGAGAGATACATGCTTTTGTGAAAATTCATTTGAGTATGCATTTAGAATGGATAAATTCTCCTAAACAGATTTTCCTCAGCTGACTTAACCCCTTCTTCTTTTCATGACAAGGCACTAATTGGCCCTAAACATAATAGATGGAAAATCCTCCTCCAATCTGTAGTATTTACCTATTTAAGGGCATTTGTTGAGCATCAGTAGGGCACCATGTAACATC
Organism: Ctenosaura bakeri; assembly: GCA_948474755.1. Classification (NCBI taxonomy): domain Eukaryota; kingdom Metazoa; phylum Chordata; class Lepidosauria; order Squamata; family Iguanidae; genus Ctenosaura; species Ctenosaura bakeri. Next base: position 472,166 of record CAOLHI010000540.1, on the reverse strand, counting down.
CCAGCCTTGACATGAATATATGATTAGAAGTCTTATGAACAAAGCAATAGAGATACATAAGCAGCTAGATTAGTTCTTTGAGGGTAGGTACATGGCTGGTTAGCTAGAAAGGTAGGTAGAAGGGTAGATAGATAGGCAGGTAGGCAGAAACAGACACAAAGCATCTTTTCACCTGACCTCCAGTCAATGTGCCTTGGTTTTCTCCTCCCAAGGGCAGCCTCCCCTAGTTGATCTTATCCCATGCTGCCTATAATTGCTTATTGAGTGCATATGTGAGCCTGATGGCTGGAGAGGAAAGGGTCTCTAGTATACTATAAAGTCACTGTCCTATTTGTTGTTGCTATTGTGTGCCTTCAAGTGATTTCTGACTCATGGTGACCCTAAGGTGAACCTATCATGGGGTTATCTTGGCAGAATTTGTTCAGAGGGGGTTTGCCCTTCCCTTCCTCTTAGGCAGAAAGCATGTGACTTCCTCAGGTACATCCAGTGGGTTTCCATGGCTGAGCAGGGGATTTGAACCCTGGCCTTCCAGTGTCCTAAGCCAATGCTAGAATCACTATACCACACTGACTCTCCAATATCACATTCCTGCTTTAAAATGACTTTCCTTCTGTTCCTGATCGTATTTATTCAAGCTAGTCATAGTTTGGATTTTGATGATGAGGAAAAGGACAACAGAATTCCAGCTATTGACATCTGCTGTTCACTCCTGTGGCTGCAGCACCGCATCAAACCACCACCAGCACCACCTTTGCTCTTTCACTATCCATCCATTCTCACCTTAAAATGTGATGGTTTCTCCCACTCACCATCTCCAGAAATGCATTGAATTTCCTGATCCCATCAGTGATCCCAAGAACCTGATAGCTTGGGCCTCAAAGGCTGCTGCCTCCTTGCCCCCAGGCCTCACCTACACACTCGTGACTGATTCTTACCTCATCTGTATTTGCACTGCAGATAAGAGAAGAAGCCCACGAGTCAATGGCATGAGGGCCCAGGGGGAAAGTGGTCTTTGGAGTCAAGAAAATCCTCTTCCACCTAGCCCTGTTTTTGTTTTCTTTGTACACAGTTTAGCTCTTTTCATTCTTTTCTTGCTTTTTATTTTTCTAATCCTAGCTGTTGCTATGTTTCTGCAGTATTTGTTGTGCAGGGGGAGGATGGGATAGGTGAATGATAGGAAATAAACTGAAGGCTGGCACCTGTCTTCTCTTTTGAGAACCAATAACCCAAGTGTACTGATAGTCAGAGTTTGATAAACATCACTTTTTTTTTTTTTTGGATACTACAGCTCCCAAAATTCTCCCAACTACGCTCACAATTTTTCCAAGCTCTGCCTATATTTTTATATAGACAGGAGATGGGCCAGCACCAAAGTAAACTCTCAAATGTGCACAGGAGTGTAGCTGCAAAATGGGGGCAAAATTAGGGCATTGACCCACCCAAATAAAAATTCTGCCTCCCCATGAAATTTTCATTCAGTCCTCAAATTTCTGTCAGAATATGGAGAATAACACATTGAAAACTGTTCATACCTAGAACTCTTGTTATCTGCTGTGTTCTCATTCCCTTCGTCTCATTAATTGTCCTTTGTTTGTTTGTTTGTTTTTGAATGCTTTGACTATATTTCTAAACCCTCAACTGAGATTTTAATTTAGTGCCACACTAGAAATGTTGAAAGAAAATTTTCTTGGGGTGGCAATATTCTTACTGGGGTGGGGGGAACAGTGCACTCATCCCAAACCCATCCCCACAGTTATGCCTCTAAGTGTGTGTCAGTGGACTGACATAGATCAGCAAAAGAAGGCCTGGAGGTTAATCAGCTGGAAAGAGCAGGCAAGCCTATTTCTCCTTACAATGCTTAACCCACACCTAAAGCCAGAGGGAAAAGCAGTAATGTGCAGCCCTCCCTCCCAAAGCTTTATCCTGTTTTCCAAGGATTCAGTTACACAACTCGAGAGAGTTACACGTGAGTTGACTGACAGCTGAATAAGTGAGCAGACTCTGTTGAAAAACATTGTGGTGATAGGAATCTTTTTCTTTATATACAGGTGTGTATACCTGTGATGACACAGTAGGGTTGACTAAATATGCAGTGTGACTTGATGAAGGACATAATCAAGATCCTACACTGTAAATATGCACCAGCATAATCACACTGGATCCTACAGTCTCACAACAAACTACAGTGAGAGCCACTGCCTTAAGCAACAGTTGATTAGCAATAAAGGCCAATTAGTTGAAAAGCAAGAAAGGGCTATGTGTGTGCTTGTGTAATGATTGGCCGTGCTAGAGACTGTACTCACACAGCCTCTGAGAAAATACAAAGGAACTATTTTTATCCTAGCAGAACTATTTTTATAGTAGTGTAGTAACTCAACAAGATTCTAGTCCTAAATCTCCAGAGATCAGCTAAACCCAAGTGCACACCTGAGTTCCCACAATGGTAACTATCTCAACTGTTGTTGTAAATGGTTAATTTCTGCTCTTTACAGCTACAGTTTTCACATTTAAGGAATGCAGACTAATTCTAAAATTTCAAAATGAGAAAACTAATGAGTGAGGGCCATCAGCTGCAGAGGAAGACAGCGTGTATATGAGAAGATGTTTTGCATTCTTTTAAGGCTATATTTCAGGGGAAAGAACTGGAAAAATGACTTTTGACTATTTCTTGCCTAAGAAAACCCTATGAAATTCATGGTGTTGTTATAAGTAAAAAAGCAACTTGAAGGCACATACACACAGAGACCGATAGTGGTTTTCTCAGCTTTTCAGTGCAGACTCCATCTGTTCCTCTTTTAGACACCTGTTCCAAGGTACAGGAGTCCTGTTGTTCTTATGCAGGTGGTAACCTTGCAAAAGGACATGCTGACAATGACTATTATGGGACTAACCATAGATCTCTCCTCCACCCTACCTGCCAGCAGAATAGGACCTGAGTCCCACTTTGTGTTAGTCACTTGTGCCAGGTTCTCACTGTGCCCCTGCCCAAAGAATAATCCAGCACCCTGAAGATTAATTGGTCAGGATTCATGCATCACTTGAATGCTGCTGAGAAGCTTGAAATGTCTCTGCAGAGCCTTGGGCAATCCTGCCAGGAAAACAAGTGTCAAGTTTTTCAGCATGGGCAACTGTGTGTTCAGCCAGGAGTAAATCAGCCATGTTTTTTGTTTCTTAAAAAATTGGTTAAAAGATGTGAATGGAAAAGTTTTGTCAGGAAAAGGCTAGCAGAGCATCAAGATTACTGGAATCATTATATGAAAGGTAGGGGTATGTTTGCTGTAAATGGAAAGGATCTCAAGGATTGAAGGGGGTGTGGAAGAGAAGCATAAAGTAGCCAGAAAGAAAGCATTTTGTACAGAGTCAAAGGGAGGGATGGAGGCAGGGAAGTCCTTGGAAACTCTGTACTCAAAGGTATGGTGGCCCAATCTCAGAGTCTCCAGTTTTGGTGGATCATCTCCAGGAAAGAGGAAAGGGCTGTGTGCAAATCCCCAGCTCAGCAAGAAGAGCAGTAGCTTGCTTCAGTGTCCAAGACTTAACTGATTTGTTGTTGCAGCTTGCAAAGATTCTTAAAGGAGCCAATATATAGACAGCCCTCCACATTTGCAGGTTTGACTTTGACAGATTTGATTATCTGTGAGTTTCTTCAGCCCTGCTGCCCCTACCTCAGGTGATTCTTTTCTGGGGGAGCCTTCCCTCTTGGTGGTTCCAATCAGCCTATGCAGCCCTTTTAGAAAACCCTCTGGTCCTCTTCCTCCTCCACCGCCAACAGCAGCTGCCTGGCCAACTAAGGATAGATTGCAGCCTGACTTCACAGCATCACAAACCAAATCCTGATGCCCTCCCCACACCCAGGGAAGGAGATGAGCTAAGAGGAAGTATAGGGCTACCATCCCGACCCACCCCCTTCTGTTCTCCTTTTTCCTGACCTGGTTTAGACACTGGGTGCCTGGTCTCCCCACCATGCCCTGGTCCCCTTCCCATAGACATTTGCACACGCACATTTTTATGTTTGTGATTTTTCCATTTTTGTGGGGGTCCTGCACCTCTAATCCTAGTGAATGTGGACAGCTGAGTTACTTAGGTAGCTTCTCCTTCCCTCCCAGCTGTTGTGGTGCCAGAATTCACCATCCACTCTGCTCCACATTCACTTTCTAGCTAAAAGCAGTTAAGCTAGATGAATGTTCCTTATGTGGTCTCCTTAAGTAAGTGAGAAAAAATAATCCCCTCAATCCTGGGTTTTCATTTTAGGGAGAGACATTTAGAATTCCACAGGATTTTGAAAGTGGAACAATAGCAGTATAACAGGGTAGTGCAGAAAGGCCCTGACACTTTGGAGGTAAAAATAGGCATATGGGGTATAGGGCAGGGGTTGGCAGCCGCAGAGGCAGTGGGGGCCATTTTCCCCCACATTTGCCTAGCATGCTGATTTGGGATTTTTTTTTTTTCAGGGATGGGAAGGTTCTAGGGGTGATTGGGGGAAGCAAAGTGCCACATTTGTGGACATTTGTGAGAGCTTTTGGGCAGTTTTCAGGGGGGAAAGCCCAACATATTTTAAAAAATTGGTGGGATCCCACAGGCCACACTTTGCCCATACTTCTTACAGAGACAGGCTAGGCGACCTAGCAAAGAGCATTGCAGGTCACATGAAGAGCTGAAAAAACTATCTTGGTGGAGGCATCAAATGTCACTGTTTGTAGGAGTGGCTGTGCATGTATCTGAGTAACTGGAAAGGTAGGGATGTGTGTGTGAGAGAGAGAGAATAGAGGGGTGTCCTATATGTGTGTATGAAATGTGGAAGACTCTGTGCTGTCTGTGTGTAAAGTAAGTACAAGAAAGATCAAGGTTGATTACTCCCATTAGTGTGTATAGGTTTGCAGCCCAAGGACACTTACACAAAAGAAGTGTAGCAACAGAGGTGTTTTGCTTAATTAGTTTTAAACTTCAACCCCTCTTTTCATCCTCGTAGATCTTCTAAACCAATTTTGCTCATTTCCAGATCACCAGCACCCTTAGCAACAGGCTCTTTGCATTACTAAGCATCATATTTCAAGTTCTGTTAATGGAATGGGGCTGCTTAACCTGACCTCCTTCAGGACCTCTGCCTGTTTTCATCCAGCCCATACTGTCTACCAGTGAACTTCCTAGAGTCATGTGGCTGGATGCTGAGCACTGTATGAAGTGGAGGGCTGTTCAAATGTTCTTCTGTGTGTGTGTGTGTGTGTGTGTGTGTGTGTGTATCTGTGTGCCTTCGAGTTGTCTGTCGAATTATGGTGTTCTTATTAATTTCGTAGGGTATTTTGAGCAAGGAACATTCAGAGGTGGTTTTGCCAAGTTTCTTCCTCTGAAATTCCTACTATAGGCTTCAAGAAGGGAGTGCAAAATATTTTGAGGGGAGGACTCCAGGGCATCCAAATAGATGTGTGCTGCAAGATTGGTGTCAGTGCCGTGTGTGTGTCTGATGGGAAGGCATCTTTCTGGTTCCATCTATTAGTTCTCTTCCCCACCTCACCAGTGATGCCTGTGCTCCTCCCACTATCCTTGCAGCTGAAATTGGATGTACAAGAGACCTTGTGTTTGTTATCTGCCATCTTCAATATCCTTCTGCAGAGGCAGATAGCATGGCAGACGCTGCCTGTGATCAACCCACAATATCTGCTGGCTGGGGCAGATGGGAACAGGAGATTCCAGCTAGCATGAAAGACAGGCACCTGGAATAATGTTGATTCTGTCATCCCTTCATCAGGACCAACAGAAAAGGAATGTGCACACACACACACACACACACGCACACACAGAGTTAAGCATTTGTCTTAAAATTGCTTGGGGTAGATTGAGTACTACCAATATGTGATTTCCTCATGCAGCTAATGCCATGTGATGTGGAAGAAGTGGCATCATGTCTTGGAAGCACAGAGATGTATGTTACCTGCAGCATGTCCTGCATGTACTTAGTTATGCTGTAGCACTCAGGTGAGGTAGACAATGTCGTCCCAGTACCTGAGGTATGATTCAGCTGCTAAATAGGTTGGCTATGGTGGACAGAAGAAAGATGGCATCTTGTCTTCTGCCTCAGGCAGCAAAATGTCTTGGGGTGACCCTGGTATGGGGACATGAATAATGAGGTTATAGGATAGATGTTGTGCTCTCAGGATTCCAAAGAATGGAGCCATGGCAGCTGAAATGGGATCATAGTGCTATAACTGTGCATAGCTAAATTATGCCACTGCTTACTTCCTTTGCTAGCTCTGCTTGTTGGTGCTGTCTGTTCTAAACAGTGGAGTAATGGAACCAAAGTTCCCAGAGTTGGAGCTCTGGCTGTGTTTGATGAGTAGCAACTAATCAAAAGTGCATAGGATTACACTATTTCCCCCAGTGAAAAGTGAGACAAGGCAACCACAGTTTGTCCTGCTCATTGCAATTGCTAGTTGGTCAGGCTGCACTTCTGATCAGCTCAGAAGGGGAGGAAGGGGATTGGCAAATAGGATTCATGTGGCTCTGCTGTCTCCCCCTTCAAGGGCAAGTTTAAAGCTTTTTGTCCAATATTTAGGCTTCAAGATGGAAAATGTGAGAGACAGTGGAGTTAGGATTGTGGACACACAGATTTGAACTTCCCACTTGCTCATTCATTGCATGAATTCAAAACTATCTCTCCCTCTTCCAATCTCTCTCTTTCTCTCTCTCTCTCTCTCTCTCTTTCCCTTCCTCCTCTCTCTCAGTCCTCAGCCTAGCCCACTTCACAAGGTTATTGTGAATAAGGCCTATGTACGCTGTCATGTGCCAACCTCCTTGGAGGAAAAGCAAGGTGTCATGCATAGCTACAATGTACACCCAGAATGTCCTCTGTAGGCATATTTTTCAGCAACAGGTAGCTGTATCATGAAAGGCAGTTCTGGTTGTGCTGGTGGGGATCTTAATGTAGGAAAACCTTCTGCAGACTCCCTCCAGAGAGGTTAGACTACAGCTCCCATCATCCCCAGAGAATATGGGCATATTGACTGGGGATAGTAAGGTGGTTGTAGACCAATGCCTCTGGAAGCCTGTAGATTGAGAAAGGCTGGCTTGGGGCATGAGCAGCCCAAGGCTGAACCACAGGTGTCGTTGCCAAGGTCTCCCCTGTTGCCAAAAAGATCCACTTCCTGTTTGGCTTCTCTGTCTCTGACCCTCCCACCTTATGGCTGTCTCCCATCACCTCTCTCCCCGTGCAGTACGGCCTGAAGAAGAAAGAGGAGAAAGAGGCAGAGGAGAAGGCAGCCCTGGAGCAGCCGTGCGAAGGGAGCCTGACGCGCCCCAAGAAAGCCATCCCAGCAGGCTGCGGGGATGATGAAGATGAGGACGAGGAAAGCATCCTTGATACGGTGCTCAAGTACCTGCCTGGTCCACTGCAGGACATGTTCAAGAAGTAACAGCTATGCCCACTGCCCCACACACCCTCCATGCCCTAGCAACTGCCAGCTTAGCACAGGCTGGGGTCTGGGAAGGGGAAAGGGGGGAATTTCCTTTTTCTTTTTTCTTTTTTAAGAAAACTTCATTTGGTCTTTTTTTTTCCCCCTTTGGGTTCTGTTCTGAGGGGAGACCCATTGACCTGCACACACGCACGCACACATACACACATATCCTTGTGTCTACAGGATCGCTGCCAAACCACCCCCTCTCCCTTTGTCCCCCGGAGAAAGAAGCACACCAGGCTCAAAACATACGCCCCCTTTCTGCACCTCCTCCCCCCTGCAACCCATCAGACCAAAAAGAAACCCACTGTCACCTCCTGTGCTCCCTGGAGCCACAAGCTGGGCACTGCCGGGAGCCTGCCTCCCCCATCCCCAAACACACACGCACGCCTTCCACCATTTCCCTTCCCGATGTGGAGCTGGAGTTCTATTGTGCCAAAGTGCCAGCTGGATATATGTTTTTTTTTCTTTAAAAAACAAGGTGGGAACAGGGTGGGAACTGGGACCAAATTCACTTGATGCAACCTCATGGGATTCTGGAAAAGGGACAATGGAGAGGGAGAGACTTCAGTCCTCTGTATAATTGCCATGCCCCAGTGCATGTTCCTAAGCCTCATGTTGACTGCCAGGGAGGGACTCGTGCCCATTTCCCTCCATGCCACTCTTCCTGCCTAATTCCTGGAGGCTAAGATGGGCCTCCACACATTCCGTCTTTGACCAAGGGAGTGACCAATAGATGCACCCTCTCCCAATCCTAACTTCCAAGGGCTGTTGGTATATAGGAACGTCTTGTCACATGCTGGGGAAGAGGAGCTCATTTCTAGAAGGAATCAAATTTGCACCACAAAGACCATCGCAGCAACTCTCATGTGCACTGAGAATTGTGAGGGGGGGGGACAGAAACTCCACATGTCTAATTTTCGGGCATGCATGTATGTGTGCACAGTAGGCCTGATCAAGGGCCCAAAGGCCAAGTTCACAGTGCAGCTTTTCCTCTGGACCCAACAGGGTGGGGATGAAATCCTTGCGTTTCAAGATCTCTTGGCTCCTTCATGAATGTAAGGAAGAAGAGTGTGTTTTTTTTCACTGTATCTGTCTCAGCCATCTTGGTGTACTTCCCAACTGTGGTGGTACTTTATCCCAAAGTGCCCTGCAGCTGGTGAAGCTACAGATGATGTGGTGGGAGAGCTGTAGGTCACACTTCTTCTGATTCAGCCCTCTCAGCTGCTGCGTGGGGGATTTGATGTATTAAGAGCCCTCTTCATGGAGCAGAGAATGGGCTCATATACTTCACAGGTGATTTATGAGATCCTTGTCTCCACACTAGCTGTGTTTTAGTTTGATGGGATGCCAGAGGGTGATCTCTGAAGAGGTTCTGAGCTGACTGATGATCTGGGAGCAGAACAGATTCATAATATTTGGGAGCAACCAGTGCTTCTTGGGTTGGGGAAATTGAATATAGGGTCTCTGTGCCAAACCCAGTTAGTTCATCTCTGGTGCATATTGGCCCCAGGATCCTATAAGGCCCCCTCACAGTTGCACAGGCACAGACATAAATTTCCGTCTGAGCTGCTTGCTTCCATGACATCAATATCTTGTTTCTTCTAAGTATCAGTTTTCTCCCAATCTGACGAAATGCCAAGGACCCCATCTCCACAACACACACACACACACAAGGAGGGATGGCTATTTGCTGACCAATGAGCTCTCCCACCTTCTGTAGCCCAATTTTGCCACATGGGCATGGTGATCTCCAGACTCCCTAGGCACACAGCCAGCACCTCCTCCCCTGCCCCATCTGCTGTGCTGTTGTTGCATTCACCTCCTGCCTGCTACTCCCTAGTCCTTTCTCCAGAGCCACAAAACAGAGTGACTAGGGGAAGTCCTATTGCTGGTTGGCCTGCTCTCTGCCCGATACCAACAGGTCTTGGCCACCACTGAAAGCCAAGTCAAGGGCCCAGTCTTCCATGGAGAAGTTCTGTGGTTCTCATTCATATATGTGTCTAAGGAAGGAAGGCCCTGATTGCCTCTCCCTGCCTCTCCCTTCTCCATCCCACTCCTGGTGTCCTGGTGCCCAAGGGCTTTTGCTTTTGTGTTGGGGTTGAGTTTGAATCCGGGAGAGGTCTCTCTGCATCCAGTGTCCACCCAGCCTTCCAGCCTTCCTTCCTTTCTTCCTCCCTTCCCTAATAGTTAAAGCCATATCAGTTAGACTGCAATACTATCAACACTAAAAAAACTTGGCAGGCTGCGCTCTTTCATCTTGTACAGAGGAGCGCCCCAAGGGGTGGGGACCCTCCCCCACACACCTTTGCCTGCTTGTCCATGTCTCCGGCCACCTGCCATGTGGCCCCTCTGTGTTTCTGCGTCAGTGTCTCTGTAACAGGGTAAATCACCCCAGCACCTGTCACCTGTCTTATTGTCTCTGCTAGTCACTCACTAGATGGTCACCGTATGGCCCCGTGGAGCGTGGGACATGAGGGAGGGGGCGGGGGGCACAGGCAGAGGGGAGCAGGCTGGAGGTGGTGAGGGGCCAGCCCATTAGTCCATTGTTTGTCCACACGGCATTTGCTATGGTTGCTCATTGTGTGTGCATGACCATCTCACAAAGGGCAAAAAGTGTGTGGCTGTGACTGCTGGCCAGTGGAAAATGCCATGCTGGCAGGGGAACTCTGTGTCAAAGCCTGGGCTGGCACACATTCATTGTCATGAACTCCTCCTGGCTGAATGTTGAAAATGGCAATAAGTCCACTTCTCACATGGGGCAAAGGGCTGATGCTGAAGCCAGCATCCCACCATAGGTGGTATTGCTGATGCTCTCAGTTTAATATTTTTGCCACTGAAACCCCACGGGTTGGGGATTCCCATCCCACAAAGTGGGCGGACAGGGGTGTCCTTAAGTCCTGGATGACCACAAGCCTTCTACAAGGCTTCCAGCCATTGGCCCATCCTGGATGCAAGCTAAAGACAGAAGTGGACCACATCCTGGAGGAACTTCAGGTGGTGATGCCTGCAACAGAAGAGGAGGCTTAAAATGTCTCAACCCTGTGACAGTCTCAGTAGGGCCATGGTGGATGCCCTTCTCTCCTGTTACCTTTGTAATATGGGAGTCCTCAGAGTCCTGAGCTGTTTTCTCAATTATGTGCTGATATGAAAAGCCTTGCGCCTGAAGGCACGCCTGTGTCATGGCTCCTCCCCACAGCATATTTACCCCCTTGAAAAAATTATGATGGAGGAGGACGCCTTTGTGAACTCAGGTTTCTGAGTTCATCTTTGTGGCACTGGAAGGAGCTTTGCAGCACCATTTCTCAAGTCACGAAGCTGAGGAAGAAGCTCCTTGCTCTGTGCTTCAAAACCATGGTTAGCTAAGAGAGAAGAAGCAGCTTCCAAACTGAAGTGCACGTATACTTCAGTGTGTGTGAATGTATATGAGAGACAGTGTGTGTGAGAGAGAGATCAATGGTGTTGTTCCTTCCAATTTACCTACTGGTTTAAAAACTGGCATTTCAAGGGCATAAAATTGCCCTCAATAATGTTAAAGGGCATAGCAGCATTTTAAGTTTTTAAAAAGATTAAGTGGGGGTGGGAACCCTTGGAGGCCTCAAAGACAGCCCTGTATCTACATATGGTCTATGGGCTATGCTCTTCCCACCCAGGTACATTTTATACATTGGAGAAATCCAGCGTCCCTCTATTGTCACCTATATAAGGGGTATACTATCAGTCATACCTCTTGCTGGATCCTTTGAATTCCCCTCTGGCCCTCTCAGAATTGCTCTGAGAGTGTGCTTGTGTCTGCATGTTCCTGTGATTGTGTATGAAAATACACACATCCACAGAAGTGCAGATTTGCATTAGTCCATGAGCAAATGTGAAATATGTGTTTGTGTGTATCTGTGTTCTGTGTGTGGGAGAGAGAGTGAGCAGAGGGGGAGCGCTCACTGTTTCCTTATGAACTGGTATATTATTTCAGTAAATAGGTGGACATATGGGAATGCAGGCAAAGATGGTGTTCATGTGAATGTGCCAGTACCCATCTGGAGGGATGGGAATGTGTGCATTGGCATAAAATGGTGCAATTGCTCTCTGTTCACCAGTGTGTCTGCCCCTGTGTGTCCACTGTGTGTGTACTCCATTTCTTTTCACTTTGCTTCCAGAGAAGAACATCTGTTGGGGCTCAAACACTGGCACAGAGGAATTGATTTCAGCCTGTGGTGGTATGTCCAGGCCCCTTGCCAAACTGGTCAAGGGCATAGCCAGAGGGGCCCTGCATAGTTTCCATGTGCATGGATTTCCCTTTGTCAGCTTGCCTACCACTAGCTTGTAGAGAGGTGAGGGAGCTAGCTGTCCCATGCACTAACCTACTTGACTGTGTGAACCATCCTGCCTTGCTTGTGCCATCTGCTTTCTATAGTCGTGTCTACCAGGCGAGTCCTCATCTCACCTGCACTTGGGAAGACCATCAATCACCAAGATGGGGCAGAGTGTGCTAAAGGGGATCCCCCAGCAGAAAGATTCAGTGCTGACAAAGTGTCCTCTGGGTTCTTCTGTCTCCCACCAAAAGGGCTGAACAGCCAGATGGTGGACTTGATGCTGAGGTTACAGAATGCACCACATATGAGGTGTTGGCCTGGCAGTCTTTGGTCTTTGATTTAACCTGGGGGAGCCAAGCAGGTTAAAATGTACAGTGGCAACTCCCCCTTTTCCTGCCTGTGTGGGGTGGAGGGTGCAGGCAAAGGGGGTAATGAAGATTCGAGGGGCTCCATCCATCCACCCTATGGTGACCATTTTGCTCTAACTAGTCTTTGAAGAAATAATGAAATAAAGAACTTTGTACATTGCCTGTGTCAAGTGTCTCTGGCAGCAAATTTGGGAGAAAGGGCAGAAGTCGTTAGTGGCACAGTATGATTCTGTAGAATGTAATTAAGGATGGATGTATGGATGAGTGGACAGCTGGATGGACAAACAGTTGGAAGGAACTAATATTGTGAGCAATCACAAGGTTTCACAAACAGAATTGTGCTTCCTCCAAGGCTCAGAGTGGAGAAAGAAAGGGCTTGATCTTGTTCCTTTAGCAGCCTTCTTAGCTGTTATTTTGTCAAAACTGAGAGTGAGGTAACATCCTTTTGACTTAATAGGATAAGAGTAGGCATTCTTCTTCTGTACTGATCATAGCAGATCTCAAAGTGTCATAGTGGAAGGAAGAGGATTTCTTTAGTAACAAATCACTGCAGCTATAGTGGGTGGGCAGCCAGTTTTTAGCATTGGGACCTTTGGGGGGGCTGCTTAGACAGCCAAAAATGCAAAAGGGGGTGAGCATGCAGAAGTTCACTTCTGATTTTGAAAAAACACTGCCTTTTTGGTTGCTGTTGTTTGATTTGGCTTTTGTATTTTAAATGGTGCAGGAAGGGGCTGTTAAAAGATGAACTGCTGTTCCTGGGGGTTTTCAGGGCAGACAGTTCACCCCTTTTAAAGGTCAGAAAAAGGGTAGACTGGAGTGGGTCACAAAGATAAAATAAAAAGGAGGAGAGTTAAGATGGTCTGCCTTGATGAACAAACCTGTCGCTAACCTGTCAGATAAATGGGGGAACCTGTACTGGCTACCAGGTGGGTCAAAGCAGTTCACCATGCAGGTGTTTGATGCTTCCAGTAAGCCCAGTAGTACTTCTTGCTGAATTAATGCTATCAAGGTAAGGTTTGTGTGGACCCAAGAAGATGTTTCCATACATTTGTCCCCATTTTTCTTATTACAACAAGAATTCCTAGGTAGTTTGACTACAATTCCCAAGCAGATAAGGAAGGACAAGTGAAAAGTTCTCAGTATTGGAGCAAATATTCTTGGCAACTGCTGTGCATTTGTGTCAGACTGATAGTGCTGGGAACAAGGTTTCTCTTATGCTCAGGACTCTACAGTGCTGGCCATATGCTAACAAATGAATGGCAAGCCCTTTCCAACCATATCATCAGAGGTGTGTCACTGATAAACACAAGGCAAGGAGCCAACAAGGAACCCAGCAGATTGCCTGGCTCCAAGTTTGGCTGTCAGCCTCTGCTGCTGGGTGACCTTGAGCAAGTCCTTGCCTCTTTCCAGACCTCAAGCTGCAAAGCAGGGTAAAATGTATGGCCATTTTCCAGGGCTTGGCAGGCTTAAGATTACAAGGGCATTGGGGCCTGTAATCTGGAGTTGGTAATTTATTCAGTGTGTCACACAAGCTCAAAGGATGAATGCTACTCACTAGAACTGTTGTTCTAACTGTTCACACTAAAGTAGACTACTCTTGGCACATGTTCCAGATGCATGTCAGCAGTGTTAGTAGCATCTGATCTATATTGCACAGTGACTCTAGTGTGTGCACCTCATGTTTCCTATTCTGCACTGACAGTTTCAATAGCATCCTTCACCACCCCAGAGGCAGAAGTCCAGTTTTGAAGGGCCTGGATAAGCTGCTGTACTGCATGCGCAGCTCTACTATAAATTGCATATGCAGATCTACGTAGGGAAACAGATAGTGCATGCTGAACAGCAAAAAGGCTACTTCCCAGCCCCACCCACTGCCAGCTTCTGCACTCTGCCAAAGGGTAGGGTCAGCCTTGCTTCAAGGAAAGACTGGAGAGCTGCACAGTTCTTCCGTGATTGTGCTGTGCATTCCGGGAGGTCCCCAAAATTCTGTGGACATTACAGGCATATCTAATATAAATATATACTAATTGAACTGTCATGTCCATGGGGAGAGGCATGTAAGAAGTATTATTATTATAATCATCATCATTATTATCATCTCCTCTCTCTTTCCAGGGACCCTCGGGAGCCATAGCGCATAAGCAGGAACCACCATATCAGATTCTCTGTATCCCCACTGAATTTCCTAAGACTCCATAAGAGAAAATTCTATTGAACGTATACAGCCAATGTAAGACTCTAGATGTACCCAGAAAGAAAAGAGGAAGCCAAGCAATAGTACGTTACATTCTGAAGCTAGGCAGTAATCATTTCTCCAGAAATTATGCAGATCCATTGATTCCTGGCTATGTCCCCTTACAAGTGGTTTCACATATGGCAGTTGCAGGGGCTGGCTTTGCAGCATAAATCATATAGTCTGTTTAGTAAGTTTTAAGCCAAATAAGTGTTGCTTCCCAAGCACATCTTTTGAATAAACCTCAATGCTAATCTATGATCTTCTATTATTATTATTATTATTATTATTATTATTATTATTATTATTATATCATCATCATCATTATCATTATCTCATCTTCCACCCGGAATTGGGACACAGGCTTACAGTTCAAAAGAGCAATACAGTTAAAAACCTATGCAATCTAAAACAATACAGCACCCCCTAGGCCAATGGTTCTCAACCTGGGGGTCGGGACCCTTTTGGGGGCCGAATGACCATTTCACAGGGGTCGCGGCTCCTCAGTCCTGCCCCCCCTTTTAAAAGAAGGTGGCCTCACAGCCAATGGGAGCAGTGCTTCTGAGACCCCTGCGCTGGGAGGAGGGGAGAGGAGGCATGCTGGGCGTTTCCCCGTCTTTCCCTGCCTGGTGGGAAAGCACTGGAGGAGCCTGAGGTGGAGCCAGAGGTGCGGAGAGCGTGAGGAGAGAGCTGGAGCCTGAATGTTAAGGCAGAAGTGAGGAGATCAAGAGGAGAGAGCTGGAGCCAGAGCATTAAGGCAGAGATGAGGAGAGGAGACCCCGCGCTGGTGAGAGGGGAGAGGCGGCGTGCAGCCGGGCACAGCCAGGCACTGCTTGGACGCTCACGCCTGCACCACACACACACACACACGGAGGGCTTCCCCTTCAGTGTTCCTTTCCCCTTCATGCTGGCTTGCAGAGTCAGAGTTGCTTGCCGGGGCGAGTGAGCAGCTGGGCGCTGCTTGGACACTCGCACCCGCACCACACACACACACACACACACACACAGAGGGCTTCCCATTCAGGGTTTATGGCGTTGCAGCGGGACATCTGGGAGATAAGGCCCCGTCCCCTCATCCTCTTCACCTCACGCTATTCATGCCGGCGAACAAAGTTGCTTGCCGGGGTGAGCAAGCAGCTGGGCTCCGCTTGCTTCCCAAAGTGGCGGGGCTGCAGCAGCGGCGGTCGCCCGGTCGCCCATTCATTCTGGGCACACTGCTCCGTGGGAGCTGTCGGTGTGGCTGTCGCCTTTGGTCCGGCAGGCAAAGGGGGAAACTTTCCTGCGGCGGATCTGCCATCCGACGGGGGAGATCGGTCCCTCCGAGACCGAGAACTTGGTCGGGAAAGGAGCAGGGGGCGTCAGCCAAGGACTTCGGTTTGTGTAGCAAGAGCCCCTGAGAATCCTTGGTTGGGTTTTGTTTTGTTTTGTTTTTTTGACCCGAAAGCGCTGCTCTGATCCGTCCTGTGGACTTTGGCCATTTCCACATTCCAGTGTTATAGCGCTATGATTCCACTTTCACCATCCTATGGAATCCTGGGGTTTGCAGTTCAAACTGCAAACCTCAGGATTCCATAGGATGGTGAAAGTGGAATAATACCGCTATAACAGTCTAGTGCAGAAATAGCCAGGATGACTTTCTCCTCTCACTTTTGTTGTATGTGGACCCTTGGCGCTTGCCACATGCATGTGTTGTGTTCTTCGTCCTGACTGTCTTGCATTCCTCGTTTTTTGTGTGTTCAGCGTCCGCACTCCCTTTGAGGGAGAGAGGGAGTGAAACAAAACACGTCTGCTCATGCCGCCACCATCTTTCCTCTCACCCTGTCCTTTCCTCCCTGCACCTTGTGTAAAATGTGGGCTGTTTCGGCATTGCCTTTGGGAGTGACTGGCTTTTTGAACTGTGGAAACCCAACATTCAGAACTAGAACTACTACCTTAATTCTGGCATTGATGGACGCTTTCTGTGCTTGAAAAAAGAGGGGAGGGTTACCAGTTTTTAGGCATTAGAAGTCTATCCACAGCAGTGATTTAGGGCAGTGTTTCCAATCTATTTGATGTTGGAAATAACTAACTAATTAAATAGATAATAAATAAATAAATAATAATGAAAATGATTTTATGGTTGGGGGTCACCACAACATGAGGAACTGTATTAAGGGGTCGCGGCATTAGGAAGGTTGAGAACCACTGCCCTAGGCTGTTCTTTAAAAACTTTGTATTAAAAGCTCATTGACTAGAAAGGGTTTTGCCTGCCAACAGAAGTACAGCGGGGAGGAGCCATTCTGACCTCCTGGGGAAGGGAGTTCCAGAGTCCTGGGGCAGCCGCCAAGAAGGCCCTCTCCTGCATTCCCACCAACCAAACTTGTGAAGGTAGTGGAACCAAGAGAAGGGCCTCTCCTGAAGATCTCAGGGCCCAACCAGAGAGTCATGTAGGAACGTGAGGGCGAGGAGGGCAATTCGCAATGTTTCTGAGGTGTCCCAGCCCATAGCCACACCCCAACACACTGCAGCCATGCCGCCCACACAGTGGCCATGTCCCTTGCACCATAGTTTCTCCCCCTCCAACCCCAGCTCCATACACTCCAAACTCCGCCACTGCAACCAGACACATACAAGGAGATACAGACTGCCAAATAGCCTGGAACTGAGTCATATAGGACTTTACAGGTCATAACCAGCACTTTCAATTGTGTCTGGAAACAAACTGGGAGCCAGTGGAGCTGTTTTAACTGCAGAGTAGTATGGTCCCTGCAACCTGCCCTTGTTAGCACTGAGGCTGCAGCTCTTTGACATATGTGAAGTTTCCAAACACTTTCCAAAGGCGGTCCCATGTAGAGTGCATCATAGTAGTTCAAATGGGATGTAACAAAGGCAGATACCACTGTGGCCAGATCCAGCATCTCAAGGAACAGGCACAGTTGGCGCACAAGCTTTAAATGTGCAAAAGCACTCCTAGCCATTGCAGAAGCCAAGGCACCCAGGTTCAAGGCTGAGTCCGGTATACCCAAAAAGTGGTCTCTTCCAACTCTACATTTCTACGATTCTATGATTCTATGAACCTATATCTTTTGGGGGGAGTATAATCCCATCTAACACAGGCTGTATCCCTATTCCCTGAGCACTTCTCTCTGGTCTGAATAAAGTTTCGGTTTGTTTGCCTTCATCCAGTCCATTACTAACCACAAGCACCAGTTTAAAACCAAGATAACATTCTTGGATTAGGGTGGAAAAGAGTGGTAGAACTTGGTGGCAACTCACCCTCATATTGGTGCAGCTCACCCCCAAACTCCAGGCAACCTCTCTTAGCTGCTCATCTATAAAACTAGCATATTTACCTGGCATTGCCAGAGATTTTATTTTCTCACAAGTAACAGCTGTTAGAAATACCTTAGGAATTAGGTGTGGTTGAAATAACACAAGGATTGTAGATCCTGTGTCTCTAATTCCCCCAACTGCCTTGTCCAGTATCTGTAACTTTTCCCCATAATCCCCTATCCAATTTGTATTCAGAGTTCTTAACATGCAGAGGTTTGGTTCCTGAGGGAATACTGTATCCTCCTCCTTGCTGCTAGGCCTCTTCTCCATAGTAACCAGCCTATTTCAGTAACTGTAATTTTTCCCCATATTCCCCAATGCAATCTGTATTCAAAGTTGTTAACATACAGAGGTTGAGTTCCTGAGGGAATACACTGTCCTCCGCCTTGCTGTTAGGCCTCATCTTCATAGCAACCGGCCTATTCCAGTACCTGTATCTTATCCCCATATTCCCCAATCCAATCTGTATTCAGAGTTGTTAACATAACAGAGGTTTGGTTTCTGAGAATCATAGAATCATAGAATCATAGAAATGTAGAGTTGGAAGAGACTACAGGGGCCATCCAGTCCAACCCCCTGCCATGCAGGAACACCCTCAAAGCACTCCTGACAGATGGCCATCAAGCCTCTGCTTAAAAACCTCCTGAGGGAATACTCTGCTGTTCTTCTTGCTGGGCCTCATCTCCACAGCAACTGGCCTGAAGCCCAAGAGGTCTCCTGCTGAGTACTCTAAAGATCCCCCTCTGAACTGCCAATCCCAGGATTCCATAGAACCTTCACAGCCAGCCAATCATAGGAGATCTTCTCGCCTAACACAGCCAATTGTAAGAGGTCTTGGTGTGCCTGACGCAGACAAACAAACTCACTCACAAACTTTGACTTTTATATAGTAGATAACACAGAGCTGAAACATAATCCTGAGGAACCCCACAGTCCAATGGCCAAGGGGTTGAACAGGAGTCCCCAGCACCAGCTTCTCAGTTTGCCCTTTCAAGAAAGAATAGAGCTACTGTAAGACAGTGCCTCCAAGTCCCATCCCAGTGAAGCGGCCCAGAAGAATACTATGGCTGATGATATCAAAAGCTGCCAAGATTCCAAGAGAACCAACAGGAACACCGCCATCCAGTTCCCTGCATAGGTCATCTGCCGAGATGACTAAAGCTATTTTCCATAATCAGGCCTAAAAACAGATTGAAATGGATCTAGATTATATCAATTCATCCAGAAAAACTTGGAGTTGGCAGGCCACCACATGTTTAATATCTTGCCCAAGAATATAGTATGTTAGGTACTGGCACATGATAGATTCAGGGATGACTTTTTCAACAAAGTTCTCACAGATGCCTCCTTTAGACAGGTTGGAATTCTGCCTTGTATGGAGGTATGAACTCCACTCTTCACCCACTCAGCCAGTCCTTCTCTGGCCTGTTTAATGAGCCAGGTGGGGCAAGGGTCTAGTACATCACAGCTCTCACCTCTCAAAGGATCCTGTCCTCATCCTTAGGCTACATAAATTAGAAAGGATCCAATAACACTGGACAAAAAGGAGCCAAGGTGACATCCACTGGAATTATATCAAATGCAGCATCCATGTTGGAGCATATCTCTTCAATGTGCAATGCAAATTATCCACAGCAGGCTGTTGAGCTGTCTGCATTTTCTTCTCAAGGACCAATGTGTAATAGACCTCTGACCAGTCAGATGCAATGGTAGCAGCAAATAATAATTTCTTTGCTGCATGCAGTGCCACAGAGTACGCCTTCAAATAGGCTCTAGATCATATTCAGTCAGACTTGCTTCAAGTCTTCCACCAACATTAGTCTCTATCTCACTTGCTTCATCACTGCCAGCTTCCTGGAAAACCAGGGGAATGGTTTGGCTCCACTATATAAAAGCAGATGCTCAGAAGCAATTGTATCTCTACTACTCTGGCCATATCCCCATTCCAGAGGTCAGCCAGAGCTTCCCCAAGAGCCATCAGGGACCTGTCTGGCTCCATCAGCCTCCTGGGGCTGATAATCTTAATCAATTTCCCACCCTTGCAGAGGTTTCGAGTCCCATTGACTCTAAACCTGACTAGCTACTGATCTGTCCATAACAACAGAACTGCAGAAAGTTCTTCCACACCAAGATCACCATCAACCCATCCAACATGGAAATCAAGATTGAGAGTGTGCCCAGCAGCACAAGTAGGGCCAGAAACCATTTGGAACAGACCCATGATTGTCATGGAGACCATAAAGTCCTGAGCCACTCCAATGGGGCAGTCTCAGCATGGTTATTGAAGTCTCCCAGCACTACTAGACAAAGAGACTCCAACACCAACCCTGAAGCTACCCCAGTTGGCTCAGGAAGGGAGACTGTTGAGCAACAGGGTGGGCAGTGCACCACCAGAATCCCAATTCTATTCTGGTTACCCAACTTTAGGTATAAGCACTCAAAAGCTGAAGAGTGTGGGATAGCTCACCTGGCTAGAGGGAGGGAATCACAGTAGACCACTGCAACTCCAGCTCCCCATCCCCACCATCTCATCTGCTGCTGCACAGGAGACCTGATGGGCAGAGCTGAAAGAAATTAACTCCCATAGCAGCCTCATCCAGCCAAGTCTCCATGATATATGCCAGGTCAATGTGCTCATACAGAATCAAATCCTGAATGGCACTTGTTTGCCCATTCACTGGTTTTTTTTTAAATTTGCAGTTATTTAAAAATAATAATATGCAATTCAGCCCAAAGATGAACACCTGTTTATTGAGTTTCAGTTTTGGAGAGTTTGAGAGGGTTAGAGTTGAGGAGTTGTTTGTTGTTTGCTTGTTTGTTTTATCTCTTAGGCCAAAAAGCTCTCAGCCATGATATCTTAATGAAATCATTGTGTTCGGAAACAGCGTACCTCTGAGCACCAGATGTCAGGAACACAATAACAAAAGGAGGTTGTATTTTATAACCCTGAGGAACTGAGATGTACATCTAAAGAGAATACATTGGCTCCATGGTGATATTACCATCATTATGACATGATAGATGGCATAAGAATATCCCAAAGTTTTAAAATTAAGTTCCAATTCATACATGTATATTTATCCCTCAGCATTCTATCAGCTGTCTGCTGAAGATGAAAACTTTCACTTTGGGCACATACTGTTGAAGTTAATATCCGGTGATATCTGCCAATGGAAGATTAATCTGTGATCACTATCCACTCATGGAAGACATCAATCAACAAGTCATAAACAAAAAAAAGAGAGTGGGCCAACCTTTAAAGCTATTCCAAAGTAAAATAGAATGCAACATGACACTTGTATGAATACCAGCACAGAAAAGTGCTTGCAAGCAAATAGGTAATAGTTAAAAATGGCACATCCTAAGAATAGGGACTTTACAAACTAGTTCTAAAAGCACTTCAGATATGACATCTATTATACAACTGCATAAAAGTATGGAGGTATGTTATTTACTTTTACCAGCACTGGCCGCAATCCTGCTTGACTCAGCATAGTGCAGTAGTTCTGTTAGGTCAAAGAGAGCAGTTCAACAGGTCTAGCTTGAAGGCATGACATTGCAACTGATTGTGAAAGCTAAGCAGGGTCAGGCCTCGTTAGTACTTGGATGGGGGATTGCCAGTGAATACCAGGCATTGTAGGCTATATTCAGAAGAAGGCAACGGCAAACCACTTCTCAGTATTTCCTAACTAGGAAAACTTTATGAAACTCATGGGGTTGCCATAAGTCCACAGGTGACCTGAAGGCTCATACACAATCTAGATTGCCATGCAAGTTATGCCTGCTGAAATTTGAGATCAGGCTGACACCATCTTGGTTGAGATTCCATCAGATGTCCAAAATCTAATGTTCTACATGGGCATATGTGGGGGGAGGTGAAATTACACATTTGCTTTTACTCTTTTGGTAGATAATGTGTTAAATATATAAGCTACCACCAAATACTTAGAGCTACAAGTAGGATATTGCACAGTATATTATTAATGGAAAAATCTATTTGCCCTTAGCTTCTGTGAGGATTGCTGCTAAGCTCAAAGGAGGAAAGAGAAATCAGAGCCAGGGCAGCAGATAACATCTTTAGCCTGCTTGATATGTCCTCGTGCTTGAACCCTGTAAGCCTGGACACCACTACACCACTGGCCCTCATACCATCTCATGCCTGCCAACATTTTACAGATGGAAACCAGGACAAATGTGGCCAAACAACATCAATATGTGGTCAAGACAGCAAAAGTAATTATTGAGGAAGAACAGATCGCCTAGGAGAGTCTACATTCATCACCATACTGCAAAGGGCAAGATTCTGCACCTGCTTTTGCATTTTGAACTCAGTTTACACAAGCAAAGTAAGCCAGGACAAAGAAGGAGAGTGTGAGCAAGAAAGCAAAACTGGGACATTTTAAAAGCAGCTGAAAAAGTGGGGTGATAGATTAATTGGAACAGTCCCTTTCAGATTACAACAGTTGAGTAGTATCCAATCTAAAAGATGAAGTATTCACTAAATAAGGCCTGAGGAAGGAATCACATGGAACCATTGTCCCAGTATCTTGCTTGCACTGGAAGAGACTATCTTCCCTATTAAAAATGAAGATGGAGCACAAGAGAATTGGGACATCCTAAATATCATGGCTTGCTTGAAGAGAAGTGAGGTTCTGTGAAATAATTTTTCTTAAAGCCTGTATGACTGGTTATCGTACCATCCTCACAAATAAGGCCTACAGGGGTAACCTAACATCATGTTCCTTGAGCCATGTGAACTCAGAAGAGGAGATGCTGTCCTTGGCTGGCGTACCGGAGAAGAGGAAGGCAGTATGCCAGAGCTTGGCAGGAAGTTCCCTTGGCCTTGTGTTTGCCTGCTAGTTTCCTGAGGGCAGCAGTGACAACACTAAGTCTGGTAAAGACAATGGGAATTGATTGCTGCTGTGAGGGCTAAAGCAGCAGTTAGAATGAGAGGATAATAGCAGCTCTTTGGTCTGGAGGGTTCAGCCCTACACAGCATAGAATTAAGTAATATTTATGATTAGTGTTATGGAGAGCACTGGAACCAAGCTGCCTGCTGAGATCTTTGGCAAGCTCCTGGTCTGGGCCAGAGTGGCAGGACTGCCCTGCCCTACTCTACTGTCTTTCCAGCAGTGATATATTTAAGTCTTTTACTCCAAGTCTCAAGTCAAGTCTCAAGCCCTTGAAGAAACTTTCAAGTCAAGTCTCAGATCAAGTCTAAAGTCTGGGAGCCAACTTTATACCCCAATCTATATTCCAGAATTTCCAGGCAGAGTTGAATAAAGTCAATTTTAACAATTTAAGTAAAGCTGGCCTTCCACATTTGCAATTTTGCCATCTGCAGCTTCTGAAGTAGGGAATAGGATCCTTTTTACTTCCCGTTTGCAAAGCTGGAGGCTTTTTCAGAAGCAGGGAAATAGGATTCTTCTTACTCTCCATTAGTGAAGCTCCAATCACTTTAAAAGGAAGGACCCTTCCTCCTCAAGCCCATTGCCTAACACATTTTCTGTTCCCCATGGAGAAATGCACCCTGCCCTGTGCGAGGCAAGTTTTGCCTTCTACTCTTAGAAAAAGTTTTAGGAAGCTCCTGCTATATGCATTGGAGACAGACTGCTGAGCAGATCTCAACCCTGCCTCAATCCTGTTACCTAACATATTTGCTGTTCCCTTCTGAAGCCCTTTTCGCACGCAGTTTCTGTTGCAATAGGGCCCCCGTACAACGCACTCCCATTCATGCAACGCTCACGAGCCTAAAGCAGGACGCGTGCGCATTTTATTATTTTCGGCTGGGAGCCGAAAATACTGCACGGTCACGCAATGCTCCCGGGGCCCTCACACACTTACCTGCCGTGCGATGCGTCAGATGAGCAGGCCAGTCGGGCTTCCTCCCCCAGCGCAACCTACAGCTCCCAGGCTGTGCTGCGGAAAGAAGGGCGGGGCGTTTGCGTAACGCTCGCGCGACCGGCAAACAGCTGCGGGAGGTAGAAGAGTTGCCTTGAGCTACTTGCGCAAATGGCTGCTCGCCGCCCCCCACCGCCACAACGAAGGTAAGGTGCAAAAAGGGCCTGAGAAAGGTACTGACACTTGGGCTTGAGACAGATCATCATGGGACCATTATGCAATAAGAGATGGAAGCACTGTTCAGAGTTGTAAGGTTTCTGGATGAATGTGTTATGTTACTGTACCAAGGGCAGCAAGTCAGTCACTAAAAATATACAAGTCACAAGTCGAGTCAAGTCAGTGCATCATTTATTGCCAAGTTAAGTCCAAGTCAAGCTACTGAAGCAACAAGTCTGACCTGAATCTGAGTCAACTGACTCGAGTTTGCATCACTGCTTTTGTCGGCGGCTGGGCGGGGCCAGGCAGGCTAGGGTCAGGCTCAAGCTGGGATTCGCCTCAGAAGCAAAGCAAAGCAGGCCTTACAACAGGCAAAAACGTGGAACAGAAAGACAGGGTTTCCTCACCCGGATCAACGAAGTGGCAGCTGGCTGGCAGGACTTCTGGACAGGGACTCGACTGGAACAGGACACGGCACAGACGAGCAACCCACGGAGATCTGACGGTTGTTGCTCCGTGCTGTACTTGGCTCCCTCCTGGTCTTAAGTAGGAGCCCGGTGCCGGCACCGGCCAATCCGGGGGTTGCTGAGCAGCTGGGAGCCCTCAGCCAGGCTCACAGCTGAGCGTCATCGGCCAGCTGCGAGCCCTCAGCCTGCAGCCAATGCTCCAGCAGCCGGCGGGAGTGGCGGGCAGCCTCCTTGGCTTGCCGCCGCTGCAGGAACGTGGGAGGGAGACCGACGGACTCCTCCGGATCGGGCCCGCTGGTGGGCGGTGGCCCAGAATGGCGCCTGGGCCCCGCCCACCCCGGGTGCACACCCCGGGCGCACACCCGGTCAGCCTCCCCTGGTGCCGACGGCTTCGGCATCGTCCGGGCAGCTCCCCTCCGCGGCGATGGCTCCATCGGCGTCCCCAACGGCAATGGCGGCGTCCCCGGTGAGTCCCACGGCGGTGGCAGGGCTGGCGAGGTCCGGGCGGCTTCCCACGGCGGCGGAGGCCCCTCCGGCCTCGGCCTCGGCGGCGGCGGTTGCAACAGCCCCGGGGCGTCCGTCCGAGGCAGCAGGAGAGTCCGCGGCCTCCTCCGCGGCGGTGGTAGCCTCGACGGCATCTGGGCAGCCAATCCCGGCGCCGGAGGCCTCCGTCGCGACTCGTGAGGAGACCGGGTCGTCCTCCGCCTCGGGAGCCGCGTCCACAGCGGCTTCTGCAGCTCCGGAGGGGCTGGCCAGGCCGGAGCCCCCGACAGCTTTCCAGTCTTTGGTTGCATCTCCTCTGCAACAGGAGCTTCTTGTGAAAAATCATTGCAAGCCAGAATCCTCAGGCCCTGCCACATATACTATTATAACACTGCAATTCCACTTTCATAGAATCATAGAATCATAGAAATTCAGAGTTGGAAGAGACCACACAGGCCATCCAGTCCAACCCCCTCCCATGCAGGAACACCCTCAAATCAATCCCGACAGATGGCCATCAAGCCTCTGCTTAAAAACCTCCAAGGAAGGAGACTCCACTACACTCCGAGGCAGCAGATTCCACTGCTGGACAGCCCTGACTGTCAGGAAGTTCTTCCTGAGGTTCAGGTGGAATCTCCTTTCCTGCAGCTTGAATCCATTGCTCCTTGTTCTGGTCTCTGGAGCAGCAGAAAACAAGTCCCCTCCTTCCTCTACGTGGCATCCCTTCAAATATTTAAACATGGCTATCATGTCCCCTCTTAACCTCCTCTTCTGGAGACTAAACATACCCAGCTCTCTAAGTCTATCCTCATAGGGCTTGGCTTCCAGGCCTCTCACCATTTTGGTCGCCCTCCTCTGGACTTGCTCCAGCTTGTCAATATCCTTCTTGAATTGGGGTGCCCAGAACTGGACACAGTATTCAAGATGGGGTCTAACCAAAGCAGAGTAGAGTGGTACCAGTACCTCCCTCGATCTAGACACCATACTCCTATTGATGCAGCCAAGAATTGCATTGGCTTTCTTGGCTGCCACATCACACTGCTGACTCATGTTCAGCTTGTGGTCTATGAAGACTCCTAGATCCCTTTCACACATACTGCTATCCAGCCACGTGTCCCCCATCCTATATTTGTGGATTCCATTATTTCTGCCTAAGTGTAGGACCTAACATTTCTCTCTGTTGAATTTCATTTTGTTCGCCCTGGCCCAGCTCTCCAATCTATTCAGGTCATTTTGAATTTTGATCCTGTCCTCTGGCGTATTAGCAACCCCTCCCAATTTGGTGTCATCTGCAGATTTGATCAGCATGTCCTCTATTCCTTCATCCAAGTCATTGATAAAAATATTGAACAGCACTGGGCCTAGGACAGAACCCTGTGGCACCCCGCTAGTCACTTCTCTCCAGGACGAAAAGCAGCCATTCGTGATCACCCTTTGGGTTCGGTCAACCAATTACAAATCCAACTAACGGTAGCCCTGTCCAGCCCACATTTTACTAGCTTCGTTGCAAGAATGTCATGGGGAACTTTGTCAAAGGCCTTACTGAAATCAAGGTATGCTACATCCACAGCACTCCCTTCATCTATCAAGCTAGTAACTCTGTCATAAAAAGAGATAAGATTAGTCTGGCATGACTTATTTTTGAGAAATCCATGTTGACTTCTCATGATTACCGCGTTGCTTTCTAAATGATTAGAAACTGACTGCTTAATGATCTGCTCCAGGATCTTTCCGGGTACTGATGTCAGGCTGACTGGGCGATAATTATTTGGGTCCTCTTTTTTTCCCTTCTTGAAGATGGGGATAACATTTGCTCTCCTCCAATCTGCTGGAACTTCTCCTGTCCTCCAAGATTTCTCAAAAATTATAGCAAGCGGTTCCGAAATGACCTCTGCCAGCTCTTTTAATATCCTAGGATGCAATTCATCTGGCCCTGGAGACTTGAATTCATCCAATGCGGCCAGGTATTCCTGTACCACCTTTAACTGACATGATTCCTTCTTGCAGAATCCTAGGGTTTGGCAGTTTAGGGAAGAGCATTTAGAATTATCAGCCCATGAGCAACTCTGGGTCCAGTAACCAAAGTAACCAAAGTAACCAAAGTACAAAGGGTTCCATAGGATGCAGCAATGACAGTTAAAGTGGAACCACAGCGCTAGAACTGTGCAATGTGAACAGGTCCAGATGAAGGAGTCCCACTCCTCATTTCCTTTGCCAGCTCTGCTTGTCTCTTCCAGCTAGTGGTGTAATGGAGCCAGGGTTCCTTGGTTGAAGCGCTGGGAGTGTTTGATTAGAAGCAGCCATGTTGCCAGCTGCCATAGTCCTTAGACAGCTGCATTCCCTCAGAGCACAGCTGTTACTCTCACTGTACTGGGAAGAGGGTGGATGGATTTTCTCACAATGTGTTGTATCACAGTTGTAATGCCAAGATTTAATTAAGTAATTAATTAAAATATTTAAGTACTTTTCTCCTCAAGGTGGCAACACATCTAAAAAAACCTAATGATAGAAAAGGGTTTTTTTTAAAAAAAACACCAGATTAAATAAATGATAAATAATGTTAAAACACTAGTGCAGCACAGTTCAATAATTTTACATTATTTTAATCATTTAAAAACATAACAATAACAATGAAAGTACAGCACAGAGACCCCATTAAAGACCTTACTGCATAACCAGTGCTGACTCAGTGCTTCTGATTTAGATGAAAACTAGTAGAACAAGTTTTTTGATATGGCTCAACAAAGCTGCCTGCCTTTGGGATATCTTCCTGGGCCCCAGCCATGAAATGCAAGAATTATGAAGCAAATTAGTCCCAGCTCATATTCTGGCTAATTTCACAGGGAGCCATTGAGAGAAGTCAAACTCATGAAATATATATTTGAATGAGAGATGCCTTGAATGAGAAGAAAGAGTGTATCTCTGTGAGAGAGCACATGCTTTGCAAAGAGAAGATCTCAGTTTTGTTTCCTGGTCCCTCCTATTAAAACACCAAGTGTGCAATCTGGATACTAACAGTAGTGATTTGGGAGAGACACTGCTGATTATTCCTCTGTCATCCTATTTTTCAGCTGCTTTTAAAATGTCCCAGTTTCTTTCTCCTTCTTCCACTTTTCCCCTTTGTCGTCTGCTCACTTCAGTTGCTGCAAACTGAGTTCAAAGTCTGAAGAAGTTTGTTCTCTTTTAACCCACCAGGGAGAGAAGGACAGGAGAGGAGGGAGAGGAACCTTGCCTTTGACCACACTGTGAGGTTGTTTGGCCACACGAATCCTGGTTTTCATATGTGAAATGTTGGAAGGTATGAACTTGTGGTCCTCCACATGTTGGACTGCAGTTTCCATGGTTCCTCCCTAGAGCTGATGGGAGTTGCACTACAGTAACATTTGGAGCACCCTGCATTCCCCAAGCCTGCATTAAAAAAATTGTGTAGTGGGTGATCAGAGCTTGAAAAAAATGCTTTTTTGGACTGTTCCTCCCAGAATCCCTCAACCAGTCTAGACAGCTGTACACGCCATACAAATCAAGTAAGCATTTTAGTGCTCTTATGGAGAAATACAAGATACAGGGCATCTGGTGGATTTTCCCTGTTCGCTGCACAGAACTGGCTCTCTTGCAGCAGTATGGGCTGGGTACCAGACAGTGCCAGTGGGGCTTCCTGGGGGCAAAAGCATTACTGTCTCCATAATTCATGAAGAGCAGCCGTTTGATCTCAGCACTTTGAAGAGGCTCTCAACATATCTTACTAATGTAGCAGCTGGCCTGGCAGAGAACAATTGAAGCAAAATGTGCCATGGGTTTTAATTGGCAAAGCACTGGAAATAGTCAATCACCTCAACAAAAAAGTCCCTGAAAGGCACACACACACACACACACACACACACACACACAAAACCCCTGTAGCAAGTGAGCATATCCCCACATATGTGCATGCAAGCATACACATACCCATGTAGATGTAACATCTGGCCAGTGCAAGCACCTCTGTGCATGGAGGGAGAAGGACGTGGCATTTCATCACAAGCCTAAGGGTAAGGTCTTTTTCTTGATTCCACACAGAATCTAGTATATTATAGACACTGAAGTGTCTATGTGTTTGACAGAAAGAAGAATTGGGATGTTGTGACAGGAAGTTGGGATACTTAGAAGAGCTAGTCTAAGGTTTAAAAAGGAGAACGGCAGACTAGCAACCTAAGCCACCAAAAGTATAAAAAGACTTTAACTGTCAATTTAGATGTCAATGCCAGGCCCAAAATATCACA
This sequence comes from Ctenosaura bakeri, assembly GCA_948474755.1. Taxonomy (NCBI): domain Eukaryota; kingdom Metazoa; phylum Chordata; class Lepidosauria; order Squamata; family Iguanidae; genus Ctenosaura; species Ctenosaura bakeri. The sequence continues at coordinate 443,232 of CAOLHI010000540.1, read as the reverse complement.
TGGATCACCATGGAACAACAGATGATAGGCTGAGTGTGAATAACACCATCCCAAACAAGAGTTACCAAAGTTATCTGCTGAGCTCAGATCCTACCAGATATGGAATCAGGGCTCAGAATCCTCTTGGGACTTTACACTAGTGTAGCCAGGGGTTATGATAGCAAAACTACTTTTTCCAATGTTGCATGAAGAGGTATCCAGTTCAAGTTTTCAGTGGGCAGCACAATGGCTGCCAGACAATCCCTGGGTATTAAAGTTGCCAGATCAGGACTATCTCAGGCCTAATATTTGAGAGCCCACACCTGAGCTTAAATGATGATTCCTTGTGATATCAGAGGAGGCAGCCCTGGGGATGTTACAAGCATAATGCTACAAATAATATCATAAAGCATCGTCCACAGTTCGAGAGAATATGTCATTAAAATAACACTAAGGCCATTCCACATGGCATCTCAGTCCTGCTATGGGGCAGGATGGCAGCAGTCCACGGGTTGTGCTTTCATATGATGTTGGCATAGTCCTGCTACCATCCTGCCCCCACCCATTTCAATTGCAGGATATCTGCTTAATGGAATAAATCTGTTAAGTGCCCTCAGTCACGTGACGCTCCTATCCTTACCGGTCATGTGGAAATGCAGGTAGCACGATGGACCCAGTGCAACATATGAAAGAGCCGGCTGTGCTGCAGAAGGCAGAGGTGTGTTGTTTGTGCTCCCTTCCTCAGGGAGCCAGTGGGGGGTGGAGGGGAGTTCCCTTCCCAGCAAAGGCACTGCCGGCATTGTGACAGGAGGACACAATGATCGGGTAACATGCAGAAATGGCCGAAGCCTCACAAACGATATATACACATACTTTTCAAGGCAGTGTTCCCACCCTGAGATTTCTCTTCATTGGCTTGAAAACTGAAGAAGCAGAGCCAGGACGAGACTCAGGCCCAGGCACTAAGATTTGGCAGTTCTACTGGGTGTAACTCCACTGCCACTATCCCAACCCAAATGGGCACTAACTGGCCTCAAACTAGCAATGGAAAAGCTCCTTCATGCCACCACCCAGCTGGCAATTGTCATCCTCCCTCTCTTGTGCCTGAGCAGCCAACCACACCAGCTAAACTAGACATTACACCAGCTTCAAACAGGAAACTAGGCAGGGCCTCATAATTATTGCTGGATGTAAAAACCTAGCAGGTTTCTATTCTTCTGCAACCAAAAGTCATACCCAATGGGGTTCTGACTGACAAAGGCTCCACTCCTATGTTTGTTTTCCAATAAATGATGGCTGGTGATGCAGTCATGGCCTTGGTTTTCTAGCAGAACGATGACATGTGATGGGTCATCAACACAATCTGCCTTTCTGAGCAGCCTTTGGCACTGCCAGAGCCCAGTTTTTTCTCCAGTTGTAAGGATTGCACTGGGCAATGAAACCACCTGGAAGACAGCTAAAATATCCTTGGAAGTGACCACAAAAATGAGCAACTGCATTCTAGAACACATGCCCATGCCTATTTCATGGGAGAGCGGACAATGAAAAAACTTTGTTATGCTGTACCTACTGCATCCTCAAGTAGCCTTGTGCTAGAGCTTTTTCAAGTTGTTTGATGGTTGATATTTGTCCCAGTAGTAACTGGATATTACTACTACTACTATTTATACACCTCAGGTTTACTCTCTAAGATGTAACACAGAAGGAATAGGGTATGGCAGTATGGAGAGGATGAACCCCATATCTTGAGAAAACAGTTGTAAACTGATTTGCTTAGCACTTTGAGGTAAACCTGCTTGCCTCTATGATAACTTAAGACACTAAATTTGGGGGGGGGGGTAGACTAGTTGTAAGAGATCAGTTTCAGCTGTTCACACCCAAGAATGTGGACGAACCTAGCCATATATGTGTGACACCTTTGTTGAGAGATGTACTTTGATTATGCTTGCTAGACCAGATTTAAGCATCAATTTTTAAAGCCCTTAACAAATTTGGACCAAGGAATCAGAGAGGTGGCTATATCATTCTGAATTTTTGCATATATTTTATTGTGTTTATATTATAGAAAAGAAGGTACTGTATTACAATCAGTCCTCCACGTTTGCAGATTTGACTTTCAAAGATTTGATTATTTGCAACTTTCTTCAACCCCTCTCTCCCAACTCAAGCACTTCTTTTCTGGGGGATCTTCCTTCTTGGCAGCTCGTCAGGTTGCACAGCCCTTTAAAAAACCACCTCTGGTCATCATCATCGTTGTTGTCCTCCTCCTCCTGCTGCCTGTGAGGATGGCTTGCAGCCCAATTTGTCAGCACAACAATCCCTCTCCCAGTGCCTCCCCACCCCTGAGGAAGAGATGGTAAGAGAAAGAAAGTATAGGGCTACTATGCCTATCCAACCCTCTTCTCTCACCTTTCCCCAACCTCATTTGGAACCTGAGTGCCCATTCTCAGCCCCCTTCCTAGAGACATATACACACATTTTGATATTTGTGATTTTTACATTTTTGTGAGGGTCCTGCACCCAAATATGGAAGGCCAACTGTATTATGTATGGTTATGTATCGTCAGTATTATCTGAAATAAGGTAAGTGGTCTGTTGGGAGGAATGACAGCACGGAATGTTGGAGGTGGCTGGTGAGTGTTGGAGTGTTTGATTGGATTTTTAAAGGGCTGGTATGTATGACAATCAGAGATAGGAATTATATTCAGAAATATGTTAGAGAAGAGACATTGAAATGTGGTGACAGATGAAACAGTGAAGCAAAGGAGTTTGAGTTTTGGCTCAGTTAAGACAGTTGGGTTCACTATCTTTTTTAGCTAACTCATATCTCAAACTGAGTCTAATACACACCAGCCTTTTAACAATTCCATTCAAATGCTCAACCATGGCAGAAATCCTAGATTGGCTATTTAGTTAAAGTATATTTAACTAGTTAAGTGTACTTAGTTAAATGTTGTTGTGGAGTGCTTTTGGGTCATTTCCAACTTACAGACTTACTTAACAAAGTGTACTTAAATATAATTAATTTAAGTACTGTCCCACCACCAGTCCTACCTTAACGGCCACCAAGTGCTGTGAGCAATGAAGCTGTTTTCTTGTTAACAGGGACACAGCATGCTGATGCTCCCATCCAGCTCCTGTCAGTGACCATCACTGCAACAATCAGAAGCAAGTTCCATGTCACAATTTCTCTTCACACCAATTTCTCTTCACTGGTAGGAGAGGAATGGAAAAGGTCATTCTGCTGTGCCTCAGTTAACGGAACAGATCTCCATCACTCTCAGCAGCTGATGGCCATTGAAAAAGGATGGAAGGACACAATTATGAATACGTAGTTTTCACAAATATAAACTACTTATGGAACTGTAATTCAACATTTGTCTGAAAATCCATAACGGCGCAGTGGTCTCCTGTAATTTTCAAACTTGGTGATCACATTCGGACTCCCTTCCAGATGTTCACTTAGCAATGAATAGGAGAAAAACTTGCTCTGTCCTGACAGCCCTGCTTTGAAATAGTCTCCCAGGGGTTAAAAAAAATAAGATAGCAATATTTATAGTTTTCCTGCATGGTGAAGACGTTTCTGCTTTACTCAGCATTTGCCCCAACTGGGGAATTTGTGCATTTTTCTCATGGACCAACACAGCTATTTTTAAAATGATATTTAGCATGATGGTTTATTATTTGAACTTCACTTTACACTGGCATTTTTTTCCTCTTGTTCACCGCCTATAATGACAGGTGGCATAAAATATTTTAAAAATGAAACAAAAAATTTGTGGGACCTCCAAATAAAACATCATATGATTAGACAGAAAGAAAAACAAGAAAACCACAGACAAATTGATTTCAAGTTAAGTAATTCAACAGCAAAGCTGCCAAAATATATGTTACAGAGTATCTACATACAAGGGCCATACTGCCCTCCACTGGAAATAACATGCCAAGGCAGGTACCATGTAGTAACCACAGCAGCTAAAGAACAAAAAAAGGGCATTTGATGGTTAAAAAGAACACTGAGTAACAAAGGCTGTGTTTATTTTGGTGTGTTTCATCTTCTTAGTACTTAAGTTTAGAAATATTTACCATTCAGAGCAGATTATTTTATATACGGTGTTTACATACAGGCCTTATAAAAAAATCGTTCAAGAGTGATTTGCATTATTGAAAAGTATACCAACCAAACATATTAAGTGTACCCCTTTCTCAAAGTCTTTTTATGCCTCAGAGCAAAGTGATTAAAACACAGACAGATAACAGAAGCTTCACTATGCACTGACAACAGAAAAATGGAATGTCACTCAAGAACTAACAGCACAACTTCTTAGCAGTGGTTACTACCATTCATACAGACCATGTAAATATATAGCTACACCAGAAGCATCACGTATGGGGTAATGACTTGCATATTGAGTTTGACTGAGGAGTTCTAACTTCAGTCTCTACTGAACCCTACATTTTAGTCAGAAATCTTGAACATGCTACTAATGCATAAGTATTCTCCAGTGCTCTGAAGAGAAAGCTGGAAGAAATTTCATGTGCACCACCCTGAGCACCTCAGTGAAAGATACACAAAATAATCAAGGGAATCTTTCAAAATTAAACAAAATGTGTCTCAAAGAGTAGGAGGGAGGAAAGGAATGATCCAGCCTGGCCACATCACCTGAGAAGGGCTAAGTTTTGGTCTCTAGAAAACAATAATGTACCAATTCAAATTGTATAGAAAACTGTTTTGAGCAAACTAGGAAAGGAAATTGAAACAGAGCAAGGGAATAGGAGTGAAATGAAGCAGAAGTACCTGAAGGGTTAGGGCAAGTAAAGACAATCAGATCTGCAGTTATAGGACACATGAAGTGATCCTGTTTTGCATTCCAGCCAACTATAATTTCTTCCAGGACTTTCCATTCTATTCCCACTTTCCTCTAGTTTTTCATTCTTCATGTAAATTTGTCAGCATTCCAAATCCCCTAAAAATGCTTAGTTATCACTAGGCTGTTGGGGGGGATATTCTTTTTTTCTTCCTTATGTTTCTCTTCTTGCCCATTCACTCCTTTTTTGTACTTTTGCATATCTTGGGAATTCTCCTAAACCAACTGATCTTGTTTGCAAATGAGGCTGTTCCGCCTTCATCAGAGTGGCACTTGACAGCTGAGTTCACTATTACAATATATTATGTTCCCTTATTTTTATGAAGTATGGTTGTATTTCATCAAAATCATGTTGTGTCGGTACCATAGAAATTACTCAAAGTATACTGGGAGTGGCAAGGACTGATGGATGAAAAAAGAGCATGATGTTTGGAAGCCAAACTCAGAAAATCTGAAAGGATTCTGTGATTTTAGTCTCTGCTCACAGAATGCATTATTGATACTCAGTATTTTTGACTGAATATTTAGCTCTCTATTTTTATTATTTTATAGCTCTATTTTTTTTTACAGCACACCTACCGCTTTTGAATTGCTTTCAAAAGGTCACTCTATTTAGGAAGCACTCTGCATGGAGATTAGTCATTCTCACTGACAACTCCATCCAACAGGATGCATCATGTCATGAAATCAAGTTCCTCCATGACCTCTAACTGATACAGGGAGTAGAAAGAATCCTTAGCCAGGGGGAAAATGGCACTGAAACACTAGAAGTTTATGGGTAACGATGGCAAAACTGAAGGCACTAATAGTCCTACACTTAAATGATCACTACACCAAGCATAATTTGAAGATGTAAGAACTGCTGGACTTTCTGCAGAGCCTCTGCTGCAAGTAGCAGCCTTTCACCATCTCATGTGGCATCTTGATTTACAGTACCCAGACAGATTTCCCAGAGAGCCACCAACAAAGCATATACATCCTTAAGTTTGGCTTTTTCTGCACCTTCCATTTTCAGTACGTCACTCCTCAGAAAGAAAAGTTAAAAAGAAACACACACATACACTCCCCACACACCTGGAATTCTTAGAGTGACATTATTTTACTGCTAAGTTCAGTGCATTGCACTTTTAAAACTACAGCACACCGAGTTTCTCAGTTTATTTATTTAGTTGAACAAGGTTACCCAAGATATAAAAACAGGCTCATATAAAAATAGTCCCATTTCCCTTCCCAACTCCTTCCGCTGTCCCAAGGTGCAAAAGGAAGGTAACACACTCACACACTACTTTCAAATGGATGAGCTAATCACTTCTTCAAGGGGAACGGTGGTTTCTAAATGTGGGTATAGAAAGCCAGCATAACTCTGCCTTTCTCTGTTCAAAGAAAGACACAATGACACAGTAACCCAGATTTGCAGGATGTTTCCCCTGCCACATCCCTGAGTAACTAGAGGGCAGGGACTGAATTCCCAATGGAAGGTACACCATACAGATATACCAGTGCATCAGCAGCTGCAGCCCCCATCTTTTGAAACAACAACCTGTGAATAGCCTAGACAAGGAATAGGGATTTAGTCAGCCAGCTTTTGTGCCTCCAGTTGGGCAATTTACAAAAGCTTCAAAAAGCAGGCCTGTTGGGCAAGAAAATCCCAAGCCATTGTACTGCTCCTCCTCCAGAAAGGGCAACAAACCCAATACAGAAAACAAAGCAAATGTGGCTTGTGAACATCCAGCCAGGCTCAGAATCCCAAGTCATAAGTACAGTCCGCAGAAGACTTTTGTTATGAATCATTGGGTAGACCAAAGAGCTTCACAGTGCCAGCTTCCCTGCTGCTGTCATATTTCCCATCTTTATCATCACAGGCGAAGGCCAGCAGGGGGCGCTTGGGATGCCAGGCCACAGTGAAGGTGGGGGACTCACACTGCACCTCCCATAGCTTCTCCCCTAAAAGGTAACGCAACAGTTAGAGAATCAGCATGCCTTGCAGGTCAAACACTCTCTCCCTGGCTCATGTTAATTAAAAAAAAAAAGGGGGGGCAATTCAATGTACCCTACTAACAATAAATTTTGTGACCCACTTTCATTTTATATAAAAATACAAACCAAAAGCCCTCATCCTAAGGTGGATTTTAAAAAGTGCTATGTGTTCATATATTTTATTTATGTATTAAAATATACTCCTCCCTATATCAAGATCTCAAGGAAACTTACAAATAACATCAAAACAACTAGTGAAACAGTTTAAACAATAAAAATAATTTACATTCACTAAAAACATAAACATACTAATGAGTTAAAAACAGATTTAAAAGATTAAAAGTTTTTCAAACTATTTACATCAGTATTTGGCATCAATTAAGGATATTACTGTATCAGTGAGATATATTATAAGCTTTAACACTCTGAGAACCACAGTAATTTAGCATCCTCACTGCAGACCATCCCTGGATCTTTTGCCTGTGCTTTCCCAAATACATAGCTGCTAAGGCTGCTTTGATTTAGAAGAAAATAAACCGAGTATACTTCCCGTAGGTGACTGTGTACATTTACTCAGAAGTAAGTGTGTTAAATACAGGTTGTCCTGAACAACCATGTTTAACATTGTAGCTCAAATGATCATCATGAGAGGCAGTGAGAACAGCACTAATTACCTGTTTCTACCTCAGCAATATCAATGAAATGATCTTCTGAAGCTGAAGCCAGCATCTTCCCATCATGGCTGAAGCTCAATGTCCTCACAGGCCAATCAAGCCTGAAAGACAGAAGAGAGAGAAAGGCAAGAGGAGAAAATAGCTGATTATGAAAGCTCTGGAACCATCATCCCGTTTCAAAAAGACACCATTCAGATTCCTCTGACTAGAACAGGTTCCATCTAGATACTATTATCTAGTTGGTGACAGACCTATCCTCCATAAATTTGTCTATTCTTTTTGTAATGCTACCAAAGTCAGAGACCATGACATCTTATGTAAACAAATTCAGTATGTGCACGTGTATATATACATATACATATATGTGTGTGTGCTGTGTCTGTGTGGGTATATGTATTTAAACATTATATATATAATTAATATACAGAATTTGCTTACACAAGTTGTCAGGTCTCTGGCCTTGGTAGCATATGATATGGTAGCATATATTTGATTTAAAAATCAGCTTACCCTGCCAATGAATCAACCTGAGCTAACATTTTCATATAACTATCCTTCATTACACTAACATCCCTTCTCCTGGAAAATACTACATCAACACATTAAAGTTAGATCTTCTTGCTCCAATATGCATTATGTTACATTCCAATAAGTAAGCCAGTTTTACTTGGTACTCACCCAATGTGTTTGACTGAAATCCTCATAAATCCCAGCCAGCATGGCCATTGGCCATGTATTACTTGCTGGAAATAATGACAGTTGTAGTTCAACACCTCAGTGGCAGAGGAAGACTAATACAGAACTATCTACAGCCCCAAGTACTGAAAAGGGCATCTAGGACAGATCAAGACAGCTTACCTAGAGAAGCATCGTACACAGACCAGCTCATCCACATCCCAGAGGCTAACCAGTGCATCAGCACTTCCTGTAGCAAAATACTTGCCCATTGGGTCAAATTTGATACAGATGCAGTTTGAGGGATGGGCATTAATTGACTGGATAGGTTTCAGTTCTGGGTAGCTATGAAAAAAGAAAAGAGATAAAGTTGGAAACCAGGAGAAGGAGAGCAGTTCTTTCAACCAAAATCACAAAGATGGGAGGGACTCCCAAGACCCACTTAGTCCCAGCCTACTGCCATGCTGAAACACAGCTAAAGCATTTCTGAGAGATGTCCATCCAACCTCAGTTTAAAAGCCTCCAATGAAGGAGGGTCCATCACACTCTTCACTGTCCAGATACATGTTATCATTCAGAAAATGGTAAGGCACATCACTGTTCTGTTGCTTTGACTCAACTACAGGGGGAAAAGCTGTAGACCTGCATTTGTTGTTGTGCCTTCAAGTCATTCCCAGCTTAACAGTGAGCCTATCACAAGGTTTTCTTAGGGCTGAGAGTGTGCGAGGTGTGCAAGGTCACCCAACTGGTTTCCAATCAGCGCTGAGTGAGGAATAGAATCCTGGTCTCCAGGGTTGTAGTCCAACACTCAAACCACTACACTTTGCTGACTCTGAGGCCTGCACTAGCCCAACAAAAATGGGAGCAGGGGGAAACAACAGCATCAGGAGGAAGAACTCATACTTCCCCTAGCAATTGCTTGTCCCTCCACAGAGATGCCTCTGTAATTTCCTAGAACCAGAATTTGCCAAAAGTGACACTGCTACCTACCCAAAACTTTCCCCTCCCAACTGCAATCACTGCATTCCAACATTCCTCTCTGAAGTAGGTAACAAACCAAAGGTGGGAATCACATAGCCCTCCAGGTATCATCAGACTACACATCCCAGAAGCACAGTCAGAATAACCAGTGGTGAGGCATGCTAGGAATTGCTGTTTGACAACAACTGGAAGGCCACACGTAATCTGTATACAGATGAACGTCCTTGTGTGACAGAATCAGCAATTATCCACCCAAGTATCTATCATTAACTGAACAGACATACTCACTCTGATAAGCATTTTTTTTAACAGACAGTTGAGATTCCAGAAGACTAGTTTTGGGAAGCAAAGGAGTTTCAAAGACCATCACTCTGAGGGCAAAGATTTTAATTTATTCTATCTGGACATTAAAATACTGTGACCCGATCTTCAGGATAGAATGAAAGAGTGAAAACTATCCCAGGCAGTGCCTGCAACTGGGCTCATTCCTAGAAACAAGAATTTTGTAGAACAGTATTTCTCTTAAATATGAAGCTCAGAAAATGAAAAAACAAAAGTCTGGCAAAAGGCTCTAAAAATACAACTTAGTATCTGGCATCACGGGGTATTCTAAAAGCCACAGGAAACAGAAGAAGGAAAGTGTTGGAGCCTCAATACAGTACTAAGAGATGCTGCAGATCAATATGAAAGGCAAGCCCTTTCCCCAAAACCAAAACCATCACCTAAGCCAAAAGACAAGACAGGCAACTCACTTGCTGCCCCTCCTAGAAAAGGCCATGCTGAGGATACCTGAGGATATTGATGCAACCGTTGCCATTGGTGAGGAAAAACATGTTGTTGTCATTGTTCCAAGAGATCTCATTCACCTCAAATTTAAACTGTTCTTCTGCTTTAGACCGATGCGTCTTAGCATCAATGAAGGTGACAACATCATCCTTGTTCCCTACTGCAATAGTCTGACCATCAGGGCTCCAGCAGATATTAATGTTCTCCCCTGTAAAAGAAAGGTAGGGAAAATGGAAGAGACTTTGTTACTATCCGGACGAAAACAATGCAAGCAACACAGAGGCTTCTGCACCTGTGACTCAAAAACAGCTTCTGTGTCAAAGCACAACAACACAGCCCTATCACATATTTAACAATTTCCAGGGAGGCCCTCATATTTGTTGGTTTTAGCATCACACAATAAAGTCCACTGTTTACAGCCAAACCCTACAATGTGATATCCCTTCACTCCATTAAAGACAGATTCATAACTCAGGGACTTGAATCAAGAACAGCCAACCTGTGGTCCTCCAGAAGTTGGTGAATAGCTATTGATAAGGGCTGATGGGACCTTCAGTCCAACATCTAGCCTTCCGCCTCATTTAAATGAAACAACTATCAAGCTATAATGCCTGCTCAACAAACTGGACTCAGGAACAATCCAAGACATACCAAACCCAGAAGAATATATCAAACACCAACATACCATCAGCAATCTACAGCCCACCTCACAGACTTTGGGGTTACTCTTTGTTAACAGATAGATGTCCAAGTTTAAAAAGTTACTCATCAGAAACAACAAACTATACAGTGATACAGACACAGAATCCACACTCTGTAGCAGACCAAAATGCCAATGATGATCCTGGGTCTTATGACAGGAGCTCATAAAGGCACCCACTACAGCAGTGGCTCATACACCTTATCTTCTCCCAAAGTGACATAGGGCATCATTTGCTAACAGTGCTCTATTGTACTTTACATACAGCGGGCAAGCCACTATCTACAGAAAGAAACAGTAAAATCTGACATCAAAAATAGCAATATTAAAAAAAGGGAGGGAGGGGAGACTTGAGCCCTTTATAGGACTCCATCTCTGACCCCAAAATGAACATTTCTGAACACTAGGGAAGTTTTAATATGAAACAGCTCAACAAGAATCCATCAAGATGTCCAGCTTTATCTCCCACAGCCTGATTAAAGACAAAGGCTTTTTATCCCATCACATGTGACGATCAGATTATCAATAAAGGGATGCTTGCCTTATCATTCAACCATCACATTATTAACATCAATCAGGTAATCATATTTTCTTAATGTAATCCAGGGATGACAACTTCTTAAAGGCCACATGCCCAACAGGGGCATGGCCTAACGGGGTAGTGCTGTGCAGAATGTTTTAATAGATGATAAAACAGATATAGTCTAAAAAAAGGGCAAAGGGATAATATATATTTATTGCAACAGAAACACATCTGTTGTTAACTGCCCTCAAGTCAACTTTGACTTATGGCAACCTTGTGAATGAGAGGCCTCCAAGCCATCCTCTCATCCACAGCCCTGCTCCGGTCTTGCAGACTCAGGGCCATGGCTTTCTTGACAGAGTCTACCCATCTGTAATGGGGTCTTCCTCTTTCCCTGATGCCTTTGACCTTACCAGGCATCACTGTCCTCTCTACTGAGTCCAGTCTTCTCATGATACAACCAAAGTATGGCAGCCTTAGTTTACTCCTCTTGACTTCTAGGGAAGGTGCAGACTCAATCTGTTCTAGGCTTGATTTGCTCTTACTTGTTGATTTAGCAGCCCTTGGTATCTACAGAACTCTTCTCCAGCACCACATTTCAAATGTGCTGATTCTCTCCCTGTCAGCTTCCTTCACTGTCCAGCCTCCACAACCATGCATAAAAACTAGAAATACAATGGCAGGGACAATCCTAAATTTGTTATTCAGTGACACAGCTTTATACTTGAGGATCTTGTCTAGTTCCTTCATAGCTACCCTTCTAAGTCCTAGTCTCCTTCTGATTTCTTGACTGCAGTCTCCATTTTAATTAATGACTGAGCAAAGGTATAGGAAATTCTACTATTTACTATTTCAGTGTCTTCAATGTCAAATTTAAATTTATGTACATCATCTGTGGTCATTGTTTTTGTTGTTACCTTCCTTTCCACTTTCTTCAACAGTCATTCCAAGTCTTTGCTATTTTCTGTTAGCGGTATGGTGCCATCTACATGTCTTAAACTGTGGATGTTCCTTCTTCAATATTTATACCTCCTTCCCCAAATCTAATCCAGCTTTACATATCAAAAGTTGTGGCACACCTAAGAGCAATCCACAGCTTTGCACAATCTACACAAACAAAGGTCTTACTATAATCTGTAAAGCACAGGCTGTTTTTCTTCTGGATTCTTTGCTGTGATCCATTATCCAACACATATTTGCAACATGATCCCTAGTGCGTCATCTTTATTTTATTAGTATTAATGAAATCTCCCTGCAAACCCTAGGAATTAATTAACTCTTATTTGAAAAGAATATTTAATTTTAAATCTGTTAACTATTACTGTACTGATTACAGTTCATTTAGGATTAAAGTTGAGCCATCACAGAGTGATTTTATTTTATTATAAAAGCATTTTGCATTTTAAATCAACTTGGGAAACAATGAGCATTGAATTAATTTAATATGGTAGAGCAGCACAGACAGCATTAGTGGTAGCAGGAACAGCAAAATCAGAGATTCTTGTTTTAGTTAGTGGTAAAGTGCTTTCAAGCACTTGCAAAGGTTTCTGCCTGACAGGTAACTGACAAAGTAACTGGCTAATCCAATGTAGTGTGTGGTTTGCTTTTAGACTGGTCACTGACAAGGTAATTGATTAGGATAGCCAACTGCACTGTATTAGTGCATTTAGCTGCTAATTTCGGTGTGAAAGCTTTTTTAATTTTATTTTTATTTTTCATTAGGTACTGAGGGATCATACAGAAAGAGAATGAGGAATGCATGCAGGCTGCACTTTGTGCATCTCTGACATAATTAATGTTAAGATAATTATCACTTTTTGTGGGTTTTTTACACTTGCATTAATTCTAATCAATAGATTACAATTCCTTGCCCATTCAACCAAGGATGTATATAATAATCAATAATCCTTCATGAGTTCAACAAACTGGGCCGTTGTTCATGAAAGCTTATGCCATAATGAAATGTGTTAGTGCTAAGGGGCTCAAGAGTACAGTACTCACCCAACAAAACAAATGGATAGGGACAGACTAGATACTATCCTCATCACTTTGCATAAAAACCAGTGACAAAAAAGATCCCATCATTATAGTCTAAATTCAGCTGTTAGTGCCAGCTAGTCTAAAGCCACTGACTCAATGAACTTCCTCTAGCTAGAACTAAAAATTAGATTCAGGTATATGTATTTGAGCTTTTGAGATAAAACAGAATCCATTCTTTTTTAAAAAAAAAAACTATTCTCAAGGCAGTCAAAGAGAACAAAATGAGGTTCTTCCACTGCTAGTAGTTTTATAGCCTGCTTTTTGATTCACTATTTTATTGTATTACAGGAGGACCCCCATATCCGCAGGGGATTGGTTCCAGATACTGAAATCCACGGATAGGAGCAAACGCCCTGTCCCCTACCTGCCCCCTGCTGATCGAAGTGGTGAGGAGGTGGGATTGCGCTCCTCACTCCTCTCCTGCCCACCACCACCGTGATTGGGCCAGGGTAAGGGGCAGGAGGTGGCAAGGGGCATAACTGCATGCCTCTCACCAATTCCTGGCCGCTCTGGCAACTGAGCCAGAGCAAGGGGCAAGAGGTGACAAAGGGGGCGATCGCACACCTCTCGCCTTTCTTGCCCGCTGCCAGGGTGATTGGGCCCAGAGCGAGGGGCAAGAGAAGGCAAGGGGTGCGGTCGCGCGCCTCCCACGTCTTTCCTAGCATCACCAGGGCAATCAAGTCTGGGACGAGGGGCAAGAGGAGGCAAGGAGCGCAATCACACGCTCCTCGCTTCTCTCTCGCCTGCCGCCACCACGAAGGCAGTGGCGGGGAGCCAACCACGGATGACTGAATCAGCGGATAAAGGGGTCGTACCGTATTGTTATATTTTTATGTTCTAAAAGACAGTATATACATACTCTAAGAACTTCATTAAATAGGTAGTCTAACTAATGTACAACATATAAATAAAGTGATTTGTCATTATTTATTTAGGCGGTCCAAAATAGCTCAGAACAAATTAAAACAAAAATACATCTTAAAAATCAGTATTTTAAAAAGTGTTTAAAATTAAATAAGCTTACCTATTAGAAAGAGCACTAATTTCAAACATAACCATGTGAATAAAAGTGTAGCTCTTGCACACCCCACTAAAAGACCCTTCTGCAACAACGAGATTATATCCAAAAACCAAATAAAAAGCCTTTAAATGCTAATTGAACAGCAGGGAGGGAGCCAATCAAGCCTCGTCTGGAAGAGAATTCCACAGCCTAGGAGAAGTCGCCAAAAAGGCTCTCTCATGTGTTCCTACCAGGTATACCTGTAACAGCAGTAGGAATTATAGATTGCCCTCCTTCAAGGATTTTACAGTTTGGGTTGATTTACACAGGGAGATTCAGAAAATCTGAAGCCAAGTCCAAGAAAATGATTCCTATTAACAACTTTTTCCATTTAACACTTTTAAAATATAGCAACAGTAAAAGTATATTTTGAACTCAGCCCAGCATTTCAGAGAAAAGAGTCTGAAGGAGAGGACAGATTTACATGGGTTAACATTACCCACTGAGAATGACTACCTCTCAGGATCAATTTCTTATTTCTAGTACTCCCACCCAACTCCCAAAATGATCAAAGACTTGCTATGTGTGTGTGTGTGTATGTGTGTATATATGTGTGTGTGTGTGCGTACACACGCGCACATGCACACACATATATTTTCTCCAATTAATGTTAATGTCACCCACCTTTGGTGTTCACTGTGGCAATGCACTTAGTGGTACGGACATCCCATATACGAATGGTTTTGTCTCCAGATGCTGTGACAAATAAGTCAGGGTTACTGGGGTGCCAGCACAACTGATCCACACTATCTCCATGGCCACGGTAATTATTCTCCTTCACCTAGAAGAAAGAAAAAGAGTACAGACTACAGTTCATCATCATTATATACAAATGTGTGTATGAACACATACTTCTGCATTTCAAAACTAAGCCAGCAACTAAATTTAATCATTGCCTAAACACCCTTATACAAACCTAATTTCAACTTCTGGTTCAAGCATCCTTCAGATATCAATTTTTACTTAAGCAAGAACAGCTGACAAGGTAAGCTAGAAGCAATATTATTCATTTAAAAAATCTATATCCTGTATTTCAATATAAAAGCTCCCCAAAGGGGTATGTGACAGCTTGTATCAGGCATGGAAAACCACTACAATCCATTCCTTCCAGGCTCCACCTCATCCTACAAGCCTACCTTGGCTCCCCTTTCTGTTCTGCCTCTGTCTGCAGTGTAGTTTTGTCATGTGCAGCAGTTTAATGCTATTCAATGTCCTGCTATAGCTACCACACACACACACACACACACACTGGCACCTCAGTCCTCTAATTCAGAAGTAGACTCTCTCACTCTCTGCAGAGCCCAGAAATGACTGGATTACTTCCAAAAACATTTGTGGATTCTTTGTTCCGCATCTTCAGACAGGCTTCTGCAAAGCACTCATTCACCTTCCCCTTTCTGTTGAGAAGATCCCTAGTCAAGCCTTGGGAAACTGACTGGAAGTTGAGATCAGCTATGTGTAAAACAAAAAGCATAAGATGGTTGGAACAACCCTCCTTGGGATCCTTTGGCAAGTAAAGAAAGAAACCACTTCCTTCCAGAAAGTACTGGCAGGCGGCACCAACAACAATATATACATGATGCTTCCCAAGCAGGCTAGATGAACATAACTCCTAGACTCTTTGTTAATGGTGAGGCCATCAAGCAGGAGTAAACAGGTAAATCTGCTACAACTGCTGCCACTATCCCAGCCTTGTATTTAAGCCCCAAGCAACAAGGGGGCAACTCAATGAGAGAGGGAGAGTCTTCCATGCCTCCTCCACAGCCACCACGGATGTGGCTGAAGGAGGGATCATGCGCTCCCCCTTTGCTTTCATTGCCAGCCCCCACCAGCCCAGTCAAACCTTTAATGCGAGTTCAGAAGGCTGAAGACAGCGGAAGCCTGGGACAAGCTCTGCAGAAATGCCCAAGCACGAAGTGTGGCTAAAGAGTCCCTTTCCTGAAAATGCAGCTACAATCACCACATCACCGCCAAACCCAAGGAAAAAAGGGAGCTGCAAACAAACTGATAGAACCCAAAGGAGGGAAAGAGCACAAGCTGCAATCCCGGCAGGTCCTCCACAGCGTCATAACGTTAATCGAGTTACTCTGTTGATTTAAGCTACACTGGACAAGAGTTTCACTACCGAGAAGCCGCGTTGATTTAGCGGGTGTGTCAGGACGTTATTAACGACCCGGCCGCCTGAATAAAGAAACGCGATTCCGAGAGATCCAGAAACGGAAGCTGCGGGCGCCGTCTCCCAAACCGGGAGCCCACACGAGCAGGGAGCCCACACAGCCGCCGCCGCCGCCGCCTCCTCCTCCCGCGGCCACGGTTGCCGCTGCCGTGGCTCTGATTCGGCCGCGGGCCCCCTCCGTCCGCCCCCCCCGCCGAGCCCGCCCTGCTTCCATTCTCCGCGGGCCCCACACTCGGCGCGCCCTCGGAAGCACTGACCAGCCGGTCTTTGTCGAGGACGAAGACGCTGGCGGTCTTGTCGAAGGAGCCGGAGGCCAGGCGGCGGCCGCAGCAGCTCCACGCCACCGAGTGGACCTTGGCCCCGTGCGCCGGGAACTCGCGGCTGCGCGTGTTGGCCCGGAACAGCTCCTGCATGGCCTGCACGTACGGAGAAACAGCCATGGCAACCCCGGCGGACCGAACCCCGCGCCGCGCGCCGCGGCTGCCGCTGCTTTTCCTTCCGGGGGAGAAGCGGCGGACTTCCGTTACGCCACCGTTCACGCCCGTGCAGGCCGGTCGAGTGGGAACCGTCTCAGTTTCCTCTCATAATCCAATCGAACGTCAGCGAAGACTCGAACCTATCGGCGAGCTCTGTAGAAGGACTCAAGAACAGGGGAAGGGAAGGCCCTTTCCGCACTACATTGTTATAGCGCTATTATTCCACTTTCAACATCCTATGAAATCCTGGAGTTTGCAGTTTAGGGAGGGGCCTCAAGCCTCCCCCTCCCCTCAGGATTCCATAGGATGTTGAAAGTGCGCTACAGCAGTCCAGTGCGGAAATGGCCTTCGTTAACAAGCGATAATCATTTTACGCTGACCTCGTTTCAGGTTTTTTTATTTATTATTTATTTGTATCCCGCCTCTCCATACGGATCGAGGCAGCGAACAACTTACAAATAGCATGTATTTCGAAACATTTCTATACATGCCCCCAACAAGCTGGGTACTCATTTTACCGACCTGCGGAAGGATGGAAGGCTGAGTCAACCTTGGAGCCGGGCAGGGTCGAACTCACAACCTTGTGGCTTGCAGTACTGGCATTTAACCAGTGTGCCACCAGGGCTCCCTGTTGTATGAGCGCCACCCCCTAAGAGAATTTAAAGTTTCGTTTCCATCTCCTGTTGGTATCATGTGATTCGCATCTCTAGAAAAAGGAGAAAGAACGCAAAAGTCAAAACCAGTAAATAAAACATGGTCTTCTTGACTCATTGTGTAGACGTGCTTATGGTGGTTAATACAGTAAGTCAAAAAGCATATTAATGGATGTCAATTTAATAAGTTCCTGTCTTATCTGGAGTACCCATGGCAATGGTAAGATGTTTCTTTGTTGCTTGTTTTCACTTAGGCCATTTCCTTGCTAGACTGTTACAGTGCTATTCCATAGGATGTTGCAAGTGGAATAATAGCACTATAACAGTCTGGTGTGGAAATGGCAATAGTTGCAGCAATAACCATGCAAAATTCGCATCTCAGGAGAATTTGACCAGATAAGAAAATGGAAAAAAATCACTCCAATACATTTGCAATATAATTCCAGACATTGTTGGTTGTGCTAGTTACTTTGCTGTCATGCCCTAGGTAACTCACAACCTACAAACTCTACTCTGAAGTAGACACTAATGTTTAGTTATAGGAAAGCAAGCAACATAGCACACTTCATCTGATGTTGCTGAGACTAAGCATACATGGAGTTCACAGGTTTTGTACCTTCATATTCAAATTTAGGCATGCAAAGCTGTGATTGGAAACAATCATAAATTTAAGATCATCTTTAGACATTTCCCAGACTTTCACTGGTTTACCCTTCTTTCATTCTTGGGGGAGGAATATATTTCCTGCCCCTTATCTTAAGACATTTCCAGTTCTCAGAACACCTCTTGGTATTTTTCTTTTCTCCTGCTCTGATCTTCTCTCCCCTCTGGCCTTTTGGCAATGAGCAATAAAGCAATTAACCATTTGATCCACTGGAATACTCGAGCAAGCTTCAAACAGAAACACTGTTGCAATCAACAATTAACACATATTTTGTAGGCTCTAACTCTAGCATTGATCCTACACTGACTACCATACACTATTTCAATACACATCCAGTATTTATGACAGGTGCTATGCATAGAAGGGATCCTATGGTTTCTAGTCCAATCCCATCCAATATCTGTTTTAAAATCTTCAACAAAGAAGAGCCCAGCATCTTCTGAGGTATCAAAAGCTGTTACCAACAGCAAGTTCTTGCTGGGGAAGTGGGGTTGCAGTGATGTAGAAGGATGGAGGAGGGACAGTATTGTGTAGGGACATCTTTGAATAATGTGATTTTTTTCCTATTCCCTTTCTTTTATGGCCTCTTCTTCCGTGCTCTTTTCTTTGGTGTACATGTTTGTATGTCATCTTGTGAAAATTAAAAACAAATGGTTAAAAAGCAAGTTCTTCTTATTGTTTTGTCAGAATTTCCTTCCTTGTAATTTGAATCCATTGCCTCAGATCCTACTCTTTGAAACAGCTGGAAACAAGCTTGCTCCATCTTCTTTGTGATAGCCCTTCAGCTGTTTGAAGATGACTAGCATACCTTCTCTCAGTCTTCTCCAGGACGTTTTCTAGCTTATCTGTAAACCTTCTAAGGATGTTGTGCTGAGAGCTAGACATAGTATTGTGAATAAGGTCTGATCAAAGTGGAGCAGCATGATGCTATTACTTTTCTTGAACTGGACACTGTACTTCTGTAAATGCAGCCTAGAACTGGATTGGTTGGTTGGTGGCCAAATTCTGCCAAAAAAATCCTGTGATAGGTTCGCCTTAGAGTTGCTATAAATCAGAAATGATGTGAAGGCATACAACAAGAACTTCCTGTACATGTGGTCCTATGTGCCTTGATGAATAAATATAATCAGACAAATAACAACATTTGCAGGTTTGACTTTCACAGATTTGATCATTTGCAAGTTTCTTCACTCCCCTCCCTACCTCAGACGCTCCTTTTCCAGGGTAACCTTCCCTCTCAGTGACTTGGATCAGGCTGTGTAGCCCTTGAAAAGCTGCCTTTGGTCCTCCTCCACCACCACTAACAGCCACCTGGGCAGTTAAGGATGGATCACAGCCTGGTTTCTCAGCACCACAAACCCTCTCTAGATGCCCCTCTCTGACACCCAAGGAAAGAGATGGGCAAGAAGGAGAAAGTATAGAGCCACCATACTGGTCAACCCCTTTCTCTCTACTTTCCCTGACCTGGTTTGGACCTTGGGTGTCCTTTTACCCCACCATACCTTAGCCCCCTTCCCACAGACACACACTCACACGCATTTTGATATTTGCAATTTTCCCACTATTGTGGGGGTCCTGAGCTCCTAACCCTAGCAAATGTGGAAGGCTGGCTGTATTTTAAAACTCCCACGTGTGAAACATAACTCCCTCATGGGACAAAACAGAAGGCATAACTGTATTAAGCAGAATGTCTTGTAATTGAAAAGATTACCTATAGATTATGAGGAGCACTATATCTAAAAGATGAGAAATGCCATTGGGAACGTAGAGTACCTTCCTTGTGTCTCCTGCTTCAGAGCCCATACCTCCCCCTTTCCAGGCTGCATGGTGGGTGGAACCTGGCAAATAGGACAGAAGCACTTAATTCAGTATTTCACTGGAGATACCAGGGAGCTGAATCTAGGGTTTTTATTTAGGGAAAGTTTGCTCTTTGCTAATGAGACGAAGGCCATTTCCGCACTAGACTGTTATAGTGCTATGATTCCACTTTCAACATCCTATGGAATCCTGGGTCTGGCCCCTCCCAAAACTGCAAACCCCAGGATTCCATAGGATGTTGAAAGTGGAATCATAGCGCTATAACAGTCTAGTGCGGAAATGACTATAGTCCTTCCCCTACAAAGCAGCCTCGAGTCTTAGTCTTGGGTTAAAATTAGGATATATAATTACCATCAACTTTATTTGACATAAAATGCAAGTCTGTAGCTCCCCAACCTGTAGCCCCAAATGTTGTTGGACTTCAAGTGCATGAAGCTGCCCTGTCAGTGGCCTGGGAGGTATTGCCTAATATTTGGCAACCCAAGTTCTAAGTTCTTTCTCACCTTATGAACCAAGCCACAAACCACAATACATGACTGCCGGGCGATGGGACCCTCATAGGCCGTTTCCACACCAAACTGTTACAGCGCTATTATTCCACTTTCAACATCCTACTTAATCCTGGGTTTGCAGTTTAGGGAGGGGCTTCAAAGGATTCCATAGGATGTTAAAAGTGGAATAATAGCAGTATAACAGTCTGAAATGGAGACAGAGTCTATGGCCATTTCCGCACTAGCCTGTTATAGCGCGACGATTCCACTTTCAACCTCCTCTGGAATCCTGGGGTTTGCAGTTTCGGGAGGGGCCGGAAACCGCAAACCCCAGGATTCCAGAGGAG
Source organism: Ctenosaura bakeri (assembly GCA_948474755.1). Lineage (NCBI taxonomy): Eukaryota > Metazoa > Chordata > Lepidosauria > Squamata > Iguanidae > Ctenosaura > Ctenosaura bakeri. Next base: position 422,344 of record CAOLHI010000540.1, on the reverse strand, counting down.
GTTGAAAGTGGAATCGTCGCGCTATAACAGGCTAGTGCGGAAATGACCTATCAGAGCCGATGTGAGAAGCGGGCTTCGTTAGCTTATTAGACTGCACAGCCCTACGTCCGCCTATGTAGGACTAATCTTTCCCTGGCTCCACCCCTCACTTTCAGCCGTTGACGTCCAGGTTGGCCACGCCCACTCCTTTGGCCACGCCCACTACGATGAGGGGTTACCAAGAAAGGGCGGCATGGCCGAGGAAGTCATTTGCCTTTCGGGGTCCAGCTCCGACGGCGGAAGCGCCGGCAACTGCTCGCGACCTCGCCGCCCAGTCAGGAGGCGAAAGCGGAGACGGCGGTTCCTCCAGGAGCCCTCGGTGAGTGCGGGAGAGCGTGGAGGGGCTTGCCAGGAGTAAAGATGGAGGCGTTTCTGTCCTTCGGCGGGCTCTCTGGGGAGGGGTCGCGTGGATTCCCCTCTGCGCTTCTTCTGCTCCCGGGGTCTCCTTCCTTCAGCTTCCCGGGGGAGGTTGTTGCCCTTTGCCTTGCGAGGGGGGGCGTCGCCGTCCTTCTTCCCCTTCTCCCTCCGTGTCTACGCCGTCTCTGATACTGGCTGGCGGCCCTAAAACATAGCCCCAGGGTGCGTTACGCTGTGAGGAAACGCCGCCCTCCTCCGCCTCGCCTTGCCCGAGAGGCTCAGGCACCGGTTAGCACGCCGGGGGCTCCGAAATGCCCGACAGCACTTGGGAGTGAAGTTTTTATGTCGTGGTGAAATCAGCGGGCGAAAGCTTGGCTTCTTCAGCCGTCGGAAAAGGCGGCGTTTAAGGTCCCTTGGCCGAAGTACTGCCGTTTAACGGTACGCGGCGCCTCTCGAGTGAAACTTCCTCCTTCGGTAATAACGCTCTAGTTGGAGGGGACCAGAGAAAACCATTCGGGAACGATGTACCTCTGCAGAACAGGGGCACCCGGTTACATTTTGAATAAAAAGTCGATGGCTGTGATCTCTCTACATCAGTTTCTTTACCATTGAGTTACTTTAATGTACTCTACACGGATTCCCCTCTGTTGCTCCTTTCTTTTCTTTTCTTTTTTTTTAAATAATTTTTATTGATTATACAACAAAGAACAAAAAACAAAAAATTAAAACACCGTGTGGAACAAAAAAAAAAATTTCAACCAACGAAATACATTATTATTTCTCTCTATTACCATTAAAATCATAAACTTATTCAGCTTATTCTATATCATACTACTTGTATATTTTTGTTACCTATCTTTAATTCTTATTCTCATTATACTCATTATTATTATAATAGTTTCATTCTTAATTCTATGTTTTTCCCTTCTGTTGCTCCTTTCTGCCTTATACTGGGGAAGCTTTACATTTTTATATAAAGTTGGTGGGTATGATCTCTCTACACCCGTTTCCTCACCCATTGAATTAGGGCACAAATTACCCTCTACTGCTCCTTTCTGTCTTATGCGGCCAGCCCTCCACATCTGCAGATTTGATTATTCACGGATTCTTTGCTGTCACCTCTGCTGCCTCCCTGTGCTATTTTTAATAGGGACTGGAAGCCTCGTGAGACTGAGAAACTGCAAATGAGGCTAGTTAGTCCCTACTAAAAATGGTGTGGGGCAGCAGCAGAGGTGGCAGGAATCCCCACCAGCCACCCACTTCTGCCTTGTGAAGGAACCCTGATTCCTCAAGGGAATCCATGGTGGGTTGAATGTGGTGATCGTACTTTTGTGTGTGTTAAATATGGTTTGGGAGGGCCTAGAGTTATTCACGTTTTTTTCCACTTTCACGGGGGTCCTGTGCCCCTAACCCTAGCCAATGTGGGAGGATGACTGTACTGTGAACTTTTCTTATCTTGCTTTTTCTGTTCTGAAATTGAAAAAGGTGCCACGAAGCCTGAGGATTTTTTAAATTTTTTATTTATTTATTTATTTATTTGTATCCCGCCTCTCCATATGGATCGAGGCGGCAAACAACTTACAAATAGCATGTATTTCAAAACATTTCTATACATGCCCCCAACAAGCTGGGTACTCATTTTACCGACCTGTGAGAGGATGGAAGGCTGAGTCAACCTTGGAGCCCGGCAGGATCGAACTCACAACCTTGTGGCTTGCAGTACTGGCATTTAACCACTGCGCCACTGCGGGGTTTTGAGTAATACAAAATAGTATAGAAATCAGTTACCCAGGCCTCTACAGACCTTTCCCTTTTCTGACTTTATAAGACAAATGGTGAAGGCTGGCACCTAGAAAGGCAGCCGTATGTGGTGGATAGATGGACACTGGGAATGCAATGTTATCGGTAATAAACAAAGCCTGTAGTGCCAGGTGCCACACCCTCCATTAAGGGGTGTAAGCAGGTCCCACTTTAAGTGAACAACAGGTGGCTTGATGTATGGGAGGGGTATGATGTGGCAGGACCAAGGCACAGGCTCTGATATCTAAAACTCACCACCAAGCCTTACCTAGAGATGATGTAGCTTAGTATGCTAATTTCATTTCTTATGGGAAGTATGAATGTGTATGCCTTTCTTTGTTCTGCACATCTTATTTGGGAGTCCCCCAGATGTCTCTTGGTTTCAGCCTGGATTGAATAAAAGATTTAAAAAAAAAAAACTCTCCCGCTGGTGTATAACCTGTGGCTGTGTTGCACTCCAGAGAAGCCTGCCCATTGTCGCTAACAAAACGATCCACCTTGAACTAAAAGCTCTATTAATAAGGTTTGCTGCAGTACTCCTGAACCCTATTTGCCCTGAGTGTCTTCATGAGAATGCCGGAACAGACAAGTGTAGAGAGCTTGCCTTATGCGAGGAAGTCTATTTGTTCTAGCCCAGCATTGGTGGTTTAAATGAGTGTCTCAAAAAAAAACAACACTAATCTTTTTTTATAAGAGATGCCTGGGGTTGAACCTGGAACCTTCTGTACAGAAGAGATTTTCTCTGGCCTTGAGCAACACAGGCTCCAGTAATACTATCTGTAAGTAATGCTCAGAAATTTAGAGAAGGGCTATTATTAATTACTCCGAGAAAACTTAGAAGGAACCTTTTAATTTTAAATTTAATTTTTAAGGAAACTTAAAATTTTCTTAGTGTTGTTCAGAATTAAAATGCAAAATGACTCACAATCTGATTGACATAATCCAAAATTAAGACAGAATGGTGAGGTGGAAATGTGCTTCTTTCTGATCTGTCACATATATTGATAGTCATGAGTGATGGCGGATTTACAATCATATTTTGGCCTGTCTGTGTTTTTGTGCCACTTGTAAATGGATGTCTTCTTTTCCATAGAAGTGTATATCTTTTAACCCTGAGTGAAACAATGCCATGTCTGTTATCTTTCCCTGTGGGCATTTGGTGCACGACCATTTCCTTCACAATTCTAACATCTGTTAAAAGTGATGAGATTGGAGCAAACCCATATCAACTTCATTGAATTTTTCTGTTTTAATTCAGGCTTTATGAGCACCTATCAACAACTCTTTGTCAGTGGCATACGTGTATTTCTTTTCAGTTATGCAAGTTAAGTATGTAAATCCACAGGTGATCAGCAAAAGGGATGCAAAAGATGTTGTGCTGCACAAAGCTAAAGTTAAGGTCACCCAGTTTTTCTGACACCAAGGAAATGCAGTAGAATAAAAGATGAATAAAAATCAGATGGTTGGGAAGATGTGGAAGAAGCAACATGCCATTGCATATTAGAGGGGGAAAGTGGAATGAATGGAGCTGAAATAGAGTGAAATTCCCCATAGTATTAGTTTGTTGGATAAGTATCTGTGGAGTATGACATCATAATGCTGTCACTGACTATAGTTACAGTGTATAGTCATAGAATCATAGAGTTGGAAGAGACTATAATGGCGATCAAGTCCAACCTCCTGTTATGTAGGGACACACATTCACAGCACACCCAGCAAATGGATATCAGACTCTGTTTAAAAATCTCCAAAGAAGGTGACTCCACCACACTCTGAGGCAGCGTATTCCACTGTCGAACAGCTCTTACCTTCAGGAAGTACTTCCTGATGTTTAGATGATATCTCTTTTCCTGATGTTTGAATCCATTGTTCCATGTTCTAGTCTCTGGATCAGCAGAAAACAAGCTTGCTCCATCTTCAACATGACATCCCTTCAAATATTTAAGCATGGCTATCAGGTCACCTCTCCACCTTCTTTTCATCAGGCTAAACATACCTAGCTCCTTAAGCCACTCCTCATAGGGCATGGTTTCCAGACCTTTCAACATTTTGGTTGCTCTCCTCTAGACGCATTCCAGCTTGTCAATATCCTTGAATTGTGGTGCCCAGAACTGAACACAGTATTCCAGGTGAGGTCTGACCAAAGCAGAATAGAGTGGTATAATTATTACTTCCCTTGATCTCAATGCTATGCTCCTATTGATGCAGCCCAGCGTCACTTTGGCTTTTTTAGCTGCCACACTTCACTGCTGACTCACGTTCAGTTTATTGTCGACGAAGACTCCTAGATCCCTTTCACACATACTGTTTTCAAGCCAGGTATCTCCCATCCTATATCTGTGCATTTCATTCTTTCTTCCTAAGTATAATACCCTACATTTCTCCTGTTAAAATTCATTTTGTTAGTTTTGGCCCAGCTCTGTACTCTGTCTAAGTCATTTTGAATTCTGATCCTGTCCTCTACAGTGTTATCTGTCCCTCTTAATTTGGTGTAATTTGCAAATTTGATGAGCATGCCCTCTATTCCATGATCAAAGTCTTTGATAAAGATGTTGAATAGCACTGGGCCAGTACAGAACCCTGTGGCACCCCACTAGTCACTTCTTTCTAGGATGAAAAGGAGCCACTGGTGAGCACCCTTTGTTTTCAGCCAGTCAGCCAATTAGAAATCCACCTAACAGTAGCTTTGTCTAACCTGCATTTTACTACCTTGTTTGCTGGAATACGAGGGACCTTGTCAAATGCCTTACTTGAAATCATGACCTTCATCCACCAAGCTTGTAACTCTATCAAAAAAGGAGATGAGATTAGTCTGACATTACTTGTTTTTGAGAAACCCATGTTGACTTTCAGTAATCATGGCATTCCTTTCTAAGTGCTTACAGACCATCTGTTTAATGATCTACTTTAGGACCTTTCGTGGTATTGAGGTCAGGCTGACTGCGTGGTGATTTTTTGAGTTCTCTTTTTCCCCCTTTTTATCAATAATAATTTTATTGGATTTCATATAAAGTGTAGTTAACCAAAGATATGCACATATAACACACCAAACTCTCTCTCTCACACACACACACAAACAAAAAAAAGATACCCATTCTCTAAACCATAAACCATACTCAGACAAAGAAAAGTCCCCATAAGTATTCCCTATGGTAATTATAAAGAGAAAGTAAATGAAAAGGGAACTGAAAAGCAGATAAAGGTGAAAAAAAGATAAAGCTGTAATGGAAAAAAAAGAAAAAGCAATTTGTCTTCTCACTTACCCTCTATTCCTACCTCCCTATACTTCCTGCATTTCCTGACTTCAGTTATTTTAGTCCAATCCAAATGAGCCCCCTCATTTTGAAAAAAAGGAAATTTTCTTCATATATGTGTGTGTGTGTGTGTGTGTGTATACACACACATACATACACACACAGAGTATTCTATATCTCAGAGTTTTAATTTACCTAAGTTTCAAATCCTAACTTAAATTCATCACCTAGTCTGTTCTTCATATAAGATACATAAGGTCCTGAAATCTTTAAATACATTTATGTAGCTTTACCCTTCAACCAACATGACAGTTTATCTGTCTTTGCCAATTCCATCATTTTTCCTAATCGTTCTTGTACTGGGGGGTGGATTTCTGTTGCTAATATCTTGCAAATACTATTCTTGCTGCTGTTATCATATAATTTAATAATGTCCTATTTTCCCTGGTTTCTCTTCAGATTGTATAACTCTTTCACCTTTTCCCCCTTTTTTGAAGATGGGGACAACATTTACCCTCCTCCAGTCTGCTGTGGCTTCTCCTGATCTCCAGGAACTCTCGAGGATTATTGCCAGTGGTTCTGAAATTACTTCTTCCAGTTCTTTTAATACCCTTGGATGTAGTTCATCTGGCTCTGGTGACTTGAATTTATTAAGAGTAGCCAGGTATTCCTGTATTATCTCTTTGCCTGTTCTGTGCTGCATTTCCCCATTACATCATCTGTTCCATTTTCTCCGAGTTGAACACTATTTTTCTTTTCTGTGAAGACTGAGCCAAAGAAGACATTGAATAGTTCTGCCTTTTCTTTGTCACCTGTTACCATTTTTCCATCTTCTCTTCTCAGCAGCAATACCATCTCCTTGTTTTTCCTTTTGCTACAAACATAACCAAAAAAACCCCTCTCTGTTGTTTTTAACCTCTCTAGCAAACCTGAGCTTGTTCTGCACTTTAGGTTTTCTGACTTTTCACTACACATGCTAGCTATTTTCCGGCTATTCCTCTTTGGTGATTCCCTCCTTTTTCCATTTCTTATACATGGTCCTTTAAATCTCAGTTCATTTGGAAGTTCTTTAGACATCCATCCTGGTTCCTTTAAACACCTCCCATTTTTCTTTCTCAATGGAGTTGTTTGAAACTGTACCTAATGTTTCCTTAAGTTTCCTGTTTACTTTAAGTTTACTGAAATCAGCTTTCTTAAAGTCTAGAATGTGAGTCTGACTGTGCCTGGCTTCCCCTTTCCATTGTATAACAAACTCCAGGAGAATGTGGTCACTTCCGCCTAAGCATCCTACCACTTCCACCCCATTAACTAGGTCACCACTATTGGTTAGAATCAGGTCCAAAATAGCTGATCCCCTTGTTGCCTCTTCCACCTTCTGGACAGTGAAATTGTCTGCAAGGTAAGTGAAGAATGTGTTGGACCTGATATTCTTGGCAGAATTTGACTTCCAACAAATATCAGGATAATTGAAATCTCTCATTACTATCTCTTTTTCTTCTGAATGTGTGGTCATCTGTTTTAGGAAGGCCTCATCTAAATCCTCAGTATGATTTAGGGGTCTGTAATAGACCCCCAAAATGACATCCCTATTACTTCCCCTCAGTTTTTACCCAGATGCTCTCAACGTGCCTTCCAGGATTTAAGTCATGGATCTCTTCACGGGTGTAAACATCCTTGACATGTAATGCTACTCCTCACCCGCTCCTGTTTGGTCTGTTCCTTTGAAATAGACTGTACCTCTCTATTACTACATTCCAATAATGAGTCTCATCCCACCAGGTTTCAGTGATGCCTATTATATCATATCTGCTTTACTCTGTTAAGAGTTCAAGTTCAGCATGTTTATTTCCCATGCTCTGTGCATTAGTGTAGAGACATCTAAGACCATGGGTCATTCCCTCTTGCTGCTAATTTAAGTTTTTTCTCCTCCTATGGTCAGGCTCTTGTACTATTCACTCAGTTCCCTCAATAATATTTGGATTATTATCTCTAGCACTTGATGAACTTGCGCCCTCAAAAATACTGTCACCTTCTTCCATAGAACTCAGTTTAAAGCCACCCTAATCAGGTTTATGAGCCTCTTCGTAAAACATTCCTGCCAACTGCTGTGAGATGCAACCCATCACTTGCAAGTAGTTCCTCTTCATGAAACTGCAGACCATGCATGATCCAAGAAGCCAAATCATTCCTGGCTGCACCATCTGTAGAGCCAGTTGTTCACCTGCACTCTTGTTCTCTCCCTTCCTGGGCTGTGTCCTTTAACTGAGAGGATAGATGAAATCACAACCTGTGTGGCAAGTTCCTCCAGCTTCCTACCCAGAGCCTCGTAATCCCTTATAATATGCTGAAAGCTGCACATTGCCGTATCATTGGTTCCCACATGGACCAAAAGGAAGGCGTAATGGTCCGTGGGCTTCATAAGTCCTGTCAGTCTGTGTGTGACATCACTGATTTTAACCCAGGGAGAGAGCATACCTCTCAAGTCATTTTGCCAAGCTTATGAACCACTCCTTCTGTTCCCCTCAGCAGGAAGTCCCCTACCACTACTACCTGTCTCTTCTCAGGATTGGCAGGGGCCATTTCATGTCCTGAATTTTCCAAGGACACCTGCATGTTCTCTGTGAACTGACATTGCTGCTCTTCTTGCTGTTCCTCATCATCTCTGATAAGAGAAAGAACTTTGAATCAATTCTGTCGCTCCAAACTCACTGTATGTATAAGTCAAAAAAAATTTTTGACAAAACTGTCACCCCCAAAAACCTGAGTTGACTTATCCACAGGTCAGTGCTGGAAACAGATGATGATGACACCAGCTGGATGCTCCCTGCCATTTTGGATACCTGAAGCAAAGCAGAATGCGGGGGTGGGGGGTGGCCATTTTCAATAGGGACTGACTCTATAAGCCAAATCAGGTGTTGCAGTCCCTCTGCAAGCCTTTTGAGTTGAGGTTCATACACTAAGCCCTTGTTAAAAATGGTTGTCGCTGCTGTGCTCCATCTCAAGTACCCAAAAATGGTGGGCACACCTCATTCTTCAGGTTCCCCCACATTGTTGCTGAACACCACTTGGGCTGAAAAAGATGAGGAAGGAGAGAGAGCTGCCTTTCTTTCTCCAGTTTGGGCAAGGAAGGGGTAATGAGTTAGGCACTCTGCTTCCATGCCCTGCCTCACCAGCAGAGGCTTCTCACCTCCGCCTCTTGGCGCTGCCTTTGCACTGGGTCTTTTTTCCTTTCATCTGTATTTTTATGGATGTGGACATTTTAGATCAGCAATGCAACTTACACATGCAGCCCATTGTAACCCTTCCAATAAACAAATCCTCTACTTCTCTTTAGTTCTTCGTATACATTTTTGAAAGGAGAGAAGAAGATTTGTTGGTTACATGCCCAACGTTTTATTTTCAACATCCATGGGTCATAGCAAAATTCATAATTTTGACTCCCAAAACTTGCCTTCAACTTGCCATGGGGTCAACTTATACACAAGTATGTGCAGTATCTGTTGCCTACTTTCTGCCAGGCTAGACTGTTCTTAAGTGCTATATGTGAAGCTGCTTTTTGAAAAGCTTTCAGAAGCTTCAGCTGCTTCAAAGTATAGCAGCCAGGTTGTTGTCTGGAACCAACTGCTGCTATCATGTTGCACCAGTATTAAAAATTTTAGCTGGTGGTCAGTTGTTCATATACTTAATTCAAATATTTTATTTTGACCTGTGTGTATGTGTATTCAAATCATCTGTAGATTTATGGTGACCCCATGAATTTCAGAGGGTTTTCTTAGGCAGGGAATATTCAGAGGTGGTTTTACCAGCTCCTTCCTCTGAAATATAGCCTACAGCACTTGGTATTCATTGGCAGTTTCCCATCCAAGTAGTAACTTGGGCTGACTCTGCTTAGCTTCCAAAATCAGATGATGCCTTTAGAGTATGTAGACACACAAACCTTTAAATGAGCTTCAACTTCAAAGGCTCTTCCCCAGGTTCATCCATTTCACTGGGTGGTGACTGGATGGGATCTTTTTGGCAGTGGTTGCAAATATTGCTGACCTTCCAAGACACAGTATCTTGGCACATTTGTTGTCATTTTTGTTCCAGGTGCCTTGTGTATGTGGCCTTTTAATAAGTCTCCTGGTTTTAATTTTGCTTTAACTGCTAGTTTTTGTTTTATTTGTCATATTTTTCACTTCTTAATTTATTTTGTCTATAAATAATGAGGATGAAAATATTTTTAAACTGCAGTTACATTATCTAGACATTATTGGAATTATCTTATAGGAAAAATATTGAAAGAATGACTGCAATTCCATACTGAGAGTCCTTATGTCCTTTCAATATGTGGGACAATTATTTTACCATCATTTTGTTTCATTGTCATTCTACACAGACACCAGTGTGCATACTCAAAAATGTCAGTTTCATTTCAGTGTTTGTACCTCACTTTTCTTTCAAAAAAAAAATCCAAAGGAGGTTACAATAGCAATATTTTCAAATTTAATTCTTAACAATATGAAAACTTGTCCAACAAAGCATCCTTGGTTTGCTTGGGATCTCTCAGTTCTTATATTCTATCTGGAGGTGGTCACACACCATTGGTGATTTGTCATTTCAATCTTATGAGCTGTCATAGCAATATTTTTCTTCTTTTGCACATAATTTAGGATTGTCACGAAATGCTCTGCCTTTCTGTTGGTTCTGCTTGGCCTCCTCTTTGGCATTTCACCAGCCTCCTTATTCATATACTTATCCCATGTGTCATTAAGTTTGACTTCTATTATTTTAGTTGTGTCTATTGCTTTTCTGATTTTTCTGTTTACTAATATACTTTGTCACTATGTATAGCAAGATTGGAAATGACACAGCCCTCCAGATGATGTTGTACTGTGACTCCCAGCATTTCTCTCTCTTACTATGCTGGGTAAGGCTGATGAGAGGCAGTCTGATATCATCTGATGAGGGTGCAAAATTCTCACCTATAGGCATAGTTAGGAATATACTGTAATGTATGATCTGCCACTCATGTAAGAACCCAATAAGCTACTGTGTATATTATACATATCAAAACCCCAGATGGGACAATCTTGCAGTAGTTTTAATGGGGAGCCTCCTTTACATTTTTCCCTCCCAGGTTGGTATGGCACTGCCCCAATCTAATATGGTGCCCTGTCTGTTCCATAGAGCTCTGCCTCCCCCCTTTATAAAACCACCTTTATGTGAAAGGGTGAGGCCTTTGAATGGTTAATTAGAACCCCTTAATAGTTCTGTGGTAGCCGCTACAGGGCTGTGTTTCTCTCCTGAGGAACTGTTCTGGTTGCCTGGCATCCTGTTTGTAGGCTGTTCTGGCACTCTGGATAGCCACACCCTCACAACTCTGTTACACACCTCCATTTCCCTGGTCTGTTGTTTTCATTTTTGAATCATACTGAGGCAAAGAACGCCTAGCAAAGATTGGCTTTTGTTACAAATTCATTTGTAATTGAGTGGACAATAAATGCCTGACTGTTTTTCTTCCCTATTTCAGGACAGGCCACCTGCCTGGAATGTTACAATTCAAAAGGACTACTGTGGGGTTCTTTTTGCTTGATCCAACAAAGATATTACCCTAATCCAAGTTTTGGATTTTGTTTTAGGGTCAACAGGACTTCCTTGGGTTTTTACTTGATAGTTGGCTTTGAGGAGGAAGTACTGATGGTATCTGTTGTTTCTGACTTATGATGACCCTAAGGTGAACCTATCACAGGGTTTTCTGGGGCTGAGAGTATGTGACATTCCCACAGTCACCTAGTGGATTTCCATGGCCGAGCAGGGAATCATACCCTGATCTCCAAAATTGTAGTCCAATGCTCAAAACCACTATCCCATGCTGGCTGTCAATGATATCTGTTAGGATTTGCCAATATCTGTTCCCCATTACAATCCACATGTGTGGTCAGCTTTGCAGCTCCACTGCATTGTGTGGGATTAAGGCTTAGTCCACTTGGATAAATAAGCAATGGGAGGTTGCTACTAGAATATGTATATTTTAGATGGGGATCTGAAACACACAAGAAGTCTAGAGGAAAGTATGAGGGTGAGAACAAGTTGTCTTAGCTGGATGGCAATTATCTAAGTGGCATAAGGTATGGCACAAGGCTGGCTGAAAGCTTGGCCCATTTTTTTTAAATGGACTATAGCATTTTTTGTCAGGAAAAGTCAATTGGCACAGGCTCACAGCCACTTAGAAATGTTTAGTTCACAAAGGCCGTTTCCACACTACACTGTTAGAGTGCTCTTATTCCACTGTCAACATCCTGTGGAATTCTGGGGTTTGTAGTTTACTGAGGTCAGAGAGCTCTCTCACTGAGAATTCTAAATGTTCCTCCGTAAACGGCAAACCCCAGGATCCCATAGGATGTTGAAAGTGGAATAATAGCACTATAACAGAGTAGTGTGGAAATGGCCAAAGGCTCCATTGTGGTATTCATGAACTACTGTAGAAGCTGGTCCCAGCCCAATTCCTGAACACGCAAGCTTCATATTCATAGCCAGATTACATCAAGATGCTACCTGTTACCAGGCCTCTATCTGTTCATTACCGTATCTGACTGTTAAGGCCAGAGCACAGTAATTTGCATGGTGTCTATTGTACACCTTCCTAGGGAAGGTGGATTTGACTAGACTATCCATGCATTAATTTCCTCTTGATGAGTCCACATGATGCACTCTCCTTTTGGCTACCCATGAGAAGTGTTTAAGTAACAACTATTACAAAAACAAAAAAAACCCACCACTTTGGTGTCCAGATTGGTATATGGTTTGAGAAGAATGGACAGGATCTTCTTAGAGCACTGTGCTTGGCATGTTACTTTTTCCTGGGTCATGCAGCAATGGAGATGAAAGGAAGACAAAATCTGCTGGCTCCAAGCAGCCTGTTTTTCTAGTACCTGCTTTCCTTTATGGCCACTGCATTTGTAACTGTGTTTTCCTCCTGCTGTCACCATCTTTGCCAGCATAATTATGCTGCCATATTGTACCAGCAGGATTCTGGTCCATGTGAACCAACTGCTGTGGCTTCCAGTTTATTTTTCACGCACAGTTCAAGGTTTTGATCTATAAACCTAGAATATCTGAAAAGATTGCTTCTTCTTGTGTGAACCTATCAAGAATTTAAGATCTTCAGGGGACACACATACCACTCTGAGACATTAGCTTGATGAGTACATAAAACAGCATTTCTCCATGGCATAACTGAGTATGAAACTCTCTTGCAGTGGAAATCAGGCTGGTACCATCTTTTTTGATTATCTGGCATATAGTCAAATGTAATTAGAAAATGATGTATATTGAAGCAAGTTGTGAACGGGTGAAACTACCATACAAGAACTAGAATGGGTGACTTACCCTGTATCTCAGTCTCAGAAGTAGAGGCTCCACCACACCTAAACTACAGAGATCCTTCACACTCACCACAGATGTTGCAGCTAGTTGGCCCAGGCTTACACATTTTATATTCACTTAACATTTGAACATGCGATGCAAGAGTGATTGTTGCTAACTAAGGAAATAGGTGGAGTTGAGTTATGAAAATCAGATGTTGTGGCTGTTTGAATTTTGAGGTGATACAAGATACATTAGTGGCCATTATAACAGAATTAGAGGTTTACTTCCTTGAGATGTGCTTTGGCCGAAAATTAATCAGCAAAATAACAGTTGGACTATCTGAGAATTAGCAGGAGGCTTCTTCCCTCTCCTCTATCTCCTGTAACTTGTAACAGGAATGATCAGCATCAGCCTGTGACAAAGAAAAATATCCTATGTGAGGGATTCTCAATGCCTGGCTGCTTTGGCAGTCATTCCCAAGCCAAGTTCCTTTACTTGTATTGTGGCATGGAGATCTGACAGAAGAGTGACAGTGGGAATATCCCAAGGGTAGAAGGAGAACTATACATAACTTTCTTCTCTTCCCCAGCCCTCACTAATTCCTTTTAGCTAGCGCTGGGAACCAGGGGGAAATGGGCAACAGGTAAAACTTAACCTCTAAGGACCTCTAATGTCCTGTCTTATTTTAGTGTGTTTTTAGATAGTTTTAAGCCACCTTGAAAACTTCGTTGGTAGGGTGGCTGTAAATATTATTTAATAAATGAATAATAAAAATGGAGTTTACAAAACCGAAGCTCATACTGTAAGAATTCCTTTCTGCACCCCTAGTCCTTGAATCTATGTGGTTTCTTTTTTTTTAATTTTTTAAATTTTTATTAATTATATAACTAAATCACAAATACAAAACAAGAAAAAAAAATTAAACACCATGTGATATACATAATAGTGAATTAAAAAAAAAATATTTTTTTTTCTTTTTCTTTTTTTTCTCTTCTCTTAAGCAATACTAACTTTCATTGTTATTTTGCACCTTTACCCTTAAATTTATAAATCTGTTCAACTATTATAATTACACATTTAATTCAATATTTTTCACATCCCCTTTAATCTATTTCTATTGTTTATTCTTTTAACTTTTTTTTTTTTAAAAAAACATTGACATCACTTATCCTTTTAAATCTATAAATCACAAGTTTGACACACACACCTACTAAGAATTACAAAATATACAACATAAAAGAAAAACAAAACTAAAACTAAAAAATACCCACCCCCCAGAGCCAACTTTTTATTTAATCCACTTTCCAAAATTGCCATTCTTCTTTTGACAGGGTAGTATTACTATCTCTTTTCAGAACTTTATCCAAAAATATTTTCCAAATTTCTTCAAAATCATTCCCTTCAACCAAACCTTTCATAAACCTAATTCTACATGTTAGTTTATCATTAATTGCAATTTTCCACACTTCGTTATACCATTCCTCTATTTGAAATTTTTCATTTGCTTTCCATTTTTTTGCTATTATTAATCTCGCTGCAGTTAACAAATTTGTTATTAATTCTTTCTTTACTTGAGTACACTCAACCTTATCATATATAGATAACAATGCAATATTTGGACATACTGGTATATCTGCTCCTATAATCTCTTTTATCTCTTTAAAAACCTTTTGCCAAAACTCCATTATCTTATTGCAATTCCACCACATATGCATATATGTACCAATTTCTTGACATCCTCTCCAACATAATCTTGAATATTTCTCATCTATTTGATTTAATTTCACTGGAGTCAAGTACCATTTCCACACTAATTTATAATAATTCTCTTTTATTCTTATTGATAATTTTTTTAAATGACGTTGTTTCCAAATTTTTCTCCATTCTTGTATATCTATATTTTGTACTATCTCTTCCTCCCATATTTTTCTAAGAAAATCCTCTTCTTGTTCTTTTGCTAATATTTTATATATTTCACTTGTAATACCTTTTAGTATTTCATTTTCTTGCATATTTTCTCTTTGAATAATAATTTGTTCAAATTTAGTATATTCTTTAAAATCCTTAACATATCTTTTCATACTCTTTGTCCATTGCTCTAATTGTATATAATTAAACCAGGATATTTTAGTTTCCTGCAATCTCTCTTTCATTCTATCTTTATTTATCATTATTTTCATCCATTCTTTTAATCTATAAATTTTTTGTTTTTTTATTTCTTTCTCTATTATTTCTCTTAAATTTATTGGAAATTTTTCCATCATCACTATCGGAGTTAATATTGATATATTCGGTATTAATTTTCTTTTATTTTTTTTCCATATTTCTATTATATTTTTTATAAAAGGATTTTCTATCTTCTCCATTTCTTTCTTTGAAAAATTCCTAAAAAATATATTTTCTAATTTTGTCTCAATATTCATATCTTCTATCTCTAACCAATCTAAATCACCCTTTCCTGAAACCCCCTCTATGATATATCTCAATTGATTTGCATAATAATACCATTTTAAATTTGGAAGTCCCAGGCCACCTTCTTTTTGACTTTTATACCAATATTTCTTGTTAATCCTCGATTTTTTATTTCCATTACAAAAATTATTTAATATCTTTTGCCACTCCTTTAATTCTTCCTCTGATATTTTTATTGGTAGCATTCTAAACAAAAAGTTAATTTTAGGTAAAATTTTCATTTTTACCACTGCTATTCTACCAAACCACGATAGCTTTATATTTTTGTAGTCCTCTAATTTCCTTTTTGTTTCTAATCTTAATTTCTTGAAATTTTTTTCCTGTAATTCTTGTAAATTTTTTGTAATCTCTATTCCTAAATATTTAATTGATTCTTTTATTTTAAGTAATCCTCTTTTACTACTTATAAATTTTTGTACTTCTTCTTTAGTATAATTAAATAACATTATTTCTGATTTGGCCCAATTTATTTCTAATCCCGTCTTCTCCCCAAACTCTATTAAATGTTTATCTATCCTATCTATCTTTTCATTTGGATCCTTAATTGTCAACAATGTGTCATCTGCAAATAAGCTTATTTTATTTTTTTCCTTAACTCCAATTCCTTCCAAATTCTCATCATTTCTTATCACATTCGCTAACATTTCTATAACTATTGCAAATAAAACTGGAGATAATGGACATCCTTGTCTCGTTCCTCTTGTTATTTGAATCTGTTCTGTAAATCCATCATTTACCATCACTACAGATGTATTATGTGAATACAATTGATTTATTAACCCTTTAAATCTCTCTCCTAATCCTATTTTATTTAAAATTGTTTTTAATGCCGGCCATTCCACACAATCAAAGGCTTTAAATATATCTAGGGCTAAAATTCCAGCTTTTTGTTTATCTCTGTCCATTATATTTATTTTATTTATCGTTTTCCCTATTAAATTTGCCATCTGTCTTCCTTGAATAAAACCACATTGATCTTTATGTATATACTTATAAATAAATTTATTTAACCTCTTCGCCATTATTGCTGTCAAGATTTTTGCATCTTGATTTATTAAAGATATTGGTCTATAAGAACCTGGATCCATAGGATCCTTATTTGGTTTTAAAATTAATATTATTAATGACTGCTTCCATGATAATGGAATTTTTTCACCCCTCAATATACTATTATATAACACTTTTAGTTTAGGAATTAAACCTTTTTTAAATGTTTTATAATATTCTGGACCTAGTCCATCCAATCCTGGTGATTTTCCTCCTTTTAAATTATTTATTACTTCTTCTATTTCCTCTTCTGATATCATTTCTTCCATCAATCCTTTATCTTGTTCTGTTAATCTTACTTTCCAATTTTCATTAATATACTCCTCTATGTTCTCTAAAGATTTATCTTCTGCTGAATACAATTCTCGAAAAAATTCCTCAAATATTTTTAATTTCTCTTTCATCAACCTTTTTTCTTTACCAAATTTATCTTTAACTACGCCAATCATATTTCTAGTTTTTTTTGATTGTACTGATTTAGCCAGCATTTTAGAATTTTTATTACTATATTCAAAGTATTCCCTTTCCAAGTATATTAGATTTTTCTGAACTTCGTCCATTTCTATCTTTTCTAATTCATCTCTTTTTGCTTGTAATATTATTAATTTCTGTTTAGTTCTATCTATTATATAATCATTCTCTAGTTCCTTTATTTCTTTTTCTAATTTTAATTTTTTTTCTCCTAATTGTCTCTTTAATTTGCTTGATTCTTTAATGCATAATCCTCTTACCACTGCCTTCATTGTATCCCACAATACATCTTGTGTTACTTCCTTATTGTTTATATCCCAAATTTCTTGCCACTCCTTCTCTATTTTATTTACTATCTCCTTATAATTAAATAACTTAGTATCCAGTCTCCACCTTTTTGCTTCTCTATAATTCCTTTTCATAGTTATATCCAAGTTCATCAGAGCATGATCTGTCACTTTTATTGTTTCAATTTCTGTATTTATTAATCTAGGTATCATATTCTTTGAAGCAAAAATATAATCTATTCTTGAGTAATTTTTATGAACTGATGAATAATACGTATATTTCTTTTCTTCACCCTTTATTAGCCTCCAAACATCTATCAGTTCATTTCTACTCACTAATTTATTCAAAATTGTTATATTATTATATCTATCTCTAATTGATGGATCTGATTTATCTTTCCATCTATCCATCACCATATTAAAATCACCTGCGATTATTGTATAGTCTCCTTTCATTTTTTTGATCTTATTAAATATTTCTTCATAAAACTCTTTTTGCTTTTCATTAGGTGCGTAAATATTCATTATGACATATGTTTCTCCATCTATTTCACCTTGTATAATTACATATCTACCTTTTTCATCTAACTCCACACTTGTTACAATGAAATTGCATCTTTTGGAAATTATTATTGCAACTCCTCTTGATTTGGATGTACCAAATGCTTCCTCATAAATGGCTACCCAGTTCAATCTAAGCTCATTTTTTTTATCTCTTTTTCCATGTGTTTCTTGTAAAAAAATTATATCGGCCTTATCTTTTTTTAATATCGATTCTATCCTTTTTCTCTTTATTATTGACCCCAAACCTTTCACATTCAATGTTGATATTCTCAATCTATTCTCCATTTTTCATATTTTGAATTTTCTAATCCCACTCCCCATTGGCTCTTTAATGTGATGGTGCTCCCCTTCCCCTTCCCTTCCCCCCTCCCACTCCCCTCCCCCTTCCCGCCCTCCCCTCCCCTCCCCACACAAACATTTATCCCCCCTCTTCCTCCAAAGCGCTTCTGCCTTGGAAACGACCAGCCATGGTCCTGGGGGGGGGTGTGAAGGTATGCCAACTCCCGGCATAGAGACCAATACCCTCTCCCGATTTATTTTCTTTCCCATATTTTTTTTCCCTCTCTTCCCCCTCCCTTCCCTCTCTCTACCCTCTTGCTTTATATATATATAAGTCTATCTCTATGCATTTATAATCTATAAGAATATATTTTACACAGTAGTCATCTACCCTTCTCCTACTCTATGAAGTTCTCTTTCTTCTTCTTCTGTTATATCATATTGTTTCTTCCAGTCCTCCTCAGCCTCTGTCCTTTCGTTTATCTCCCGAAGTCTTCTTCTTTGCTCCTCCTGTTGCTCCTCCCGCTGCTCCTTCTTCAGTTGCTCCTCCCACTGCTCCTTCTTCCGCTCCTCCAACCGCACCTTCCTCTTCCTTTTCCTCTTGCTGGATCAGTTTCAGTTCTCTCAGGAGTTGCAATCCTTGTTCAAGAGAATTTATTCTGTGGTATTTGCCAGCATATTGGAATTTCAGAAAGATGGGATATCCCCAACTGTATCTTATCCCAGCTCTCTGTAGAACTATGATGCAGGGTTTCATTTCCCTTCTCCAATTTATTGTTTCGCGACATAAGTCATTATAAATTTCCACTGTGTTATCTCGATACTTCAATATTCCTGGATTCTTTCTAACAGCTCTCATCAAATCATCTTTCTTGTTGAAATTCGCAATTCTCATTATAATATCTCTGGGTATTATTCCTCTTCTTGCAGCTGACACACGATGAATTCTCTCTATGTCATAATCTTCCCATAAAATCTCAGGAACAATGCTTTTTAGCCATTTTAAAACTTCCTCTTTCAAGGATTTTTGACTTTGTTGTGGCTGCTCTGCGAATCCACGAATCCTCACATTGTTTCTTCTGTTCTGGTCTTGGAGCTGGATAATTTGTCTCTCTAACAAAGAAATCCTGCCATCATGTTGTGCTAGTCTGGTCTGCTGATTCCCTTGGGTTTTTTTTATATCATCCACTTTAAGGTCCAATGCTTTTAACTCCTGTGAGATTTTTTCCTGCAATTGCCCCATTTCTGCCCTTATATTAGATGTTATTGTAGTAACAAGAGCTTGATTAGACTCTGTAATAAGCTTGTGTATAAAAGTTTTTATCTCTTCATTAGCTCCGTTCGCAGCTTTCTTCGCCGCCATTTTAATGACTTTTTCGTCTCCGTTAGAGTTTAAGTTTATATTTTCAAAATCTCTAACTAGACGATTATATGTTTTATCTGTTGCTGTAGGTCGCTTCCAAACAGGGTGTTTATAGACCTTTTTTTTAGGCGGCATATATCTCAAGGACCACAAAGGGGAAAAAAAAAAACTGTTTTGCTTTCAGTCCGTTTCAACAGTTATTTGCAGTTTAAGCAGAGTCTTTTATTTTCCCTCCAGTTGGAGAAGAATCGAAACCAATCCACTATCTTATCTTACATTCTTTCCCACATTATTCAATTAATTACTCACATTCTTTCTTTGTTTTGAAAAAGGCTTCTGAAATTATTTTATAATCATCTGTTCCGGGAGTCGAATATTTAGCCTCTCTCTGCCATCGTAGTTGGCTCCTCCCCCGAATCTATGTGGTTTCTAGCTGATGAATATCGAGGACTTTTTCAGCTGAACAATGATCATTCACGTTTCTCCTCTGTATTTTCTTTTATCAGCTCTTAAGAAATGTGACTTCTGTGATTTTAAATGCTTAAGTGAGTTGTTGAATAAACCTAACCTGTGGCGTCTGTAAGACATTGCTGCTGTGTACAGTGCTATGGTGCAAACCAGTAGCAGCTTGTGGCTCCCATATCAGTGGGACAGTGAATCAATCTGCTTCAGGGATTGGTTAAATTCAAAGGATCTATCCAGAGTGCTGAACCAATCCTTTAAAGCCTGGATTAAACTCTGAACTGGACTCACTGCTTCTCTGACGTGGTAGGCTCTGTTGCCCATTAGTAAAAGCAGTTGCACATTCTCAGAGGATGTATGAGTGCAGTCACTAGCAGCCAGTATTCTTCAAGCATGTGCATGTAGCCCCTTCTCACACTTTGGATTTGGCAGGTGGAGAGATAATTGACTATTGTGCAATGCATGAATGCAAAGCCGTGGCACCTGCCGTGAGCCAGCATAACCAAACTGGATCAGACTGGATATGTGGGGTATATTTATGTAAAAAGTACATAGTGTCTTGGTTCTTCTAATTAGTAAACTGACTTGCCTGATACTTGGCCCTCAGCAATTTGGAACATGAGGAGTCAGGAAATTTGGGGAAGTTTCATCATGTTGAAACCTCTCTGCAAGACCACTTGAAGAGGCATGTTTATAGTGGTTCTTCTGGGAGAGAAGCAGGTAATCTCTTTTAATCAGATGGATTTTTCTTGGCCTGATGCAGCTTTCAAATACTGAAAAATTCTAGCAAGGAGAATTAAAATAGCAAGAGCCTTGAAGGAAGAAATGGCAGTTAGAAACCTTCTCTTTGGTTTCAAACCTGGTATATCAGAATTGTATTTAAGTTGTAATACCTTGTTTAGAGCTGCTTCATGCCAAAATTTTCTCTCTCATGGTGACCACTGACAGCTTGTCTTTTTTTATACATAAACTATTTATATTCAACAATAGTTTCAGCCTTTATATGAGACTTACGTTGACTATGCCCATATATCACAAGAAACCATTGCGCAGATTGCTGAAAGAATTTTGACATAGTGATCAGTCTACTAATTATGGCTTTTAGAAAGCCACAAAACACAATTTAAGCCTATGGTTTGCTTTTGGCTTCCAAGTTCTGGTTTGTTTGTCTTAAAAGTGTGGTTTTTCATGAACTGCCCATGTTGGAACAGGAGTTGAGAAAAGGGGCGGTAAAGAAACAAGCAAACTATGGGAAAGACAAGGTGTACTTTGTTCTGTTGTCATGAATTCTGTGGCTTTAGTTTAAAAAAAACACGATTAATGGAAAGCATGACTCAACATACTACATGAGCATACCTGATGTTTCCTGTTTTTTAAGGAAGACATGATACTTGATTTACTCGCCGTATAAGTTTTGTTTGCTTACTTGTTAATATATTTTTTTAAGTGCCCCAACTTGAGCTTTCTTTACTGCCCTCTGTAACCTTTATCAGAATGTGCTCATATAAGGTTTCAGGATTTAAAATTTACTTGTTGTCTAATTGGTGCTAGTATTAATTTTTCTTAATAAAATATGTTGAAAATACTTCTACTCACAGGAATTGTCTATAGTGCTGTGCTTTGATATTGGATTGCTTTGTCCTATTGTGAATGAAAGCAAAACCAATATGTTTCACTGTTAAAATTATATTGTTCTAGTAATTCTTGTTTTGGTGCCTATGTAGATGCCAATTTCTGTATTTTACTTGCAGAAGTTTTGTACTAATGGTTGTTCTAAAGTAAATTCTCTACGGTAAAGTCTTGCTTAAATAGTTAACTATTTCACTGAGACTTACTGTCTGGTTAGTGCACATGGAATTGCAGCTTTAGACTTGCAGCATGCTCCAAGAAAATATTCCTTTAAATAATGCTGTTAGATGACTTACTGTGGTTTCCGTTGTTTACATGGGAGAAATGGGGTTGAAAAACAGTGACTCGCTGAAGCCCGCCCAGCAGACCAATAGGTTTGCTGAAATAGGTTCTAGTGAAAGCCTGGAAAGTCACTTTTTAAAAAGTATCTAGAAACACTTATATGGTTATTATCTGCTATATAAAAGTCAAAGTTTCTGAGTGAGTTTGTCAGTTTGTCTGTTTGTGTCAGGCAGGCGAAGACTTCATACGTTCGGTTGGCTGTGAAGATTCTATGGAATCCTGGAATTGGCAGTTCAGGGAGGGGCCTTTAGAATTCTCAGCCAGAGCGCTCAGGCTGGTTGCTATGGGGATGAGGCATAGCAGCAAGAAGGAGGGCAGTGTATTCTCTCAGGATACCAAACTCAATATGTCAACAACTCTGAATAAACTCTGAATTGGGGAATATGGGGAAAAGTTACAGGTACTGGACAAGGCAGTTTGGGAAATTGTGTGTATTTCAACAGCACCTAATTCCCAACGTAAGGTAAGGTCATTCCTAAGGTACTTCTAACAAGTATTGCCTATGCGAAAATAAAATCCTGGGCAACATCAGATTAATACACTAGTCTAATATATAAAAGTCAAACCTCTGTCTGTTAATAACATAATGTTTGTTAATAATATAACATAATGGATTGGGGAATATGGGGGAAATTTATGGGTACTTGGCAAGACAGTTTGGGGAATTAGACACAGGATCTCAAATCTTTCTAACAAGTGTGAGAAAATAAAGTCCTGGGCAATGCCAGGTATGTACGCTAGTTATTTATATTATTATATTTATTTATATCCCATATTTTTCCTTATTCAGAGACCAAGGTAGCTTCCAACAAATTAAAACATAGTTAAAAGTTCACAAAAATAAAAAAAATTAAAAAGTGATTATAAATTATCAAAAAATTAAAATCAGTTAAAAGCATGAACCATTTAAACAACAACAGCAGAACGAAATAACAGAAAATCCAGCACCCTACACACTGCCTGTCTCAGCTAAACAATCAATTCTGAAAGGCTTGTTGAGACAAGCCTGCCTTCACTTGTTTATGGAAAGAGGGTAGGTAGAGCTCCAGTCTAACTTCTCTGGGAAGGGAGTTCCAGAGCCTTGGGACAGCCCCTCAAAGAGCCCTTTCCCATATTCCTACCGGGTGTACAAGATTCCTCAGTAGATTGTAAAATACATGCAGCTTCATAAGGGAAAACACAGTACTTCACATTAATATACCTGCAGTTCATTAACTTTTGTATTTTTATATCATTTCACCTTATAACACTTCAACATTTGTCACCACATTAATAATTCATATTGTTAAACTCAACCATTTCATTTAACTAAACTGAAATCATCAAACTTTATCAAAGTAATACATAATTGAAAAAACCTTGCTTGTTCCTCTTCATCCTTACCACATTCATTGTTATTAAATATTTGACGTGTAAAGGATCTCTCTTGCTCCAGAGAACACACTCTAAAGTGCAGAGTAGTTTATTCAAAGGATAGCCATGGGTATCAATAGCACACTTCCACAGAAGTTGCCAGAACTGAATTATACAGCAGCACTACATTTTCTTATAAACAACTATTACAAATTCATGCATGCTAAGCTTTCATTGGTTAGTATAGCATTGCATTTTCTTTCCTAAGCTGGTTCCTTTCCCAGATTTTCCAAATTTTGAGTGGCGGATTACTCTCTCCTAGTCTTCTCCGTTATGCGGAGTTGTTATGCCAACAACTCTCCATTCTCATAATACACTTCATACTCTGTACACTCCTGTTTGTGGTCTGAAGTCAAAACATCATAATCACTGTTGTCAGTAGAACACTTCCGTTTTTAATATTCCCTTTCAGGGTCAAAAGGGAATCTACAATTTATAATTTAACTTATCTTTATGTTTGGCAAACAATGATCTCATCATAAAGAACTGAAATATTCCTAACTTCATCAGCTGTATTTTCTTTCTACTTCTCAGCTCAGTGATAATACAATTGCAGTTTACATGTGAAACCTGTATAGAATTATATAACCATAGCAAAGAGAGTAACTGATTTAACAAAGTCCAGTATGCATGATGGGAGTTCCAGTAAATCTTCTGTGTAATCACAACTTCTGTCTATATGACCAGTTCTATATTTTGCATGGTAGTCTCTCCAGTACACAACATTGATGACCGTAGCAAGTAGGGCTTGTCTATTCTTTGAAGATAGACTCTTCTCCCTGGATTGATGTCTTAATGGTGTATAATTGGGAGCGGTCTCGATGGTATGTTGATGCTATTTCATCTAGCTGTGTTTCTTCCCACTGCTAACATTTTCTTCATCTTTGTTTTGTTTCTCACTACAGTCACTATTTTGTATTTTGTTTGCTTTGTCAAGAAAATTTGTCGTCTTATAAACACAATTTGTAGCAAGTTTCCAAAATCTCCTCTTTAGGAATTGACACACAAACTGTGACTATGTCTCCTTTAGCTTTAATGTTCTCTTAAAATCTGTGTTTTGTTGAGGCTTTCAAAGAAGTAGCTATATTAGTCTCTTGCAGCATAAAAAGGAGAATGGGATGAAGAGATTTTAAAAAAGAAACCTTTGAGACCGACAAGGTTTTTTTAGCATGAGCTTTCGTGAATATATAAACCTGCGTCTTCATATATAGGGAAGAGGGAAGTCCATTCTCTTTTTTTTCCTACTTCTTTTTTTTCTTTTCTTTCTTTGTCTTGACTTTTTAAATTTCTAATTCTTGTGTTTCATGTTTTCTTTATATTGCTTTTTCCTGTTCTTTTATGTAAATGTAGTTCTTCTTCGTGGTCTCTGTGCCTCACACATTAGGAGCTTTCACGCCTGCGCAATAGCGTTCGGAAACTTCTAGAGCTTGTTCGCTTGGCGGGAACCCCTCCCCCACGCCGGTACTGCGCATGCTCCTCCCGCCGAGCAACGGTCTCTCCTCAGTTCTTTTTTGTCCGCCATTGCGTACGGAAGGTTCTTTGGCTTGTTCCTCGCATCTCTTCTGCTTGGTTGGTTTTCTCGGTTTTTTCGGACTGTTTTTTCGACCCTCCTTCTCGGATTCTCCTTCGGACTTGGTAAATTCGGACCTTCTCCGCTTTTTCTGCTTCGTCGGTCATCTTATGTCCGTGTTGTTTAAAAAGTGCGTTTTGTGTGGGCGTAAGGTCGCTCTTTCGGACGGCCATAAAGAGTGCCTCTTCTGCTTGGGTGAGACCCACAACACCCGAACTTGCCCAAGTTGCCGAGAGTTTACCACTCAAACTCTCCGGAATCGGTCTTCCAGGCTCAAATCCTTCTGTTGGGAGCAGTCTCTGAGGGCAATAGAGGAGACCACACACTCCAAGATGGCCGACAAGGGAGCGACCACGCCATCGACGGTATCGGCGGCTGCCATACCGTCTACTTCGTCAGCATCGGGCTCGGTGCCAACGTTGAGGATGCCCATCTCCGTGCTACCGAGGATCCCGAAACTGTCGGCGGCTGCCAAGTCAGGGAAAGGATCCTCGATGACTGCAAAGACTGAGCCTCACTCCAAGGTGACCTCTCAGAAGAAACGCCCTGCTCCGGACGGAGACAAGGGAAAGGAGAAGGACAAGGAGAAGAAGAAGAAAAGGAAGGAAAAGAGGCGCTCCCCGGCTGGGGAAGCTCGCCTTCCTACTCCACCTCCGACTCTTGAGAAGCCATCAAAAGGGCGAGGCGAGCCCATCGATCTCTCGGATGACGAGAGCGAGGACGTTCCCCAAGAACGCCCGGACTCGCCGGTTGAAGAACCTCCAACCCTGGTGGAGGAACAACACCACCGCCCTTCGAGCCGTCGCAGGTTGGCTGACCCGCCGCAGAAGGCACCCGAGCGTGCCTCAGCGTCCCCTGGACAGCGCTCCCTCTCAGCTAGATCTCGGTGTCAGTGCCAGGCGGTGGTCAGGCAGAGGCAAGGGAGCTGGTTAGAGGTGCAGGGCTTTAATGCAGTCAAAACTCAAAAGTACAAAGCAAGCAGGCTTCTACACAGTCTTAACAGAAATAGTCCTTAATGCAGGCAGGGCTTCTACTCAGTCTTAACAGAAATAAACACAGGCTGTTAAAGTACATAAGGCAGGTTACGTCAACAAGGCGAACAGGAGGACTGGTCTCAAGTGCGGGCAGGAACAAGGCACGGACAGCAGGACCACGGTTGACCGACGGTTGTTGCTCCATGCCTTCCCCAGCCCGGCGCCTGCCTCAAATAGCCCTCCAAGCCAGGCGCCGGCCAATCAGGCGTGGCCATGTGACTGCCCTCCAAGCCAGGCGCCAGCCAATCAGGCGTGGCCATGTGGCTGAGGGCTCGAAGCTGTGCTGTGTCTCACAGCTGCGAGCTCTCTGCCCGTCGCCTCCTCTCCAGCAGGCGTCGAGACCGGCGAACAGCCTCCTTGGCCTGCCGCCGCTGCTGGAAAGGAGGAGGCGAGGCGAAGGCATCAGCCTCCTCCGAATCGGGGCTGCAGGCAGACTCCCAGGCCTCCCACGGATCGGGGCCGCGGGTGGGCGGAGCCCCAGGAGCAGGCCCGGGTCCTGCCCACCCCAGCGGGCCGGCCGACGTCGAGGGATCTGAGCCTGCAACCTCGAGGTAAGTGGCTCCAGGCCCGGCAGCCTTTCCCGTGGCCGGCAGGCCCGCACCGTCGGCCGCGGCGGCCTCCGCGCAGGCCCCGTCGGCCGCGGCGGCCTCCAAGTAGGCCCCATCGTCCGCGGCGGCCTCCACGCCATCCGCCGCCGCTTCAGTGGCGGCCTCAGGGGCAGCAACAGGCCCAGCCGGGCCCGTGCCCCTGACACTCGGTCACGCTCCTCGGAGCTGCTACAGAGATCTCCACCTCCGCAGGAGACACGGGAAAATCAACCCCGCTCTTCTGCCTCCCGGTATACCTCTGCGTCGTACGTCGCAAGGTACGCTAGAGAATCGGAGTGGAGAGAGCGCCCAGCGTCTTACAGATCACACTCTCCATCGTACCGGGATCGGTATCACCGTGATCCGAGACGCTGGGAGACCTTCCGGAGGTCCCAGTCACCTGAGCGAGAACACCGTCGGTCTCGCTCACTGGAGAGGGAGGAACGTCGATACCGCAGATACCGGAGCCGCTCACCAGCCGATTGTCGCTGAACTGATCGGTCTTTCAGCTGCTCCCCCTCTCCACGTTACCGCAGAGCGAGGGAACCTTCACCACGGTACCGTGCGGTATCGCCTCCGCCCAGGGTCACGTCTACCGCAACGTGCCCTGTGGAATCGGTTACAACTAAGCAGGCGATGATTACAACAGCCTGCCAGACCACGCCCGTCACCACATAAAAGGTGAAATCAGTGGTCACCCCACCGAAGCGTGAAACTCCCATTACAACCTCTACTACCATGGACATGGCGAAAACATCTCAGCCTGTGACCTCGCGGAAGCAGCAGGAGCGGGTGCAACGAGACGAGTCACCGTCCTCCGACTCCTATGACTCGAGCGCCGAATCGGAGGCTTCAGCTGCGGCTTCACAGGAGTCACCTCCACTTGGCTTCGGAGAACCGATACCTGATCAGCACCGGAGTATGTACAACAATTCTCCGCGATGCTGCTCTGAATGGCCACAACCCTGGGGCTTAAAATAGCCAATGTAGAGCCGGAGGATGATGACCCGGTCTTTTCCATGGTAGAGGGAAGACAACCCGCTACCGCCCTGTTGCCCCTTCTTCCTCGAAGGTCGTGAGGTCGGCATGGGACAGACCAGCATCGGCGCAACCGATACCACAGAGGTTGGAACATCTCTACCGGGTACAGAAAGATAATCCTGGGTATCTTTTCAGCCACCCGGTACCGAACTCTGTTGTTGTGAAGTCTGCCCAAACAAAGGGGAGCGGCAGGCCACATACCACCCCACCGGACAAGGAAGGCCGTAAACTCGACGCCTATGCCAGGAGGTTCTACTCCGCCGCCTCTTTACACATCAGGCTGTCCAACACGCAGGCATGCCTCACGGCATACCTGCGTAAGGTCCTCGACCGTTTAGCCCTGGCCATAGAATCGGTACCGGAGGATATCCACCAGGCCACTGCTCTCATCTTCAACGAGGCAGTGGCTATTTCCAGACAACAGATTGTGTCTTCCCGGCACGCTGTGGAGATCGCGTCCAGGGTCATGGCTGGATCTGTCGGCTTGCGCCGCCATGCATGGCTACGGCCATGCGACATACAAGAGGACAGCTGAAGGAGGATCGAAGACCTTCCCTTCGATGGGGAAGGCCTGTTCAACGCTTCCACCGATGAGACCTTGGATAATCTGGTGAAAGCGAGACTGACGGCAAAGAAAATCGGTCTACACCTGACCACGCAGAGCCGCAGGCCTCCTACCTATCGCCAGTCCTGGAGAAGGTCATCAACCTCCTCTTTCCAGAGGTCTGCTCAGTCTGGCCATTCAAGACCTTCCCCGGGGTCGTCAGCAAAACGTCCTTTTAGGCGGCGCCCAGCCTCCTCAAAGAAGTCCTCTTCGGACACAAAATCGAGGTTTTGACCTGTTTCTCAGGCCGTCTCAACAACCTTTCTTCAGCCTCCCTACAGCCCTCAGAGACCGACCGACCTTAGCTCAACACCTGTCGGAGTGGCAACTCGTCACTACGAACTCTTGGGTTCTTTCCATCGTCCGTCTTGGCTACGCCATCGAGTTTCAAGATATTCCACCTCGAGGCGTCTACTACTCCACTCCGGCCAGCTCGGTCCTCTTGTAAGAGATCCAGTCCCTGCTCCAGAAAGGAGCAGTCGAACAGCTCCCGTCGGCAGCCAGCACTATCGGCTTCTTCTCCCGGTACTTCACGGTACCGAAACCCGACGGGTCTCTTCAACCAATTCTCGACCTCAGAGGGGTGAACAAGTACATCCGCCTCAAGAAGTTCAAGATGGTCACGCTACCGTCAATCTTGCCTTTTCTCCGTCGAGGCGACTGGTTCGCCTCCATCGATCTCCGAGACGCCTACTTCCACATCGCCATTCGCCCGCAGCACAGACGATACCTCCGCTTCTCAGTCAACGACACCTGCTACCAGTACAAGGTGCTGCCGTTCGGGCTCTCGACCGCCCCCAGGGTCTTCACCAAATGCATGGCCCCGGTGGTATCATTTCTGCGGACAAAGGGCACCTCCATTTACCCTTACCTGGACGGTTGGTTGTTGGTGGCGTCCTGCAAACAAAGACTTTACGACGACGTTCACATGACTTTGACGCTCCTTACTCGTCTCAGGCTCCAGGTCAACCCAAAGAAGTCTCACCTCGAGCCGGTGAGGACGTTGGACTTCATCGGTGCCACCCTGGACTCTATGTCTGCCAGGGCATACCTGCCGGAGACCCGAGCACAGACCTTAATTCATGCCGCCACTCACGCATATGCCACCTCCACCTTGTCCGCGAGAAGAATCCAACAATTGTTGGGCTACATGTCTTCGGCAACTGCTGTCACTTATCTCGCCAGACTGAGAGCAAGGCCTCTTCAACATTGGTTCGTCCGCACGTTCGATCCCCTGCGAGACGACCAAAGCATCCGATTGCAGATGCCGAAAGAGGTCCGCTCGTCCCTACGATGGTGGCACTCACGCGACAACCTGCTGTCCAGGATGCCTTTCCGAGAGCCAACACCGAAGGTGACGATAACGACCGACGCCTCTCTCTACGGATGGGGGGCTCACTGCACCGATCTCAAAGTCCGCGACAGATGGTGCAGTGCCGAGACAGCTCTCCACATCAACACCCTCGAGCTGCTCGCCATCTCGAAAGCGCTGCGAGCGTTTCGCCACGTCATCGCCGGTCGCACACTCCTAGTCCTGACAGACAACACGACAGCTGTCTGTTACGTCAACAGACAAGGCAGAACTCATTCCACAACCCTGCTGAACATCGCCCTCGATCTGCGGAACTGGTGCGTCCAACTAAAAATACACCCTGTAGCGGTTCACCTGGCCGGGCAGGAGAACACCACAGCGGACACCCTCAGCAGGGACACCTCATCGCATCACGAATGGTCCCTCTCCAAAGAAGCCTTCGGTCTGATCCGAGGCCGATGGGGCAAACCAACAGTCGACCTCTTCGCGACCAGGGAAAACGCGAAGTGCAGCCGATTCTGTTCGAGAGCAGGCCACAACCGGGCCTCCATCGGGGACGCCTCCCAGTTTCCGTGGACCGGAGAACTCCTGTATGCGTTCTCGCCGTTCCCGCTGCTCGGCTGGACGATATCGAAGATCCTTGCCGACCGAGCCGACGCGATCCTGGTGGCCCCATATTGACCGAGGCAGCATTGGTTCTCATCCCTGCTCTGAGCCGCACGAGGCGACCTACTCCGGCTACCACCGACGCCAGGCTTGCTCTCCCACTCCAACGGCCGCGTCCTCCATCCAGACCTGCCGCGCCTGGCCCTCCATGCCTGGAGGATATTGCACTAGATGACCCCGTGCTCGGTAACGTCCTGATCGTGGCCAGGAAAGAATCCACCCGTCGCAACTACCAAGACAAGTGGCAACGTTTTTTGGCCTTCGCTGACGAGAGAAGTGAACCGGTATCGCCAACTGGGCTCTCCACTGTCCTCCACTTCTTACTTCACCTCCGACAGCAAGGACTGGCCTTTCCATCCTTGAAGGTGTATCTCTTCACAATCGTGGCATATCAACCGCCACGATCCTCAGCATCAGCCTTCTTCAGGGATGATACCATCAAACGGTTCCTGAAGGGATTACAACACCTCTACCCACCGGTATCGCCGCTGCTACCGCCGTGGTCCCTCTCGCTGGTGCTATCGCAGTTAACGAAGCCGCCCTTTGAGCCAATGGCAACCTCTGATGACAGGCTGCTCACCTTAAAGACTGCCTTCCTGGTGGCTGTCACCTCAGCAAGACGAGCAGGTGAGATAACAGCTCTTCGAATGGATGAGCCCTTCCTTGTCTTTCACAGGGACAAGGTGGTCCTCAGACCTGACATCTCATTCCTGCCGAAGGTGGTGTCCAGCTTCCATCTCAACCAGGACATCATCCTGCCTGCCTTCTTCCCGGACCCGATGATACCGCTGGAGCGGTCCCTTCACTCCCTGGACGTGTGTTGGGCCCTTGCCTTTTACAAGGATAGGCCTGCTCCCTTCCGACAGACACCGCTTCTCTTCGTGTGTTACGGACGACGTCGGAGGGGCCACAAGTTGTCCACCCAGCGCTTCTCCAAGTGGGTGGTACAGACTATACAGCTGGCGTACAAGCTCGCGAGGAAGCCTCTGCCAGCCCTTCTTCGAGCCCACTCCACCAGAGCTGTGGCAACTTCTGCGGCCCTCCTGCGCAGAGTAGACCTGCACGAACTCTGCCGTGTGGCGACCTGGTCCCAGCCATCAACCTTCGTCCGCCACTACAGGCTCGATTGCCGGTCTCGCAGAGATGCTCGGTTTGGACCTGTGGTTTTGGCTTCCGTGCTCTAGGACCTGACCCGCCATCCAACCGGTAAGCTACACAGTCTCCTAATGTGTGAGGCACAGAGACCACGAAGAAGAAGAACAGGTTGCTTACCTGTAACTGTGGTTCTTCGAGTGGTCATCTGTGCCCTCACACATACCCGCCCTTCCATCCCCTCTTTCTCAGGTCCCTGTAGGTTCTACGGCGGACGACAGAACTGAGGAGAGACCGTTGCTCGGCGGGAGGAGCATGCACAGTACCGGCGTGGGGGAGGGGTTCCCGCCAAGAAAACAAGCTCTAGAAGTTTCCGAACGCTATCGTGCAGGCGCGAAAGCTCCTAATGTGTGAGGACACAGATGACCACTCGAAGAACCACAGTTACAGGTAAGCAACCTGTTCATTTTTATTGTTTTTAGACTCTATTAATAACGTGGGGGTTTTTTTTAAATGCATAAGTCAGATCCAGAATCCGTCAGAGCTGCTATCTTCTTCCTATTTAGTGACACTTTCTCTAAAACTAAAATCCATCTCTGAAGTTGAGGTGACTAACATATAATCTTGTAAAGTTCCTCAGGTTACAGTGTCCACATTCTTCTGGTTGGTTCTGTTTCCTTGGTAACTCCATTGAGTTCCAACCTGCCCTGATCAGAGATGGTGAACTGTCTGCCCCTTCAGACTGAATCCTCCTGTTAGTAACAGTGGGCAGGTTTCCCTGGAGCACAGCGCAGCCTCATGCACCAGCAGGAGATTCAAAAAGAAAAAAAGTCTTTTATTCAGCCCAGGCTGAAACCAAGAGATGTCCATCCCAAATCAGACATGCAGAAGAAAGAAAGGCATACACAATTACACTTCCCATAAAAAACGGAATTAGCATACTAAGTTACACATCTCCTCCTACGTGTCAGGATATGCACTTTGGCCCTGTCATGTAGTACCGCCCAATGCATCAGCCATTTAACACCTATCTGTTCTTTATTCAAAGTGGGGACAGCTTGCATTCCTTAATGGTGCGGGAGGGGGAGCCTGGCACTTTGTTATCTGTAATATACATTCCATTCTCCACATCTCAGTTGCCTCTCAAGGTGGACATACTAATTTCAGGGCGCCTCTGTTAATAACAGAGCAGCCTAGTAACTCAAAGGGAACTGTGAGAGACTCTCCAGAGACCTGGTCTTAATTCCTTTATATGATTTGATGCCACTCTAAATCCCATCATTCTCAGGCTTCCAGACTTCTCTATCAATCCCCTCCTTCGGAGCTTAAGAAGTGCAAGGAAACTTTCTTGCATCATAAGTACCACCTCTCTTAAGATTCTTCATGGACATGAAGAGCTTCACTTTTTTTTTTTCCTGGTTCTTCTGAGCCCACTAGCAAGTAACACCATCATCTTGTTGTTATTTATGCAATTTCAACAATAGGACACACAGATAGGCATACATTGTGTAAACAAACAAATTGAAATTCCTATGAAAACCAAAGACTATAAGTACCAAGAAGAGTTGCTTCATCCATGTGAAAGTGGAAAGTCAGGAGGTAAGCTAGTAAAGATCAGTACCATCTGAGTGCTTTATACATGTCATTGTTTCCTAAAGTTCATTAACTTGGTGTCTATCATGTGAGATCTATCTAAAACATTAAAACATTACATACCATCAAAATTCTGATTATGCTTTTACAGGAGGTAATCACTAGTTGCTGTGTTCTGCAGAGTAGCTTACTGTAGCTCATGCATCTCTGCGTTGAGGCTGGTTATGTCTTGTGATGTTGCAGTTATGCTTTTGGCTAGAGCACATGCCAAATGATCTATTTGTATGTCAGAAGTCACTGCTAGGGCAGGAACTCTCACTAAGAAAATGACTAGGGCCACTGCCTTGGGCAGGCTTCATCACATTCCTCTAGTTCCTTTCTTATTCTGACCTGTGGCCATTTTTAGTAAAGTGGAAGACATATTACCAACCTACCTATAGCACATGTAGGAATAAACCTTTGAAACACATATTAAGAACCACATGGGAAGTAACAAGATGTGAGCATAATTATAAGACACTACTTCTATAGGTGTACAGTTGAGGGTAAGGCCCTCCCTTCAGGAGTTTGGACCTCCCAATGAGATTACTACATTGTCTGATACAATTCATCTGAACACATTCAGTGTCAGGGGTACTTATCGGAGCTCTCACACCTAGAACAAAGGTCATTTCATTTCTCTTTTTCACTACGGGTCCCAGAATACCATAGTTTGGTATTTCAGCAAATGCTCATGTACGCAGAGCCAAACATGATTCTTTAATACTTCTAGGGGAGTGGTTACTGCAATCAAGCAAGATCTTAACATGTTATATACTGAGTTCCGTCCCTCGAGACAAAAGTGTGAAACGTTTTAACACGTTCAGCCAGATAAACCCATACATTTGATGTGGCTCTGTTTCAATATGCAGGAGCTGTCCTGTACACATTATATCAAGCATGAGAGTAATTAGCATAATGTTTGTGGCTTTTTTGTAGTCTTTTAAACAGAAACTCGAAGTCTTCAATAGGATTGACAGTCCAGCACTTTCCTTTTGTGGCAGCCTCTGGAGTGATGTTCCCTTGGGGTCCAGGTGTGCCAGCTTCCAGTATGGCACTCTCAGGATCAGGCACTGGCACTGCTTTTATTCTGGTGTAATAAATCCAGGGTTCCTCTTATCTTCAGTGTGAGCAGTCAAGCTTATCTGTAGGTTTCCCTCAATTTCTCCTGGGGCAGTACATCCTTCCACATCCACAGCAGCACAAAACCTCTAAGTTTAAGAGGATGGACTGCTCGCTTCACTTGCAAAAGGAGGTGACACTGTCTGTAAAAAGGAAAACTACACACCAAAAAGACCCTGCAAGTACTTTTTACTGTCTGGTCATTTAACACTTCAACCTGACTACCATGTGTCAACATGAGATTAGTAGGATATGGTCTGCCAAACGTGATCTCAAATGGATTGAGCCCCAAATTCCCTCTTGGTCTCATTCACATTCAGAGCATGGCAATTGGTATCCATTTCGGTTGAATTTCTTGGCAGATCTTGGATAGCTGCTTCTTCAAAGTCTGGCTGCTGATGGGGTTTGTGGTGAAACACCACCTGCTTCGGACAATGCACAGCTTCCAAGAGAGCCAGGATCTGAGGTTCATGCTTGATGGCATTGCCTGCTGCATTGAGTAGACCTCTCTCTTTTCACAGGCCTCCATGAACCTATAGTACTCCAAAGGAATACTTAGAATCTGTAAATATGTTAGCAATTTGATCTTTAGCCAAGACCAAGCTCTTGTTAGGGCCATTAGCTCTACCTTCTGTGCTGAGGTATTTGGAAGCAATGGTTTGGCTTCTGTGGTTTCCCATAGAGTGACTAATGCATAAGCTGCTCTGTGGTGCCCCTCATGCATGAAACTACTACCGTCTGTATAATAATATTCAACATCTGCATTATGTATGGACACATCTTTCAAGTCTGGTTGACTAGCATAAACAGTTTCAATAGTCTCAATGCAATCATAGTGCAGATGGCTCTTCTGTTTCTGGCATAAGAGTTGAAGGAGTCAAAGTGCTAGTCATAGATAGCTGAATCTCAGGGTTGTTCAATAGTATGGCTTGTTACTTCACCATGCAACCAGGCATACTATCATGACCTGGCCAAGTAACTTCTCTGCTTCTTCTACTAGGCAGGTGGTGGCTGCAACTGCTTGCAGGCACACTGGGGGTCCTTCAGTTACAGGATCTATATGCTTGGAATTGTATGCCACTGGTCTTTTCCAGCTCCCAAGCAACTAAGCAACTGCGTTAGAACCCCTGCTGCCACTCCTTGTCTCTCATATGCAAACAGCTCAAATGGCTTTTTTTAGATCTGGGAAGCCCAAGGCATTGCAGCCTTCTTAATTGTATCAAAGGCAGTCCTACATTCTGCAGTTCATTCAAGGGGTAACCTGTCTCCCCGCTTTGAGACTCCAATAAGAGGTTTTGTCATTAGGCTGAACTTGGGAATCCAAATACTACAGAAGCCCACCATTCCAAAACAGATCCTCTGTTACCGCAGTTGCTATCCCGGATTTGTGGGATATTAGATATCACTTTGATATCAATAATTTGGCCTTCTTTACCTATTCTTCTCCACGTGCTGCAAGGTCCCCCCGGACAAGCTCGCAGACAGGCACGGCCGCTAATCGCTGTAATATTCCAAACAAATACAGGCAGGCCAGAAATAGTCGTCCCGCTGCTTCAGGAGACCTCAAGGCAAGTACCCTATTATGTATGCACGCTACTTACAAAGAACTCCCTGCCCCGAGCAGGCAACTTGAATAGACGAATACTCATCTGTCGAGCACTCTGCGTTTGCATACTGGCTACTCTATTGACAATTCGGACTTAACTCAATCATGCTAAATTCTGACCTTTTGGAGGCTTTGTCTCCAGCCCGAAACTCATTGTTTTCCCCAAGTACAGACTAGCCTACGGCCACATTTTCCCCTATAAGAATCCCTGACTTTGAGAGCTTCCTCGGATCGCTCCCGACTTCCATCCCGCCTTGCTGCCACTTTGCTTGGCGAGCTTTCCCCTCAGTCCCACATACTGAGAAACTTCATCTCTATGAACTCCTGCTGTAGACTACCCAAGCGTCAAGACAGGTGTAGTCCTATCCAAACCAACAACTCCTCTAAAAATCCCTCTATCCCACTCCAATCTTTATTTCTTTAGTTATTTGAGTGTGCTGCATACACTGTTTGATTGTATTTAAAAAAAAAGAACAATTATAATTTCACTTCTGTTTGCTCCTTGACTTGGCCTGACCCTGTAGACATTGGGTAAAAGATCTTGCTCCATTGCCCTGCCTCTCGTATTGCTAGCTTGTGCTCTTTGACTAATTTCCCCAACTTGTATAATTTAGAGCGCACTTAGGTGTCCCTCACAGAACCCCCAGAAATCAGGGTAACACCTCTCAGTTGCCTTCTGCATTTGGGAACAGTGATGCTGCAAATCACTTATTTTCTATCAAGTCCCAAAGCTCTCTGTCCCCATGAAATTCCAAAACGTAGGTACATCACTTTTCCCTGCACAATCTGGGCTTTCTTTTCAGATGCTCTGTAACCACTCTACTGCACGTGGTTTTGTCAGTAGATTGTCTAAAAGCCACATAAATTCTCTCAAGAAAGAAAAAGAGGGATCCCAATTTGTCCCTTGGTGCACTTCATAGATCTTATTGTTTTGGCACCTCATGTTTTAGTCCTTCCAACAAACAAGTGTGGAGATATCTTAAGCTGGCTGCTCCACCACCAGCATTTAAGTCCCAATTTTGCTTTGCATCTGGGATTTTCTAAAACAGTGCTGTGCCTCAGCATGCTCCCTGACCTTTGCCCAGACCATGTGCCTTTCTTCCCTAGTCGCAAGCACCCTGGGAGTCCTTCAGCTACAGGATCTATATGCTTGGAATTGCAAGACATTTATCAGTGTCTTACAATCAGCCCATTTGTGATGGTGTGTACACCTGTTTCCTTGGGTCTTTTTTTCACTCCTCAACTCTTTTCTGTGGTATTCTGGTGTTAGGCCAAATCTTTGTTTAACTCTTTCCTTAAGTAATCCATGGTCTTTTGCTTCTTCCAGTCTGTTCTCCCCATATATTTCTGCCAGACCTCCATGAACTGGAGATCTTTCAGTCTTCCATTCTCTCCTCATCTCTCCTCAAACTTGCTGTCAGCCCCATTTCTTCCACTTCTTGTCACACATCTAATTCAAATTACTGTTAAAAACTGGTTTTAAAATTGAAAAGAAAATTAATTACTTAGATAACTGCAAACACAAGCTAACTATATGAGAAATTATACCAAGACCTAGAGGGAGATTAAGGCTGATATGGAAAAACAGCAGAAGCTGAATTTATCTTTATTGGGAAAAATTTCCATGATAAAGATGAATGTGTTTCTGAAGATGATGTTTCTTTTTCAAATGATCCCAGTTTTGACCAAGGAAACACCATTCCAAATGTGGCAAAAAGATTTGTTGAAAGTTGTCTGGGGAGGAAAAAAATCCTACAGTAAGACTTAAGGTTTTGCAAGATTCAAAAGAACAAGGGGGTCTTGGACTGCCTAATTTTAAAGTCTATTTTGCTGCTGCATGTATGACTTGGTTTGAAAAATTGACAACACTAAACAATAATAAAATTTTGAATTTAGAAGGACGTGACTCAAGATTTGGATGGCAGATGTACCTGTGGTACGAGAAAATTAAGGTCAATGTGGCCTTTAATAACCACTGTATAAGGTGTGCCTTACTAAATTTATGGACTAAATACAAATCAAGTTATGTCCAAAGACACCACTTCGGATCTTGCTACAAGAGGCTCTTTATAGAACAGAGATGAGATCTGATCAATCTTGGTTACCTTATAATGACTCAACTACAAGAAGAGGGTTCTAAAATACAATGGCTCACATGCAGACAACTTTACTTAAAATTTTTGGAAGATAAAAAATAAAGATTTTGAAAAGAATAAATCTGATTTTGATATATTGTTGTGTAATAATTATGAACACTTGATTGCCAAGCTATATACATTTTTGTTGAAAATTGACATGGAAGATGAACAAGTTAAAGAATACATGAAAGCTGGACAAAGAATTTTGGATATATCATATCTATGAATCAGTGGGAAAGATTGTGGACAAAAGAAATTAAAAATATACTTTGCTGTGACTTACAAGAAATGGATAAACTCAGAGCTAGACTAAAAGGTTTCACAGAAGATGACTTTGTAGGGGAGTGGAAATTACTGAATGATTATTTAAAAGAAAATGAGGTTGACATTATGATTTTGGGGTTTTGAGCTTGCAGTTTGTAATTTCCTTTTTTAAGTGATTAGATGTTTATTTACTGTAACAACGTAACAGGTTAAAGGAAATTATAGATGACCTGAATTTGTTGCTATAAATAGATAGATTGATTACATATGCATATTATGTCAGGGTATTCAGAGGGTGAATGCGGTGTGGCCAGGAAAGGTTTTTCTAAGTGGACGCTGAGATCAGGTGATGTGGCCTTGAGGCACAGCTGTAAGGAAATGTTTTGGCTAGCTTGCCTCGAAAGGTCTTGCATCATCACAGAGTACCCAACATGAGGAGGTTGTGTGCTGTGAATGCAATTGGGTCACCCTATTTGGACTAGAATGTGATTAAGCTCTTACAAAGACTTAGGAGTGACAATGTAATTTACCTTAGGTTCAATTGCCTCTGGTCATGCTGCTGTAAGAGCTATTTTTCGGCTTGCATCTAGAAATGCTGTTTTTCGTTCTGCTGATTGTTGTACCTGCCTGTTTTATCGTCTTGACATCCTGCCAGAAGTTTTAACTTTTATCTCATGTGCTCTGTTGAATGAACAGCACTAAGACTTATTGTTTTGAGTCTGCGACATTTCTTTTTTCCTGTCTGGAGCAACTGTCTGCAGCTGAGCGTTGCTTCCTGATTAGCATTCTGCACATGCTCTGAGATACAACCTCACATTACCCTGACATATCACACATAATAATGAGGAGATTTTGAAGAGGGTAGATTTGTTGAATTCAGAAATGGAATGATTTTTTTAGAATAATTTTATATGAATATTATGAATATTATAAACATTTTACTCAGTCTATTTGGATAACTAAAAATATATATAGGGATATACTAATTTTATTAGATTTACTGTTTTCTACTATAAAATTAGACTTAAGCAATAAATATTAAATTTAGTGATAATTTTGATTTATCTAATTAGCGATTCTGTAGAATTACTGTGGGTTCTTGGTAACAGGGAACCACTTTTTAAATTACGTGTAGTTATTTGTTTACTAGTTTAGATTGATGTTTATAATTTTGTCATTTTTCTAGTTATTATTTAGTTTTAAGTTTGTTAATGTATGAATGCTATTTTGGTTTTTTCCTTTTATATTTTCTCTGCTTGCTTAGTTTGTGTTTGGTGTTTGGTGTTTTTATATAATAAACAAACAAAAAAAATCTCACCTTAAGTTGACTCCACATACCCAGTGCACAGTAACCTTTCTATTTTAAATCAGGTTACATTTTTTGCTGAACTTTCTCCACATTCTCAGCTCCCCAAATCCCAATTCAGATCTTTTCCATTGCTCTCCTCTTAACTAACCCTCAGCATCTATTCCCTAACTGTTTCATCTTCCCCCATCAAACTCTTAAACAGACTAGGTTATAGCCTTCCCCCTATAGGACCCCCACCCAGCTTTCTTTGAGCTGTGATTGGCTGACTCCCAATCAGAACTGCCTGGCTTCTTGCTTCACAGAGACCATCCATCTTGAAGCACCTACCTTGTGCTTCGTGCAGAAAAGGTTCAAGTGGGGAATGTAGCATTCTCATAAGTTTCATGTGTGTTTCAGGCACAGTCTGATATAATGAATAAAGGTGTCCCGTGATTCTCATGTCAGGCTTAGTAATAGGGTTTAGTAAATTTCAGAGTGTTTACTAATGTTTGGCAATTATTATCAGGAGCATTATGGACAACTAGTACATCATACATATTCTGTATACAAAGTGGGCTCCCTTCTTTTCTGTTTGTAGTACTCATCTGACCTTGCTGTTTTATCATGTGATCAAGTAACTACTGAGGCCTACTAGGTTTGCTCCTTCTATACTTTGGAAGTTAGAAAGCACGCTAAGGTGACACTATTGATGATAACAGGTGGAATCTTGTGTCTTCTTTCAGTGTGACCCCATGGCATTTGGTGCATATAGTATGGCACTGTCATCCCACCAGGCAGCCTCCAGATATCTTGAACTACAGCTGTCATCAGCCCTTCTAATTGGGGGTAATGAAAGTTGTAGTCCAACTGATTTGGGAGGTACCAGTGTGGAGAAAACTGTTGTACAATATTGGAGGTGGTGCTTTCTAGGCTAGATAGTAGACATGTCACCTCAGTGCCCCTCACTGTACCAAGAGAATGTTGCACTTGTAATCTCTCCTGCTAATGCATTGAGATGTTCTGCATACTTTAGAGCTAGAGAGGATTAACGCTTTGTGTGTGTGTGAATGCCCCCATGTGTGTGCATTTTCCCAACTTGATATGTACAGTGCACCATGCTCTCATGAAAGAAGAACAATGGGATAGACCTGGCTTCCTTCCTAGTAAACCTTTCATGTACCAGTAGATGAAAGGGATATCAGCCTGAGATTAGGGGGCAGAAGAATGCTACATCACTGGCCATTAACCCAACGTCACTAAATCCTTCCCAAAGCAGAAGATCTTGCAGTGCTTTCAGAGCAAAGAATGCAGCTCTGTCATGGGTGAATTTTCAAGGAGAGAGAACTGAGCTGTGGAAGTTGTGTGACAGCTTTCCTCTAGTCTCGGCATCTATAAAGAATATTATCAGTTGATCTTGTGGAATAGAGCATCCTCAGGGCAGTCTTCAGATATTCTGGATGATGACTGTTCCCATCATCACTGGACAGACAAATTGGAACTGATGGCAATTGTAGTCCAGAATATTTGGGATGGACTATGTTAGGGATATCTGCTCAAGAGTTTGCTAGCCCACAAACTGTTTCATTTTCCCTCAAATTCTCTGTTTCAATTAGCTGATCTATACAGTGAGCTAAATCTTTTAAAAATTTCTTTCTCCTCTTCCTCCCCTTTCCTGGATGCTTTCTATTTGCAGGAGGTTATCGATCTGACCGAAGATGACTGCTTTATTGTGAGAACAGCAGCATACTGTGACTTGGGTGTAATTGATTTGACTGAGGAAACAATAGTCAGCCCTCTTCGTGGCAGTGGCTGCTTCATTCAAGACCTAAAGCACTCCACTCCAGTCGGTCCTGAGTCTGTGGACTCTCCTAAAATCCTCACTACAATAGACCATGAGATCCGACTTGATGTACCTATTAGCACACAGAATGGAGATTGTGTCCCAATTTTCCTCAAGAAAGAGGCAGTGGAGAAGCCCTCTTTCCAAAACAGCAGCTTCTCTCTCATCACCAACTGTAGTGCGGACTCGGAAGGCAGCAGCCATACCACTTATAACAGTGATTTAGGTTCCTTTGGAAGTCCTCAACTGGAGTCAGACATTTTCTCCTTTTCTTCAGCCAATGAGAACAGTGAATGTCAAGCATTTCGGGACTGTGCGGAGGAGCCTCCCAATTCTTGCCCATCTAATAGAGCTCCCACCCCCCAGCCCTCTCCACTGCTTCAGAAACATTGCCCAAGTCCCGTCCCCTGCTGCACCCCTGTGGACATTTCCCTACCCCAAGCAGAAGCTGACCAACCTTTGCTAGAAGCAAAGAACCCAGCACCAAGTACTGTGACCTTGGATGTTCAGGAACCAGCTAAGAGGACTGACATCAGGGTCTGGTTGAAAACATTGCAGTATTTCCCAGGAGTGCCTGTGCATCATCCCTTTCTTCAAAATGTGGTGCAGGAAGCAGCACAGGTAATTTAGGGGAGAGAATGGTTCACCAAGTGGATTTGAACCTTCCAGAAAAAGGGAATGCATACTTTTCTAATGCTGAGGCTGCTAATGTGATCAAACAGGAGCATTTTGAAGGGGCCAAGGAGAGTGGAAGACAGATGTCCAAATCAAAGGAATTTGTGGGAGGAATATCATCCTAGTAGGTGTCCATGGAACAGGTTTATTTTTACATAAGAAAGACCATGCCACCTGAGTTGGAGACATAACCAATAATTCTACCTTGATTAAATGCTAACATGAGGTGAGGTGTGGGTGGGTTTGCAGTCCAACAGCATCAGGAGGGCCACATGTTCCCTACAGATGAGTGGTTGTCAACCTTTGACCCTACAACTCCCAGAGGTCTCAGGCACTGTGGCTGATGATCAAGGATTCTGGGATGCGGAGGGCTAAAGGTTGAGAAGCTGTACTCACAATGCATGCCTGATGCATGCCTGACACATTAACAAGTCTTGGGGGGTATTTTTTTATTCTTGGATTTTCTGTCTTTCACATTAGCACTATCAGGGTGAATCAGCAGTCAGTCATCTCTCTTTCCCCCGAAAGCTCTGGCTTATGGGCCTAATATGCTTCATGGAGGTTCTTAGTGAGATCAATGTACAGAAAAAACTACATTGACCCCATAAGGAATGTTCATGAAGCATATTAGAGCTTTCTGTCACCTGATCTCAACTTAAAGCTACAAGGCCACTGTTTGAAATGAAACTTCCTTGGCAATCAAGGCAGCATTTCTTCATGTATGACCATTGGGAGGAAAGAGGCATATGTTCAACCTAGATATTGCCACATTGAAAAAGTTGGTCATGGCACTGAGAACAGCCAAATTAATGTTACTAGTTTTACAAAACAATGCATTTCTAAAAGTTAAAACATTTTCCATGTTAAAATATTGCCATGGAAAAGTTTCTGAAGAACAGTTTCCATCCTATGTACCCAGAAACAGTATATGATTTTTTTTTTCCTTTTTCTTATCCCCTCACCCCCCACCCCCATGCATAGAACAAGCCGTTGAAAGCAAATTCTATCCCATGTCAGAGACTAAGCATGGTGTCCAGCACTATCGAAGAGAACTTCTTCCAGGGAACCTTGGATTTCCTTATGGATTATGTGTCCTCCCGGTACTATCCTCCAAAAGACATCACCTCCTGTGTGGTGAGGAAGATCCTGCTGAGCCCAAAGCATGAAGATATGCAGGAGGAGATACGAAAGGATGCTTACATGTT
Organism: Ctenosaura bakeri; assembly: GCA_948474755.1. NCBI lineage: Eukaryota > Metazoa > Chordata > Lepidosauria > Squamata > Iguanidae > Ctenosaura > Ctenosaura bakeri. Next base: position 379,539 of record CAOLHI010000540.1, on the reverse strand, counting down.
GTTGATGAAAATTCAAGCGTGTGTATCCCATGTACTAGTCTTCTCATATTTGATGCTGTCTTGCATAAATCACTAATCCTTTCAGTCAGGAAATCCCCACCTCAGCTTTGTGGCTGTGATGGAAATTAAGACCCTAACTTTGACTGTGTGGAGGTGATTGCTTAAGGCAGCAGCAGGAAAAATACAGGCAAAATGCAGCCACTTAGATTATTTGGGGGGCACCCCCCAAGATTGACGCCAAATCCCATGAGGGGGTATTTTCGTAATGTTTTCATCTCTCTTAGGCCATTTTAGGCCCAGGGAATGCCTTTCTAGAACAGAAAGACACTTTCTGTTTCTAAAAAGGTCTTTCCTTTCCTGAAAAATAGAAGGGGAATGACAAAAATTTGGCAAATATGCCCTCCCTCTTGCCTGCTACCAGATTTCTGGCAGCATTTGGATGTGGGGCTTTTGTTTGCAGTAGGGATGCAGCTTTCCAAGATCTGGGTAACTAATGCAGCCTCCTAGCCTCCCACAGTAGCCCACACCTGGCTTAAGAGAATCAATAACTACTTGCATTTCTGGAAATACTCTATTTGTGCAATGGCTTGATTTTTAATTTTTGTGGGTTTTACTAATTTCAGTCTCACTAATCAAGGGATCCAAATTTCATCCAGCGGACCACCATCACCCACAAACACAACCAAGGGATCAACGGACTATACACAGATTTTGTTTTGTAATGTGGGTTATTTTGCAGGGGTGGAGGAAGATTGGTAACAAGAGTTGACCCTAGTATAACTGGCGTAATTCTAAATTTTAGACTTCATCCAGCAACGGTTGACACTGTGGCATGGGACTGGGCACTGCTTCATGAAGTCATGGAAGAGGAGGTATGTTGATCACACCCTGCTTGTTCAGAAAGGGTGGCTTTTAAGAAAATATTGTTCTGCCTGCTTTCGGTTTGCAGCTGAGACATTCATATAGTGGCCTTTCTCCAAACAAGCCAGTTCAAACCATGTCAGCTTGGCAGAGGCTGACTTGGGTTTCTTGAAAAAAATTGGGCAGGGAAAAGCTGTCTAGCCGAACTTTATTGTTGTCAGTAGGTTTGAATAGGTCTAGAGGAGACCTGAATGTACAGCCTGCCAGCAGGGTCAAATTGAGACATTCTAAAGCTGAATACCAAGGATGTGCAACTGTGAAAGTGAGTGGAGGGAATTTGCCCTCCTGTGACACACACACACTAACACACACACATGGTATTCCCCAGTACAACCAGGTGAGATATCTTAAGCCAAGGCATAAGTAAGGAGTTTAGAAACTACATTGCCAATGGGTTGTACAATATTGTCTTCTGAGAGAACCCAAATCTTCTGGTTAGAAAGAGGGGAGAACACCACTGGCATTAGTTTGTGGCTGCATGGTAAACTGTTCGCTGCAGTGCTAAGGTCTCAGTTACCATGAGGAGTGTATGTGTCCACTCCTTTTTTTAAAAAAGTCAGTTTTTAATGTTACTTTCTCATGGCTGTATACCTGAAAACTGTAACAGGCCATTGCTATACTATTCTCAATGCAGAGGAAACTCATTTATGGTTAGGACAATTGGTCATTAAGACCAATAGCCGAAATCTATACACTTCTGACATAGTATAAGTGGAGGCCAGTATAGTTACACCATATCCCAGAGCTGCACAGTGGCTACCACAGTCTTGAGCTCTCCCATTTCACAGTTATCAATTTGATCCCCACTCGTTGAGTAAAAAATGACAGGAAGGACAGTGTATATGGATCTGAAACCACTGGCTATCCTTGGAACTCTGTTTACTCAACCTCTGACTGAATGCAATTGCTGGTGCCACAATTTCTACCCTCCTTATTCAGTGCCCCAACAGGATTCTGACCAGTATTTTTACTCTTAACTCAGGCACTGGCTTGCTTTATAATTAACAAATGCTGAAAATAGCTTCCTTTTCTTTTGTGCCTCATTTCTGCTAATATGTAATGCAAATAGTGCTGTTCTCTAAGGCCAAACCCCACATAACATTAATCACATATCTAAAATATCTAACCTAGATGCTTCAGTTTTGGAGAAAAGTAGCTGTTCCTCACTGGGCATGTCCCTGATTGAGATTAGATTCAAGCATTTCCAAATTTAAGACACAGACACACTAAGCTATGTTGAGTCTTAGAGGTGCCATAGCATTGCCAAAGAATGCATATGATGAAGGACTTGACATTAGCTAATTCCTTTTTTTATTTAGATAGCCCCTAACAGCAGATTCTTAAGCTTGCACCTAAATCGGGTACTGCTCATGGTAATCAGGAAGAGTGATTTTCAGCAGAAAAGTAACTCAGGTCCCTGAAGGAGATCAGGAAAACCCTCTGGCTCAAAGCCCTTATGGCTGCTTTCCCTCCAGATTGAAAAAAAGTCAGGTTAGGCATGCTTGCTAATACACTCGACTGTTGCAGGTAGTTGGGCCCTCATACACTCAGTCTCTTGAATTGAAGTGCATTGTGGACCTACTCATATTTCACAGTTCCATGAAAGTGCAGAATTTAGCATGCTGAGGGCCTCTGCTTTGGTTTGTAAGAGAGCATTTCTTGCCTATATAATAACACAGACGGCATGTGAACCATGCTTGGTTCAGGCTTAAAGGGAATCATATAGGATTTTCAGCGTGGATTTTAGTGCACTACATAGCCCTTGCTCCTCTCTGGAGTTAACATGGCAGAATAAATGTTGCACAAAATAGCATTGTGCACTTTATATAGCTCACAGACTTATTATTACCTTGGCCCAGAATGGATGTATGAAGATGTTTAAAACGGGCTTGTGAAGAAAAACTGCCCTAGCTATCATATGCACTCCCTGAGCTTTTCAAGATCAATGAGTCTACTAGGGATAAGATTTATTTATGTTTTTGCTTGGTGCGTGCATAACCATTGTCTGTAATTTACACAGTGGCTTAGGCCTATCAGTTTTGCCCTCAATAGCTCATGGCTGATGCTTGCTATGCTAAACCCCATTATACAAAAGGATCAGACATGATCATTCATGATTCTGTCTTTACAATTGTTTGACTCCCTCAGGAAGGAAAATTTCCTGGACGACGCCTGTTCTTGCAGTATGTGGTCCAAACGTTAGAAGACGACTTCCAGAGGACAATCAGAGTTGGCCATCCACATAAATCCATTGCTAAGAACTGGCTTTCCTATGATGGCCACGTCAACTACATAAAGTAATTATAATCCTCAGTCAAAATGGGTGGTACTTTCTGGACCTTTTGGGGGTTGTACTCCAACATATCTGGAGGGTGCCAGTTGCAGAAGGCTGGTATAAATGCTTGTGAAGTCCACTCTTGTTAATCCAACAGCATGGCAAAAGGACATGTTAAGGATATCCCTAACTCATCTTTCTGTTTGTCTCAGGGAAGTGATTAAATGGTTAATATTTGCTGTCACTGGAGTAAGGCATTCCCAACAGGGAAGGTATTTGCAGAGGGCAAGTAGTCCTTCATTAGAAACGTCCCAGGATGAGAGCAGCAGCTTCACACCAAACCTGAATTTAGACCAGACTGCACAAAGGGATGACACCTCTTCACAGTGGCAGACCAAAATGTAAGCATTTTCCCCTTTTTGAGCTTTGTTATAGTTTTCTTCGATGAAGATCCAAAATGAAATGCAGGAGCTGCTGTGGTAACTGTGAAACAAAATCTAAAGAACACATTTTGGTGACACCTTTAGAACCAAACAAAAGGTGCAAAATACATCATACCTAATAAATCACCAAAACAAGTACTTAATTAAATTAAACACTAATCAGTCAACCAATGTCAATCAAGCTAAACCTGTTTATTGAGAACGATAGTTGACTCTTTCAACTTAGGATTCCGTAGTTGCATCATTAACTTCCCTGAGCGCATTTGGATTTGATGTCTAATTTAGGATCTAAAATATAAGAATAGCGTAGTTTGTGTTGGTGTCTGAACATGTCATGTTCTTATGGAACCTGAAGAAAGCAAATTCTTGTTTTGCCAATGGCCAGCAGTCAGTATGCTCCTGGACAGCACTCTCTGTCCTGTTAACAATGTCACCAATGCAGATTGATTGCTACACAAAATAACCTTCCACCTGGATGGGACTCCATGCATTTGCAGCAACACTTGGATCACATAGTATCCAAAGCACACTTACATAAAGATCAAAAGTGTTGGCAGATACTGTGTTATCTCAACCATTCCAGATGAGAAGTGGATCCAGACCTTTCTGTGCTTATGTGGAGCCCCAATGCAATAGAAGCCACACACCTTTATTGACTTACTTCCTGTGTACAGATGAGTAGTAGTCAGCAACAAGCCCTGTGTCTGTTATGCTTCAGGCAATGAACCAGGTTCCAAAGTGGGCCATGCTGCTGCTTAGCTTCAGCTGTGAGTTGATACTCTACAGCAGGAGGAATCATGCAGACCTGCAGATGTGATTGGATTGCAGCTCCTAGCATTATTCACAACTGGTTATTCCAGCTAGGATTGCTAGGATTTTAGCAACATTATCAACAATTTCTAGCCCATTCTACTATGAGATGCAACTGAGCTGAGTAACTCTTTGATTTCCCAATTATTTGATTTAGGGAAGTAGCACTTTTCCAGAGGATGCTTTCTATAGCAGTAGAAGTGGACAAGTCTCCAAACTGCAGTGCCTGCAAGATTGCAGAGATAGTATTTTATTCAATACTGAATATTCCTAAGCGCTGCCAGAGGTAAGGAGTCTGAAAAAAAATTCTGGTTTTTCTCTTTCTCAAAATTCTTCTTTCCTACTTTGATGCTTATCTGTCATGCCCCTACCATTGGACTCATGACACGTGCAAGTGTTCATGCAGTTCTGGGTAAACAGCAAGTATTGGGCAAGAATCAGTGTTTTCCCTTTCAGGGAACTAGAAGTCCAGTACAAGTCTGCAGCCAAAGTACCACTTTGATAAGCACATGAAGAATATGTTCTATACTTCTTCAGGTTAACTGGTAAAATGTTCCTAGTTCTTGATATGGGAATTAGATGGGGCTGTATGTACTCTACAACAAGACATGCCACAAAATGAAAACCCTAAAGCTTCAGAACATCTTGTTTTGTATATATCTATATCTTTGTCTATATCTACTAGTTTATTTGGCAGGATTTGTTCTTGACAAACCTCTGCTGGCTTCTAGTAATAACTACATTGTCATCTAGATCCTTGCAAACAGACTCCTTTATGATCTATTCTACTATTTTTCCCAGTATTGAGGTCAAGCTGACTGGACTATAGTTCTCTAGATCTCTTTCTCTCTCTCTCTTTCGTTGTTGTTTTCTTTTTTAAGATTGGGACAATGTTTGCCTGTCTCCAGTCACCTTGCACCTTCTGTGCTAAGATTTCTCAAAAATGATGGCAGGTGGTTCAGAGAGTACACCTGCAAGTTTATTCAGTACTCTGAGATGCAGTTCATCTCATCCTGCAGATTTGAACTAATTTAAGTTAACTAGGTGATTCCTATGTGACTCATGACTATCTCCTTATCAATTTTGATTTGCAGTCAGGATCCCTTTTTTATTTTATTTTCCTCCTTGAGTTTGCTACGCAGCCACCTTTTCTTTTCCAGATGTTTCCCACTTTTTTCCTTCCATGGAATTGTTTGTGATTGTTCTTTTTGCAGCTCCTCCTTCATAAACTCCTACTGTCGGGATGGCCCTCCATAAGTAGGGGATTATGGATTAGTGTGTATTTCTAATAGACATAGCTTCTAGTATATTTCCCTAATTGCTCAGTAGCAAAATATAACGCAGGTGTACATTCCCCAATTTGCTGTTCTCAGAACATCCACTGGGAATGAAGATAGTCACTATGGTAACGACTGGGTCCTCCTGACCTGAGACAGAGAAAATATGTTCTCGCTTATCTCTAGTGTGAAACTGAACTGCTTAACTTTAGAGCCTTTGGAAATATTGCTCACTCCTGTCTTTTGAAGTCAATGTTCACTGCTCTGCAACTTTACAATAAATCTGATATACAAGTTTATTGTCACTGTGTATGAGTCTGATCCTACCATTGCTGGGTCTCCTTTTCCTTTAGCATTTCTAGCCATGGGATTCCACCCAGTAGCTCCCTGAGCTTGATCAAATCCACTTTCCTGAACTTCAAGGTTTGTGTTTGACTATATTCTTCTATGGCCTGTCCCACAGTTATGAATTCTAGCATCATGTGGTCACGTCTTCCTACAGTACCAACTACTTTGATTCCAGTGACTATGTGTTGCTTATTGGTTAGATTCAAATCCAGGATTGCCAAGCCCCTTATTCCTTCCTCAGTCTTTTGAAATAGGAAATTATCTCCATGACATATCAGGAATTTGTTGGACAGCTTATGCTTAGCCTAGTTATTCTCCCAGCAGATACCAAAGTAATTGGAAGTATTCTGTAACTACTAATTCTTGTACCTTTTAGATTTCTGGGATTTATTTCAGAATGGCATCATCCTACTACAATGTTGTTTTTATTTATTTCTCCATTTATTTTACACAAATGCTCTTGACCAGCCCACTTTGATCACTCTTATGGATTTCTGTATAAGTGAATTTGTCTTTCACATATAATGCTACTCCCCTCTTTTTTAACAGCTTATATCCTTCTATAGTTATATTCCAATTATGGGAGACGTCCCACTAGGTCTCCATTATACCTATAAAATCATATTTACCTTCCTACACTAGAACTTGACGGTCATCTTGTTTGTTTCCCAAACTTGTGAGTGTTGGTGTATAAACATTTCAAGCTTTCTTTCTTCTCATCTATTTACTTACTGTCAGTTTTTCTGTGGATCCCATTCTCTCCCTCAGCTTCTTCTCTACAATTCATATCCTTGTGTTTAGAGCTTGCCTTTGGGCTGTTGTCTGAGCTATCACCGCCAACTCCCACTGCCCCAAGTATTTAGTTTAAAGCTCTCCTGATAAGACTTGCCATGCTAGTACCAAAGACATTCTTACCAGCCTTTGTGATGTGCATCCCATGTGTAGCCAGTAGTTCACTGTCTAAAGCCAGACGTCTCCTGTCTACACTATCTACACAGACAGTCATTCCTGTTTCTTTGTAGTCCTCTTGTCCTTCACCGGCAGAATTGACTGGAATACCACTAGTGTCTCAAAACCCTTTGGCTTCCTGCTTGAATCTTCATAGTCCAAGGTGATCTGCTCAAAGATGCTCTTGACAGTGTTGCTTGTGCCCATATGAATAAGGAGAAAGGAGTACTGATTTACTATAAAAAATACAGAACATGTTTCAGTAAACTTTTTATTCAAACCCAATAGTATGCAAGTGGGAAATGAAACAACCAGATCAGGTAACCTTTGCATAAGTAAACAAAAACATTTGGAACCTTCTAGAAACCACTTGAAGACTACTTCCAAAATTTATTTATTTATTCATTCATTCACTTTATTTATCTGCCAGCCTCCACCTTTGTTATGATTATCAGACTTATAGATCTGTGCTTTAACATGCCAGGGGTAGTTGCTCAGGCATACTTATACACTTTCTCCTTTTATCGCTTTTTTGCTTAACGTGCTCAGTAAAGAATTCTGGAGGCAGCTGCTAGTTCCTTTCCTGCTTTAGTTAGGCACATACAGCTCATGTAGAATCGTGCTCTTTCCCAGCTCAAGTTTTCTTCATTGCATTGTTTACTGCAGACATGCTTCTGCAACCTGACCCTGAAAGTCTGTTTCTCCAGCCCTATTTCACCAACCTCCTAACATCGATCCATTTTAAAAACCTTGAGTTAGACAGAGGATGTGGAGGAAAGAGTGGGGGCTGGGTGAAAGTAAAAAGCCTTCATAAAAAGAAGCATCACTACCAGAGACATTAACTGAGATATGCCTGTACTTGTTTTTTAAAGGGAGCTAATTGCTCTTAATTGCTGCTCATTCTTTCAAAACTAGCACATTACTGAGATATTATTTTAGAATCATTGTTGTAAATGCCATTCAAATACAAAAAGATCAAAAATCCCCCCAGTGACTCCAGTCAAAAGCAACCTTTTCAATAATGTGTTAATTAAAAAAGTAATGCCATTTACTATTTGTAGTAGTTCTTTTTTTTTTTTTAAGTAAGTTTGTTATGTCCTCATTATCCCATTTACTTTCAAGCTCTAATTTAAAGCATGGTACAGATGGAAGTACATAGCCAAGCCATGGGCAAAATGCTGAGCATGTTAACAGAGCAATTCTGAAATGGTGTTTTAAGCCCTTCCTAAGGCATGAATCACAAAACAAAGCAGCAGTGTGATTTCAAAATCCTAAAGGAAAAATTTAATATCAAAGCTAGCAGATGTCGGTAGCAGAACCTAAAGCCTGTTATTCTAACAGGTACTGTCAGAATATTTTGCCTAGTAAATACAGGCATACGTCAGGTAACAAAGCCTCTGACAAAGTTCTTTTTTAACGAAACTTTTTAACATCCCAGATCTTCCATTTCCTTCTTTCTCTGTGTAGCTGGATGTTTTTAGCAGATCAGCATTGGGAGGATTGTGAAGGAGGGGTGGAGAAATACAGGTTTCTGGTGTCAGATTGCAGCAGCACATCTGCAGTAAATGGTGGCTTTTGCTGGGAAGGAACAACTTGAGCTGAGAAAGAATGCAGTTCTCATTCACCGATCATACTGTGGCTGTGTGTGCCTATTTATTACAGACAAGATAAGCAGCAGCTGCTTCCTGAATCCTTTACTCAGTGTTCATGAAAAGCAAAACAGAGAAAAGGGGAAAGCAGATTAGCTTGCCTTACCACTTGCCTCCAGCATGTTAAAAAAGCATAAATCTATAGGCTTGGCTACCTAAATGGAACTTACAAAAAAGTGATGGTTGGTGAAAGAAAAAGTTATCTCTGGATGCATTTTGTAAGAAACTTTCCAAGTAATCTATAGAAGGTTCAAAGTATTTTTGTTTACATTGATTACAGGGTGACTTGGAGGTTTCTCATTGGTAGGGTCACCGTAAATCAAAGTTCTTCTTCATGGTCTCTGTGCCTCACACAATGGGAATCTTCGCGCATGCGCAGTAGCTTTTCAGAAAGTTCCAGAGCTGAGCAACTTGGCGGGAAGCCCTCCCCCATCCAGTACTGAGCATGCTAATGGTCTTTCCTCAGTTTCTTTTCGTCCGCCTTCCTCGCTGAGCAGTTTGCTTTGCTTCGCTGTTCTTCATTCTTCTACCGTTCTTTCTGCTGTTTCCAACAAAAAAGTCTGTAAGAACTCTTCCCCCTTTCTATGTTGTTGTTGTTTAAATTGTGTGTGTCTTGCAGTCGCAAGGTCTCCTTGTCTGACAGCCACTCCGAGTGCCTGTTCTGCCTTGGAGAGGCCCATAACGGTCGGGCATGTTCTATCTGTAAAGACTTCACCTCTCAAATCCTGAAAAACAGAGCCTCCCGGTTGAAATCTTATTGTTGGGAGCAAGCCCTTCGTTTGGATAAAGGGGCAGGCAGCTTCGAATACCACCCTTTTCACCTCCTCCATGACTCACCCTTCTCCTCGGGCCCTCTCGACTTCGAGACCTTTGTCGACGCCCTCTTCCATGATGCTGATCTTGTTTCCGGCATCAACCTCATCGGTACCGATCACATCAGTACCAATACCAATATGGTCTTCAATGGCTTTGCCTCCAATTTCCTCGTTACCAAGAATTCTGAAGCTCTCCAGGATGCCGATTATCACCTCCTTCTCTGGGGAAGCTTCTTCTAGCTCTCAACCAGCTTCTACTCAGCCTCACAAGGTTCCTACGGTTGCTCAGCATAAGCGAGCTTCCTCCCACCTTGCTGACTCCTCTGTTAAGGAGAAAAAGAAGAAGAAGTGGAAACACCACTCTCCTTCTCCTCCAGGCCGCCAGTTGGCCCCCTTGCCAACACCCCCTCCGACGCAACCTTCAATGGCTACTGTGGAGGAAGAGGACGCTCCCGACCCTTCACCAGAGTATGACGATGTCCAGCTCCCAGTGCTCTCAGTCCCGGTGCCTGTAGACTTAACTTCAGATTCCGAACATCGACCCTCGCCACCAGTGTCTCCACTGCTCATGTCAGCCCGGACAGGAGTAGTGGCTATACAAACTCGCTTCCTCTGATTCTCACTCCTGCTGGCCCCGAGTTGGACCGTCCGTCCCATTCGGACACTGTTTGGGCTCCTTCCCATGATCGCCCTCAATGTAGCGTGGTGCGCTCTTCAGGACATGGCGACAGAGGTGGATCCCCACATCATCGGGATTACCAAGCAGAACATGACCCTTCGTGGGTGAGACTCGAGTCACCCTTCTCTTCAGCCTCTTACATTGCTTGATACAGCCACGAGCATCTATGGAGAGAACAGCCCAGCTCATATTATTCTTATTCACTGTCCTATCATGATCGATACCACCTGGACATTTATCGTTGGTCTCCCTCTCGCCCACGGCATTCCCACTCTCCATCGTGCTCTTCCGCGTCTCACTACCAACACCCCTCTTGATACCGACATTCGAGGACCCATTCTTGGCCCTGTTCTCCATATTACTGGCACTCTCCAGCCCACTGCTGGTCCCATGACCAGTCGCCTCGTCGAAGGCCGATATCACCGCCTCCTTGGGTGACGGCAACAGTCTCTCAGCCTCCACCAGATACCCACCCTGCGTCTACATTACCAACATCTCTAATGGCTTTGGTACCGACGCAACCTGTCGTTGCCCCGATCCCAGCAGTTATTCCAGTGTCCTCGGCATCTATATCGGTAATGGCGTCGATACCGGCCCCCACTACCGGCTACGATACTGGCCCCAGTGGCTTTTCCTGTCTCCACTAGTGCTCCACCGGCTGTTCCCTCCGTTCTGGTACCAGATCCGCCCCGGTCACGTTGGTCTCCATCTCAGTCCTCGGCTTCTTATGATTCTGACAGTGATTCCACGGACTCCATGTCTGACTCTCATACCTCTCCACCGTTGGCCTTTGGAGATCCGACCCCAGATTCGGCTCCGGAGGATGTCAAGCAATTTTCTGACATCCTAGTCAGGATGTCCAATGCTCTGGACCCGCCCCGACAGTGCAAGACCCGGTGTTCCATTATGTCGACACGCGGCCTTGTTCCATGGCTCTGATTCCATTCCTCCCTGTCTTGCAGAAAGTGTTAAAACACCCCTGGGCCCAGCCGGCCTCGCTCCAGCCAATCCCTCACCGCCTAGAGCATCTTTACCAGACCCAGAAGAAGGATGTTGACTTCCTTTTTAACCATCCTTCACTGAACTTGATAGTTATCAAATCCTCTCAGACTAAGGGGAGCAAGAGGGCTCAGATGACACCTCCAGACCGTGAGGGCCACCACTTGGACAACTTCGGTCGACCTTTCTACTCTACATCCTCTCTGATTGCCAGGATCTTGAATATGCAGGTGTGCCTGGCTGCCTACCAGAGGAACATCTGGGACAGATTCTTTCCTCTACTCTTTCATCTGCCGGACGACCATAGAACTAGTGCCATCCAGTTCTACAATGAGTCTGCGGCCCTCTCTAACCAGCAGATCTTGTCTTCTCACCACGCTGTCGAGGACGCCACATGGGTGATGGTTGGGGCCGTCGCCCTTCGTCGCTTTGCATGGCTTCGCTCTGCTGGGCCTGCAGAGGACAGTAGGAAGAGGATTGAGGACCTGCCCTTTGATGGTCAAGGGCTCTTCCATGCAACCACAGATGAGGCCATGGACCACCTCATGAAGGCTCACCTTATGGCTAAAAAGATGGGCCTCCATCCCACTCCTCAGTCCAGGAGACCATCCTTGTCGCCCTCCTCATGGCGGCATTCTGCCTATTCTTATAGGTCATGTTCACCTCGCCATGTGTCCACTCAGGCCTCTCTTCCAGCTTCCTCACCAAGCTCCTTCAGATGGCACCAACTGTCCTCCAAGAAGTCCTTCTCTACCTCTAAATCTCACTTTTGACTTCCCTTGCAGGTCGCTACCTCCACTGCTGTTCCACCTGCCCATCCACCTTTCCAGAACCCCTGGTCTGGCTCGCCACTTCAACATCTGGTACAAGATCACTTCGGACTCCTGGGTTCTTTCCATCACCACCATTGAGTTTCAAAGTATTCCACCTCTAGGCATCTTCTGCTCCACCCCCGCCAGTCCAGCCCTCTTCAAGGAGATCGACTCCCTCCTCCTCAAAGGGGCCATAGAGCAGGTGCCACTCTCGGTCAGTTCCACTGGTTTCTTCTCCCGGTACTCCACAGTACCCAAATCAGATGGCGCTCTCCGACCTATCCTAGACTCAGGAGGGTGAATTCTTACATTCTCCCCTGGAAATTCAAGATGGTCACTCTGTCTTCCATCCTGCCTTTCCTGAGGCTTTGGGACTGGTTCGCCTCCATCAACCTGCAAGACGCCTACTTCCATATCAATCAATATAGCCAGGCCACGACTCGGTCTACCACCTTTAGAAGAAGAATGTGCGGTATTTGAGTAGGCCACATATCCAGGAAGCCAAATATCATGTTTTAGCCAGGTTTCTTGGAACAGCAGGACCTGAAATTGCTTGATATAATCTAGAAAGTCACAATCTTCTAGTTTGTTCCTCCAGCCTGCTAAATTCCAGGACAAACAGGAAAGTCCAGATGTCAAATATTTTGATTGTCATTGTTGTGTCAAAACCTGGATTTCATTGGTTTCCTCTGAAGTTACCACTGACCCATTTATTTGTGAGTAAGGGTTACAATGTACTTGATGTATATCTACAAATATAGTATCTTTGTTTTTAGTCTCCCTTTCATCTGATTCATGAGACTCCAATTTCCTCATCTCTAACCAATTCGCTGTTGTTTGATGTGCTTGACTAGAGATGGTATTTCTATTGCTGGGAGGGGATTCAAACATTATCAAATCATTCTGTTCCATAGAAGCTGAAGCTAAATCCAATTCTTCCCTACTCATCACAGTTAGCCTTTCTCTTAAGACGCCCAATCTTGTTATGATCGCTTTTTTTTCAATCAGGGGTAAACATTTATAAGAGTCTATTAACTGCTCTTCTTCACTGACCCTAGAGATATTAAATGGGTCTTGTGGGCAGCCTTTCTCAAAAGAGTTTGTCAATACAGGGTGTTGCTGCATACGGTGGAATTCTTTATTAGGAGAGAGCAAGGGTGGAACTTTTAAACTACAATTTTCAAATTTAAAATTATTTAGAACCATGTTCTCCCCAAACCTTAGCATTATTCACTACTGAATGGGATAATAAAGGTCTCCTCACTGTATCCAGAAACACTCGGGTAGGTACCACACCCAACTTAGTAACAGAAGCTTTCCTCTTCATAAAGAGGGAAGGTATTCTAGCTGACCTAAATACTAGGATAAATTTTTGCATTTGAAAAGGGGCGTATAAAAAATTGATAAATGAAAGATCAACTGCCTTAATTGGTAAATGCAGTATAGTACTGATATGCTTCCTAGCACAGCTCATTGTATTCCACCGAGGAATAGATTGTCTATAAGGGAATATACTTAAAGCAACCTGATTAACCTGAAGGGAGAGATCCTTTAGAAAGCTCTTAGCTACAGGGAATGAAGGAAGCTGGCTTGTAGGAATGGTATTTGTCACTTTGATACCATCCTGCTTCTTAGTGATCATTTTTGACGGAAATTTATGACCTTCCCTTTTCATAGTGGAGGTAAGGCAGTCTAGTTTGTCTGAGATATTTCTTAATTCACTATAAATACTTTTTACAGTTACCGCCACCAGATTATATTGTTTTTCTAAAAGCATCCTATCATTGGAAGAAGAAATAATCTCCTGAGAGTCATCATGTCTACTCCCATCTACTAGGTTGCTTTTAGTTATATTGTTTCTGCCTTGTAAATACTGGGGCTCTAAGCTTTCCTCTTCTAGAGCATCAAACCTATTAGAGGTAGGAATTGCAAATTTAAAAACATCTAATGGCTGCCTATCAGGTTTAAAAAACTCATCAATCTTGGGCTGCTTAATTTTAGGGGGAGAAGAGTAAGTAGGACTTCCTCGAACTCTCTTTCTAGAAGTCATGTTAATTGGCTTTCAACTAGAAATTAAAAAAAAAACTGAATTAAGTAAATAATACTTAATTAGCTAAATAATGAAACAACTAAATAATTAAATAGCTAAACAGATATATACATATATAAATGACTATAAAATAGAAACATATGATCGACATATGTCTAAGAGTCTAAAAGAAACAAAAAAGAAAAATGAAGTCTAAAAAAAATACTGTTTTCACAAAGAAGGCAGTGCAGTTCAATTTTACGATCCTGAAGCAAATAGGCTGAGTAGCATATAGAACCCAGGGTGCACCTCTTGAACACAGGTCTGCATCCAGACTGCTGTAGGCAGCAGCTGTTTGGGCTCTTCTTTCGTCTTCGTTCACAGGCTTTATCAAAGTTTCATCAGAACTCCCCGGAGCTAATTCCTCGTACTCAAAAGCAGGGGTTATCAGCGTTTATTATTGTCAATATTCACTGCTAGTTCAGTCTCTTCTCTACCAAACGCTGAAGGACCCTCAAACAAAGGGATAACAAACAGTTCGCAGTTCACAGCTTGCTGCCCCACATCATCAATCAGACCTTCATAGGATGATAGAAGGTTCCATATCCCCCCTTTCTCCTCCTCTTTGTCCAGCCAACAGGTCAAAGATACAACCTCAAGCCTCTGCTCACCACTTTAGGATTTCAGCTGTGAGTTCCAAATTATAGGCAAATAAAGATGATAGAGACTGCCAAAAATGCAAACAGCTATGGAAAAGGACTGTTGTATATAAACTTCTTCAACTTGGGTAAATATACCATTAGCAGTCCACAATCCAAACAAAAACAGCAAGACAGAAGTTCTTAAGGAATAGTCGTGAATAGAAGTGCCTTCTCTGATGTAAACAACCCAGCTGTAATTTGCCTGGGCTCCACTCTACCAGCATTCAGCTAGCCCTCAGCTGGCCTTCCAAAAGCTTCAGGTAGGTTAATTGTCAAATGGTCAAATGATCACAGCTGCCCAAATAAAGTCTTAAAATCTTAAAATCTGAAATAATTAAAACTCTAAATAATAAAACTTTGGGGTTATTAAAACCTCAAAGCTGTACAATTTAATGTTTAAAAAATCCAATGTTAAAAAGGTTAAAAAGATTTAAAAGAGCAATAAAAAACAAAAAAAGCATCAACTTGCTCACTGAAATCTGAGTTAAAAATCACCGTTAAGAATTAAAAACTGCCTCATACAACAAGTTATTCCTGCAGATCCTGATTAACAAAGACAGTGCTTGGAAAAGGTCCAGAGTTCAGTAGCAGGACATCACTTTTCTTCAGCAGGACTGCCAAAGCTAGACAGGAGCCGAGGGTAAATCAAAAGCTGCTTCTCCTCCAAGTCCCCAGCATTTCATCTGACTGCCAAATAAGTTCAGTCAGTTGTGTTGTGTCTATTCCCTCTGTCCCATCCAAAACAATAAACTATGTAAAAAGGCAACAAAAAGATAACAAAGGGATAAACCTTCGGAGGAGCTCTTTACAGCAGGTGCTGCCTCGTCGCCATCTTCCCCCACTTCCATATCGCAATTTGCCCCAACGCAGGAGGTACCTCCAATTTGCAGTCGATGGCATCTGCTACCAAAATAAGGTCCTGCCTTTCGGCCCGTCTACCGCCCCCGGGTCTTCACAAAATGCGTTATAGTGTATCCCTACCTGGACTACTGGTTACTGGTGGTGCCCTGCAAGCAAAAGTTGTACAAGGACATTCACCTCGCCCTTTCTCTTCTCTCAGATCTCGGCCTCAGGGTGAACCCCAAGAAGTCGCACTTGGAGCCTTTGCGCACCCTGGACTTCATTGGCACCACCCTGGACTCTGCTTCCACCAGAGCCTTTCTCCCGGTGAAGCGGGCCCAGATGCTGCACCAAGCTACCGTCACTGTCCTACGCACTCCGGCCGTCTCTGCCTGAAGAATCCAACAGCTCTTGGGTTACATGGCAGCCACGACAGCGGTAACCTATCTATCTGGTCTCCATGCCTGCCCTCTACAGCATTGGTTCCTCCGGACTTTCAACCCTCTTCTAGTGACTAACGTCACCTTCTTCAGGTCCCCTGCCCAATGAGGGAATCCCTCCACTGGTGGCTCTTGCCTCACCACCTACTAACGGGAATGCCATTTGTCGTATCCTGTCCAACACTCACTATCACAACAGATGCCTCCCTCCTCAGCTGGGGAGCCCACTGTGGATGTTTTTCCGTACAGGAACATTGGGCTGGCTTGGAGACATGTCTTCATATCAATGCATTGGAGCTCCTAGCCATCCTGAAAGCCCTGCGGGCCTTCCGGAACCTGGTCATCAGACAGACAGTCCAGATCTTGTCGGACAATACGACAGCTGTCTGTTATGTGAACAGACAAGGAGGCACTCACTCCTCCACTCTGCTCCACCTGGCGCTACGCCTCTGGGATCGGTGCGTCCCACTACGTGTGCACCCCGTGGCGGTTCACCTAGCAGGGTGGGACAATGTCACGGCAGACACGCTGAGCAGAGACACTGCATGTCACCATGAATGATGCCACCTTCAAGCAGATTGTGTCCCGTTGGGGCACATTGTCCATCTATCTCTTTGCGAGCGATCGGAACAAGAAGTGACCCTGTTACTGCTTGAGAACCGGTCTGGGCCCCGGCTCTCTCGGCAACGTGTTCCAATTCCCTTGGAACAACGAATTTCTTTACATCTTTCCTCTATTCCCACTCCTGTGCTGAGTGGTGGCCGAGCTTATGACAGACAAGGCGAATGCCGTCCTCGTAGCCCGTACTGGCCAAGGCAGCATTGGTTCAGCCCCCTCCTCACTGCCGCTCGGGACCGCAAGATGCGACTTCATTGCATGCCAGACCTCCTCTCATTTGGATGGTCGTGTCCTTCATCCGGACCTTCCCCTCCTGCGTCTCCATGCTTGGAGGATAACCTTTTAGACTCCCCTGCCATCCAAGCTGTCCTCACAGCTGCCAGGAAGGAGTCCACTTGTAGATCATACGAGTACAAGTGGTGAAAATTCGTGTCCTTTGCAGATACCTGGAATGAGACATTGTCTCCAGCTTCATTATCGACAGTGCTGCATTTGCTCTTGCAGCTCTGCGAATAGGGCCTCGCGTTCTCTTCTCTGAAGGTCTACCTGTCAGCCATCATAGCCTACCAGCTGCGTCGCACTCCTTCCGCTGCCCTCTTTCAGAATGCTAGTCAAGCAATTTCTCAAAGGCCTTCAATACCTCTACCCTCCTGTCTCCCCACCACTCCTGCCTTGGTCATTGTCACTTGTTCTCTCTCAGCGTATGCGCCACCCCTTCAAACCATTGGCAACGTCTGACGACTGTCTCCTTATCTTAAAGACGGCCTTCCTGGTCGCTGTCACTTTGGCCAGGCAGTCAGGGGAATTGACCATTCTACAGTCAGATGAACTCTTCCTGGTGTTCTTGTGTCCAGATTTGTCCATCCTTCCTAAGGTTGTCTCGGACTTCCATCTGAATCAAGACATCATCTTACCTACCTTCTATCCTGACCTGGCGTCACCTCTCGAGTGCTCACTCCATTCGCTCGACGTATGCCGGGCTTTAGCATTCTACCTACAGAGGCCTCGAACTTCCAGCAGACCCTGCACCTGTTTGTCTGTTATGGTGGCCACAGGAAGGGTCATAAAGTGTCCACCCAATGGTTTTCCAAGTGGATTGTCCAGACAATTCACCTAGCCTATGAACTTGCGAGACAACCTCCGCCAGCTCCTCCGCTCTGCACCCACTCCATGAGGACCATGGCTTCGTCAGCAGCTCTCCTTCGTGGGGTTGATCTGCAGGAGCTCTGTCATGTGGCTACCTGGTCACGGCCCTCATCCACTACCACCTTAGCTGCTGGGCCCAGTGTGATGCTCGCTTTGGCCGTGTGGTGCGGTCTTTGATCCTGTAGGACCTGACCCGCCGTCCAACAGCAAGCTACTCAATCTCCCATTGTGTGAGGCACAGAGACCACGAAGAAAAGGTTGCTTACCTGTAACTGTGGTTCTTCGAGTGGTCATCTGTGCCCTCACACACACCCGCCCAGCCTCCCCTCTTTCAGGTCCTTGCCTCGGCGGACTTGGAAACTGAGGAGAGACTGTTAGCTTGGTGGGACTGAGCATACTCAGTTCCGGATGAGGGAGGGGTTCCCACCAAGCTGCTTAGTTCTGGAACTTTCTGAAAAGCTACTGCACATGCACAAAGATTCCCATTGTGTGAGGGCACAGATGACCACTCGAAGAACCACAGTTACAGGTAAGCAACCTGTTCTTCCCTTGATGGCAAATGCAAGGATTATCTGACCGTAGATTCAGTTCACAAACACATGTGGTTAGTTTTGAATAAAAAGTTTGCTGAAGCAACAACTGCTCTTCTTTTTCATGCTATAGGAGCCTAACCCTATTCTTTCTCATGTTATTTGTGGCTCTGATAACCAGATTTCCTGTTAAAGGAGTAATGCCCAGGAACCCATCTAATTCGTTCCCTGAGGTACAACTGTATACAGATTATAACTTTAAAAATTGTTGGTCTAGTATTGATTTCAAAAAGACTTCTGTAACCAATCATTTCCCCCCATCCTGCTGACTGATGCCAAGTATTTCAAAACAACAGTAAGCTTGTCTCCTGGATGAAACTAAAGATCCAGCTTGTGCAGCTTCTGGAAGGCTCAGAAGCAGACCTTGACAGCAATAATTCTCTCCTGCTGTTGCTTCAGAACTACAGTAAAATTTTGCCTCAGAATCTATGAATTTCATGTAGGCCTCAGTTGATTTTTTTTTTTTAATCTAGGCTTACTGCACTCAGGGGAGCTTGCTTTTTCTTTTAAAGCCCTTGGGAATGACACTGGTAGCAGGTGTCGTCGACTGCGAAGCGGAGGTACCGTCTGTGCTGCGGACGAATGGCGATGTGGAAGTAGGCGTCTCGGAGATCGATGGATGCGAACCAGTCCCCTCAATGGAGGAAGGGCAGGATCGACGGTATCGTGACCATCTTGAACCTCTTGGGGCGGATGTAGTAGTTCACCCCTCTGAGGTCGAGGATCGGCCGGAGGGTACCGTCGGCTTTCGGTACCGTGAAGTACCGGGAGAAGAAGCCGGTGGTCTTGGCTTCCGGCGAGAGCTGCTCGATCGCTCCTTTTTGAAGGAGGGACTGGATCTCTTCCAGGAGGACCGGGCTCGACGGGGTGGAGTAGTAGACGCCTCGAGGTGGAATATCGTGAAAATCGATGGCGTAGCCAAGACGGATGATGGAAAGCACCCAAGAGTCCGTAGTGACATGTTGCCACTCCAAAAGGTGTTGAGCTAGAGTCGGTCGGTCTCCGAGGGCTGGTGGAAGGCTGAAGAGTGGATGTTGGGAAGTCCTGCCAGACAGGTCAAAACCGAGACTTCGCGTCCGAGGAGGACTTCTTGGAGGAAGCCAGACGGCGTCTAAAAGTACGTCTGGCGGACGAGCCAGAGGACGGTCTCGACTGGCCGGACTGGGCCGAGCGCTGGAACGATGAGGTAGACGATCGTCGCCAGGATGGGCAGAAGGTGGAAGGCCTGCGGGCTTGCATGGCCAGCTGGAACCCGATCTTTTTGGCAGTCAACCTCGCCTTAAATAAATTGTCCAACGCCTGGTCGGTGGTGGAGTTGAAGAGGCCCTCGCCGTCGAAGGGGAGATCTTCGATCCTCCTTCGGGTGTCCTCTTGGATGTCGGCCGGTCTGAGCCAGGCATGTCGGCGCAAGCCGATGGATCCCGCCATGACCCAGGAGGCGATCTCCACAGTGTGCCGAGAGGAGGCCATCTGCTGCCGGGCGATGGATATGGCCTCATTGAAGATGACCGAGGCGGCCTGGCGGATGTCAACTGGTACCGTCTCCATCGCCGGTTGAAGGCGATCGAGTACCTTTTTCAGGTATGCCGCGAGGCAAGCCTGAGTGTTGGACAACCTAATATGCAAGGAGGCAGCGGAATAAAACCTTCTTGCGTAGGCGTCCAACTTCCTGCCTTCTTTATCCGGCGGAGTGGTGTGTTGTCTCCCGGTGCCTTTTCTTTGTGCCGACTCGACCACCACAGAGTTCGGTGCAGGGTGGTTGAAGAGATAACTCGCGTTATCCTTCTGCACCCTGTACAGGTGCTCCAAACGCTGCGGTATCGGCTGTGCCGAGGCCGGTCTGTCCCATGCGGACTTAACAACTTTAGCAATCCGGGGCAGAAGAGGCA
This sequence comes from Ctenosaura bakeri, assembly GCA_948474755.1. NCBI lineage: Eukaryota > Metazoa > Chordata > Lepidosauria > Squamata > Iguanidae > Ctenosaura > Ctenosaura bakeri. Next base: position 359,310 of record CAOLHI010000540.1, on the reverse strand, counting down.
GCGAGGCCGCGGCAGGTTGCTTCCCCTCGAAGATGGAGAAGACGGGATCGTCATCCTCCGGCTCCGCATCGGCAATCTTAAGGCCAAGGGTAGAGGCCATGCGAAGCAGCATTGCAGAGAACTGGTGGACGTCCTCTGGAGCTGAATCTGGGATCGGCTCCCCGAAACCCAGCGGAGGAGACTCCTGGGAGGCCACGTCCGAGGCCTCTGACTCGGCGCTCGAGTCGTAAGACTCCGAGCTCGGTGAGTCTCTCGCCGCTCACTTTCTGGCTCCTTTACCGCCGTTGCGGGTGCAGCCTTCTTGGGCTTCTCTGTAGCCGGGATGGTGGTAGTGGCAGCATCACGCTTCGGCTGGCTCACCACAGACTTCACCTTCCTGGTGGTGACTGGCGTAGTCTGACAGGCCGTGGTGGTCGTAGCCTGTCCAGTCACCACTGACTCCACAGGGCGCGTTGCCGTAGCTGTAACCCTGGGAGGTGGCGATACCGCTCAGTATCGAGGTGAAGGCTCTCTCGCCCTATGGTATCGAGGCGAGGGAGAGCGGCTGAAGGAGCGGCGGTCCAACGGCGAACGGCTTCGGTGCCGACGGTACCAAGAGTCGTCTCTTTGAGGTGAGCGTGAGTCGCGCTGTCTCCGAGGTGACCGGGACCTCCGGAAGGTCTCCCAGCGTCTCGGGTCACGATGGTACCGATCCCGGTACGATGGAGAATGTGACCGGTAAGAAGCCGGGCACTCTCTCCACTCAGATTCCCTCACGTACCTGGCCACGTAGGACACCGAGGTATATCTGGAGGCAGACGAGCAAGGTTGTTCCTCCCTTGTCTCCCTAGGAGGCGGCGAGGCCACCGGACGCTCCGAAGAGCGGGACCGGAACCTGAATGAAGTAGAACGCCGCTCCGGAGAAGCAGAGGGCTCTCTCTGCTGCAGGCCGGCCGACCTGCAACGGCTGGAAGGGCGGTGGTGCTCCTCCACCAGGGTTGGAGGGTCTACCACAGGCGAGTCCAGGCGTTGTTGGGGAACGTCCTCGATCTCATCGTCCAAGAGATCGACGGACTCGCCTCGCCCTTTGGAAGGCTGCAGAGTCGGAGGAGGAGTGGGAGGTTGAACATCCCCAGCCGGGGAGTGCTTCTTCTCCTTCCTCTTCGTCTTCTTCTCCTTCTCTTTGCCCTTGTCTCCGTCCGGAGCAGGGCACTTTTTAGTAGGCGTCTCCTTAACGGGAGCCTCAGTCTTCCTCGCCGTCGAGGATCCTTTTGCTGACTTGGCAGCCGCCGAGAGCTTCAGGATCCTCGGTAACGCCGATATAGGCGTTCTCGCCGGTACCAAGCCCGATACCGACGAGGTGGGCGGAACAGCAGCCACCGATACCGTCGATGGCGTAGTCGTCTTCTTTTCGGCCATCTTAGAAACGGAGGTCTCGTCGATTGCCCTCAAAGACTGCTCCCAACAGTAGGATTTGAGTCTCGCGGACCTGTTGCGGAGAGTCTGGGGAGTAAAATCCCGGCAAATTGGGCAAGTCCGAGTGTTGTGGGACTCACCCAAGCAGAAGAGACACTCCCTATGGCCGTCGTTGAGGGCAACTTTGTGCCCACAGGACACGTACTTCTTGAAGAGCGCGGACATAAGACGAACGCCGAACAAGAAAAGTCCGAAAAACACCAAATTCGAGGGGAAGTCCGAGGGAGAGGTCAGAAACAGTCCAAAAGTCCGAAAACCGTGAAAAAATAGCAAGAAAATCGAGGAACAAGCCGAAGAACCTTCTGTACGCAACGGCGGATGAGAAAGAACTGAGGAGAGACCGTTGCTCGGTGGGAGGAGCATGCGCAGTACCAGCGTGGGGGAGGGGTTCCCGCCAAGCGAACGAGCTCTAGAAGTTTCCAAACGCTACCGCGCAGGCGCTAAAGCTCCTAGTGTATGAAGGCACAGAGACCACGAAGAAGAACTACAGTAACATTTTGCCTCAGAATCTATGAATTTCATGTAGGCCTCAGTTGATTTTTTTTTTTTAATCTAGGCTTACTGCTCTCAGGGGAACTTGCTTTTTATTTTAAAGCCCTTGGGAATGACACTGTATGGCATAGTTATGGTGGAAAGATGATCCGCCATCCATCTTTCCTTCCCCTTCCCTCCCCCATGGAATGTGCTCCAGTGTTACGTAGCAGTGTTCCCAGGGCATTAGCAGCTCTGTTGACATCATAAAGAGGAAAATGCAGGGTTGTAGCCTTCATATCACTTCATTAAGTGATTCAAATGAAACATATGCCCTCTGATCATGAATGGTCCCAATTTCCTCCTCTTTTCACCCCATTATGTTGAAAAGAAAAATACAGAGGGAAGATAAGGCTGAGCTGTAGCTTCAACCAGTTTAAGCTCCAGCTGTGGAAAAGCACATGCAGGGGCATCTGGTGGCAACTATGTTGATTATATGAAATTAAATATTGTTATGATCCCCACCCTCACCATCAGTGGATTTTTCTTCCCTACAAAGAAAAACTCACCTAACATCCATTTCTTGTGGCAGTGAATTTTATAAATTATGTGGAGAATATATTTTCTCTAATCTGTTTTAATTTGTTGCCAGTCATTTTTATTGAATGGTACCACACACAGTTCTAACAATTTGTTGTTTTTATAAAACTATACTGTATACCTCTTATTGCCCTTATGGCAGGTGAGCACACCATTGTAGCCAGGGAATGCAATTCAAAGTGGTTATAGCTGTGTACAGGCCCACCAAAGTCAGCAGGGTTTAAATAAGGTTAAGAGAGTAGGAAGTACATGCCAGGGCAACTACAATTGGGTGCCTATTTATTTAATGTCCTGCTTTTCTCCCAATGTGAGACTATTTAATTCCATTTGTTCTCAACAACAGTAGACTCAGTAAATCAATAGAAATGACTCAAGTGTTGACTTACAAAGTTATTGATTCAGTCAGTGGGTTTCCACTTATTGTTGTATGTCTACAAGTTCTTTCTAACTTATGGCAAGCCTAAAATATTTTAAACCTATCATAATGTTTCTTAGCAAGACTTGTTTAGAGGGGGCTTGCCTTTGCCTCCTGAGGCTGAGAGTGTTTGACTTACCCAAGGTCTCACAGTGGGTTTCCATGGCCAAGCAGAGATTTGAACCCTGGTCATAGTCCAGTACTCAAATCACTACACCATGCCGGTTCTAGCTGAGACTAACAATTTGATTTAAAACTAGTTTTAAAGGGAATGTTATAAAGTGTAATCTGAACCATTCAAGTCTCATTAACTGATGGTTTGTCCTGTCTCTCTGTTCCTGGCATCTGTATGATTTTACTCCTTCAAGGCTTTGTAATGTTGTTCTTCAGTTTCACTTTAAACTGCTTTCTGAATTTCTAGAGGATGCTCTTAAAAGACAAAAATAGTTAAACTTGGGATCTTTATTGAATATGTGCACCTACTTCTGGGTCAGATGACTCCACTCACCTTACAGATTATAATTCATTTTAAATTGGCAGTTCTACCCATTTTTAAGCTGGATTTAAATCCAAGCAAGCATTTTTTCCTGGGAAAGAAATTAAAGTAAGGTGTGCTGAGATTTAGTGTGTTTTGCAGTATTTGCTAGTCTTCTTATGATGCACATATACATAGGAGCACTCTACTCCCTTTTCTAGTTTTTCCATAGATGTAACTATACAGCTTCCCTTCATCTTGTACAAATTAGTTCCAATATGAATCCATTTGTGCTCGAAGTCACATGCAGTAAAATGTGATGAAATGAAGTGGGTAAGCTTTTGTCACAATCTGTTCTGGCCTTGAGTAAATATTGGTGTTTCATGACACATTTGCAAGGAAAGCATGTCTTGATTACTAGCCTGCCTAAGGTGAGTGAAGCCAGGGTGAAAGGACACCATATGTGGGAGAATGAAAGTAGGCCCCTTTCATGGAAAAAGGTGTTCAGTTTTCTTGAATCTGTGTCAGGGGTCCAGCCTGCCATTCATCTTTGCCTATAAGTTTCACTTGATACAGCTTGATAGACTTAAGAGATGTCTGTGCCACAGCTGCCACCTTTTCCCAGTTAATTGTACAGCATGCCTTCTGTTCCAGGAACCCCCACATAAAACAAAAAGCACAGGGTCATATCCCATTATAGTCAATGGACTCAAAGGGTACATGCCCACTGTGTCCATTTACTGTAACAGCATGCTATGCTTCATGTGACCTCACTTTTGTGTGAGAGGAGGGCCTGCTGTATTTAGTTGAAGCAGACCGTGTTCAGCTTAATGGTTGTTGCTTTTTAAAGAAGGTTGCCTTTGGTTATCTTGAAGGAGCCAGTTATTAAGCCTGTCACCCACTTAAGAATCCTGCATCAAAAGGTCATCTGTCATTTTTAAACAAGATAAGAGGTTAATGGCCACCAAACTCCCAGCAGTCCCTGGCTGAAGATTTATTTTACTCAGTTTCACTTTGACTGTTGCCAGATTGTCCTTCATCATTAGTTAATGATTTGTGTTCCAAGAGGGCCAATACGAGCATAATTCTTGGTTTTCTGGACCTCTTCGCCTATTTTAATACTAATTGGCTATGGTAGTATTCTGAGCTGCCTATGGGGGTGAGAGGCTTTGCTCTTAAGTGCCTTCACTTGTTTCTCAAGGATAGATTTCAAAAGATGGTGCTTCAAAGATTATTGCCCCATGCTCTGGCTGTTTCCATGTAGGGTTCTTTAGATACTATTTCAGCACCATAACCATTGCTAAAAGAGGCTAGCAGAGGTAAGGGGCTACAGCATCATCTGCCTGATGACACCCAAAATTTTATCTCCAAATGAGCTTGTGCCAGCTCTGAACTCTGTAGTAGTGCAGCAATGGACTGGGCGAGAATAAATATGCATTCCCAAGCATGCCTATGGCAATTACCACTGGTATCATCCAGATGAGAGTGGATCTAGTATTTGGACACCACTGCCTTCTAAGGGATGTTGGTCATGTTTGTGGCCACTTGAGCCACTTTAGGCTCAGGAGAGGCCTTCCATAAATAGGTTGGTTCCTGTTGTTAAAAAAAGGCCTCTCCTGGGCTCCCCAAACAGGAGCAATTTTTTTCCCCAGGAGGGGTTCAGCCCTCCAAGGTCTAGTAGCAGGTTAATGTGGCCCTTCCCCCCCGCCACTCCAAAGTTAGATCAAAAAGGCATCATTATGTTATTGGGAGGCTTGATTGGCTTTGATTGCATCATTGCCAATAGCTCTGGTATATCCTTTTCACGGCCTGTGTTTTTGAGAGTCTCCCTTGAAGTACTTCATGGGCCAATACACTCCTGTTGTGTGTTTGACTTTTCTATTGCTGTTGACATCACTGATTTATTTTGGCTTTTCTTCAGCTTATTTAAATACATTCCAATATGAATTGCTTTGAAATAACTGGGCAGAATGATTTAGAAACAATTTAGCAAGAACCTTATCACTCCAATGTTTCTCGCAGGGAAGTCTTCCTAAGCAGTATGGAATGCCATCTCCTGAGATGCAAAGTGCTGGAGCTCATCTTCCGAGGCAACACAGTTCCCACTGACGATCCCTTGTCTTTGACCACGATCTTACATTTTCTGCAAAGCTTTTCTCCGCAGCTAATATACAAGGTATTTCAGTGTTTTTTTTCTTCATTCATCCCGAGAAAGTAAAATAGCTTTTGGGTTAGCCCCCTCATTGCTTAATCTTAGTCACTGGATCCACCTTACAACATGCACAATTGTCAAAATTCAGATGTAAAATCTCAAGTAAAACAGTGAATCTCTTCACAGGACAATGGCGCACCATGGCAAGGATGGGATGAGATGCTTCACCACTTGAATTTGTTGTTGCTGAGTTATCGCAGCGTAGTCCTAGGTGAGAAGCTTGCTTCATTAGTTTGTCTAATGTTCATTAGTTTGTCTAAACAGTAAATAGTCCAGTCACAATTCAGTTACAGAGTCAACTGGAAAATTACTGACAGGCAGTCTGCCCTATGCTTGTTCATTCATTCAATTGCCATTTACATGCAGAGTATGGGCAGGTTGTGTAAAGACTTAATGCTTCAAATGTAAGTTTCTGGGACAACAAAGGACAGAATCTGCTATGTAGGAAAGAGAAATACCATTCTAAGTGTGTTATGCTCGATTTTCCAAGGATGTATTTATCAGGTAAATTAAGTCCCAGTCTCCTGTGTAAGTACAGCCTTTATATTCGTCATTCTCCGTCACACTTCAGTAACAATTCCATGTTTGCTTCTTTTTTACAGGGCATTTAAGAAGCTCAGTCTGTGAGAGGGTTAATTTAATTATCAAGGGTGCTAAACCCAAAATACAGTCAAAAGACTGTATTAAAGAAAGCGATGTAAAGTGCAGAATTCAAAGCTTCCAAAAGGATCTTGCTAAAACTATTGGGCAGCCACTTCCCTCAACCATCATAGAAAAGATTGAGCTACTTCAGGTACTGCTCGTTACTGCTCTGGATATCTAAAAGGATGACTGCTGGACAGCTTAAAAGAGGTGCTTCTTTCAAGCAGACATAGCCCAGCAATGAGGACTCAAATAGCGTTCAAAAGAAACACTGAGTTTCACTCCTTTTTATATTATGACACTGTTAAAGCAATTGAATGTCTTCATTTTAGACTTGTTACAAAGTTTGTCCATCTGTTTTTGTTTCCATGTGGATTTTGTACTGCTTTTCTAATAAATTATTTTATTAGTTATGGAGTGGGATGAGCTTTTTAAGAGTTATGTCTACAGGTACATTGGCAATTCTAAGCCTGTACCTGTCTACTCAGGTATCAATCCCCTTAAGCTCAGTAATGGATATCTGAAGTTAAGTGGATACAGAATTGTAGTCCTATTGATGTGTACTACAGATCTTCCATTACCGTAAATGCCTCACTGTTGTAATAACGACCTCGGGAGATGCATTCAGAAGGTTTTTTTTTTAATTCCATGGAAGAGTCAGGAATAGAGACATGAGCACAAAATATCAAAAAATAAATTAAGCATTAATCAAAAAGCTGTTTACAGTGTAGAAGCAGTGATGACAATAACTAAGAAGGTTGGCAAAAGCCAGAATGCTATCAAAGCAACGAACATCCAAGATGTGGTTATAAGGAGGGAAAAAGGAGAATAGATCAGACATTAGTAAGTTGCTTAGCTACATCACAACTTCATAATTTATAGAAAGGAAACAGGCCTCTTTTGGGCATAAAAAAGCTTAGTGAGGAAGTCTCCATAACTCTGCCATTAAACAGGAAAACCTCTATACAATGGATATTCAAAGGCTGTTATCGCATTACTGTAATGTAAAGCCAACCTGCAGCTTAAAGAGTTTAGATCAGGAGTGAGCAAAATACAGTCCTCCAGATGTTACACTGCACCTCCCAGAAGCTCTAGCTAGGATAGCTATTAAGAAGAATGCTGGGGCTTTTGCCCACCCCTTGTTTAGATCAAGAAAAAAAGGACATGCTCCACTTGCCTCACACTGGATGCACAGAGTCTTCCACTGTATGACAGAAACTTGTGGAAAAAAACCAATTACATCACTTGTTACTAATGTTTACAACTAAACTGAGCAGCTTAGTTACTATCTTCCCATGCTCTAAACAATTTATTTTGCATCCCTCTATATCAGGAATAAACAAATGTCCACTGTCCCTTTCTTAGCAACTGTACTCCCATTTTACATCCCTTTCTCAAAAAGTGCCACTAGAAATTCCCAAAGCCCCTGAGACCAAATGTAATAGCCATGATTCCCTTTTTTGTTAGCAACATGCTACTCTAGGAATGAAGAATGAATCTTACCCATAATATGTTGAACCATTTGATGCCAAGAACAGACTTCACAACCAGTATCATGAATCTCATACTACAAGCCCTCAAGTGGGCTCTATTTTTTCATGTTCCAACCTTAAGGCATGGCTCTTGTACAAGTGAAACAGCCAAAGCAGATTCCCGAAACCTTCCAGGAACTAGACTCTTCACAGAACATTAAACCAGAAAAGGCTTGATTCCTGTAAGGGTTGAAATAATGAAGTCACACACTGCCCTACAATAAACTGGCATAAATAAGGCAGATGTCTACACAAGAGTCAGTCATGACAGATCAGACAGTTGACCCAAAAAGAACAAAACTCCAACATGATGGTGGCCTGCCTCTTATAAAAACTTACCTATACACAGCAGCACAAGGGTATGTGTCAGAAATACACTGGGCTACGATTTGTGCTGTACAGAAGAAACTTTTGGAATGAAAAAAAAGACCAATAAATCCATAAAACAGATTTGTTTCATTGCCATATATAATTCTGAACTAAAAGACTTTCCTATGTCAAATGTGAATAGAATGGCAAAGACAACACAGAACCAGCCAGTCTATTATCAAATATGAAGATCATGATCATGCCCTTTAAGTAGAGGTGTTCCTAGAACCCAGTTGGAGTGAGCACATTCATGTCCCGAGGTTTGAGGTTATGGGAACGTGGGGACCGCCTCTTTTCTTCCATAGCTGGAATGTCCATCTTGGGGGGCTTAAAAGTTGTAGAGTCCTCTGCCATCCGGGTGGCCTGGGCACGCATCAGTTCCATTGGAGATGGCTTCTGGGCACCCTTATAGGCCTGGATTGTAAAGCCCCCTAAGGGAAGAAAAATATGCAAAGCAGGTAAGAACAAGAGACTATCACACACAGATGCACATTTACGGTTTCTTATAGTACATTACAAACAACTTTCTTAAGCAAATGACATTTTGATGAGTTCTAAATGCAGCTTCAAGTCAGCTTTCCATTTTCATGGGAATTAGAGGCACAGGACCCCTGCTAAAGCAGAATAAATGCAAATATCTTACCCCCTCCTGTCCCAGTGGGTGAGCAAGGGAATATAAGTGCACACCTTCCCACTCCCTGTCCCATCCCCCTCCCCCACTTGCACAAGTGAGTGAGTGTGTGAGGGAACATACACACATCTTCCCTGTACCATCCTCCTACCTCCTGCACAAGTCAGCAAACGGACACACAGGCATGTGCACCACCACTCCCCCATCCCATCCCCCTGCCCATCCAAGAGAGGGAGGGAACATGTGTGCCCTTCCCACTCCCATCCCATCCCCCCATGTGAGTGAAGGAACACATGTGCATGCGCTTCCTACTTGTGCTCTGCCCACCCGTGCATGTGTGTGTGTGAATGAGAGAAGCAGTGCCGGCAGCAACAAAGAATCCTCAAATAGTCAAATTTGCAAAGGTCAAACCCACAAATGTGAAGGGACAATTGTATTAGTTATGTGCCAAGAGCACACATTTCTCATAATTTGTGATCAATGTAAAGACATGAAAACAACAGCAGTTAACATTCAATAAAAGTGTATACTGATTAAAGAAATGAGAAAGTTCACAATTCTATTAGTACCAAGAAAATAAATAGCTGTTACTTTCAGAAATCCAAGTTTCATTTTCTGTTTGGCTTCAGATCCTGTGGCACAAACTGTGGAAAGCAGCAGACTGCAGAAAACCCACCTGCAGTCCATATACTGCAGCTTCAGTTCAATTCTGGCATGTTTATCTTTTTCACTGCTTAAGGCCATTCATAATCTTTTCTTTGTGGCTTTAAGTATTTGAAGCCAAAGCTGAATTCTAGATCTCAAGTTCTCTTTTGCTATTCTTTCCCTGTATAAAGTGAGTCAATCTTGTCCTAAAAATAACACGATACCTGTGCCAGTAGTGGATCTCTGAAGAGTCCTTGGTCCAAAAAGGCTCCATTTTTCTGTTGGTACTTTATCACCATCCCCACTGCTGGAGTCCATTGGGGCAAGATCAGGACCAGTGATGGAACTGGAGGTTCCCTGACTAAACCAGCCCCTGCAAGAAAAACAAATTAAGAAAAAGATAAGCAGACTTAGCAGCATCAGACAGTTCAACCTTCTAATGTAAGAACACTCACTCCCAAGTAGATTTATAGAAGACTAGTGTATATACCTGGTGTTGCCCAGGATTTTAGTTTCTCATAGGTGATACTTGTTAGAAAGATTCGAGATCCTGTGTCTCTAATTCTCCAAATTGTTTTGTCCAGTATCTGTAACTTTTCTCCATATTCCCCAATCCAATCTGTATTCAGAGTTATTAACATACAGAGGTTGGGTTCTTGAGGGAATACAATGTCTTCCTCCTTGTTGCTTGGCCTTATCTTCATAGCAACCAGCCTATTCAAGGCAGGCATATTTGACTGAAGCCAAAGAGTTCTCTGGCTGAGAATTCTAAGGCCCCTCTCTAAACTGCAAATCCCAGGATTCCATACAATCTTCTTAGGCAGCCAATCATATGAGGTCTTCACCTGACACAGACAAACAGACAAACTTTGACTTTTATATATTAGATTAAACTCCACAGAAGTTTATGTGAGCCTTTTTACAAAATATCTAAAGAACACATATTATTAAAAACAGCACTCAGATGAACTGGACATATTTGTAATACAGACAGATATTCACTATATCCAAAGTAAGCTGGAATTCCAAATCATTTAAACATAATGTCAAGTTCCCTTCACTTTACCCTCTTGGAAATATACCTGTATGTGCGCTTGGGAGAGGAATGGGGAGTGCTGCTTGGAGTAGACTGAGCAGAAGAGGTCTGTTTGTCTTCTTTTGCCATTTCTCCACTTTGCATCTTTAGATTCTGTTAAGAAGACCAAAGACACAAATGGAAACTTCCCAAATCTAATAAGTGAACAACCAATAGTCAAAGTCAACAACTTACTTCATTAGTAAGACATTACTAATAAAAGCATTTAGTGATTATCAAGACTTTACATGGAACATTACTTAGAGAGAAGCAGATCTATTTCAAGACCTACAAACTTCCAAATGACCACCCTCTATAACTGAGCGATACATTCAGGTTAAGTTACACTTCAATGTCTAGACTTAGGAATAAGAGCTGATTCCCAGAAACAGTAAAAAGTATGCTTTTTCTCAGGAAAGTGAGCTATTGGTGCACTAAGAACAAAAATTACCTTGGGTCTGAAACTATTTGGGTCCCAAAGTTTGGATTCCCTTCCAGACTAGGTTCTGGGTTATAAAGGTGAGACTCTGCCCTAAACCTTTACCTGAAAGTCACTTGGCCCCACTTCAACATCCACTGTGTAGAGGCACAAAGAATCGTCATTCCCATGCCCCTCACCATCCCACTGCACACAAAGGAGACACGAAGGAAATCCTGCTGCTACTTTCAATCAGTGACTAGACATAATACCAGGAACACAATTCACTGCTCATATTTCCAAGTGGGAAGGTGAACTGAGTCAGGTGAAATTCCACTCTTATCTTTAATTAGTGACCAGAAATAAGATGGATTCTTTCCAGCTTCCCAACTGGGATGGTGAAAGAGGCTGGGCAGAACCATGTTCTTTCTCATTACCATTCAGATCCAATGATGGGATTCTCACTCATTCTGCTTTCCTTCACAATTGCAAAGACAATCACTCCAAAGAAGGGCGCTGAACAACTGACTGGGTTAGGATAGCAGAGAGAAGATTTTCCTCTTCAGTAACATGCACAGTTAGCTTCATTGCAAATGCTCAGGGCCTGAATTGGGAATTGAATTCACTGCATTTACACATGCTCTTAAATATGACATACTCAGTGTACTGAAACAAGAACGGGGCGGGGGGGCAATCATAATATGTTAAAGACACCCATCAGCAAATATTCCATCCCTCCACATAATGTTGTAATTGACCAGCTCTACCAACTGAAGTAATTGACTAACTAGAAATCCTGTGGGACTCAAACACCTTACATGGAGTGACTCAGCCACACGATGGTATTTTGTCTCCTCTGCAGTGAGGCCCTTGTGGGGAGTATATCCGGCATCTCTCAGCCCTGCCTGCTGCTCAAAGCGCTGAATGCTCTCCTGAGTTTGTTCTAGAACGGACAACATGACACATTCACACAAGCCACAAAACACCACGGCCTGCCACAGAATTCCATAACACAATATTATACAGTATTTACAGTTATTAGAAATGATAAAGCATGGGGTGGGGAAGGGGGTTACAACCACCTGCACCATATATTACTAATATATGGCTGCTCAGTGGCTGCTCCCACTGTGTGGAACACTCTTCCATGGAAGACTAGGCTGCCCCCTCCCTGCTCCCTTTTGCCGGCAGGCAAAAACATTCCTCTTTAAGCAGGCTTTTAAGTGAGCAGGGGAGTTTTCTGTTTATTTGTTAACCTGTTTTTAAAATTGCACATGCTATAGGTTTTATAATTTTATACATTTTTAATGTTTTTAACTTACTTTTGGAAGCTGCCTTGAGTCCCACTCTGGGAGAAAAGGCAGCATACAAATTATACATATAGATAGACATAGATATAGAGTGAGTGAATGCCAGAACAAATTAATCCGAAACTTTCTGAAGGTTAAAATTCTAGCTCATGGAAGCAAACAGGATTTGATAAAAAGAGCTCAGCAAAGCAAGAATTTAGCATTATGTACCTAGCCATGAGTTCCTTTTACAAGACAAACTATATGCTCCACAGAGTCAAATGTTTTCAATGAAGAATGAGGAACAAGGACCATCCATGTGCGGCTGGATTCCAATTCCCATTAGCGTAGGCTGTAGTAGGAACTGCAGTGCAACAACAGGGTCCAAGTTGCCCACCACCATCCTAAACCTTTTAGGAATGGACTAATGACTCTTTGTTGTAAATCTCTATGTGCGGAGTCAAAATACTGGCCTAAAATGAAGGTAACAAGTTCAGTGGGAAAAAGACTAGGAATGGCCAAAAGAATATTGGTATCCTCCAAGGCTATACAGACCAAATACACTACCCTGCTTCTTTCATAACTTTTTTAAAAAATTTAGATTAGCTACCACTTTAAGGACATAGGAAGCTGGCCTATACCATCTCACACCAGTAGTCCATCTAGCTCAACTGGCAATGGACAGCTGTCTAAGATTTCAAAGAAATCTTTCCCAGGCCTGCATGGGGACACAAGGGATCAGCCCTTGGACCTTGGGCATGCAAAGCTGATACTCTCTCACAGAGCTACCTAGGAACATTTATATAGTATGCTCATTAGAACTACTAGTAACAACTCTCAGCAATAGTGATTTGAGAAGCAGTTTGGTCTAGGGGGCCATGGCACGCCCAGTATTGTGGGGAAAATACTTTCATTCCAAAAAATGCCGATTGAAGCATACATATAACTTATCAATACATTAACCGGGGAGGGGATGTAATGTTAATGGCCTGCCCAATTTAGCAGCTTAATTTAGTGCCAACTCAGTAGAAATCTAAATTAAGTTATTTAGAAAACAAATAGCCTTAGTTTTCCCTAAAAGATTTAACAGCTACTAATAGTCTTTCATAGCTATTCATTTTAAAACCACATTTACATTTTCTAGACAAGTGAAATGAATAAACCAAACTAACAAGTAAGAACTGGCCATAAGGGTCCATTAAGATTGCCACAAAAGCGCTACAGCACTTACGAAAGTAACATTTCTTCTGCCAGCTTGCATGCTAGGCACAAAAAATGATGACTCTGAAGGTAAGACATTTTCAAATCTGTTCTGATAACATTTTGCTTAAAATCTTAGGGGACCGTTCCCTTCAATTATGACAGAAATGGCAACTTGTGCCTTCCAGATGCTGTTGAACCACAACCACTGGCAGTGCTGTCTAGGGACAAAGGAAGCTGTAGTCCTAACAAAATCTAGAGGGCCAAAAGTTGTTCATCTCTTTAGGATATCCAGTCTCTCTAGACTGGTCTGAATGGATACTGCTATATCACATAATAGAAGAAGTAGCCCACTTATTAATGGGAAACAGTTTCTTGGTACAAAATTCCATGTCTTGGTTAACTAGCCTATAAAATTAATACAAGAGCTCTTACTTGTAATAAGAGAATTCATGATGATGTGGGTGGCCTTGGCCTTCACTACTGGAACCTTGTTCACAGTCTCAGTGGAAGATGAGGGGATTATGGCAGATGGATGCATGCTAGTCTCCCCTTCCTCATCCTGTGCAGAGGAAGCCAAGTACAATTTGAGGAAAAACAGACAAAATTAACCCAGGAGAATCTCACAAGTTTCTCCTGATTCCCATAGGAATGAGTCTGGACACTACATATGTACAAACAGACTAAAAACAGTACTCTTGACAAAGAACATGATGTATGGAAAAATGACACATTTTCTCCTTTAAAGGAGATACTGTAAATCTCATTCTCTCATCTCATTTGACTACCTAAGATGACAACTATGCCTTTCAGACTACTTGCTCATTTTGAAGAATAAAGCCAAATTCAGAACAACAGCGTCCACTGTCAGTTATTCTACAATTCATAGACATTCAACCATTCTATGTATATATTTACAAAACACTACGCTAAAAAAAGAGAAATTGCATACTTAAATATATTTGAGTTGTCTAAGCTGATTATAACATACTTCTGAATGGAAAGCTTACCATCCATTATCATGGGTATGTATTTTCCCTGTATTTAACTTATATGAAAACATTAATATTAATACACTTTGCAGAATGACTAAAGTGGGATGAAAGGATTTTTAAAAATTAGTCTGTGTGCTTTCTATATTTTAACTAATGTTTCTAAAACATGGTTTAGAAAACATTATTTTTAAGCAATAGCAAACCTATTTTTCAGCATTAAAGGAAATAATTCACTGAAATATAAGGCTTCTACATGCTTTCCTTCAAAGATACTTTATCTAAGATCACATTAACTTTCATTCTGGTACTTTCATTCGCTTCACCAAAGACAATCTGCCAAATTTGAAAAGTGAATGCCACTATCATCATCACCACCAACAGGCTTTAAAGTCTGTATCTCCAACAGTAGTGTAGGCGCAATCCTTTCAGCAGTCAATTCAGGTAAATTTCACGCTGTCCTCAACAGCAAAATACAACACAAGTGCAATCCACCAGAAATCTTACACCATCTGTGCATTCACCCTAGAGACTTTATACCTTGGAAAGCTCCTCATATTTGCGTTCTGGAATGACCGGTTGTTTCCACAGGATATTGGAGGACATATTTGAAGGAGGAGGAGTCATTGGTGCTGTATCCTCCAGGGCATCATCATAACTGAATGCGCGGCGGCTCATTCCAATTGGCTGGGACATCTTTCCTAGAAGGCTTCCAGAGCCATGCTCAATAGCTAAGGACAGAGATGGAAATTTCATAGTGGGCTGCACTTTTAGAACTTGAGTTTTTCCACTGCATGTAACAGTGATTACATTAGTCCTTTGTTCATTTACAAGGTCCACTAGGATCATTATACTAAGTCTTGGGAATAATGCTGATGGGAGTCACTATTAACAAACAAAGGGAAGCTATGCCATGCCATGCCATGCTATGATCACAGCAATGTGTTTGATCCACTTAGATCATTTCAATAATCAAAGGTAAAAATTGGCAGAGCTGCAAAATTTGAAGGTCAGAACTCCTAGAATAGCACTACTCATATGATGCTACCATGTTTTAGTTCAACTGCATCATCTAGCTTTGAACTGCTAAATTACTCCTATCCCATCACGTTATACAGGCATCCAGCTACCTTTTACTGTATTTCTTCCACAGAAGATTATACTGTAAATCAATTTCCAAAGTTGTGCAAACACTCTAATATGAATAATATAACCAAATATTAAAAAGACAAGCCTGGAAAACTGTGTATGTGTGCACATGCGTCTTCACCTGTCAACTGCTAGTGACCCCAAGAACTACATGGGTTTTCTTAGGTAAGGCATACACAAAAAGAGTTCCTTCCTCTGAAATGCTGCCTGAAGTACCTGGTATTCATTGGCAATCTCCCATCTAAGTACTAACCAGAGCTGACCTGCTTAGCTTCCAAGATCAGACTTGTATTTAGGATATTTAAGCATAGATATGTAGAAATATAATTCTGCCACGAAGGGATTTCATAAGTGATACTTGTAGTCAATGGTACTTCCCCTGAATTGGTGGAAATTACCTTTTTCTTCAGTAATGGTTAAAACTATACTGCCTGTTCAATTCCAATAAATACAATCTCCAACAAGTTAAACTCATGGAATGAGAGCGTGCTTTAACATCAAAATAATTAAATATGTTATCCTGTAGGTGGCCTGAAAAATTCCCTGGAGGAATGAAGAGTTTCTCTCAGAAGACCACTACCTCATTTTAGTAGGATTAGTTCAGCATCCTCTAGTAAGCACACATTAGCTTATCTGGTTCAAGGAAGCAAAATGACAACAAACCACAAAATATTAGTTCATCAATACAGATACATTACTGATGCAAATAACTGCTAGCCCCACTGAGCAGGATCAGACTTATATGTGCAATTGCCTGAAGTTTCGTACAATCTCTTGGGAAGCTTGAGCTGAGGTACTAGTGATACTTTATTATAATTATCACTAGACACCTTGTTAAAGATTTAGCATTTACTTAGAAAATGAGTTTTACCAGGAACATCTGTTCGTTGTGAAGCCATTATTGCAACTCCAGGGTGTTTCACTATATGGAAATCCAGAACAGGACTGTTGTTACCTAATGAAAATAAAGGGTATTTTGATCTGCAAAACTTTAACACTAGAAAAAAGGATCTTCATCTACAGTACAAAGATAAGCTAAGAAATCTCTGCATTTTTTAAAGAATGAAAAATAGCTAAGATACATCTTCAAGACTTGCATAAAACAGAAATCAAGCAGTACCATAACCTATTAAAAATTAATCTTAAGCACCATCCTAATAAAAGTTTCTATAATAAGAAAAAAGCTAGAAGAGCTTACCACAAGTTAAGATGAAAGAAAGATGTCAAAAAAGGACCATTCTGTTGCTGAGGCTGACACTAGCAAACCATCCCCACGAACTTCCATGCAGACAAACTGACAAAAGTTCAGAAGCGAGAAAATAATTACTAAACCAAAATAATAAAAGACAGTCTACAATAAATGAACACATATCTTATGCAATACTACCATGTATTCTATGCATGACTCCAACTGTTTAAAAGGTACTGCCAGTGTGTAAAGCATAAGTGGCCCTAACCACTTAAAGTTAATACCCAAAGGCTTAATACCCAAAGAAACCTGGACTACACTGGACCGCAAGATACATGCAAAACCACATGCTATACATGTTACAGGTTAGTATATTAGTATTGCAATAATAACACAAGGTCACAGACAGCAGCTTGAACATTCAACTGCACTGAGAAATCACCACCTAAACAACCTGTCAAGCTGGGGCCAGCAACTACACCTGAATTTAAGTTTGTCTGAAATTTTTCACTATAAGATAAAACTGACAAGATGGTTTGTCCTTGAACTATTAATTATTCAAAAGATAATCTAGTAATCTAGAAGAATACAATATACAAGTTTAGTGCAGTAATGCATCCCACTATCTCAGGAGAAGTCTTCCATTAGAAAAACTCAAGACTGCTCACAACAGTTAAATTATCAAGGTTGGTGGGATGCAAGTAGCATACTGTATCATAATTGACTAACCAGCACTACTGTTGCCCAGTTCCAAGTGTCTGTCATAAGAACACACATCCCTCAAAGATACCGTTAATGGCCTGACTAGTGAATGAACACAGCCAAGTAATACTTCCAATATCACCATCATGCCCAATCTGTACACAGTTTAAAAAGCAAAGTACTATAAATGCATCTTCAACAGAACTATGACCTTGTATGCCAGAATCTTTTAAAAGGACAGGGGTCTGAAAATAGCCAGTTCAGCAATTTTGGCCAAGTTTTTACAAATTCTTTAGCAACCTAACTTCAAAAGCACCACTGCAAGCAATAGTAAGATTCCTGGCA
Source organism: Ctenosaura bakeri (assembly GCA_948474755.1). Lineage (NCBI taxonomy): Eukaryota > Metazoa > Chordata > Lepidosauria > Squamata > Iguanidae > Ctenosaura > Ctenosaura bakeri. The sequence goes on along the minus strand of CAOLHI010000540.1, from coordinate 341,504 downwards.
AAATGGCGGGGGGGGGGAAGGAAAGAAAAAAACGGCCATCGTTTTACTTTGTACCCCTATCTCCACAAATTAACCACGAGGGAATGTGGCCCTCATAACTTGGAAAAAAAAAATCCCATGTCTGCCCTGGGAACAACAGTACTTGCTCAGAGCCAGGAAGCAAGTGAGGTCTTCCTCCCCAATACTAGTAGCAGGGTGACTGGAGATGGAGCAGCATAACTCCTGAGCCATTTTCAAATTATCATGAGGCACTTCAAATTTTAGCAATCACCAAAGCCACCAGGATGGGAGACAGGCTGCACTTGGTCAGGAAGTTTCACCATCATCAGCATCCCTTCACTTGAGCTGCCAAGAAGAGAACAGAGGCAAAAAACCCGAGGAGACCATGGTAAAGTTGAAGTTCCATAACAAAAAGAGGCGTTTGTTACACAAGGGACTGGGTTGCAGATAAGAAAGGGACGCCTGCATGTATTTTCCAGAGTTCAGAGAACTTATTTATTTGGACTGTATCTTCCAGAATCCCCTCCTCAGCCAGCACGGTCCCTTCGCTATGGGAACTGAGGGGCCCTGCAAAATCCAAACAAATAACTTCTCCAAACTCTGGGACTTGAAGAGAACCAAGTCCCGCTGCGTCCCACGGGGATTCCGCCTTTCTCAGTAACTGCATTTCGGAGGGAAGCGAGCCTGAAAAAGCTGTGTTTTTACATCCAACATAGGGCGGCGACCTTATGGCAAAAGGATCATGGCTAGATCTGCCCAGAGCAGCGGTTCTCAACCTGTGGTTCGCGACCCTTTTGGGGGTCGAACGACCCTTTCACAGGGGCTGCCTAAGGCCAGCGGAAAATATGTATTTCTGATGGTCTTAGGCTCCATTCCCTCCTCGGTGGTGGTGTGCAAGCGCAAGCCACGCACTCACATCCTCCTGCTCCCTTTGGCTGGAGCACATGCGGCCACAGTGTTGCCACAGCAGAAGTGGTGGTGCGCAAGCGCCAGCCACGCGCTCGCATCCTCCTGCCCCCTGTTCAGAAGGGACTGAAATTGCTCCTCTTCTCTGCTACCGGGAGAACCTCCCGTCTGACGGGCCAGCTTGGGGGGGTGGCGGCCCCCTCCTTGCCACGGCCCCTGCCCCACTCGCCTCGGAATGGGGTGCTGCAGAAGGGCCGGGGGGCCGCAATGCGGCGCTTTTCCAGGGGGACAAGCTGCATCCAGCGCAAAAGACAAAGGCACTGGGATTCCTCCCCACCCCAACCCCCGGCCAGGGTCGACGCTGGAAACTTTTCCCACACTGCCCCCCCCAGTGGAAACGAGAGTGAAGCAGAAGCAGAGCCTGGGGGGGCGGTTCTCGGAGTTTTTTCCCGGAGGAGACGTGCGGCTCCTCTTTCTCTCCCTGCCCCCCCATTCCTGGCCGGTGAGACAGCCTTTGCGGGGGGGGGGAGGCATTGTAAATAATAAATAAATAATTTTATGGTTGGGGGTCACCACAACGTGAGGAACTGTATTAAAGGGTCACGGCATTAGGAAGGCTGAGAACCACTGGCCCAGAGGATTTGCTGCTGGTTTTTTTCACTTTAGGGCTGGGCGTGTGACTGATCACCCGGCGGCCGAGCAAGCACTTGAACGCAGGTCTCTGGAAAACCAACATTCAAATCACTCCACACCGCGCTGGCTCGCTGAAGAAGGCGGCCGTTTCCCCACAGAAGCCGTTTGGTATTCAAATCCCTTCCTCGCCCCCTTCATGAACATGAGATCCGGCTTCCCCCGAGGAGCGAAAGGAAACTCCCCGGCCGGCCGGCCTCTCGCCGCCCACCGTCGCTCCCTCCTTCCTTTCAGGCTCCGGGAGGGTGGAGCGGCCTCCGTCTCCGGCCGGGGCGCGCCGGCCCGCCGTCAACAAGGCCCTCACGGCCTCCCCGTACCTGCTGTCTTGGGCCGCCCGCAGCCCTCGGGAGCGGGTTCCCCCACTACGAACAAGCCCGCTCGGGCCGCGAGTCGGACGAAGGACGGAGGCGACGGGGGCCGGCCGCGAGTCGACGCGGGTCCTCGGCGTCCGGAGCCGCCATGGCGAAAAATTCGGGGGAAACGGAGGCCGGGAAGAAGACAAGCCCCAAACCAGACCAATCTGGCTCGGAGCAGCGTCAACAACGCCGCTGCCGCCGCCACAGGCAGCGCTGCATATAAATGTATCTTCTCGCGATAATTCAGCCCGTGGCATGAGAGCGGCGGGGGGGGAGGCGTGAGTGCCGCTCGGCTGGAAGCGGGGGCGGGGGGGTGAAAGAACTCTGCGTGATGCAACGTGTGTGAGCTGTAATTTGTGCGTCTTCTGGTTTTGTATAGCTCACGGTGAAGCGCTTGGTTATTGCTACTGTAAAACAATCCCATCCTATATTTTATTAATCAAGCTAAGTTTTTCGAAAGGGAAAGAAATTAAGGCCATTTCCACTCTGCACTGTTATAGTGCTATGATTTCCCGCTACATGGTTATAGAGCTATTATTCCACTTTCAACATCCTGTGGCATCCTGGGGTTTGCAGTTTAGGGAGGAGCATTTAGAATTCTCAGCCAGGGAGCTCTTTGGGCTCAGGAAACTACAAACCCCAGAATCCCACAGGGTGCTAAAAGTGGAATACAGTCAGCCCTCCACGTTTGCAGGTTGGCCATTCACGGATTTGATTATTTGTGAGTTTCTCCAACCCCTACCCTCCTACCTCAGGTGCTACTTTTTTGAGGGAACCTTCCCTCTTGGTGGCTCCAATCAGGCCGCATAGCCCTTTAAAAACCCACCTCTGGTCCCCCTCTTTCTCTACCAGTCTCTGCCTGGCCAGTTAAGGATGGCTCTCTGCCCAAATTCTCAGCACCACAAATGCTGTATTCATGTCCCCCACACACCCAAGGAAGGAGATGGGCAAGAGAGAGGAAGTACAGGGCCACAATGCCAACCATCTCCTTTCCCTGACCTGGTTTAGACCCTGGATGCCCACTTTCTCCACCTGTGCCTCAGCCCCCTTCCCACAGACACACACATTTTGTTATTTGTGAATTTTTCACTTTTGCGAGGGCCCTGTGTCCCTAACCCTAGCAAATGTGGAGGGCCAAGTGTAATAGCCCTATAACAATGTAGGGTGGAAATAGCCAAAGGCTACTTTGTGCTGTAGCACTGAATTTTAAACTGTAGGTGTCCTTCTACAAATGGAGACAGATGTATTAACCCTTCTATAAAATTAATGGGTCTTAATTGTCCATTCAAGACCAAGACCTACACCAAAAGCCTTTGGAATACAACTTGTGAGGATTTCAGCTAAGTTTGGGGTGGCACAGAGAATCCCAAGCAGGGTTGCAGATGACCTCAGTCTTCCTGCTAATCAAAATGTCCAGGTGTTTCAGTCCTGTATGCCCTGGTTTCACTATACCATGGGGCATAATGACCTCCCAGAGGAAAACAGTTGACATATTTAATTCGTGAGTGTTTAAATCTCCTTACCTACATCTGTATTTCTGAGCATGAGAGATGGAACCCTATTGTGCAACACAGAGTATATGGAAACTGAAAAGGAGAACTGCACCTAGCACACCAGTTCATATGCCAGGATCCTGTTGTGCAACACTAAGTGCATAGAAACCACAAAAGAGAGCTGCATCTAGGAGACAGTACCCTATTCTCTCTGTCTTTGTTTGTTTTGTGACCTTCTGAAAGCTGGAGACATACTAGGTGCCTGAATCAGCAAACCTAGAAGGCTTGTTGCTAGGCAAAAGATTGCTTGACATTGCAGTTCCAGTCAATAGTTCTGTTGTTAATTATTTTTAGCAGATATAGGTCAGCAGCAGAGAGATGGAAATTACTTTGGGAAGGGAAATTTCCCACATCCAGGGGGAAAGGGGGTACTTTTCTCCTCAACAACGCTTTGGGTATTTATCCAGTGCTATGAATCATTGATTTCCTTGTTAAATATCTCTTTAGGAGTCACGATATAAAGAGCTGATCAGTTTTGTCCTTAAGCTCCTGCTTTAGCCAAATGGAATTAAAACTGAAGGCTTTAAATAAGTTCAGAACTAGACCAATCAAACTTCCTCATTCAAGCTCCTGTTATTTTTCTACACATATCCAACATAGCATGTGGAGAAGCAACATAAAAGACATTTCCAGACACAAAAAAGGAACACTTTTTCATATGTTAGGGCCAGGGAGGCTAGCAAGAAAGCAGATTGGTATTACATTTAGAGTTCATGGAAGATTGAGGCTACTCAGTAGTGAAGGAATTTCACTCTATGTTCAAAGGCTCTTTTCTTTGTTATTGATTCCTGTGGTGTGTACATTTGGGCCCTGACACAGAAAAATGGCTCTGGATTTGAGCATTTGCAAGTCATGGCTCCAAATATTGCCCCCCAGTTCCCTGCTTGGTCTCCTTCATTTTACCAGTCCAGTTCATCATGAACATATCTGACCATGTTTACTTAGAAATCCCACCGATTTCAATTGGACTTACTGCCAAGTAAATAAGATGGTCTAGTATGTGGATCCTGACCACAGTTATTTAAAAGATAGGCCTATAGTAAAATGTACAGATTTCTAAGCAAGCACAACTAGAATTGTACTGGTGTAACTAATCCTGTTCATATTTATGTGGGATTAAATCCCAAGTAACTGGGAGTTCAGGAGGGTTTTCTCTCTTAAGTAATGATGCTTAGGGTTGTAACCTTCCTCAAAGGGGCATTTTGGATTAAAAGAAAATGATGGGAATGTCAGTGAGCAGGCAAAGCACTAAATTGGGGGGGAGGAATCATGCAACCCCCAAGATGATGGACTGAAAATCCCAGCATTCCTCACAACTGGCTATTTTGGCTAGAACTTGCAGTCCATCTACATCTGAAGGCCTACATAATTCCCAGTAAAGTCTGATATCACAATATGAGAAGAGCCCTAGTCTTACCCACAGCATGCAAAATATCTCAGACTCATACCCAAGCATCTCCAATGAGATGTGGGGCAAGACTGCTGTCTGAGACCCCAGAGGTAGAACTTAGAAGAAGCAGAATTTAGAACCCTCACCCCACAATACAGCTCCCAGAAACCTGTAGCAAGCATGCTGCCCAACTCTAGATCTCACTAGAAACCAACATGACTAAATTGAAGCTGTCCTGCTTTGGACATATCATAAGATGACCGGACCCATCAAAAAAGACAGTCATGCTTGGTAAAGTGGAAGATGAGAGCCTAAATACCCTGAAGGCACCAGATGCTGTCTGATGGCCTTTCCACGCTAAAGTGTTAGAGTGCTATTATTCCACTTTCAAGATCCTGCGGAATTCTGGGGTTTGTAGTTTCCTGAGGCCCAAGAGCTCTCTGGCTGAGAATTCTGAAGGCTCCTCCCTAAACTACAAAGCCCAGGATTCCATAGGATGTTGAAAGTGGAGTAATAGCACTATAACAGTGTAGTGCGGAAAGGCCCTGATATTGGAAACTAAGCCAAGGGAGCTCAGGTTATACTTAGAAGGAAGATTGGATATCAGGTGCTGTAGGCTATATTTCAGAGGAAGGAACTGGCAAAACCACCTCTGAGTATGCTTTGCTTAAGAAAACCCTATGAGATGCATGAGGTTGCCAAAAGTGGACAGGCAAGTTGAAGACACACACACACACACACACACAGGAAGCTAGTAGGAAACAAAGAAGACCGCATTAGAGACGGATTGGTTCAACCAAGGAATCCCTGAGTCTCCAGGAGCTGGGCTGTGCAGAGCAGCTGATGACAGGACTCTCAAGGTCTCTCCTTCATGGGCCATAAGTCGGAGCTGACTTGAAGGTAAAGAACAACGACCACTAGCTGGGTGTGCAGCGCTGTTTGGGAGCCGTAGTCCAGAAAGGCAACCATTCCAAGTATTTCTCCCTCCAGTCTGTAAAAGCCCATTCTGCAACGATGTGTTTAGTTCTTCAGATGCCACGGGTCTCCGTGTTATGTTCGCCACGATGGCAATGACTTTGATCTTTACTCCTAAGGGTGTGACCTGGAAGAGTACAAACTGGGCCCTTTTGCGGGGTAGGGAGGCGAAAGCACTCCGCTCTCTCCCCGTCCCAGTCTCCCCTCCCCTCCCCTCTGCCGGGAAAGAAGCGGGGCTGCTGCGCGCGCGGTTCGCCTCTTCTGGATCTTGCGGGAAAAGAAACTGAGGCCATTTCCGCACTAGCCCGTTATAGCGCGACGATTCCACTTTCAACCTCCTCTGGAATCCTGGGGTTTGCAGTTTCGGGAGGGGCCCGCCGGCCCCTCCCGAAACTGCAAACCCCAGGATTCCAGAGGAGGTTGAAAGCGGAATCATCGCGCTATATAACGGGCTAGTGCGGAAATGGCCAGAGCCGGCAGGTCCCCTTTAAGGCGGCGAGTGACGTCAGCCGAGGCTCGGTCCACAGCGTGGCGCGGGTGCCGCCGGCCGGGAGACTGGAGACTCGACCAACGGCCCGAGGGCTTCCCCTTGCGCTTGCTGAGGGGAGGGAGGCGGGCAGGCAGGTGGCGAACTTGCGCAACAAGGAAGGCGGAAGGGCCGGGCCGGGCCGGGCCGGGCCGGGCCAAGGAGGGGCTGCTCTGCCTGCCGGGAGGCGCCTTCCCTCGGCCCATGGCCCCTGCCGGCGCCTTGAAGCACCTGAGCCTGGCCCTGGGAGCGGCGGTGGCCGCCCTGGGCTCCCTCCTTTTCATCGCCTGGAAGGTCTACTTCCGAGACGTCAACGACAGCTGCATCGGCTGGAGGGGGCGCTGGGAGCGGCAGCTGGAAGCGGAGCTGGGGCGGAGGGCGTCCCGGGAGGACGAGGTAAGCGGGGAGCGGGGGGGGCGCCCGCAGAGACCGGGTGGGAGGGCTTCCTGCCTGACACGGGGGAGAGTTTGGCTTTCCAAGGGCCGGCGGCGCAGGAGAGCGCGCGTGGGTGTAGCCGTGATTAAGGAAAGCGCCAGCACGCTCCCGGATCAGAGATTACTCCGACTGCTGCAGCGGCTGCTCATACTAACAGACGCGGCCCACAGTGAAGCTGATCAAATAATTTTTAATCAAATGTCTGAGACTGAGTTAGCTGAGGTTGAGGCTTAGCATACCCACAGTCAAACAACTTTCGTGGGCTTTTTCTTACTGTACACCAGAAGGGGGCATAATGCCCTCCTGGGTCCACACGGGCATATTCCCAAAACTGCTTTTGCAGCCCTCAGCCACTCCAAACCCCCTTTTCTGGCTCCAAGGAGAGATGAGGAGGGAGAGGGCTTGTTTTCTGCTGCTCCAGAGACCAGGACAAGGAGCAATGGATTCAAGCTGCAGGAAAGGAGATTCCACCTGAACCTCAGGAAGAGCTTCCTGACAGTCAGGGCTGTCCGGCAGTGGAATCTGCTGCCTCGGAGTGTAGTGGAGGCTCCTTCCTTGGAGGTTTTTAAGCAGAGGCTGGATGGCCATCTGTCAGAAGTGCTTTGAGGGTGTCCCTGCATGGCAAGGGGGTTGGACTGGATGGTCCCTGGGGTCTCTTCCAACTCTACATTTCTATGATTCTATGAACTACCTCTCTCCAAAGTCCTCGGGACAGTCAATTTGCTTTTTAAAGACCTTGCAAGGGCCCTCTGCACTGTTTAATTTTTTAAAAAAAAAATACATACAGTAATCCAGTTTTTTTACTCTTTTTGCTATTTGTTGCAGTTCGTGCAGTTCTCCCACAAGGATGCAAGGGACAGATAATTAGCCCCCAGACCTCACACAGGTGCCCTTCCTTGTGGCATGCTAACTGACTCTTTGTCAGGACCAGTGCTTCCCACAGCCACACACAGTTATTTAGATACAAGGCATTTATTGGCCTGTCTCTAAACTTTATGAAAGTTAAGTCAAGACACCACCCTTTAGAGACCAAGAAGCAGCATCCCAATTAATGCTTGTATTGTCCCTGCAATTTCAGCTAGAAGTAAGCCATTATCTTTGCTAATACCACCACTGGCTACAAAATTAATCAATCAGCCCTGTTTTTTAGCAAATAAAGATATTTTACCCTGTGGAATTGAAATCTGGAGTTGATGTAATTACTGTTCCTTTTCCCACTAAGTATTTGCTCACCCCATTTTTTTAATTTTTTTGCAACGAGCCAGGGTTACTAGGAGAGTCCACTGTTGGTTTTAAACCAATGTTGCAGACACATGTTGCTGTCCAGATGTTTTTGAACCACATAACTCCCCTGATCCCTCTAACATTGGATATGCTGGCTAAAACTGATGGGAATTGCAGCTCAACCACACATGAAAGAGCCCGCATGTTCCACTTCTGTCTTTGACAATACATCTGTTTGAGCTGAAGGTGCACCCAAGATTATCATCAGAAATCCATCATGGCTGCTCTTCAAAGCAAGCAGTCCAGAAGCTACTAATGTGAGGGCTTTGAAGATAATATTTTGTAGAATTCTAGAGGACATCGTTTGCTGTCTTTTGGCATATGCTGTCCTAGGATCGTTGCTCCAGGATGAGAACATTTGAAACTTCTTGGTATAGGAAAGAAATCTTTCTATTTTATCCTACCATGTCCTGGCAACATCAGTATCAAGCACAGGATGTTATAGTCATAGACTTCCTAAGTAATCTATCCCATGCTTTGTTTCATACAAGAACAAGCTTATGCTCTACCCGAACATGAGATCTGATTTCTCTGTCTTCGCAGATAACCACCAATGAGCCAGTGATGAAAGCCCCTCCCACAGCACGGCAAAGACTAACCCAAAATGTGTTTTTTTTTCCCTTTGCAGCCACGTTCCTGTGAATATCAGGTTTTGGTTCTAGGCTTGGACGGAGCTGGAAAGAGCAGCATTATCCATTATGTCTGCAATACAGAAGCTCAGAAACACACAGCACCCACTCAGGGCTTCAACTCAGTGCAATTGCAGGCCAATGGGCTCTTGTTGGACCTCCTAGAGGGTATGCCTCTCAGACTTTAGTAAGCAAAGCATTGCTTGGAAAAAAAAACTGAATGGGGGAGTGTGGGAATGGCTCTTTATCATTGTTGCATGTGATATGAGTCAGAAGCTCATTTTAAACCATCACATCAAACATTGTTGTATGGTCTTGGAGGGAGGGACTAGTATCTAGAAGCCTTAGGTGGAAACTGAAATTGCCTGTCTTGGGGAAAGAATAGTGCCTAACTCTGTCTTATCTATTCTCATCCCTATTCCTCTCCCCCCTCCCCCACCATCAACTGTGAGATTTTGTGGCAGAAATTCTTCAGATGCCACGAGGATACTTATAAAAAGAGTCCCCACTCCCATTGAAATCTTTAGCTCTCCTGGGACACTGAAGTTTTTGAAACCTGTATGAATTTTGACATCAGTTTTTGTTTGTTTTGTCATCCCAGTTGGTGGCAGCCAGAATCTACGTTACTACTGGAACCACTACTTGAGCAAAGCCCATGTTCTAGTGTTTGTAGTGGACTCAGCAGATGGCTCACGCCTTCACACTGCCCGGCAAGAGCTCCACTGCCTACTATCTGAGGACCCACAATTGCCTTTAATAGTGTTGGCTAACAAACAGGTGGGTGTTTTGGCATCTTTCACCTGTGACTATCTACAGTAGGGGTAGGGAATCCTTGGCTCTCCAGGGGTTCTGGCCTGCCACTCAAATCATCCAGCATGGCCACTGGTAAGGGAATTAGTGTGGGGAAATTTATATCCAAAATCTCTGAAGGGCCAAATTTTCCATACCTGATTTAGAAGTCTAGCTTATCTAGACTCCTTAGTCCTCTGGATGGAATTTTCCTGTACTACCTATTTGGCATTTTGCCCTTATGGTGTAATTGAAAAGGGTTTAGTTTCAAATGTGACTGTTTCCATTCCAGCCATACTTTATGTCAGGAGTGAGATTCATGCAGTCCTCCAGATGTTGATGAACTGCAACTCCCAGCATTCTTCCCTTTTGGCTATGGTGGCTAGGGCTCCTGGGAATTATATTTGGAATTCCAGAAAATTCCCACTTCTGCTTCACATCCTCATACTTGTCAGATGGAAGAGTGAACATTGATAAAGCTTTGTAACAGAATATGGTTGTTAGGCCAGTGGTTCTCAATCCCTGCCCATTAGCTATGTTGCTTTAGCTTTCTGGAAGCTGAAGTTGAAAGTTTCCGGAGCACCAAAGTTTAAGAACCACTGTTTTAGGAGAGAAGGCCTGGGATCATTGTTCAAACAATCTGTATCTTTATTCTAGGACAAGAGTGATGCATTGAGTGTGACAGAATTAAAGGAAGAGCTGGGCTTGCATGCCTTGAACAGTCAACGGGAATTCTTTCTGTTACCCACAAGTGCCACTTATGCTGGTCTGGAGACAACAAACAGCGTTCTCCACCTGAAAAACCTACTGATCAAACTCCTTGCCCAGATCTGAAGGGCTGACATCTGAAGGACAATGAAGCCAGGTGGACTCTCAATTACTTCATTCTTCATAGCAGCTACTTCAGATACTTTCCCTGTACAGTAAGGGGACAAGAGAAAACTCTTCTAGATGTTCTTTCAACTCCTGTAAGTTACAAGGCCTTGCTGCACATATGACATGGGAGACACAGTCTGATGTTTGGTGGAAGCACAGTGGAAGTAGACAGAGTGGCTCATCAGAATAACAGTAGTCTTGGAAGAAAGCTCTAGGCTGCTGCCACCCTACATCCTACTGAGAACATGCACTATGAACTGCAATATCATACTTATGCTAAGGAATGCCCTTTTGTTTTGTTTGGGACCTATTGTTACCAGAAGTATAGGAAGAGATGAAAGTGGTAAACTTGCCTAGTGGTAAGTTGTTTCCCTTTCTTTGCCTATAGATGGACTGGAATACTCTGTCCAGTCCTGTCATTTTGGGAAAACTGGGGGTTAATTTTGCATAGAAATGGTTGGTGAAGAATAGGGTACACTCTCCCAGGGAGGATGAAGACAAAGTCTTAAGAAGAGGAACTGTAGTTGCATCTCAGCATAATGTGTGCAAGCAGCTACATTAAAGACTTATCCCAGTGCTTTTAAAGGCAGGTGTTATACTATCAGCCAATGATTATACAGCATAAATAGCTGACAGCCTAGCTGTCACCTCGACAGAACTGCTAGGTGAAATTATGTCTCCTCAGCAAACAGCCTTTTGCAACACTTACAGGCAGTGGCATTTCCTCACTGATGCCAAACTGAACTGATGCCAAAATCAAGTTAGTTTCCTAAAAACAATTCCTCTGTAATACTCAAGAAATTTATCAGCTGTTTCTAAAGTAACACCTAGAGAAGGGCTGTAGATTTCAAAGGAAAGATACTCAAGAGGAACCATTTGTCAGTAGGCGAGGATGAGGGATTCACTCAGGACAACTTCTGTGCCAGTGTAGCTGACCATCTCTTACTTCGTATGCTGCTCTGTTTAATCTTTGTCACTGAAGAGCTAAGTCCTATCATGTGATTTTGCTCTGCCCTGGAAACAAAGAAGAAATTATACACAGGTTCTGCTACACAGTGATAGCCATGACATACAGCAGGCAGTCCACTCCATTTGGATTAACAGTGGTTTCGAGCCTTTTACTTCCAGGAGAAAAGGTATTGGCTTTTGCCAAATTGCTATCTTGCCTTTGGAAGAAGGTGTTCTTCCAGCCAGACTTGTACAGGGAGCTTGTTTCAACTAGCAGGAAAGTAACCCAGCCATTAGTTTTGCCACTCTTTCCCTGCATGTCTACAGCAGATGAACAGAAATATTGCCTGAATATGCACTAGGTTTTTACTGTAGCTGATCATCTCTCCTTAATCCTTATTTTATTCTGTCACTATAGGAAGCGTTGTGCCTGTGCATCCTAGGCCTCAGTTTGTCTAACCTATAGGAAATGGATACTTCGCAAGTAATTGTTTAGATGAGGTTTTCTCCTGTGTCACTAAACCTTGCCTTGTTACCTCAGATGTAAGGGATGTGCATTCCACAGAACTGGAAAAAAATAGAAAAAGGCATCAGACAGTACTGCTCCTAGGAGGGGAAAGCTCAAGGAATAAATCACACATAGGCATAAGCAGAAAATGTCCTTCCTTGGTGCTTCAGAAAGCTTGCCAAGGGCAACTTTCCTTTGAACCTCTGCAGCATCATCTCAAGATTGGTCTCTAGACCCAGAAATATAAAGGATTAAATTCTGCTCTAAGAAATGCTGAATAAAGTCAATCGACAGGTTTTAAAAATATCTCTATTAATGTATTTATATTCTTTATTAAACAGTATTTGAAAATATGCCCAGAACCACCAGTCTGTCTGCTTTTTTGACTCCAAGATGCATCAAATTCCCCTTAGCACTTTTGATGAATGAAAGAAAAATCCCACCAGTGTTTCCAACAGAGAACAGCACTTCCCCTAAATGTAGTAGGCTAACATTTGCTCGTGGGATTGTCACACACTTAATAGGACCTTGGATGTGCCACAGACACTATCTTTTCCTGCATATAGTTTATTAGCCCTTGGAGTAAGCAGCCTGAATGCCACTAAAGGTATTAAGAACTCTCAATGGCCTGTCTCCTTAATGCCATGCTTATATGACCCCTTCAGATTCCATGAGGTGCTTATTCCTAATCTCTGCCATGACTATTTTCCTAGCACTACAGTCAGATATAACACATCTTATCATTATAGAAGTGCTAAAACTCAGGCCCCACAAGGCTTTCTCAAATGCACTGCTACTCCATGGAGCAAGTGTGCACTTTACATCCTTTAACTGTGCTTCGTTATTGACACAAGGCTTGGAAAAATAGTTTATTTCGACCAGGATCACTTTGAAGGAAATTGCACTGCAAGGCTGTGAAAGCTGTAAACTGAAGGCAGCAAAGATTCTCCACCAGTCTCATCTACACAGACACCCTCTCCTCTCAAAAGAGCAGAATGGTAGGAAATCTTAATTTCAGTTCTTGGCACCAGTCACTGGAGGAAAAACTGGCATCTGAAGTAAGAAAGTTGTAGGTAGTAAAAGTTCTTCTATCCATAACTGAGGCAAGTGAAATCATTGCAGATCCATCTTTTCCTGCTGTAGAGAATCAACAAATGCTTTGTACTCTTCAGGATAGAAGCGTTTGTACACGTTGATCTTCCTCTTTATTTGTTTTGGTGTATCCTGGTAATAATTTTTTTCATCACGAGCCATTGCCTGGGGAGTTAAGAGGAAAAACAGGCAATGAAAGGATAGGGAGCTATGTGAACTGATGGCCTTAGAAGGACTCCCACACCCAGAAAGCAAGCGGTACACCCTAAACAAGGGCTCAAAGGAAGACTGGGAGAGACAGACACAAGAGACAGGGAACCTCTGGCCCACATATGCCCTACTCAAGCACCTCTCAGACCAACTCCCAGAGGGTAGCTGGGAAAGCATTTCTTGCTGCTATATTTTTCAGTGCTTGGAAATAATGGTGAGCATTCTGTTTAGTGTACAGCTTGCCACCCCAACTGTGACATCGAGTGTTGCATGAAGTCAGCAGCACACAAAGCTCACTGAATCCCAAACTTGGGTCTCAGTCAGTTCCTAGAAATATCAGTTGAGTATGCTTCATGGCTCCTCTGCACACTGCTGAACACAAAATAAATGAAAAACAACCACAAGAGTGCAGCCTGAAAAGCTGGGTGTGTTGGGAAGGAAAATACAGCCCACTAGAGTTCTTCTCAAAGAATTTTGTCGGGCAAAGAAGCTAGAAAGTCATGTGGGTGGAAAGAGCATGCACCCAGATGGGCAATACGTAGCTTCAACTATTTCTCATCTGACAGACCAAGACATCCTGAAAACTGGAAATTTTAATGGTACATGCAACACAAGGTTCTCAGTTTTCCCTGTCTTCTACAAAAGGGGAGCTTACCTTGTAGTTTTCACCATAACTCCGGATCATGTGTTGGACATAATCAATAAGATCTCTAGAGAGAGTCTCTGACTTCTTTTCAGGAAGGCTGGCCTCATACTCCAACTCTAGGTGTATGGAAAAGAAGACAATGAGGCAGAGAGAAATATTTGCTATACTCTGAGAACCTGTTCTGGCAGAAGGTTTTTAAGCAGAGGCTTGATGGCCATCTGTTGGGATTGATTTGAGGGTGTTCCTGCATGGCAGGGGGTTGGACTGGATGGCCTGTGTGGTCTCTTCCAACTCTGAATTTCTATGATTCTATGATTGTAGGGGTCAGATATACCACCCTAGGTAACAGAGAAAGATGAAAAAGACTAACACAGCATATCCATATTAAACTCTCTCACTGGCAATCCCTAGTGGTTGCCTAACAACAAAAACTGATAAATTCAAGAAAGCTGTACTTAATTTGAATAGAAAAACTCCAAAAGCAATGCACTCAGGATTTGCACTGCAACACTACAGATAAAGAACTGCACTATGAAGCATCAGATCAGCATTTCCAATAGGGAGGCAATACCAACCATTTATTACATATGGCTTCCGCACTATTTTTGTCTTTCTCTCTTGTCCATCCACTTCCATTTTCATCACCTGTATTTTAAAAGACATGATGGTTCATGTTATACATAACATCAATGCACTGCTCTTTTTAAACTTGACCCCTCACTTTACGTTATAAAACTGACATTTATTCATCTTAAGGATTTTAAAAGATCACCAACTATCTTCTCTTTTCTTTACTTAAACAATGCTCTTTTTTCCCCAGACATGACAACAGTTCAAAGGTGTAATGGATAGCAATGTTCCTCTTATTTGTCTTGCAGGACAGTCCAAGTATCACATACTTTCCACCATCCTGGATCAACGGAATCTCACCAAAGGGGTCATTAACTCAGACCTATACTGCAAATTGTCATATCTTCTCTAGAAAAAAGCTATCATTAGAAACCCATGTTACTTACCGGTCAGGACAGCTTTGTGTATCAATGGCAAAATCTATTTGTCACCAAAAGTAACACAGAATAGATAATGATCTTTTCTGGGCAAGATTAAAGGAGTCTGAAGTGAGGCAACATACAATTGAAAATTCACCTAAAAATCCAAATCATTTTTTCACTAGTCAGATAGCCTGAAACATAGCTAGTCAAGCTCAGGCTTGGAGGCATTAACTGGCCCTCCTCGGGTTCCCCAAATGACCACGACCCCTCTTCTGTAACACAATGATAAAATGGTTTCCCAGCTTATTTTTTTTAATTAAAAGGTTGAAATGTTTTCCCCAATCCTTGATTATTCATATTAACAGGTAAGCTACAATATAACTATATAATTGATCATACCCTTTTCCCCTGCCTTGAAGCATAGGGTCTCTGAGAATTTCTCTGAAATTGAATTCAAGCTTGATATCAAAGAGACTCCTCACCACTGGCCTAAACAATATTGTTCTTGGTTGGTTGGTTGTTTTAGACTGGAGTGGGCAACTGTGGAAGGCTAGGAGGCCTCATTGGCTTCCTAGGAGACCTTGGAGGACAGTAACTCCTCTCACAACATAAAAACAAAAAACAAGAAAAACCACCTTTTTGCCCCCAAACACTTCTAGGAACATGGGAATATTCCCACCATGTTCTGAGTTTCAAAAAAGGCCTCCCCGTGCCCAAATTGGCCCAGGGGACCTATAGAAAGTGGTTTGAAACGCACCCCACACCCTCTGTGGACATTTTGGAACCTTTTGTGACAAAAAATATTTTTTAAAATGTGAAATGTTTTTGATTTGGGGAGGGGGGGCAAGAGGGCTCCAAACATGGTGGAAATGCCCTCCACACCCCAAAGAGTGCTTTGGAGACATTCTGGAGCCAAATAAATAAATATATACATACATAATATTCAAAAAATATTTTGGATCCCCTGGGGCCCCACTTTGCTCATCTCTGTTTTAGACCCTGTCTTGCCTGCATATACTCTGTATCTAGCCAGATACCACAGAAGATACCGATTCTTTTGTCCAGGCTGACAGTAGTTACTCTCTCAATTGCAAGCCTTGGTTAACGTTGTCCTTCTTGACTTGTATACTACAAAACCAATTTCAACCTCCCACAGCATCATCTGTTGGGTTACCTTTGGAATGGGAACAGCCTTTTTTGGATCAACAGCCAGGCCCATTTCAGCCAAGTTCTGTGACACGGTTTTGGACCTATCCCAGGCATGTCGGATTTGGGCACTGGAAGAAATTAAACAGATTAAGCTGTACATTAATGCTGTGCATTTTTTGAACTGACTTCCCCCCTTTCTAGTAACTACCACACAGCAGATTTGCTACTGTGGAAGAGCATGAGGTGTTCCACACAAACCTGTCCAGAAATTTCAGAGTACTGAATACTACTGTTAGATACACACTGTAGTGCAGCTAAAACATCTTTGGTTAAAAACCTTAAGTTCTTCTTCGTGGTCTCTGTGCCATCATACACTAGGAGCTTTAGCGCCTGCGCGGTAGCGTTCGGAAACTTCTAGAGCTTGTTCGCTTGGCGGGAACCCCTCCCCCACGCCGGTACTGCGCATGCTCCTCCCGCCGAGCAACGGTCTCCCTCTTCTCGTCCGCCGCCGCGTACGGAAGGTTCTTTAGTTTGTTCCTCTCACGTCGTGCTTGGCTTGCTGTTTTTTCACGGTTTTACGGACTTTCGGATTGTCTTTGACCTCTCTTTCGGACTCCCCCTTCGGTTTTCGTCTTTTTGGATTTCGGAGTTTGGCGTTCTTCGTCTTATGTCCGCGCTCTTTAAGAAGTGCGTGTCCTGCGGCCGCAAGGTTGCCCTCAACGACGGCCATAAGGAGTGTCTCTTCGGTTTGGGCGAGTCCCCCAACATCCGGACTTGCCCAATTTGCAGGGATTTTACTCCCCAAACTCTTCGCAACCGCTCCGCGAGACTCAAATCTTATTGTTGGGAACAGTCTCTGCGGGCGATAGACGAGACCTCCACTTCCAAGATGGCCGACAAGAAGACGACCACGCCATCGACGGTATCGGCGGCTGCCGTTCCGTCCACCTCGTCGGTATCGGGCTCGGTACCGGCGAAACGCCGATCTCGGCGTTACCGAGGATCCCGAAGCTGTCGGCGGCTGCCAAGTCAGCGGAAGGATCCTCGACGGCGAGGAAGGCTGAGGTTCCCCTTACGAGACGCCTGCAAAAAAGCGCCCTGCTCCGGACGGAGGCAAGGGCAAGGAGAAGGGAAAAAGAAGAAGAAGAAGGAAAAGAAGCGCTCCCCGGCTGGGGACGCTCAACCTCCTACTCCTCCTCCTACTCAGCAGCCTTCCAAAGGGCGAGGCGAGCCCTCGACCTCTCGGAGGATGAGATCGAGGACGTTCCCCAACAGCGCCCGGACTCGCCTGTGGCAGACCCTCCAACCCTGGTGGAGGAGCGCCACCGCCCCTTAGCCGTCGCAGGTCGGCCGACCTGCAGCAGAGAGAGCCCTCTGCTTCTCCGGAGCGGCGTTCGACCTCCTTCAGGTCCCGGTCCCGCTCTTCCGAGCGTCCGGTGGCCTCGCCGCCTCCGAGGGAGACAAGAGAGGAACAACCTCGCTCGTCTGCCTCCAGATACACCTCGGCGTCCTACGTGGCCAGGTACGCGAGGGAATCTGAATGGAGAGAGCGCCCGGCCTCCTATCGGTCGCATTCGCCATCGTACCGGGATCGGTACCATCGTGGCCCGAGTCGCTGGGAGACCTTCCGGAGGTCCCGGTCACCTCGTCGACAGCGCGAATCGCGCTCGCCTAGAGGGGACGAGGCTCGGTACCGTCGACGCCGAAGCCGATCTCCGTCGGACCGCCGCTCCTTCAGCCGCTCTCCCTCCCCTCGATATCATAGGGCGAGGGAGCCTTCACCACGGTATCGGGCGATATCGCCACCTCCTAGGGTCACGGCAACGGCGACGCGCCCTACGGAGTCGGTGGTGACTGAGCGGGCTACGACGACGTCAGCCTGCCAGACTACCCCGGTCACCACCAAGAGGGTGAAGTCAGTGGTCAGCCATCCCAAGCGGGACGCTGCTGCTACCACCGCCCCGGCTGCGGAGAAGCCTAGGAAGGCAACACCTGCGGCGACTACGAAGGAGCCGGAAAGCGAGCGGCGAGAGGACTCACCGAGCTCGGAGTCGTACGACTCGAGTGCGGAGTCTGAGGTGTCTGAGGCGGCCTCCCAGGAGTTCCTCCGTTGGGATTCGGGTACCCGATCCTAGATTCTGCTCCAGAGGACGTCCACCAGTTCTCTGCGATGCTGCTCCGCATGGCCACTACCCTCGGCCTTAAGATCGCCGATGCGGAGCCGGAGGATGACGATCCAGCCTTCTCCGTTTTCGAGGAGAAGCGACCTTCCAGGGCCCCGCTGCCTCCCCTGCCCCGGGTATCCAGACTGGTGAAGGCCACCTGGGATAGACCGGCCTCGGCTCAGCCGATACCGCAGCGGTTAGAACACCTCTACAGGGTGCAGAAGGATAACGCCGGTTATCTATTTAATCACCCTGCACCGAACTCTGTGGTCGTCGAGTCCGCGCAGACTAAGGGCTCCGGCAGGCAACACACCACCCCGCCGGACAAAGAGGGCAGGAAGTTGGACGCCTACGCAAGGAGGTTCTATTCAGCTGCCTCCTTGCAGATCAGGCTGTCCAACACTAGGCTTGCCTCGCGGCATACCTGAAGAAAGTGCTCGATCGCCTGCAACCGGCGATGGAAGCGGTACCGGAGGACATCCGCCAAGCCTCCTCCGTGATCTTCAATGAGGCTATCTCCATCGCTCGGCACCAGATGGCCTCCTCCCGGCACGCAGTGGAGATCGCCTCCCGGGTCATGGCGGATCGTCGGCCTCCGCCGCCATGCTTGGCTGCGACCGGCCGACATCCAGGAGGACACCAGAAGGAGGATTGAAGATCTCCCCTTCGACGGTGAAGGCCTATTCAATTCGTCCACAGACGAAGCTTTGGACAATCTCGTCAAGGCGAGACTGACCGCAAAAAAGATCGGGCTGCAGCCGGCCACGCAGGCCCGCAGGGCCTCCACCTTCCGCCCATCCTGGCGACGATCTTCCACCTCGTCGTTCCAGCGTTCGGCCCAGTCTGGAAAAGTCGAGACCGTCCTCCGGCTCATCGGCCAGACGCACGATTAGGCGGCGCCCGGCTTCGTCGAAGAAGCTCCTCCTCCGAGACAAAGTCTCGGTTTTGACGTGCCTGGCAGGACCCACCAATACCCACTCTTCAGCCTACCATCAGCGCTCGGAGACCGACCGACTCTCGCTCGACACCTAGCGGAGTGGCAGTATGTCACTACGGACTCTTGGGTGCTTTCCATCGTCCGTCTTGGCTACGCCATCGAGTTTCTCAGATTCCTCCTCGCGGCGTTTACTACTCCACGCCGTCGAGTCCGGCCCTCCTGGAAGAGATCCAATCCCTCCTCCAGAAAGGGGCGATCGAGCGGCTCCCGCAAGAGGCCAAGACCACCGGCTTCTTCTCCAGGCACTTCACGGTACCGAAAGCCGACGGTACCCTCCGGCCGATCCTAGACCTCAGAGGGGTGAACTACACATCCGCCCCAAAAGGTTCAAGATGGTCACGATACCGTCGATCCTACCCTTCCTACATCGAGGGGACTGGTTCGCCTCCATCGATCTCCGAGACGCATACTTCCATATCGCCATTCGCCCGCAGCACAGACGGTACCTCCGCTTCGCAGTCGACGACACCTGTTACCAGTACAAGGTGCTGCCGTTCGGACTCTCGACTGCCCCAAGGGTCTTCACCAAGTGCATGGCCCCGGTGGTATCCTACCTGCGGACGAAGGGCGCTTCCGTCTTCCCCTACCTCGACGATTGGCTGTTGGTGGCGTCCTGCAAACAGAGACTTTACCACGACGTCCACATGACGTTGTCACTCCTGACCCGCCTTGGTCTACGAGTGAATGAAGAAGTCCCACCTCGAGCCGGCGAGGATCTTGGACTTCATCGGGGCGACGCTCGACTCGACCTCCGCCAGGGCGTACCTACCAGAGTCTCGAGCACGAACCTTGATCCGGGCCGCCGCTCACGCTCGTACGGCCCCAACGTTATCTGCGAGAAGCGTCCAGCAGCTCTTGGGCTACATGGCTGCGACGACCGCTGTGACATATCTCGCCAGGCTGAGAGCAAGACCTCTTCAACACTGGTTCGTCGATATTCGACCCCCTGCGAGACGAACAGACACTCCGAACTGCAGCTGCCGGGAGACGTCCGCTCATCCCTCCGATGGTGGCAGTCGCGATGCAATCTCATGTCAGGGATGCCTTTCCAACAGCCGACACCGAAGGTGACGGTAACGACCGACGCCTCCCTGTATGGATGGGGTGCCCACTGCGGCGATCTCAGAGTCCGCGACAGATGGACCGACGACGAGACCGCTCTCCATATCAACGCGCTGGAGCTGCTCGCCGTCTGGAAAGCCCTACGGGCGTTCCGCCATGCCGTGGCGGGGCGCACGGTCCTGATTCTGACGGACAACACCACCGCCGTCTGCTACATCAACAGACAAGGTGGGACTCATTCCACGACCCTGCTCGACATCGCGCTCGACCTGTGGGAATGGTGCATTCGCCTGCACACGCATCCCGTGGCGGTTCACCTGGCCGGGCAGGAGAACACCACGGCAGACGCCCTCAGCAGGGACACCTCATCCCATCACGAATGGTCTCTCTCCGGAGAGGCGTTCAGACTGATTCGGGACCGCTGGGGCGAACCATCGATCGACCTCTTCGCGACCAGGGAAAACGCGAAGTGTCGCCGATTCTGTTCCAGAGCGGGCCACGATCGTGCCTCCATCGGGGACGCTTTCCAGTTTCCGTGGACCGGGGAACTCCTCACGCGTTCCCGCCGTTCCGCTGCTCGGCCGGACGATATCGAAGATCCTCGCCGACCGAGCCGACGAGATCCTGGTAGCCCCGACTGGCCGAGGCAACATTGGTTCGACCCCTGCTACAAGCCGCGCGAGACGACCTGCTCCGGTTGCCACCGACACCGGACCTGCTCTCCCACTCCGGCGGCCGAGTCCTCCATCCGGACTGCCACGCCTGGCCCTCCATGCCTGGAGGATATCGCACTAGACGATCCCGTGCTCGGTACCGTCCTCGTCGCGGCCAGGAAGGAATCCACCCGTCGCAACTATCAATACAAGTGGCGACGCTTCCTGACCTTCGCTAACGAGAGGAGTGAGCCGGTATCGCCCGCGGGGCTCTCGACCGTCCTGCACTTCCTCCTGCACCTCCGGCAACAGGGCCTGGCGTTTCCATCCCTGAAGGTGTATCTCTCCGCGATCGTGGCATACCAACCGCCACGATCTGCTGCCTCGGCCTTCTTCAGGAACGATACCGTTAAGCGGTTCCTGAAAGGACTTCATCATCTCACCCGCCGGTATCGCCGCTACCGCCGTGGTCCCTCTCGCGGGTGCTCTCGCAGCTGACGAAGCCGCCCTTCGAGCCGATGGCGACCTCGGATGACAGGCTCCTGACAATGAAAACTGCCTTCCTGGTGGCGGTGACCTCAGCGAGGCGAGCGGGTGAGATCACAGCTCTTCGTTCCGATGAGCCCTTCACGGTCTTCCACAGGGACAAGGTGGTCCTGAGACCTGACATCTCGTTCCTGCCAAAGGTGGTGTCCAGTTTCCATCTCAACCAGGACATCATCCTGCCTGCCTTCTTCCCGAACCCGACGACACCGTTGGAGCGGCCTCCACTCCCCCGGACGTGCGTCGGGCATTGGCTTTCTACAAGGACAGGACTGCTTCCTTCCGGCAGACGCCGCATCTCTTTGTTTGCTATGGGCGACGTCGGAAGGGCCTAAAAGTGTCCACCCAGCGCTTCTCCAAGTGGGTGGTGAGGACTATTGAACTGGCGTATGAGCTCGCGAGGAAGCCTCCGCCAGTCCTGCTTCGAGCCCACTCCACCAGAGCTGTGGCTACTTCTGCGGCCCTCCTGCGAGGAGTTGACCTGCATGAACTCTGCCGTGTGGCGACCTGGTCCCAACCATCGACCTTCGTCCGCCACTACAGGCTCGACTGCCGGTCGCGAAGATGCCCGGTTTGGACGTGAGGTGTTGGCTTCCGTGCTGTAGGACCTGACCCGCCGTCCGACCGGTAAGCTACACAGTCTCCTAGTGTATGAAGGCACAGAGACCACGAAAAAGAAGAACAGGTTGCTTACCTGTAACTGTGGTCTTCGAGGTCATCTGTGCCATCATACACACCCGCCCTTCCTCCCCTCTTTCTCAGGTCCCTGTAGGTTCTACGGCGGACGACAGAACTGAGGAGAGACCGTTGCTCGGCGGGAGGAGCATGCGCAGTACCGGCGTGGGGAGGGGTTCCCGCCAAGCGAAAAAGCTCTAGAAGTTTCCAACGTACCGCGCAGGCGCTAAAGCTCCTAGTGTATGATGGCACAGATGACCACTCGAAGAACCACAGTTACAGGTAAGCAACCTGTTCATTTAAGGCCTTTTTTTTTTTTTTTACAAATGTTCTAAATGTGAAAAATAGTTGGAAAGCTACTAAATATGAAGTACCCTTTACAGTACGGCTCCACAAAAGCATCTGATTCCTGATCTGCTGACAAGCATCACCCAAACAAAACGTTGACTGCAGAGTTGTTCCTTAGGCATAGCTATAGTCCCAAATGATGATACAGTCATGTATTCTAGTTCACTACTGAATCTAATATACTAAGAGCCAGTAGTGTTTCTGAGCATCCTAAAAAAAATGACATCGAAGACATAGGATTAGGAGATACAAGACATATTCTGTTGCCCAGGGACAGGCCCTATAAAATTTAAAATACTTCATTCCCTAACTGCATTGCACCATAAAAGGGAGGAAACTCAGTTTTCACAGTCAGCTCTAAAAAGGCTGAAAAGGGATAGAATCATAGAAATGTAGAGTTGGAAAGACCCCAGGGGCCATCCAGTCCAACCCCCTGCCATGCAGGAACACCCTCAAAGCACTCCCAACAGATGGCCATCAAGCCTCTGCTTAAAAACCTCCAAGGAAGGAGACTCCACTACACTCCAAGGCAGCAGATTCCACTGCCGGACAGCCCCGACTGTCAGGAAGTTCTTCTTGAGGCTCAGGTGGAATCTCCTTTCCTTCAGCTTGAATCTGGCTGACTTCTATTTAGTTAAAACAAAACGGTGATGCTGCCACTGCAATAAACAGAAGCTTTAGGTATTCTTCAAAAGTGATGCTCAGTCTTTACTATAGGCTTGTGACACTACAGCAATTCCAACGGTAGGCCAGTCACAAGACACCTCCCATCAGCAATGCCTTCCAAGTTTCCAAATGCCTGAGGAGAAGTGAGCCAAGTCCTCATACTTATCTCTATAAGGAAAATTATCATTGGAAAGGATGAAGAAGCCAACTCATGCAGTGTCACTCAATGGCAGTAAGTTTTTAACATCTTATTTGTGCATTTTTACTGCCAGGACCAAGGACCTTGGAACTGTTTTTAAAGTGGAGAGGCTCAACGTTGGCAGGCAGGTGGTTCCTAATTCTGTCTACGTGCAGGTAGGTGTGGAGGCAGGACAAGGCACTTTTCTCTCCCATTTTCACTGAAAGAGCCTTACAAGCACACTGCATACTTATAGGTGCCCTCCATGTGTTCAGTCTAGCTGACTCCCGCATAAACCTGTATGGGTTGGGCAGCTTTTATCATTCCTGGCATGTCTCAACAACAACAGCCGCTTTAATATTCCTCAGCACTTGATTGTTTGGTACGCTTCTGACTGATAATTCCTGAGACGGCTCAACGACGTAGGAGTCTTGATGGTCCAACTCTGCTAGTTCATTGCAGGGTGGGCTCAGCTCTTCTTGCCTCTTCTGGGGGGGCTTTGAGACCCTTCCTGCCGCCCCCCCCCATTCCGGGATCCTCGGCCACGACTCAGAGAGCCGCTTGTGTGATTTTCTGTCTTATATATTTTTACGTTTGTCTTACATCTTTCTCCCTTGTATATATTTTTTATCTTGCGAGGCTTTGGCCGCTTTTGCAGTCTGCGGGGGGAGAAGAGTGTCGGGCCTATCCATGAAAGTCGGTCAGCCAAAGATGGAGCCTGCCTGCCTGCGCCCCCCCTCCCCCCCCCCCCCTCCCCTCGTCCTTATGAAGCCCTCCCTCCCCCCTCCCTCCATCCTTATGAAGTCTCCCTCCCCCTCCCTTCGTCCTTAGAAGCCCTCCCCCTCCCCCCTCCCCTCCCCCCTCCCCTCCCCTCCCCTCCCCCTCCCTTATGAAGCCCTCCCCTCCCCCCTCCCCAGCACTCACCATTTTATTCGGGCGCCGCGCGCTTGCGGGCAGCCTTATTTAACTTCTTGCGGTTGACGTTATAGTTGTATTTACGCCGCCGTTGCTTCTGCTTGGCTTTCGGCATCGTAGCGAACTACCCCCAACACAAACCGAGCGGCCACACGCGCTGCCGACAACTGGAAATCTTCCTCTGCGCAGCTGCAAAAACCCAAATTGACCGCGTTGGCCGATGGGAAAAGGGAGTCCTACATGCCTGGCCAGTGTCTTTGAATTCCTAGGGAAAAGAAGCCATCTGGACTACATCTCCCAGCAACCCTCAGTCCAACCACTGGCACGTATTACATACTGGCTGTTTCCCCAAGTCTTAGTGAAGAGCGTGATTGGCTATAGAGGTTGTTCCCGTCGCCTGCTCACTACGGGGACCGAAGAGGGTCAGGAAAAGTGGGAAACGAGCAAGTCGCTGCCTTTCTCCTCTCGTCTGTTGTGTCGGGTCAGCATGGCTCAGGGCCCTCCGCCTCCGTTTGACCCCAGCCGGCCCCCCTTGATCGAAGGCTTTAAGCCGAGCGCGTTCCAGCACCACGAGGAAGGATTCGCAGACAAGTTCCTGCGCAAAACCCGCGAGAACCCGCTCGTGCCGATTGGTGAGAGCCCCAGGCGGGAGGGCGGGGGGGGACAGAGCAAGCCAAGAGGAGGGGCGGCCCCCCCGCCTTCAAGATAATCTCGAAGAGGCAGCGATACAACAAAGGCCGCTTCCGCACTAGCCTGTTATAGCGCTGTGATTCCACTTTCAACATCCTATGGAATCCTGGGGTTTGCAGTTTACTGCAAACCCCAGGATTCCATAGGATGTTGAAAGTGGAATCACAGCGCTATAACAGGCTAGTGCGGAAAGGGCCAGAGTATAGAGCGAAATTGCTGTGACAGTAAAGGCTTTACCTGTTGAATATCCGCCTCCCACATGTTTGTTGGAAATGGAGAACTTCTACTAAGGGACATATACCGAAAAAAGGACTGTGGGGTTACTAAACTCGTTGATAAACTGGGAGGATTGTCCGTAAAAATGGCCCAGCCCAGCGGCTTGATGAGTGGAGATGCTGCAAGAGCAGCTTTCTTTTTCTTTTTTCTTTTTTTGTGAAGAACAGTCCACCAGTACTCAGCCGTGTCGGGTTTTTGTTAAAGCGACAGAAACAGTGGCAAAAATGTTACAGCACTTGCAGGGAGTGGGGAAGACGGAGCATTTAATTCAAGATGCTAAGCTGTATTAATTGATTTGATCGATTGCACTTCTGATCAGTTTTCTGAATGGTGTACGGTCTGTTAAAATATGACCTACTTCTTGAAACTTCATAAAAACTATCAGCAGAGCGTAAAATACTGGACGGCTGTTTAAGAGGGGCAATAAAATCTCAAGGGATGTGTATGCAGAGTTCCTTGGCTTGTTTGAACATACCTGAAGGACGGATTGTCACAGTCTTTACAAGCCTTGAGTCACCTCTTACTCTCCCTAGAGGTCGAATTGTGTCAATACCCCATGTGCAGCATTTTATCCACAGAAGTAGACCAGTAAATTCAGTAAACTGAATTTTAATGTACTTTCTATTGCCCAGAAAACAATCCTTTTCATGTTTGTATATATTCAATGATAAGAAGGCTGACTTTTAATCGAAGTGTTTTATAAACTATTTTTTTTTATTATTATTATTATTATTATTATTATTATTATTATTATTTTTCTAAAGTGCAAGACTAAACAGGTATAATTAAGTGACAGGCAAGCAAGAAAAATAAAAATCTGTATATTTAAATTAAACTGAATATATTAAAAGGAAAGATGTTTTTGCTAGCTTTTCCATTCCATGAACTAATGAGTAAGCAAGACCTAATTTTCAGTAAATGATTCTGTTGATTATTATGTCTGTTTTGTAATGAGTGCATTTAGTGTTAAAGCTGCTTTTCTTCTCTTCCTTAATCAGTTTATTATTGTTCTCCCAGAACTGGATGGTGCATGTGTTACTCGTAATAAGTAATGAAATGATTTTCTGTAAATCAGTACTCTCTACAGTCATTCTCAGTATGCATAATTGTATTGTCCTCACTCTGCATTCTCTTGTTTGACTTTTGTGAACTTGATTGTTAGGAAGGCGCCCCCTTGCCTCTCTGCCCATTTCCCCCGTCCCATTCCCCTATTTTTTGCATGGGTGTGCCTGTCTTTCTTCCCTAGACCTTGGCAAAAGGCAAGCCAATGGCAGAAGGCAGCCTCATGCACAATGTCTTCACTGGTTGTGTCGCTGCCCCCTCCCATTCATTTGCCTATCACCCAGCCACCTTGAAGGCAGCTTACCTCTGCAAAACGCAAGTGAATGGCAGGGGGCAGGCACTTGGCTGCACCGTCCTATATACTTGTCTTTTGCCTGGGCACCTGGAAGGAAAGCACATGCCCAGGCAAAAAGCAAGTGAGTTGGGTGGGGAGAGGAGCCCTGGAAGGGAATGGGAGAGAGAGTGCTTACTTGGCGGGGGGGTTTGTTGTTTTTTACTTTTGCAAGGGTTTTGCACACTAAGCCCTCATGAAAGTTGAGGTGCAACTGTGAAGCCTCTGGATCTTTTGGCAGGCTATATCCTATAAGACTGTTGATTATTCATAATCCAGAGCTCTACAATACTTTTTTTTTAAGTCTTCCCACGTTGGACCCCAAATATAAAGATAGTCAGCTTTTGGTTTTACATTTTCTATAAAACACTATATTATGATACATCATCTTGATTTTTTGTGGAGTGAAATACCATTGGAAGATAGATCTGTAAAGATTATCTCTAAGATTTGAATTTGTGATAATCCTGGGATTCTTCCAAAGAGCTATTTCTTCTCTGTTGCGTCTATTGAGAGATTGTATTTAATGAAATTTTTATTCTATTAATCTTACTAGGCAGGATGATTATGTGGCAAATCTAATTCCCCAAGTAATGAGTAGAGGTTACCAACTGCATCTTTTAGTTGAGAATTTAAGGAAAATACTTCAAAAGTAGTACACAGGTCTTGGCCTGCTGTATTTACTCAAGGGTTCGGGGACAACCTACATTTGCTGCCTTCTTTATAATGGGTATTGAAAATTTGATGTTATATCAGATTTGATCTTGCTGATACATTCCATATTGTATGCATTTATCATTGACTATGTGAGTGAAGAGGTTTCATGAAGCATGGATCTCCCCTCTACTAGTATGTGTTCAGATGTTGCCTTTTGAGGTGTGGCTAGGTATTTGGAAAAAAGTTGCTTCACTATCATGGTCCTTTGAATGTATTTTTTTAAAAAAAACATTACTGACAACATCACCTTTGTTTTGATCCAAGGGTTTGCCTTGTAAGGGAGATCACAACTTTACCCACAGGCAGAGGGTACAGAGACTAAATTAAAGTAAACCAAACTAAACAGGCCTCCGTGATCACATGTCTATTTTTGACTCATCTTTCTCTTGTCCCTCCCATTAGGTTGCCTTGGTACAGCAGGAGTTTTGACCTATGGGCTCATCTGCTTCAAGAGGGGCAACACCCGCCAGTCTCAGATGATGATGCGAGCACGTATTCTAGCTCAGGGCTTTACTGTCGCAGCCTTGATCGTAGGTGTGGTTGTTACAGCGCTGAAACCAAAGAAATGAACACTGCTCATATGCAGTAACATGTGACTGTTCAGTGCCATGTAGGGTAGAAATGGATCGTTCTATTCTGGACAGGGCACTTGTCACATCTGTCAGGATGATCCCTCAGTGAAACCTTTGGGGTGACCATCTAGTGCCAGAAGGTTCTGGATTTTTTTATATATATCACTGCTAATATATTCAAGTGATTCAACCTTGTCACTGGTGTATGCAATTTTGTTCTCCCTCCATCACTCTATTGTAAGGCCAGCATTGCCATGAAGGGCAATATCTTGTAGAATCCAACATTAGTAAATCTTACTGGGAGGAAAGTTGTCTTTTTAATTTGTGAGTGATTATATGGTTCTGAAAACACCCACACCCACATTTGCTACAGGTCATTTGGACTACATACAATGAGCAAAATATTTTTTTAATTTGAACAAGCAGTAATATTTATAGAAGATGTTGCTTCCCAAAGAGTGGGGAGATAATGTCTCTTCCAATCTATGTTCCTGTTTCCACTTGCTGAATAACAATGAAATTGTAAACTTGCTCTCTCCTTTGTTCTCCCTGTCAATTCTTGCTATCTCTATGTGCTGTTCTTACACATGTTGGCAGGTTTTCTTATTTTCTCAGCAACTGTTGCCAGCTTCAGACATACTTCTTTTACATCCTTGTGCATTTAAATTGCAAACTTATATATGTGCTATGTCAAATAGTAGTCTGATTAGGCTTCATTTGAGTCCATATGTGTGGGGGTTGCATTGTTAAGATTACATAAGATTTATTAATACCAGGGATGAGAATTCATTGGCTCTCCAGATGTTGTAGGACTGCAACTTTCAGCAGCTCTGGCCATCATAGCCAATGGTGAGGAATGCTGTGAGATGCAATTCAACAACAGTAGGAGGACCTCATCATTTCCATCCCTGAGCTATGCTCTAGAGCAGGGATTCCCAAACTCTAGTCCTCTAGGTCTCTTGGACTTCAATTCCCAGAAGTTCTAGCTGCCTTGGCCAATGACCAGGGCTTCTGGGAGCTGAAGTCCAAAACACCTGGAAGACCAGAGTTTGGGAAACACTGCTCTAGAGACTGGCTTAAATCACATTGAAAATTCTAACTAAAATAGATCCTTTACATGAAGATGAAACAGTTTGGTTGATTTAATTAATCTATTCTAGTTGAGATTAACAATTTGATTTAAGTGTGTGATTGACAAATATGTAAGCACTACAAATGCAAATTGTAGGAACAAAACAGATATGTGGCTTGAAATATAATGCATAAAGAGAGAATGGAAGAACATTTTTTTCTCAAAGCATTACTTCATTGTATGTGCTAAGTGTAGTATACCTATGCAAAGTAACACTGGCAACAAACTGACTTATAAGAAAAGCCATATTATGTTCTAGCCTTCGTTTAATAAGGCTGTTTATGCATTATTTATTACAGAATTAACATTTTTCAGGAAAAACTCTTTGATTATCCAGTTATAGGATGATAGAATCAGTTTTGGTAACATTTTGTGTCTGATAATCTGGTGTCAGAGGAAATTTGACCCATGGAGAGGAAAGATTTTATCTCTTTGACACTACACAGGTATAGCACTGTAATTCTACTTGAACTGCCATGGTTCCATCCTATGGAATCCTAAGATTTATAAAATTACAAACCCCAGGAATTCCATAGGATGTTGCCACGGCAGTTAAAGTGGAATCATAGTTCTGTAACTGTGTAGTATGAAAGGACCTTCAGTCTAATTGTTAAATCTGCTGAGGAGGGATTACTTCATCATATGAAAAATTCTTTACATCAATTTAAAAAAAAAGTCAGAAGTCACCAAAATAGTTTAAAATGATGAATCTTGTATACAAGAATAGTGCTGCCCTAAATTGTGTAGAAGATCTCCACAGGATGGAAACGAAGATACCTATTATTCTGAGATCTCAGGTGTGATGCCTGGCACGAGATGGAACTCTTCTTCATGTGTGTAAGGTCCGCAAGTTGGATTGTAATTCCGCGCATCTGTAGCATCTATAGAAAGATTGGGAAAGTAAACTAGTTCTCATCAAGAAAAGTCTTGGTAGTAAATTATTCTTTCACCAGCTGGAGCACAATGTTTTTGCATTGTTATTGTTGTGTGCCTCAAGTCATTTCTGACTTATGACAAGCCTAAGGCAAACCTATAATGGCATTTTCTGGGGTCGAGAGTGTGTGATGCATCCAACAGAATAGGGTGTCCTTGTGATTTGTGTAGTGTCTCAGCCTGTCTTAAAATTAGGAATGACTATATCTGGGACTGGATGTCATTAAGTCTCTGCTACTTAGAATTGATTTCCCCACCACCATTTTATTCAGTTTTAAAGATACTGCCAGCAACTGACACTATACCAAAAAGATTTAAGATGTGTAATCAGAAATCAGGCCCTGTTTTTCTAAATTTGGTAGGTCAGATTCTACATCATATACATCTACTAAGAAGTAATTTCTACAGAGCATACACTCAGCTGTACATTGGGTTAGTCTGAGAGTTACTGGTGTTGCAAAAGATTTAGTAGATAATTAAATATATAGATAGAAAAAGAGAAGCAGTATTTTCTCATGCTAGAGGCTTGAACACAAAGCATAGGACTGGAGAATCTGTAGCAAGGGGACATGCTAGTTTCTGTCTGTATCAGATCCCTTCTTTTCTTCTGGAAGTCTGTCTTGGGTCCATTTTTGGGATAAAAATGGGATATAAATTTTTAAAAGTTCACATAGTATTAAAACCAGCCTCTCCTTTGTTGTAGTAATCCCTCTTGGCTTAACTATTTGCAGCCAAGTAGTGGCAACTCTGCAATAAACAATGCTTCTGTGTAGGACAGAGTTCATTTATGGCATGTATATTTTACAGTATATTCCTCCAAGCTGTTTTGTCACATTTCCTGCCTATAGTTTGATGTTGGTGGAGTTGGGGCAGGCTGCACTTTCTCAAATGAGCAGGAATCTTTTACTGCTGCTGAAAAGCACATATGGTATGGCTGATAACTGTAATGAGAACATTTCAGGGCCAGGAGGCCAGAAACAAGTAGGCCGCACATACTACATTTGTTGCTGTTTGATGCTTAGAAAATGAGATGTCCCCTTGCCTGATTTACAATTTTAAATCAAGGTTTCCACTGATATTACTTCATGTATTTCTAAAACAATGGTTCAAATCCAGCTACTGAATCATTTTACTGCATCATTTTAGGGTTGCCACATTCACAAGATCCCATTCCCTGAGATTTCAGGACCAAAATCTAAGTCTAGGAAGTGGGTTCTGTGATATCACAGTAAAGGTAGGCATAGGAACTCCAGCCATCTCCCCTTTCTTCTGGTTTTTTGGTGCCCTCATGTGCGCTCAGGTGCAACACACATACAAATGCGTTCATGCTGAGGCCAGCAATTTCCAAACTTTGGTCTTCAGATGCTTTGGACTTCAACTCCCTGAAGTTGTGACTGTTGGCCAAGTTACCTGAGGCTTCTAGGAGTTGAAGTCCAAAACACCTGGAGAACCAAAGTTTGAGAGCTGGGACAGTAAGCCGTGATCCCAGCTCGGAATGAATAGAGATGGGTGCCCAGGTTTTAAAGCTGCCTCACGTGAGGTGCTGTTGGAACATATCCTGAAATTTGCCTCCCTACATGAAAGCTGAAAGCAGCACAAAAATCCCTGGTTATATTCTTACAACTTCTTGCATTGTATTGTCATTCTACAGTCTTCACATTCACAAGCTTGACCTTCATGAATTTGATTATTTGCGAGGTGTGTGTGTGCGTGCGCACACATGCCCGCCTGCCTTCCCTGCATTCTCCTTCTCCTCCCTTTCCCTTGCATTTTGCCAGGGGCAGAGAAGGCAGGCAGGTGTTACCCCACCGGCATACCCTATCCCGGGGACTACAATTTTGATATCAAATATGTTCACCATGCCAGGGAGGTTGCCTGGATAGGCACGTAGGCAAAATGGTCAAACGACCGAGAACTAGGTTAGGCCAGAAAAGTCCCCAGTCACATAGCCCAAGGAGACCTCAAGCTGTGCAAACCCATGAAAAACAAAGGGTCCTCAGCCAAAGAGGAGCCAACTTGAGGGGATGTTTTCCCCAGGTTAAGCACCTGTGACTCCAGAAAAATCCTACAAGGTGAGGCCTATCTACATAAATTTATACTACAACCCATTGCAACCAAAGATCCTGAAACATTGGCAACACATCATAAATCCGTCATGCAAACCAAGTTGCCTTTGTTGAACATTCTTTCCTTTGCTATGACTATTTCCTGGGAGAGGATTTGCCCTCGAGGAACGGTCTGCCCTACCGTTCTAGCTTTTGAGGGTCTCTTTGGAACAGTCCCCGCCACGCTAGCAGACTGAGTATTCTTTTAGTTGAGTAATCCCCACAGCCATCTTGTAGCTGAGTTCCGTTATGCTTGCTGCTTTCCAGACCGAGGACTTCAACATAGGTTGCAGTATCGCCCCTCTACAATCCCTTTGCTATATCCCCTATCCATTTTTCAGCTCTTTTGCTTCTCAATAAGGTCTTGTGTGAGTGACTGTGTTGGTGCGTGAGAACATGATCATTCAATAAAATCCATTTATTTGATACATTTGTCTGGTTTTTGGCTTGGTCCGACCCCGTAAAACTTGGGTAAAAGACCCTGCTAGGCTACCCTGCCCATCGTTTTGCTATTGCCTGTGCTCCACTAATTTCCCCAACCTTTATAACTTGGAGCAAATCAAGGTGTCCCCCAAGGGACCCCCAGAAACCAAGGTAACACAGACAGGTACCCCCAGGCAAAAGGCAAGGGAATGGGGTAGGGGAAGGCACACACATGTACCTCTGGTGCTCCCTCTACTCATTCCCTTGTCTTTTGCCCGGATGTGGAAAAGGAAGGCACCCATGCCAGGAAAAAAGGCAAGGGAATGGGAGGAATGAGAAGGGGTTCTTTACCCCAAACTCTTGTGGAAGTGGTGGGGCCACTGTATATGTGCATGCTTTCCTTTCCTTAGAGCAGGGTGAGGATTGTGTGGACTGCAGTTCTCGCTGGCTGCAGCCAGCATTGACCATGGTGAGGGATGATTGCAGGCTCAGTCCAACACTGTCTGGCAGATGATGTGTCCTCTGCTCTGCATACAGAGAATTGTACTTAAAATATTTCAGTATAGGGGCTTTCTGATAGCCAGTGCTTACAACTGTTTGCAGTTCATGGAAATACAGAAACCTTCCCACTGGACAATTTTTATATATTTGAGAATATATACTTTAATATTAATATTTGAGAAATCAATTTATTTACATTAAATTCAGTTTTTTCCCCCAAAAAATGTTTCTTTTAAAGAATTGTATACTTTTATCCACCTTGCTTCATAACACACTAAAACAGGAAATGTAAAATGTAGTATTTATTTAAGCATAAACTCATAAACCCAGTGGCTGGCTTTTAGCTGTGCGCCTGAGGAACAAAGCAATGTCCTCTAGCATACAGCTTGCCAGACTCTATAGGTTGGCTGCTTTTTAAAGAAAATCAACCAGTACACTGTTGTACTTAGAGGGGAGTTAAAAACAAATAAGTTGCAAACCTTCTTTTGAAAGTGTTGTATTGTTTAATGAAGAAGCATTTCTACTGTTCTTCCAGAGAGTGTTTATAATAAGAAATGGTGATTCGTACTTGTTTCAATGAACATAGGAGGAAAGCCACTGTATTTCATAAATGCCATATTATTACTGTTGTGCCATAAATGTGTCCTAGACCAAAGTGTAGAAACTTTTTAATGGAGTAAGGAAAATTGATTGTGGACTG
Source organism: Ctenosaura bakeri (assembly GCA_948474755.1). NCBI lineage: Eukaryota > Metazoa > Chordata > Lepidosauria > Squamata > Iguanidae > Ctenosaura > Ctenosaura bakeri. The sequence continues at coordinate 307,906 of CAOLHI010000540.1, read as the reverse complement.
TATTATTCAGTATTCATTCATATGTTGCAAGCCGTAGGAGTAAGCTGTCAGGCACATACATAGGATTTGTCAATATGCCCAGGTGTTCCCATGGCCCATTCAATAAGGTTCCACACTAGCCATCAACCTCAGTCCAGTGATCCAGTAGCCTAATTTTGCCCTCCTCAGATGTTTTCCCCTGTAACATACCAGAGAAAAAACCATGAAAAGAAAAGCATTCTGTGATTCTTTACTCTGTGTCTGAAGTGGTGGCAGTTTATTGATAATAGGTGGTTAAACAAAGTCACAGATCTTAAAGCTTGGTGGAGGGGGATAGGACAGGACAGCTGCAGGCAAAGCTCCCGCCCTCCCCCAAGTGCCACCCCAGCTTGCTGCTGCTCCTCAGGGCACAGGATGGAGTGGTAGTGAACTTTGGGGGCTGACCAGGCAATTCCAAGCAAAGGCGGTTTCTTGCTTCTAGACTCCAGTACAAGATGGCAGAAGTGAACAGCTCAGCTTCCATGGAGTGTGATGACCAGTCAGTCCACCACTGCTCCCTGATAGCAACCTTGCTGTTGTTTCTGGGCTGCCAACTTCTCTGCAGCTGGGAGGGGCAGCTGCCACCAGTCTGGGATCTGTGCCCCTTCCTTGTTTCCACGTCTTCACTTAGACTACATGTGGGTTGTTCCATCCCATGCTTTGGCCTCTGAAGGCATAACAAACACCCAAAGGAAACATCCATAGAATAAAAACTTCTGAAGGTATTCTATTTTCTCTGTACTTCTATTCTTTAGCTACGGTGGCCCAAAACAGGATGTAGTGCAAGTGCCACAACTTTTATATTTCAAATCAAAGCACCTTTGACCAACAGGGCATGGACCCAGGGCATGCAGGAGAAAGACCTACTGGAGACAGGGAGGTTTGAGTTCTATCCTGCCAGGATTTAAACATATTACCATGCTAGGGCTCTGTGTAAGTTCTTCTTCCAACTCTTCTGGGGCTCCTTTTTATTAAAAAGCATAAAGTTGGTGAGGCATCTTACCTGAAGGAGTTGCTTCTCCCCAATGGAAATACCTATCCCTTTCCCTAGAAGATGCCAAGGCCCAGGCCAACTTCTTTTTGTTAACATTTAAAAGCAGGCGGTGAACAAGATGCAGTCCTCCAGAGGTTGCTCAAGTACAACTCCCATCATCCTTTACTGTTTGCTATCTGTTCAAGGCTAATGGGAGTATAGTCCAGCATCTGAAGGATCACATTGCCCCCTCATCACAGGATGATTCATACTGCACCATTTTTTTCAGGATGAGGCACTGATATGACACACCCTATATTGGAAGTTCAAAAGTTAGTATATCAGAGAAAATGCATGAAAAAAATCTCTGGATTGGGAACATCAGCTGTCCTGATAGGTTTCTTTCTTGTAAAAGCTTCACTGTGAAAACATGATATCGCAAAGTGATTGTACAGAGACTTTAGCACACTGAACATTAGACATGGACATAAACAACTAGCAAATCTGCATCTATGAAACCAACCAGAGCCAGCTAAGACATGTATCTTATCCTTATAGCAGCATGGGGAACCTTTGGTGCTCCAGCTCTTTTGGAATTCAATTCCCAGAAGTCCCAGCCAGGATAGCCAATGGTAAAGGGCTATGGAACTGCAGTCCAAAACATTTGGAGGGCCAAGTGTTCTCACCCCTGCCATATGGTTATGTTTTCAGAGACTCATAGGTTTCAGCCTAAATACACCAGTGGTTGGAAACATGTCCTCCTCCAGATGTTGTTGGGCTGTAACTTCCATCAGCCCTGCCTGACATAGCCAGTATCTAAAGGATCACACATTGCACACCCCTGCAGTACCCAAGTTAAGACTGAGCTGACAGCCCAGTGCATCCTAACTGTCTATGTTATACCAACTCTCAAAGGAACGGACATCCCAAATTGTCTCACAGCCACACAAGACCATTGCAGTCATAAATCAGGGGTAGGAATCATGCCAGCAGTCCCAGTCAGCACAGCTAACAGCAGATACTTCTGGGAGCTGGAGATGAACAGCATGTGGAAGGTGCCATGATTCCTACCTGTCTTAGAGATTTTTATGTCTTAAGAGTTAGGACTACCTCTTGTAAGTGAGGAAGGTGAAAAATTGTCACTAAAGGGGCCAAGTGGCCTTTCATGTCAGAATACATCTTCAAAGGAGAAAGTGCGGCATTCTATTAGCTCCCCTTCAATTACAAGAGAAAAGACTGTGGGAGCTAAAAATAAATTGAAAAGAAACAAATAGCAGAAAAGCCACTGGTACCTGTTGCGGCTGGTGGCACAGCACCAGGGGGTTTTCTTGGTAAGATTTGTTCAGACGGGGTTTGCCTTTGCCTTCCTCTGAGGCTACTTACAACGAGCATACTTACAGTGGAGATAAGTGTCATAGAATTCAGTCGGACTTAATTCTGAAGATATATGCATACGAATGTGCTATGACTTACAGGATTTGAACTAGATGTTTTGAATTGATAGGTGCTGACAGTAAGAGAATCAGCTGACGTCCTTAGATGCTGAAATGTTGTTTACAGACCCACACAATGGAAGAGGATCCTGAGGACAGCCATGCTCTCCTTTCACCTGTCTTCACTAAAAAGCACACAGTCCAAGGGCCAATCACAGCATGAAAATCTTTGTTAATCCTACACCATGTCCCTGCATTTAGTGTTTCTCAACCAAATGTGGAATAATCCAATTGGCAGAGTATACATTAATAAGGAAAATTGTTTGGAATCATCTATATTCTTCTTATCATCTAAACCCATGGAGGCTCTTGTATTCAGGGATATTTTGTGAGTGGAAAAAATAGCATTATATTCATCTGTGGGTCTTATTGTGATGGCAAGGGCCTAAATCAGGGGTAGTTGTTGTGTGGACCTCCAGATACTGTTGGATTGTTAATCCCAGCATTCTTCACTGTGGCCTATGCTGGCTAGAGCTACTGGGAAGTGTAGTCCCAACAACATCTGGAAGGCCAGACAATTCCTACTTCTAGACTTAATCCAAGGACTAATCCCTGCTAGAATAGACCCAATGATGCAATTACCGAATGGTAACACACACTTCTTATTGCTTTACAGGGCCTGTTCTACTTGGAATTAGCAATTGGCTCTGGACATTGGTGTCCCCCCTACCCCCAGGGCTCTTTTATCTTTCACACAGATCTTACTTTCCATCAGACTTTCAGTACACTGAGTCTAGTGTGCCATTTTCATCACTACCTTCTCCTCCCTTTTAGCACACTTTCCTTTGAAATTGTAGCTTCCTAAAAGATTATCCTCTTCCTGTCTGTGCCAAGGTTGTCATTGCATCAACTGGGAAGCATTACTGAGTTCCAACTCACTACCTGCAGGCAGTTCCTGACGGTCACCGTTCATGATTGCTGGAATTTCAAGCAGAGCTGGGACTCCAATTTAGAAGTACCACTTGCAGCTTCAAGCTCAGGTTTGGTGCTGCCTTCAAGATCTGGTACGGAAAAGTGATTGTGTTTATTTTTCTTAACCTACAATACCGGACAAGTTTGACAGCATAAAAGGGCCAGGCCTGAAGGCCTTGGGGACTGGGAAGCCTGTGAATGTCTGCCCCTCCCCAAACACTGAAGCAGGGAGTGACCTTTCCTGAAGGCAGCAGGGGTGGGAACCAAAGAGGGCAATTGCCCAAGGAACCACACCATTAATAAATATATGTAAAAAGATACCAATGCACCCTTTTAAGCAAAGTAAAACCAAGGAGAGGGGTACAGGCAGGCAGCCACCCAACCTGAGTGACGCAAACATACTGAGAAGAGGGAGGGAGGGGCGAGGTGGGATGCTTTGGTGTCCCCTTACTGGTGGCCATCCAAGCCTGTTGTGCTGCAGCTAAACCTGCCAGCCAAAGAGCAACCAGCATCCTCACCCCAGCCCTCACCCCCTTTTCAGCTGGGCTAGCGGGCCAGGGGTGTCTGTTTGAGAGAGATCAGCACTGAGCGCATGCGGGAAACATCCTTGGACTGCTTGCTGCTCTTGGGGTTGAAGTCACAGAGCTGAGCTACTTTCTCCCATTCAGTGCCAGGCGTCTCTTCCTTGGACTCCTTCAGGAAGGCTTCCTCTGAGGCTCTGGAGAAGAAGGTAAGGGAGCAAACAGTCAGATTCACATAAACTAAACAGGCAGATGCATTTTTTGCTTTAGCACAGGAATAACTGTGGATATTTTTGTGGATTGAGGTCTCACAGGTTTCTACTTCCCTTCTTTAATACTAGGCCAGATGGACCAACAGTCTGACACAGTAAAAGGCAAATCCTATGTCTTCATCCAGAGAAGATTTACAATGTGCCACCTCTCTGACATGTACATGGAATTCTACGGGGAGTCAAGACACTTCACTTTTGTAACTCTCCAGTAGCTTCACCTGATTTTACTCTCCTTTTTCTCAACATGCCAAATCTATTAGGGCAGGAAATTTAGAATAGCTGCACAATACTTTCTAACTAACAGATGGAGCTGTCCCTCTGGGAGCACATACAGTCTGTTATCATCACAGATGCATGTTCTGGGAATAGTTGTGGATTGCTGAGTAGAAAAATGTGAAATTTTCAGAGTATAAAAAGTTGCTTTTTAAAGGTAATCTCTTATGCTGCTTGTTCCAATAACAACAACAACAATAATTTGTTACCATTAACACTACAAAAAATTATTTCATTAATGTGCTCACTGATTTTCTACTCCTTCGTAAAAAAAAGAAAAAGAAAAACAACACTTAAAACTGGTGGTTAATCACAAAAGTTGAAAATTCTGTTCAGAAATGCCCTAAAAATAACATTTACTAGTTACTTTTAACTGTTAATCATTGATTTTTTTAAAAAAGTGATCTCATTCCCACTTGTTAGATTATTTTTGAAATGCAGCCTTGTTTTCTCATTACCTCCTAAGATACCAAATTGCACTTAACTACATTACTTGAAACTCTTTATTTCCAAGCTTTGGACATTTCTATAACAAAAATGTTGCCTTGTTGAAAGACGTCTGCATTCTATGCAACAGCTGAGAAGCACTGCCATCAAAAAGTCCTTGAGTGTATTATCAGTTCCAGAAAGCAATGTCTCAAGTGGCTAGGCCATATGGTTCACACTTAAAAGCAGGCCTGGAGAACATCAGGAAATAGACCCTGAAATCTGCTGTCTGCATAAGCACATTGAAGTAGGATGTTTATTTGGAACAATCATAGAGACATCCTCTGAAGGAGTTGCCAGATCCCAAGCACAGAGAGATACATAGCTATGAGTAGAGAAACTCTTGGGTTTTGTAATTCTAGGCAAATTCCCAGAATCTGTTATATGGCATCTCTTCAGTGTAAATATGAATATGACAACAATACAGCCCTATGTCACAGGACTGTTATAAAAGTTGCTTCTGTAAAGCATTTCCTGTTATCTAGAAGTACTGTATAAGTTTTAAACATTGTTATGGTTACTTGAGACTCAGAGAGTCTCTGGTGACATAGAGTATATTTTTTCCACCTTTTTCACTGCCCATTCTAAATCAGTGTTCACTTCTTGCTCTGATATTCATTTATATCCTTTCTCCACCAAAGCCTGCTTATAACCTAGGCCATTTCCACACTAGATTGTTATAGTGCCATTATTCCACTTACAACATCCTGTGGAATCCCGGAGTTTGCAGTTTAGGGAGGTGCCTTTAGAATCCTCAGCCAGAGAGCTCCTTGGCCTCAGTAAACTACCAACCCCAGAATTCCTCAGAATGTTGAAAATGGAATAATAGCATTATTACAGTGTAGTGTGGAAATGGCCTTAGACCTTTCTACCCATTTTGACCCTTACCTCTTTAGTTTCATAGGGGGGGGAAATCAATAAAACTGGGATTGATAACAGATTTCCTTTCACATCAAGAGAGAAATAGAGAGCACCCAATTACTTCTTAGGAAAAAGAAATTATTTCTCTTTTTAAAAAATAATACATGAAAGATCACCTCAATACTTCTTGACTACGAAAAATAAGAATGACATTGAGTAGGGCTTTGATGAAGAAACACTGACATTTCTCTAAAGGAAATGAAGCAGCTATGCTGGCACTCTAGTGTAAGAATGTGGGTATTCTCTTTATAAAAATAAGGAACTGGTACAATGTTAACCTATTATGGGACACTTACAAGCCCCCTTTCTTCTCTGGCCAAATATCTAGGAGGAAGACCTTATCTGCATAGAGAGCTCCCCATAGGAAATGCCATAAAGGAAAAAAAAGCAAGAAAGACGTACACATAGCCAATCACATCGGCATCCGGCTGCTGGTAAAAGGCTTTGTCAGCAATCCTACGATGTGACCCAGAGACAGGAGAAAACGCAGAGTAGAAAGGCAGCAAAGAGTTAAAGAGAGAAAGATGGATTAGTACCCTTAGGGAAGGAGGAAGCAACAGAATTAGACACTGCAGGACAGTGCAGGCGTTTCTGCGAATTGGTTAGAGATCCATTAGTCAAATGCTCAAGGAGAGAGAAGGCTCTATACAAAAATACATTGTATGGCACAGTGCTCTCACAGCTGTAGCCCAAAGCAGAGAGAACTGCTTCTGGAACTACAGAACTACAGAATTAAATCTTTAAAAAATTAACATTGACAATCAGCAGTAAAAGGGATCTTGCCCACCACTTACTTAGCCAGTGTCTGAAAGAAAAAAGTTTATGACCAACAGATAACATGTAAAGGATTTCAAATCTCTACCCAGAATCCATTGTCAGGTGCCATTTAATTTTGTTAATGGACATGGATGATAGAGCAAATGACTTGGTAGTGGTATGGTTCTGGATATTTTCTCTTTAAATGTCTTTAGCCAGTCCACACATGGCCCATTTTTTTCATGTTGTGTGGCAGTGCCAAGGAGTAGCTCTGTTCCTAGACACTGAGATAATATGGGAAGTGGCGGCAGTATTGCTGCTGGCAGTAGCTGAAAATGGGTAGGAGGCATTTCCCTCATGGCTGTACCTGTTGTTGGCCCGGTTCCTTTCCATTTGTTCATTTTGCCGTAAGTTCCACTCTTCTAAGTCTTTCTTGGCCTTTTCACGCCACTCCTGTTCTAACACCTTGGAAGCAGCATCTGAAACACAATAGGTACATGGCTGGAAGGCAGAAAGTTATCATGGGAATTCCTAGCCACTATTGGGTGCTGTACAAAGCTGGCTTTGGGATACGGCAAGGAGATGGTCCAAAGGAGGGCCTGGAGATCTTCCCTGAGAGGAATTGCCCTGCATAGCCATGCTCATGAGGAGCTAGATATTATGTGCCTAACTCAAGAAGAAATAACAGGTTTCCATGTACCAGAAGGGAGACGAGGCAGGCAGTAGTGAGGAATAAAACTTCCAGCTATTGATTTAACATACAAAGAGCACACACAAGTGGATTTCCAGGAAAAATTAAAGGAGGAGCGCAAATATCATGGTTGCTAGTAAGACGCAAACTCATCATTCACCTTTCTAGTCAGGTTCATGGCTATAAAAGAGGCCACTTGGTGGTGTCTCCTCAGCTGAAGCCCCATATAATAGCTCCCTGCAAGAGCCAATATTCCATCTATTTTTCCTAGTATTTACTCTTTCTCTCCTGTTCAACATTTGGTGCTTCCTTGTTCCCTTTTTTTTTCTTTTTCATTTCACCACTTCTTATCTCCAAGGACATCTCTCAACAGTAGCCAAACTCCACCCCCACCTTGGCTTATGGTTTCCCCACCTGTAGTGTTTAGTTTTGCATTTCTACAGAAAAAGTACAGTGGCAGTTTCACTTCTGCCTTTAACGTCTTTTTCTCCCCTTTTTCCTTGCTCCCGCTTTTGTTTTCAGGCCCCTCAAAAATACCCATTACAAAAGTGATATATACATATTCCAGCAATTTCAGTTTGTATTTATACAGTCTCTACTTGGCGCTCTCTCTCTCTGTCTCTCTCTCTGTGCCTCTCCCTCCCCTCCCCCAAAACACCACACACTTACCCAACTCCTGCAGTCTCTTTTTCTGTTCCTCCCGCCATTTGCGAATGCTTTCGGGCTCCTGTGTCAACCGGTCAGCTCTGGCAATGGCTGCATAGGCATCTGTGGGCCCATTGGATTCCTTTAAACAGAAGTAATATCGTGTGAAACCCAGGTTCTTCTTTCACACCCACCCAATATTTCTGTCAGAGATGGCCCAGTGAGGCCCTCCAGATATTGTTGCCCTTTAACCTTAGGCAGTAGTCCAAGTAGTGAGGAATTATGAGAATAGCAATGCCACCAAGACCCAGTGCAGCAGGGGTCACAATCGCCTCTGCTTTATGCAGAAATATGAGAAGCATGATAGGAGTCTCCTGCCCTCACTATACTAAAAAGTTATGTACAGAATTATGTGCAAGTCCTAATCCTAGTTGTCCAGAAGTCATTCACCATCTTTTCCCTAAGTCCAGTTTATGAACAAGATGGGAAGAAACGGTCAAAATGAACTCTCACCTATGAACCCAGCATAACTGCCCACAAGACTAGAATATATCTCCTTGAATGCTAAACCTTTCTGCACCTAAGAAACCCCCCTTCATCAGGTTTGTATAGTGTAGTTCTGGTACATTTTGAAATGTGGGTGCTCATCATTACAGACATTATAACCATGTCCCCAAAGGGAATAAAAAAAAAGAAGAAGAAAAATGGAGGTATCTGTGCTCATCAACATCTATCTCTGTGTGGGGGTATCAAATATGCTTATAAGTTGTTGTGTGCCTTCAAGTTGTTTCCAACTTATTGGTGAATGTAAAGTGAACCTACCACATGTTTTTCTGGGGATGAGTGTGTGTGATGCTCACAAGGTCACCCAGTGGGTTTCCATGGCTGAGTGGGGAATTAAACTTTTTTTCTCCAGGGTCGTAGTCTAATGCTCAAACCACTACACCATGCTGCTCCCATGCTCCCAAACAAACAGCTCAAGTTTTTTTCCAGGAGTCTCTTTTCACAACACCAGGCAGAAATATCTAAAATCAACAAACAAATTAGTTCTAAAAGTCCTTCCCTAAACCCTGCCGTGCACTACGAAGACTTCAGCTAAGTTCAGGGGGAACAGGGAAATCTGATGAGGTGGCTGGTGATATCATTGTCCTAAAGTCCCAGCACTTTGACCTTGAGAGCCTGGTTCCCTCACACCACTCTTGTATAGCTTTATACAACTTGCCTTGCCATTCGCTGCCAACGTGACTTTCATGTCTGTGCCTCAAGAGGGCTCCTGCAATTGTAAGGAATAATGGCTGCAAGCTGTGCCACTGTGATGTCATTCCTGTGATGTCACAGTCAAGTCTTTAAAAGTTCAACTCTTGTTGAAGAGATCTCACCCAGAATAGAACCAGATCTTTGTTCTGGCTGGTTCTGAAATCATTTCTATCTGGTTAAGTGCTGTTACTATGACAAAAACAAGCTTTTGCAACCTCAAGCTGAAATTAGAAGAGAAACACCAAATGTAGTCATTTTAATTTAGAGACCAGTGACGATAATTAAACAACACAGCTACAGGATTTGAGAAGATTCTATTTACACACCACCATTTTCTCAATGTAGTGTAATTCACTGTGATTTCACAGGGGGTTATGCAGTGTTTCCCCCATCCGAGTCAGTGGAACAAGCCTCCTACACGTCACATGTTCAACTTAGTAGAATCAAGAAAACAGCTTTTTGGTCTCTTCTAAATCTGTCACCCACACACTCTCTAGACATTTATCTTTCCTTTTAAATGGAGAGCAGCATGTCTCTAAGCTCTACCCAGTCTAACTGTGTGTAAAAAAATTTTTTGGACTATATCACTTTCGGGCTGCTGATACAGATATATGGGGCAGTGGGAATAGTGTTCCAATATCCACTCCACTGTAAAAACCAACAGAAGAGCTTTTGTTCATCTTAAATGCTAGTGGGTTAGGGAAAATGGCTATAGCCTAGACCTGCTTGCCTCTCAGCAACAAGCACCAAGACTCAAGCATGTGGAAAGGAGAAAGGGCCTTATCACACTGCACTGTTATAGTGCTACTATTCCACTTTTACTGCCATGGCAACATCCTTTGGTATCCTGGGATTTGCAGTTTAGGGAGGGGCAGTTAGAATTCTCAGCCAGAGAGAGCTCTTAGGCTTGACTAAACTACAAATCCCAGAATTCCACAGAATGTTGCCCTGGCAATTAAAGTGAAATGATAGTGCTATAACAGTGTAGTGTGATAGAACTGAAAGATGTCCTTTAACTGGGGCCTGGAGATTCAGGGGATACAAAGGCTCAGACTGCAGGAACCCCAGTACTATGAGGGAGAAAACTAAGGCTAAGCTACAGATCATTCTTCAGGATATGTACAAAAACATATTTTAACTACAGCCAAGATCCTCTGGAACCAGTTAGAAGCTGTGATAAACTAAAACACACAACATTATAAAGAATGAATTGCTTGCTCAGGGTCTTATCTAGGGCAGATAGAACATCCTTGTGCAGTTAAATTAGGACTTGTAGGGAAGTACACAAACAAAAATAAGATGAGAAATAACTGTGATGTGTGCATGAGAAGGGGGACATGTTACAAGTCCATACTACTTCCCTACCAAACAAATGCTTGAACCTTGTTCTCACTTGTAGTTAGGAACTTTCCCCCAGCTATTTATCCTAGGAAGAGTTTTCCTATATGATCTGCTGCTTGTGTAGATAAGGTATTAGAAAAGGTGTGGAGGGGGTGGCTGCACATTAATGAAAACAGTTTCCATCTGAAATCTACAAATCACAGCTAAACACTAAAGATAAGGAGGTAAGCAATGGCATTTTTGTTGGCCATCCAAAGTTTTTCTGCTTCCAAAACTGATGGAACAGTTATCCTTCTCACAACAATTAACACTGAATTATGCCAACTTTTGTAAGTCTTTATTATAAATATGTTCCCAAATATTTTGTCAGGTATGCCATCCTCAGATTCATCTGTCATGTTCTTCTCATTTTCTGCAACATTTTCAAAGCATTCCTAGCAATTTTTTTTTGCAAGTACTCCTGGACAAGCCATCACTGGAGATCAAATACAATATCTGCAGTCTATAGAGCAAAATCCATCCTAGGTCCTAGGTCCACCAAGGCATGTACTAATAAGAACTTTAGATGAACTGCAGGAATAGCTTCCCCTTAAATGTTACAGTGTTAAGGTACTATAATAGTAAGTAACAATCCAGTTTCCTCCAGATATGTTCCCAGAACCATAAGGCTGGAAGAGACCATAACAGCCATCAAGTCCAACCCCCTGCCATGCAGGAATACACCATCAAAGCACTCCCAACAGATGGCCATCCGACCTCTGTTTAAAAACTTCCAAGAAGGAGACCCCACCATACTGCAAGGCAGCATATTCCACTGTCAAAATGTTCTTAGTGTCCAAAAGATCTTCCTAATATTTAGATGGAATCTCTTTTCCTGATGTTTGAAGCCATTGCTCCATGATCTAGTCTCTGAAGCAGCAGAAAACAAGTTTCCTCCATCTTTCATATGACATCTCTTCAAATATGTAAAGATAGATATTATGCCACCTTCTTCTCTCCAGGCTAAACATGGTTTCCAAGCCTTTCACCATTTTAGTCGCCCTCCTCTAGACACACTTCAGCTTGTCTATATCCTTCTTGAATTGTGGTAAACAGAATTGGAGGTGTAATTCCAAGTGAGGTCTGACCAATGCAGAATAGAGTGCTATTATTACTTCCCTCAACCTAGACACAATACTCCCATTAATGCAGCCTAGAATCACGTTGGCTTTTTAGCTGCCATATCACAATGCTGACTCATGTTCACCTGTGGTCTCCTAAGACTCCAAGATCTCTTTCTTGTATACTGGGTTGGCTGGGGATAATGACAGTTACAGTTCAATGTATTGGAAAGGGATGAGGTTGGAGAGGCTGCCTTAAAATGATCAGTCCAATAAACATATCAGTGGTTGAACCTTGCAGTTATGAAGATTAAAAACCCATTAATTTATTTAAAACAACAGCTCCACCTCCAAAAACAAACCTAAAGTATATGCTCTACCGCTAGAAGGGCAGCTTATCTCCTTCACAGAAAATCTGAAAATTCTGTCCCACAACTGAAGTTCTTGAAAAGAGACATTTCATCCATTCTGATGCACATTTAGTTCCCTTTCACTCTTGCACATACATCCTGTTTTTCCCTCAAGGAATTCTAAGTGGCGTCCATATCTCCCTCACAGTTTATCCCTTGTGAGGTAAGAGGCATTTAGAATAGCTGCCCCATCATCATGCAGTGAGCTTCACCTCTGAATGGAGGATTTGAACTTGGTTCTTTATATTCCTAGTCTCATACTCTAACCACTACTCCATACTAGCACTAAGCATTTACATTTCTTGCTATCAGTACAACGCCCTCCCTTCCGCAATCTGTGTTTGTCCCAGTGCACCAAGCAAAATTTCCATACAAAACCATGCTACCTGACAAACTTCTCCCTTCCACAATAAGACAAACTTCACAGTTTCAATATATTTCAAACTAGACAGTTGCTGCAGTTGAATGCCTTGTTCTCAGTTATTTCTAGCAACAAGGGCATGCTACTACATGTGGACCAAGTTTTACCTTTCTGACAATTGTGACTTTACCATTTTGATACTGTGGTAAATGATGATGAAACATTTTAATAATTAAAGCACACAATATCTTTAAATCAGTTCAACAACACCAAAGAAAACAAGAGAAGGCTCACCAATTCAGGAAAAATTATGTGCATGCTGATTCACAGATGCTTTTCTTTTCATTTTGCTGCAACAGACTAATGTGGATTCTTCTCTGGAAGCAGTTGCCTAAAGGGAAGTAGTAATTCCACAGTGCAGCTACACTGTAGCCAGAAAAGCCTCGCTATTGGAGAGTTTTTAAAGAGAGTTTTGGGAGGCACAATTCCAAATATAAGATGGGTGACACTTGGCTGGAACGCAGTACATGTAAAAAGGATCTAGAAGTGCTAGTAGACTATAAGCTAAATGTGAGTCAACAGTGTGGTATGGCAAACAAAAAAGCCAATGCAATTCTGTACTGCATTAACAGCAGTATTCAGATCAAAGGAAGCAGTACTGACACTGTTTTGCTTTGTCCAGACCTCACTTGGAATACTATGTCCGGTTCTAGGCACCACAGTTCAAGAAGGATATTGACAAGCTGGAACATGAAGAGAGAAAGACAACCAAGATGATCAAACATCTGGAAACCAAACCAGATGAGGAGTGACTTAGAGAGCTGGGTATGTTCAGCTTCTAGAAGAGGAGACTGAGAGGTGACATAGTAACCATCCTTAAATATCTGAAGGGATGTCGAGATGGGGCAAGCTTGTTTTCTCCTGTTCTAGAGACTAGGAACTAATGGATTCAAATTACAAGAAAAGAGATTCCACCTAAACATTAGGAAGAAGTGACTTACTACTGCTGTTCAACAGTGGAATGAATTGCCTCAAGGGAAGTTAGACTCTCCTCCTTTGGATGTCTTAAAAACAGAGGTGAGATGCTTATTTCTCAGGAGTGCTTTAGCTGTAGATTCTGCATGGCAGGGATCCCTGCAGTCCTTTCTTGTTCTAAGACTCTTTGATTCTATGATTTGAATGTTCCCATAATATTGCATACTTTCCAGCACTGCTAAAAGCCAGCATATCCAGTTCCTTAAGTATGATGAATTTTACTGGCATTTCCTCCCTGCAAACTTGTGTTGTTGAAATAAAAATGCAGTAAAGCTATCATTAAGTCATGGGACAGATTGGCTACACTTAGCTTCCGGTGAGAGGCAGCAAGGCAGAAGTTTCCTGTGAGAGGTAGAAGAATATGGAACCTTCCCTACTACACTGTAATAGTACTATTATTCACTTTCAGCATCCTGTGGAATTCTGGAGTCTGTAGTTTCCTGAGGTCAAACAGATCTCTTGCTGAGAATTCTAAATGCTTCTCCCTCAACTGCAAATCCAAGGATTCCATAGGATGTTGAAAGTAGAATAGCAGCACTGTAACAATGTAGAGCAGAAATGGACATAATCCAACAACATCTGGAGAGTAGTAAGTTCTCCACTCCTGCTATAAAGTAAGATGGGAACGGCAAGAGAGGCTGCCCTCACATTATTGCCCTTAGAATTATTTTATTTGATTCTTGACGCCCTACAGGTTCTATATTTGAGTTCTGGGTAGCACCAGACTGGGCCTCTATTGGAGGCACCATTTCATCCTCCTCAGAGCTGCCTGTGATGTTATGGACTTGGAGTGGGGTGGAATGCTGTTGTTTTATTAGTAAAATTAAGGTGAAGTATGATTATGTATGTCATGTCTACTAAACGTAATAAGGTAAGTGATCTTTTGGGAGGGATGAGAGTATGGAATTTTGGGAGTGACTGGTGATTGGCTGAATGTTTGAATGGGAAGCATCAAAGAGTGCTGTGGGACAATAAGGAGGAGAGACAGGGATTTAATTAGACTCTGGATGATTAGTTAGTTCAGTTCAGATTATGAAGAGACAAGGAAATTGCTGCAGAGCAGAATTTGGACGTGTTAAATAAACTTTCACTGTATATTGTACATCTATTTAATACATTATTTTCGTATTATATACATGTGCCGCTCGGCTGGGCTGGGCTGGGCTGGGCTTCAGTGCTGCAATTCATATACACAGTGTCTGTGGAGGCAGCAGTGGTTCAAGGGTGGTGCTGTCCAGTGGTGGGGTTATAACAATAAAGTCTCACACAGAAACCATGAGGACACCTGGAAGTTTTCCACATACGATGATACAACAGTGGAGAGATGTGGAAATCTCCACATTGGATGGCAGTAGCAGTATAAGTACTGTAGAAGTCCTCACACTGGCCAAAGACATTTTTCTTCCTGAGGCAAAGGAAAAGGTGCTATACATGCTAACACACCATTCCATGTAGAGAAATGAATGATCTTACTTCAAAAATGGTGACATGACAGTGTCCTCCACTGCACCCAAGTACAGCAGCATAACTTAAGGAGCACAGGGCAGGTCATGCAGTACACAGTTGGGTTCTCCAACAGAAGGAAGTGGAAAGGAGAGCTCACAGGAAACGCCTTAGGACTGGCACTCCAGATCTGCTGCTTGAGACGGTTGCCTCACTCTGCTTAAGATTCCTCCTACAGCATCAAACCCCTGTTGGGCCCTCCCACGCTACACACTTCTAGGTTTCCCCCGCCCCCAGGGGAATGACTCCAGTTCTATGGAATGTACAAATTAACACGCGCGCACATACAGATCTATCCCTCCCTGCCTTAGGGGACCCTGGGCTACTTTCTACCAGATATCAACATGTTACAAGTGAGTGTGCAAGCCCTATTCAAACATGAGCACTATTCCTACAGAGTAATCCCACTCCCTTCTGGATACAAGCTTTCCTCTGCAACTCAAGCTCCCCCTCCAAGCAAGTAAAACCTGATTGTTCTCTCTGCTTACAGGCTATGAAAGGTTATGGCTCACAAACATTTATCAGAATTTGACACATCTGGGAGGAGAGTGAATGGGAAGGAGGTTGCTTTTCTGGGCTGAACAATCAGTCTGTATGGGGGCTAAAGTTAGAGAGAGCAGAAAATGAGGGGGTCAGAGAGGTAGCTGCAATTAAGTACAAAGCTCTGTTTCCCGAAATAGTGCTGCTTGCAGTATTGAACAAGGCTATTGGATTATGCTCTGCCCTCACACCCAATCCACTAATCTAATTAAGGCTACCCACCTCCAATGGGATTGTGCTGCTGTAAACCAAGTTGATATCATGACAAGGAGGGAGATAAATGCCCCTAAGCCACAGCCACTTTACCGTCTATCTGGGCAGAATGGAGATGCTCATAGAAATGGTGAAATGGGATGGCAGGTGAAAGAAGACTGCACACACCCTACTCCCCTTAGTAGCTTGCTTAAGTGATTGCCTACCCAGCATGCTATACCATTGCAGCTGTGGGCTGGCATCAGCAGAACTTGAAAGGTAAAAGGATAATGCAGAGAAACCGCAAGAGAAAAGCGTGGGCAGGCACAGTAGGCTTACTAGCACTTTGTAAAAATGGCACAAAGCTGTCATTCAGCCAATCATATCACAGTAGGCACATAACTGAGCATAGGTACAAAACTGCAACAGTGTGTCTACACACACCAGAGAGATATCCTTTTTCTAAGACAACATAATCTCAGCAAACTGACCCACAAGCAGGCAAAAGTATGAATATGCTCCTGGTGAATTTTGGAAGATGCATTACAAGGATATGGGCCCATGGTTACCCAGTAATTTTTTTATGTATTACCCAGGAAAATACCAGTTTTCCTACTCAATAGAGAGCTGCTACAGTTCTGGATCTCTGACAAGTGTATCTGTATAATATACACCATAGACTCATAACAACAAATTAATAATAATAATAATATTCATAAAATTCTATTAATTACCAATTACTTCTCCCTCAAAAAGCTTTACTTCCCCCATCTTTCATGTTCTTCCTTGTACCTCAACACTATCTTTTATAATCTAATCTCACAATCTCCCACAGCATTTTAATCCCTTCTTGCGAATTTAGCCATCTTCTTCCACAATAACAGTGCCCTCTGTTTGTGATGATCCCCATAAGCAGCTGCTATGGAAGAGTATCTAAGGCAAAGGTGGGGATTTTTTGGTCTGACAAATATTTACAAACCACTATTGTAATCATCCATCACCATTATCCAGACTGGCTGGGGCTGATGGAATTCAACATTACCTAGTGAAGCACAATTCTACAGCCTGGTCTTAGAAAAGAGAGTGCTGTGCCCAATCTTAGCAGAAGAACTGATGGGTAGTATTCAGGTCCCGTCCATAACCTATCCTCTTTTCTTTGATAACCAGCTAAAAAGCAGGTTTCTTTGGACAAGAAATCTTCTCAACGAACCTTCTTTGAAAGCCTGGACCAAGATACTGCTGCTGGTCTTCCAGGCATACTATATTCAATGCCTTCATAAACCAGTGCTTCCAAGCCTGGAGCCCTCCCTCCCCTGATGTTTTAGACTACAGTTTCCAGGAAACCAGCCTAATGTGATGATTGGTAAAGGATGATGGAAACTGAAATCTAAACTATGTAGAGGGTGCCAGGATGCAGAAAGTGTTCAAAGACTAAGGTTGCCTCGTCTAGCACAGCAATTAGATGGATTCTCACCTCATAGACATCTCCATTCACAGTGGCACCTGTGCTATCCAAATCAGCTGCAGAGGAAGGAAAAGAAAAATCTGTCAGACAGTGAAAATACCAGGAGCACAAGGATGAACCTGATGAACCAGATGTAGGTAGGAGAATAAGCTTAGGCACCAGCTTCCGTCTCTCACGGATTGACTGGGTTGCAAAGGCTATAGGCTGGTCAATTTTACAATAGAACACACCTCCAGGTCCAGTGAGTACATATGCAAGTAACAGCAACACACGAAAACTGCAAGCAGAGATTCAAAAGTAGCAGCAGAGTACAGGTTTGGGGTAACAGAGACAAAAGATGCAGGAATCTAGAATACTCACTCCTAAATACTCACACCCTGAAACTTGTTAACTAACCCATTAGCTGCAAGTTGCTGTTTCAGTCTCAGTAAAATGCAGTTTATCATTGTATGACTCATTCTTTTTTCTAGAGAACCTAGATAAGAACTCAGCTACTAGGTAATTGTGGGCAGGCAACAAGATTAAAGTTGTATGGAATGTTATGAGAAGCTAAAAATGCCCTTCCTTCAATCCAGGAAAAAAATCCAAAAGGAGAAGAGAATATATGTTTATTATCAAGCAGCTCCCAATGGAGTTCAATGGCACTTAATTTCCAATAATTTGTCTTTGAGCCTGCTGGAGGTAAGACACAACATTGCATCAATCAATCAGTCAGTCAGTCAATCAATCAATCAAACTGTGGGCATGAGCACATCTTAACAATGCATAATCTAAAGCTAGTCTGCATTTGCTGGGATAAGAATCTGTGGACAACAAAACCAGTTGTACCAGCTTACTATTTCCAAGGAGATAAGCACACATAATAAAAGTGGAAGAATCAGTGCCAGATCTGTTAAAAATTAACAATTCAGCAGCTTCCCATTTTCATTGTTTTTTTTAACTTTAATTTGGCTTTGTTTATAATGATTTCAAGGTTAGAGGCAGAACAAGTACAAAGACTGAAATGCATCCTTCCCCACACACCTGTCTCATTGGCTCGATTATATTGCTGTTTAAAGCCTAATTCATACCTATTCATTTGACTCTGAAAATGGCACAAAGAAACTGTTGGCAGGTGACAGTGACACCAAAGGATGTGTAGATGATTAAGCATTTAATAGTTGCTTCCCCTCTAGCACGTGTGTGTTTTGCAGCTCCTCCCTTTCTTTGTACCTTTTATAGCATGAGCTGTGTTGCCTAGAACTTGGCAAATCTATCATACATAGGTCACATACTAGCAAATAATATGGAGAATCGTAGTCCTCACATGGGTTGCCACATGTCTGTTCTTTTAAAAGAATTCCTTACTAAATGTAACACTACCTCGTGAAATACAATAGCTGTTCTTTTATTACAGCGGCAACATCTAGACACATTGGCCAACTGAACCAAGTTCTTTCTACTCCTGACTTAGCATATGGGGAAACTTGTTGCCCCCTCTATTTTTATTCTATTTATGAAAAAAGAACAGTTTATCAAGCCTTTACCTAGTGCTAAAGTAGAATAAATATATAGCTCAACAAACATAGAGGAAAAGAGGGACAAATCACAGTTTGATCTGTTACAGAAATCCCTTACTAACAATTTAAACAGATTTCTAGACTCCAGAATGCTACTTGGAACATGTTTAGAAAGGTTGGATGGACACTGTATCTTCATTTCACAAGGCCTCTGAAAAGAACAAATTGTATGCAATTCTCTTGCTTGGGAACAAGATATCTTCCAAACTCCTGCCTAAGCAAAGTCAAGGACAGAGTCATCTTTTACTTGTCCTTTTCCTACACTTTCAACAGCAGCATGACATGCAGAAATAAAGGAGCTGAATATTTCCAAACAATGGTGATAAACCAAGCAAATGAGAAAGATACCAAGCAGGCCAATTAAAACAGTTGACAATCCTAAGCAGGGTGACAGCTAAAAAGAGAAAATGCCAAAGGACAAGGATTGTCAGAGGCACTCCTTTCTTTGGACCACTTCCTTGCAGATCCTCCCTCTCTCTCCTGACATTTCACACACCCTCAATCTATCTGGCTACACCCAGGATGATTAGGTCTGGTCTGGCAATGTTTGTGGGGACTCCTCCCAAAGCCAACCCAGGGCTTCAGTATGCCTGCCACACCTATGATAGATGTGCCCACACAAAATGGTCTCTTCCTTCTTCAGCCTGTGTTGAACATAATAACCTCCTGCCTTACTTCAGTGAAGGATGGAATTTGCCAGAGGAAATAGAACTCTCCTGGTAGGTCAAGCCAGGGCTGATGTTACTCTGAGGGTAGGGTCCACAGCTGACCAAAAACAGGCCATTAAATTCAGATCCTGGAAAATTACTTTTGAGAACAATTAATATATAACGGCATGCTGAAGGTACTCATAACTGAGCAAGTGGTATACAGGAAAATGCTCCAAGTCCTGGAACATCACCTATTGTTGTGAGTCTTTTCTGGCTCATGCTGACCCCATGGGTTTTCTGGGGCTGAGAGTGTGTGATGCACCCAAGGTCACTCAATGGATTTCCACGGCTGAGCAGGAAATCAAACACCAGTCACCATGGTCATAGACTACACTACGCTGGCTCAATGATAGGAATATCTCCCACTGCTCATTTAGGAATGGTTTCACCAGGTTGTTATATTCACTTTTCATAAGCATAACCTTCTAAGCTCCACAATGAATTTTCCCTTCTAGAGGAGGCAAGAGTACTCCAAAGAGTGACAGCTGTTGGTCTCCCCTGAAAGCCCCCAAAACCAAAGCACAGGTGAGGTCCCTGAGCCAAAGCACTGAGCCCAGAGAAGAAGCCTCCATGCTCCAACTGGCAGGGAGTCCGAGTGGGGGAGACCGGGCTCCACATCCTGACAGGCCCAGGAGTAGCCTTGTCGGACCGGCTCAGAAAGGTCTTCAGCCCTGGGCCTTATTTCCTGGAGTGTCTGTAAAATGGGAACACCAGCCTGCCACAGACTACAAGAAAGGATGCGCCCAGCTCTATTTTAGGGAGACAGCGCGCACACTGTAGCAGCGACAGCATCCCCGCAGAGGTCATCGGCCAGGCCAAGCCCTCAGAACGAAGTCCCCCGAAGTGAAACAGAGAGACGCATCCGCTTTCCCGGCTCCCCTCTTCCCGCTTGCAACCCGAGGCCTCCCTCCCTCCCTCCCACACGACCTAAGGCTTTTGTCTTTCTGCCTGGCACGAATGAAGAGGGGCAGCCGCCGCCGCCGCCGCCGTTCCCGGAGGGCCCACCGCCCGCTCCCTTCCCCGGCCGCCCCGCGAGCATCACCAGAGCCCGGCGGCCCCTTTGCGGCCGCTCCGCAGGCCCCTTCCCGGCCCGCCTGTGCGCGGCGAGGGCGGACGGGTCGGTGGGTGGGGGTCCGCCCCGTCTCCTTCGCCCCCCGCACTCACCCGGCGCCTCTCCCGCCTCCTGGGCGCCCCCCGGGGCCCCCTCGGCCGCCCCGAAGCCCTCGTCGTTCTCGATGCCCGCAATCTCGCTCTCCTGCTGAGCCAGGAAGGCAGCGGCCGGGTCCTCCTCCGCCGCCGCCTCGGCCGCCCCGCTCTCCGACGAGGAGAAGAAGCCGAAATCATCAGCCATGTTGGTTGGGTGGTTGGGTGGTTGGTTGCTAGCCTGCCGGCCGGCCGGCCCCCGTCCCGGGCTCTGCCTTCCCTCCCGCGGCGAGAGGGGCGAAGAAACACCGGAGCGGCGGCGGGGAGCGAGCGAGCGAGCGAGCGAGAGAGAGAGGAGGCGAGGCGAGGGGCGGCAGGGAAAGCCCCGGGGCGCAGCGGCTGTCACTGCGGCGGCGGCGGGAGGAGCCTCTGACTGCGATGTGAAGAGGGCGAAGGGAGGTGCGCGCTCTCCCTCCCTCTCCCCGGAGCCGCGAGAGGGAAGCACTGCTTCCCCGGGACTCTCTCTTAGCTTCGCGGGGAGGAGGCGTCGCCAAACCCCCTCTTGAAACCTCAGCCGCGCCGCTTTGGCCTGGCCGCCATCGCTGCCCCCCCGGGCCATTTATTCGTCAGTTCCGCAGCCACCCTCTCCTTCGCGTGGATATTTGTATGGGCCATGTTCTGCATGGGCCCTGGGACGGAAGGGGCAGGGGGACGCCGGGGCCCCCAAGACCAGGCGGTGGAGGGCCCGGCTCCCCTGAAACGGGCGGGCAACATGGACCACTAAGACTCGTATGTAGTAGAACTCCCTCTGGCGTGGTCGATCCCATGTATACGAAATGCTCGAGCGCCAAGGAATAGGGTGACAGCGCATTGTCACTGTTATTCCCTCCCAGGAATAACAAAGTCCTGCGCGCACTTACTTCGGAGTCAGCTCCACGGAGCGGAAGGAGGGCAATCCTGCCAACACATTGTGCCTGTAACGGTCTTCCTATTTAAGGATGCTTGAATGATAACAGGTGGGGAAAGTAATTTGCCCTCCCCCTGGAAGTACCTCCAAGTAGGCAAAATGAAGAGCAACTTGATTGCCAATGCTGAGCCCACCCACCCCCCGCACCTTAAAAAAGCAGTTCCAGGGCCCTGGTTTTGTGCTATGATATAAAAATGCATTCTGCAGTTCTCTTGATCTGATATAGGAGGTGTTTTCCTGCCTGAATCAAAGGGTGAGGAGCTCCACTTTCCTCCTGCCAGTTTTATGTACTGGCCAGCAGTTGAATTTTACTATTAGACTGGCAATGGGATAGTCTTCTCTGTTACCCTGAAAATTGGGGATCCCGCGAGGGGCGCCCGGCTTTGCCAATTAAAATACTGAAGATGGGGAAGTTAAACTCAGAGCACTGGTTTTGCTAACGAGCGGCAGGGTAACATAGCGAGATCTTTTACCCTATGTATACAGCAGCAGGTTAGAGAATGGCTAGGCAAGGTGTTTCCAAACAATAAACAATTCCTTATTAAACAGAAGCACAAAGACAAACACAGACTAACTAACTAGAAAGGAAAAGAGTGGCAAGGGGAGGCAATACGACCTGTTCCATAGTCCTGGGGAGAAGTTGGAGATTCAGCGAAGAAAGCTCAGCGTGAGGCACTGAGGGGAGTCCTTTAAACACACCAGCAACAGGGCAGGATGGCAGTCAAAGGTGATCCGAGGATCGGTTAAAAGTGAAGGGTTTTTATAGGGAGGTTTGTGCCTTTCAGCTATGGTGGTCCCAAAGGAGAACAAAAGAGGTTTCGGTGCTGGACAAGGGATCGGGTGAAGTCATCGTTAACATGATGGGATTTACATGTAAAGACAATACCTTTGGCCGAGACGTTGATGGCCCATCATAAAAGAGTAACTTGCCTGAAAGCCATGTGGCTATTGAGGAGTTTGTGGCGGGAAGTTCCCTAAAGCTTCGGGTGAAGTTTGAGTTGCTGGCTTCAGTGGGGAATGGAATGCAAACCATTAACGGCCGCGCTCCGTCCGTGCTTGTCCGGAGAACTTGCAGGCACATGAGATGAGGTCACTGCGAGCCAGTCCAGCTAAGGCCAAATTAAATGATATCAAAAGGGATATCTGGGGGTCCTCACCGGGGGTGCCATAGCGGAAATAACATTCTCCACCCAATGCTGGATGATCAATGGTATAACTGGAGCAGAAGCACCAGGTCCCTTAGTAACTAAAGGTCTCTATGCTGTTGCTGGTGCCCTGAGCAGAGATACAGAAACACAGTCATGCAAAGAGCTTCTTCTACCTTGATGCTGTCAAGAAAGGAATGTTCCTGGGGTGAGAAGGTTGTAGATGTTTTCCTTCCTTCCCAGCAATGACGCTACAGTGGGAGGAGGGAATGAGAACTTTGACCCCTCCCCAATAAGAATTCTACTTTCTCCAATGAAATCTTCCTACATTTTTAGCATTGCAGGGTGAGACAATGAAAGTCATTCACAGCTAAAACTTGCATATTTGCTGTGTTTGCATTCCCTTGGTAATTGTGCCTCCTTCTTTGCCTTGGATGTCTAAACTGTACTCCTAAATACTCAGCTTGGAAGTTTTAAGTTACTGCAATGCTAGACATTTAGGGACTGAAAGAAAATTCCATTGTATAATACACTTACTGCTAAGGTTTGGCTGGAGAGATTTTCGTTGGCCCAAGTAGGACTGTTATCCTTTATAAGATATCCTCTCAGTGGTTCAGTTTGATCACGTAATTGGACCAAGCTCAGCTCAACTTCTTCCCATTTAGAATTTAATTCAACCAGAGGGGCCAAATCACCCCTACTGTTGTTCTGGGTATCTCCCAGCTCTATAATCTGCTGTGGTAATAAGTTCTTTACGTGTGGTTCTGCTGTCATCTCACCTCTACTTCCATGGCTTGCTTTTGGATCCTCACCATTAACTCCTGAGGAGTATTTCCACCAGTCTGTGCTACAGATCCCCTTTGAAGCAAAGGTTGAAGAATCAAATCTAAAAAGACTCATAAAGGGGTAATCCAGAATGTAGCCAGGAAGGTTTTCATTTTAAGTAGCATAAGTGGAATCACAGCATGCTTAAAGGTAAGATGTACTCTCTTTTGGCCACTATTATCAGGCAACCAATAAGTTCCCTTTAGGTCCAGTTTCCTAGGTTCTATGTTTAACAACTGGCTTAAGGAGGTCATTACTGCCCTGTGGGAGTTCCATCTCATTCTGTTAGCAGCAATTGGGGCAATCTGCAATATAACCTGTGTAGACTGAAAAATCCTTGAGGAACTAGGCTTCTTCAAATATGTAGCTGTTTGATATTGCATGATATTCTCTGCAAGTTACTGTCACCTCCTGGTCTGCTAGAATCTTTTCCTTTTCCCCTGCCATCCTGTATATTGGCCTTGGAATGGGCAAGAGTTTTATAAGTTTTCCCAGCTTGCATTCTACCACATTCATTTTGTTGCAAACCTTTTGTAGGCTATCAAATATTGCTATCACTGTTTGAGCAGTTAAAAAGCATTATTCAGCTAAGAAGTCAGGGTTAGAATTAGGATTAGGGTCCTTAGGAGATTTTGTCAAGATATGTAATTGGTTAATATTACTTGATGCTGCGCTGCTTCTTCTGATCTTGCCCTTTAAGATTAAGGTGTAGAGTGAGATGAGGCTACGCAGCTGTATGTTAATTTTATGTGTTTGACTCAGGCACTTGTAGAGTAATAATGTACAGCTGCGTGAAGTGTATATAAGCAGTTTGGAGAAACTGCTTTTTCTCTCTCTTTCCTTTTGTCTCCTTGCTGTGTTGGTTTGTATATTGCTCTGCTGTTTTTACTGTTTGACTTTATCATGTTTTGCTAAATGCCTTAACTTGTTATCTGCAATAAACCTTTTGTACCTTTTCTTTATTGCAGTTTGAAGTGGCTGTTTTTCTCTAGGCTGTAGTTTTATTGCCAGAGGTTTTTTGGAGGTCCTTGTTTGTTTAAACAAGTACCCCAGATATAAGGCTCGCTATAGGCACGCAGCCGACAGATTTCACAGTGTCTTCCAAAATACAAGGTGTAGAAATAGCTGACAAGTCACAAATTCCATTTGGGGAGCAGAATTCTTAAGGAGGCCATGCTCCCATTCTCTCCCTTACTTCTCTTCCCCAGAAATCAGTAGTATATACCATCCACTCCAACCCATTTCCCAGCCCATGGATGCCTCTCTGGCCTCCATTGCCAAAACTGATGCCTAGGGAATGCCTAGAGCTTCCCCCACCCCAACAGGGACTGGCTCTGGCCCTAGAGATGGCTCTTCTCAGCCCAACAGAACCACCAAGACTGATCCATCCCTCCAAACAGAGAATTCACACATATGAACACAGGAAGGCGGACTATTTCAGGAACTGCTTGAGGGCCCAACCACTATACCTCAGTCTTGTGTCCACCACATATGAGTGCAGCAGACTAGATTAAGAGGTGTAGGAGAAGTCATGTAACACTCACAACTCTGCCCTCCAGCGAAAGAACTTGGCCAGGACATTATACAAGTTAAACACTTTTTAGGATAGCTTCTGCTACCCCACCCCAGCATGTGCCAGCAGAGGCAGTTGCCTCAGTTTCCCTAGTGGTAAGGGTGGCAAAGAAATGAGTAGAGTACTGTATTTAAGAAATAATCCAGCATTTGGAGGGAACAAGTCAAGTTTCATTTTTAATACTGGAGTGGGAAGTAGGACTGGCAGAAATTCCAGTTTTGAACAAGATGGTTCTGACATTCTCATGCAAAATACCGGTTCAGAGCTTGCAATCCATGCTTGTGCAAGCATGCTGAAGAAACAAAAAGAAGTGGGTTATGGTCTCTCTGCTTATTGTCTTCTTAAAACAGAGACAGCTATGGAAGACAGACTGTGGTTTTTCATTAACTTATGTAGCTATCAACTGGAGATAACACCTCACACAATGGATTGAGTGAATTCAACATTAAGTATACACTAGTTTTCAAAGTGCCAGTTTCTAGTACCTTAAATCTGCAGCGCATGCTCAGAGGCAGTGTCTTTTTACGGCAGGGGTGGGAAACATGTGACCCTCCAGAAATTGTTGGAATCACAAATTCCCGCAGTCCATACCAGGGGTATAAGACAGGAGGCTTAAATAGCTTATCAGAGGGGACTCTATTGGGTGTTTTTTAAAAGCCAAACAAGTCTACAGTTAGCACACCTCTGGCGTAAGTTGTGTTATCAATCATACAGTTTTAAATGATGCATTGCACTGTTCTTATATTGCCAAAAACCTTGTATGCAAAAACTTGTTCTTCCAACAACATTTCAGACTAAAAACCTTAGTGCACAATTTGAAATGTTCATGAACAGAAAGCATCTTTTTGGTCCAATCCTTTCTTCATTTTCTAGCTTTCTTTGGCAGTTTCCTTAGTCAGTGTTTACCTTCCTGTGTCCATTCCCAAACAGAACCTGGAAATTCTGCAGGATTCTTGAAAGCCTAAGGCTAAGACATGTGAGGAAATGCTAGCCCTTTCCTTCCTGGGCCAGTCTTCAACCACTCCTCTCACCTGTCTTCCCTCTGGGGCTGCAAGATCAAAACAGAGCCTGGCTTGTTCTTAATCACATCCCAAGAAAAGGCTGAGCAGGAGGATTGATGACAAAATGGGACAAGTGACATAGGGAAGCATCTTCTTCTACCATCTTCTCACTTGGAGCATATAACAGTCAGAACTCCTGATATGCACAATTTCCTTTGTTTTCACTCATCCAGAGCATTACAATCTAAGAATCAGCCCCAGATTCTAATGCAGCAAAGCAATGTCAGACGTCTCCAAGAGGCAGCAGGATTTTTTTAGGTTAAAACAGACTCCTGAGAATGCACGGTTTCAGGAATTGATGCCAGAGTTTCATACCAGCTCAGATAACCTCTGTGCTAATGCAGCTACATCTGGCTTCTTTTAGGGGTATTTTGGTCCTTATTGTATCTAGGAATATGAAACTGTTGGTTTTCCAGACAGGCTGATAACAATGTGGATGAGCTTTCAGACACATCAGGCTTGGGAATCTTTGGCCTGTCAGATATTGGGCACTACAGTTTCCACAATCACTTACCATTTGGCCATGCTGAGTGGAGCCAACGGGAGTAATAGGCTGAAAAATATGGAAGACCAAGGCTCTCCAGCCTGAAAGACCACCCCCATCCTTTTCATCAGCATGTTTATACAACCAAAGTGAGGTGAGTGGGAATACTTTTTCAAGGGAGGTTCACTTGATTCTCAAGGGATGAGTTTGTGCTGCTCTAAACATTTGTTCTTCATATTTAATAATGACAATTTTTTTTCAGGCCCAGCTGCAAGAAATCTTGAAAATGTATTTCAAGGTATGGTATTGATGAATTAATTAATGGACTCATTAATATGGAATAACTCTCCTCTAGGAGCAGGTTAGGTTTCTCTGATTCAGGACAGCCAGCCCACTTGATAAATTGGGCCATTTCTTATTCACCAAAAGATCCTGCGGAAGCATTTGGGATGGAAATGCTTAGGTACACACTGCTGCAGGAGGGGTGGTGAGAAAATTGAATCTAATGGAAGGTATAGCAGAGACAAAAGGACGTACTAACAGGCATGTAGAGCTGGCATGGTTTAGTGGTTTGAGCATTGGACTACAGCCATGGAAACCAGGGCTCAATTCCTTGCTCAGTCATACAAACCCATTGGGTGACCTTGGGCACATCATACCTGTTTTCTGCACTATAGGGTCACCATAAGTCAGCAATGACTTGAAGACACATGACAAGAACAACAGTCATGTATTTAAATTGTTGAATTCAGTGCCACAAGAAATGGCCACAGCCATTAAGGAGAATGTCCTTAAAGCAGTAAGACAAATTCATGGTGGATTAAGCTATCAATGTAGCTATCAATGTAGCTGATGACTACCACCATACATCTCCAGGATCAGACATCATATCTCTCAGTGTCAAGTGCTTTTATTTTTTATTTTTTTTGAGATCACTATTGGTGCTCTCTTTTTCTTCTTGTGGATTTCCAACAGGCAGTCATTTGCCACGGAGTGAAAGAGTATATTAAACTAGATAGAGCTTTAGTCTCATCCACTGGACTTTCCATATGCTCTTGTAAGAAGTTCTGCTTACTAAGATGCTGCGAGAAACCAAGATATGAAGCTGCCATTGTGCTCTGGACTTTGCAGGAAAATGGAGCCTAAGCCCTCTTGCTGATCCCAACTAGACACACAAAATCAATAGCAACCTATTAAATCAATACTTATGTAAGTTTCCTTGAGTCAATGGATCTGCTGTAGTTTGGGTTAACAACTACATTCAGATCTGGACCTCTATATGATTCTGCCTGAATAGTATTTCCCCTTGCTGATGACTGTTTCTCTATACTTCCTTTTCAACTTGTATATTTGAAATAAATAAATTGGGCAAGAGAACAGTTAGAATACTTGGTGTTTTCTTCTCCAAAGGAAACTACTAAAATAAGGTAATCTCAAAAGATGCTGCTAGGTTTTTCTCCCCGCATACTGCCACCTTTTTTCCTTTTTATGTTGCAGCAGACTAACACAGTTATTTCTTTGACCTGCAAAGACTTTAATCCTGATAGAAAACTTTACTCCTGATGGAAGTGGGAGTGAAATACCCAGTACTCAACTCTATAGCTACTCATATAATGGCATTAAGGATAGGGAAGGGGCAGCTTATTAAAAACTGACTCTGCCTTCCACTGTATTTTGGAAGTGTGAAGACATTTTCTTATCCCAGTATTCTCTAGGCAATCAGTTTGCAGGTAATCTGATACCTGTACCAGTAAGAAGGGATAAATTCCTTCAGTGTACAGTCTTCACCTTAAGACTGGGCCTAAAGTGATCAATGTAAAATAATTTTTAAGTGGCATATGACTTCCTGCACCCTCAATAAATAAACAGGATATAAAAATAAACAGGAAATATACAATTATATGTATAGATATTTAGATGCAGATTTGACCATGTTACTTGGAACTGTCTTATCATTCAAGTTTACTGGAAAAATGTCTGCAATTACACACACCAGCAGTGGGAACCATATAGTTCACGAGCAGTGGCCTTATGAAGCCTTTGGACTCACCACTTCCCATACTCCCAGAAATTTAAAAAGTTCATTCAACAACCCCATACTATCGTTTGCTGAAAAAATAGTCTATGGAGTGATGTTTTACCCCTAGATGCTGTTTTAGGTCTGAAACATCCTGAAACATTTTTAAAAAAATCAAAGAAAATAGTGACCAGAAGTGATCACATCAGTGTTAGTTTTGGACAGCGGCCACAGGGCGGCTTGTATTGTGTTGTAAGGACCTGGAAATGTCTGACTTATGCATTCCCTTCCCTGATAGACACACTATAATATGTGTCTGTTCCAGTTTGTCTGCCTACTAGCTTGTACATTAATATCAATAAAATGCATTAAAATCTACTTGCAAAAATAAAAATAATTGGCTTTAGAATACCTTTTGATATGTTTTCCACATTATTGTACTAGCTGGAAATTCAGTATTGGCATATGAAAGATCTGATAGTTAATTTACTAACTGCAACAATAATTGTTTTAGCTAAGCATACAGGAAAAATTCTGAGGGTAGTTACTTAAATGGTTGGATATCATTTAAATACATAAGCTGACAGATTTGGAAGATACTAGAAAAAATTGTACAGCAGACAGCTGTTTTTGTTAAGCAAAGCTGTTTTATTTTATAATAATAGAATAAGTCTGTGTTTAGTTGATTGGATAATTAGATTTTTTTCAAAATAAAATGAAATCCAGATCTCCTGGCCACAATGTCTGGCTTAATCTTGAAATTTCTTTGTTTTCCTCCTATCCCATTCTCTGCTTTGTTGTATCAACTACCCTAATGGAAAATTCTAGAGAACTCAAAAACCTTTGGTTGGTCCTAATAATGGTATTGCCAAAATGTAGGTTTTAAATTTTAATCTACTGTGCCCCTTTTTAGAAAAATGAGAAATTGGAAGCTCCCCTGAAAGATGTTGGTTGATTATTGTTCAGTGAAAAGGTTGTCATGAGATACATTCACTCATGTGTCAGGTTCCACAAACTATGTGGTGAAGCACAGCACAAATAATAATTTCCCTAGCTTTGGTTAGTGAAACTTCCAATTTATCATCAACAGAGCGCCCCACAAACTTGCCCCTATCTCTTGGCAATCTTGGACTACAACCTTCTGCCCTTGGGGCTAGCACTTACCTACTCTTGTAAACTGAAGTACTATGTGTGCCATGTTGTGGCCCTTAATGGTGTATTTTGGAGCAGACTTGAAAGGCGGGTAACAATGGCCATTTCCTCATGAGACTGTTACAGTGCTATTATTCCACTTTCAACATCCTATGGAATCCTGGGGTTTGCAGTTGAGGACTGCAAACCCCAGGATTCCATAGGATGTTGAAAATGGAATAATAGTGCCGTAACAGTCTCGTGCGGAAATGGCCAATGTTACAGTACTCTTGAAATAGCAACTGGTGGTTACTGACCTCTAGTGGTGGCCTACTTTCCAATAGCTGTTAATCTTACCAGTCATAATATATGAGAATTTATTCATAACATAGTTTCAGAAACGTCATGGTCCCTCACCTGATGCCATCCTTCAAAGAACTTTCTAGATACTTATTGCAAGAAATTAACTTGCAAAAGAAAATACATTACTGTAGTCACCAGGTGCATGGCATATTTGATTCCATTCCACTATACAGTATATTTTTCATTCATTTAGACATCTTTTCATTAGTTCAGCATTTCTATGGGGCTTTGTAATTGGCAGAAAATTCCCTGAAATGTGATGCAAATGATCTTCATGGATTTAAAAATTCTGGACTATAATGAAATTGAAATTGTGGTTTATTTGGCCCCAAGGCTAAATTTCCACGAATAGTTCTGTTTCTCCCAAGTGCCCTGAATGCAGCTTTCACCTCACTTTCTAAAATTGGCGGTTTGTCTTCCTTGAATGAACCT
Source organism: Ctenosaura bakeri (assembly GCA_948474755.1). Taxonomy (NCBI): domain Eukaryota; kingdom Metazoa; phylum Chordata; class Lepidosauria; order Squamata; family Iguanidae; genus Ctenosaura; species Ctenosaura bakeri. The sequence continues at coordinate 277,331 of CAOLHI010000540.1, read as the reverse complement.
GTCAACATTTCATCTCTTTTATATAGTTCTTCTATGTATTGTTTCCATTACCTTTTATTTCTACTTGGTCATGTAATGTGTTCCCCTGCTGGTTGTAAAGCATGCCCACTCTGGGTTTAAATTTCCCTTTGATTTCTTGGATATTGTTGAAGATGACTGTTATTCTTCATTTGCATTTTCTATTTCTCTGCACTTATTATAACAGTTCTCCTTGTCCCACACATACAACAGTAAAAGTTAATTATCTTCATGACTCTCTGTACAGCAGAGATAGGTAAACGACAACCCTACAACTTGTTGGAATGCAGCTCTCAGTATTCCTCAGCATTTGACTATGCTGGCTATGGCTGCTGTGAGTTACAGCCCAACATCTGGAAGGCTGTACTAAGCAGAGAAGGGCAAGTCATGGGCAAGTAGAAGCTTTTTTTTCTACCCACAAGATGCATGTGAATGTGTGTGTGCCTTGGCACAATATTAGACTCTAATATTATACCTAATACTACATTCCAATACATTCCAGTACTAATGACTGAACATTCTATTATCTGAGGACTGGATTTTCTGGCTATATTTTAATGTTATGACTTTCAGTTTAAGTCCATATGCAGGAGCATGCTCCACTACAGTTAGTAGAGGTTACTCCCATATAGGAGGACATAAGACTTTAGTCTTCCTCTGGTTAGAAGGAAAAAACTGTACAGTTGTTTCTATGAGTTCAGTGGAACTTAGATAAATTGATACTGGATTGCTGCTGCAGTTACATGCAATCCTCACACAAATCGGGTGGATATGTTTCTCCAGATTTTGTTGGATTCTGATTCCTATCAGATCCAGGCAGCATGGTTTGATCAACTGTGATGAATAATATGAGTTAAAGTGCAAAAAGCATATACTGTATATGGCAGCCATAGTATGGCTGCACAAAGTAAAACTAATACAAATCCATAGGTACTCCCATTCCATTGAATGCTGACTCTCTTTTGCTTCATTCATGGACAAGCACATAGCATGCGTGTTTCTACTTTCACCAGTGTAAAACAGAGGTCCCAAATTAAACTGAAAACCAGATGAGGATGTGCATGTGATACTTTAGAGCACACAATCCTTTCTTTCAGATTCACTTTGGAAGTGCTTTTTTTTTTTTTTTTGGTAATCCATTACTTTAGGTGTCACTGCTTTTAAATGTATAAACTTTGAAACAGTTACATTGAGAGTTACACTGAGTGGAAATGAAAAAGTCTCTGTAGCGTATAAGATTTCTTCACGTATTAGGACATAAGCTTCAGGCTGCAAGAAAATTTGAGAAAATTTAAGGAAACTGACTTTTCTTGCTATTGTGGGAGTGTTTTGTATGGGCAGTTTGTGGCTGAAAATTCAAACCAATTTCAGTTGGTTCCTCTTCTGAATGTCAGTATTAATGGGGGGCTAATTTTCAAGGCTGTTTTAAAGTATTTTCTCTCAGCCACAACCCACAACTATAATAAATGGCTAATTAACTGAACAGAAAGGCCATTTTTATTCCCCCCCCCCAAAAAGCATCTATGTCATCCAAAACAAAAATCTCACTCAGAAAGTGAACTCAGTGATTACTTTTTCTATTTCCGGATGAAATAAGGTGCTCCTGCTCAGTCGGAAGACAGATTAGGGAATAAGGACTTTGCCTGTGCTGGTTGGGATTACATCTCCCTTGAAATCTCAGGCTCCCATTCTTAGTATTCTCCTGGACTCGACTCTGAGCCTGGATGCCCAGGTTTCAGCAGCAGCTAGGAATGCATTTGCTCACTTCAAACTTGTGCACCAGCTGTGCCCATTTCTTGAGACGTCAGATCTGGCCACTGTGACACAGACCTTGATCACATCTCAGTTGGACTACTGTAACACGCTCTATTTGGAGCTGCCCTTGAAACTTCGGTGGGTTCAAAATGCAGAGTGCTGACTGCGGCCATTTACAGGGAGCACATAGAATCACAGAATCATAGAGCTGAAAGAGACGCCAGGGGCCATTCAGTCCAACCCCTGCTATGCAAGAGCACACATCAAAGCACTCGCAACAGATGGCCATCCAGCCTCTGCTTAAAGACCTCCAAAGAAGGAGACTCCACCACACTCCGGGGCTGCATATTCCATTGCTGGACAGGTCTGACCATCAGGAAGTTCTTCCTGAGGTTCAGGTGGAATCTCTTTTCCTGTAGTTTGAATCCACTGCTCCTTGTCCTAATTTCTGGAGCAGTGGAACACAAGCCTGTTTTCCCTCTTCGATATGACATCCTAACTTCCTTGTTAAAACAGCTTTACTTCGTAACTCCCTCACTAAAGCAGCTTCACTGGCTACCTGTTCATTTCCAGGCCCAGACTATTTGAAGGACCGTTTCTCCCCATATGAACCTGCTAGAGCCCTAAGATGTGCTGGGGAAAGCTTCCTCTCAGTCCATCCCAGTCTTGCCTTCTCCCTGTGGAACTCTTTCCCCTGAGGCTAGGCTGGCCCCCTCCCTGCTTTCCTTCCATAGGCAGGCATAGACTTTTAATGAGTGAACAGGAGAGCTTTGACTAAAAATGGTAAGTGTTTATAATTTTATATATTTTTTAAAATCCTTTTAATTATTTTATTTTTTTCAGCTTTTTGGAAACCGCCTTGGGTCCCACTTTGGGAGAAAAGACGACATATAAATAAATAAATAAATAAATAAAGAAGTAGTGGGGGTCTAATTACCCTGAGGCCATCAAATCCTGTCTGATTTTGGAAGCTAAGGAGGGTCAGCCCTGGTTAGTGCTTGCCTTGGATGGAAGACGGCCAAGGAACACCAGGTGCTGTAGGCTATATTTCAGGGGCATTAAAAAATGGACAAATCACCTTGAGTATTCTTTGCCTACAATAACCTTATGAAAATTCATGGGATCACCAAAATTCGACAGGCGGCTTGAAGGTACACACACACACACACACACACACTACAGTAGTGCACAACCACAACTACCCGAAAATCCCGGATTTTTCCACTGACTTTCTTTGGTAGCTACCCCTTTCGTTTCTTAGGAGCCAAAAATTACTTTAAAAGTTACTAGAAAAAATATAGTCTCCAGAGAGAGTAATGATTTTATGCCTGTCACTGTTTTTTTATGCTTATTTAAATATATCTTTACACACACACACACACACATATATATATAAAACACACACACACACATATATATATATATATAGTCTCCACAGTTTGGAAAAGTTCCTTTCAGCCGTTCTTGCTGGGGGCTTCTGGGAATTGTAGTCCACACAGTAAACCTCCGCGCCTCACAGAACAGTCCTTCTTTCTTTCTTTCTTTCTTTCTTTCTTTCTCTACTCCGCCCCGCCCCGCCCCCCCTCCCGGCACGCGCGCGTAGAAGCGAACGGAAGTTTCGAATTGTCGCGTCACGTCCGCGGAGTGACGCGGCCGCGGGTCAGAGGCGGCAGCAAAATGGCGGCTCCGGAGGAGCGGGAGCTGTCGGCGGAGCAGACGGAGAAGCTGCTTCAGTTTCAGGTGTCGGCGTCGGGCATGGCAGGCGGGCGGGCAGTAGGCCGCGGGCGGGAGCAGGCCGGCCGCCTCGACGAGACCCCGGCCCTCAGGGCGCAGGGCGGCCGAGAGGAGCAGGGGCGGTTTGGCCTGAGGGCGCTGCTGGAGGTGGGATGGCGGCGGGGCCATGCGTAGGGGCGTGTGAGGGGACGTGTCGTGGAAGCGTGTTTAGGCGACTGGCCCCGCCCGGCCCAGAGTCGAACTCATGACAACTACTTTAGGGAGGCCTTGGCCTGGGTTTATGCTCTTACCCCACAGCAGCCAGTCTGTAAGTTGGATAGTTATGGATGGGGTTGATTTGGGGGGAGCACTGTCGTACTGTCGGGGGAATCGAGCTGTCTGGGCTGGAAGGCTCTTTGGGGAAAGGAGCTGTTTTTGTTGCATTCTGCCACTTTTTATTGCATCAATAGCGGTAACTGTCACACGTTAGGATTGGTAAGAACATAAACAGGAAGTGAGTCAAGTACACCCTATGGGGGAGGAATATCTTCGTCCCTTCCACATTGGTTAATAAGTGGGTGCTTTGCAAAAGGAGTTGTCATCTCTGCTGCGTACATGTAAGGTGGAGAATTCAGTGTTCATATGCAGCTCAGTTTTATGCATATTTATAGTTGGAGGTAAGTGCTGCTATCCAGTGTGACTCAAACATGAATGAGCAGGAATGAAATTTTACTTTTGTGTATTCCATCTGCTATATTGCACAGTTTATTTAAGTCGCTGTAACCTTTGAAAAGGAAAGTAAAAGCTTCCCATCGCTAGTTCCAATGCAGGCTTAAGCTAGCAAGCGCTGTTTGATCTAAATCCTATGTGTTAATCCCGAGTACAGTAGACCCATTAAATTAGTTGTTAAATGACAAATCAATACGTAGGTAAATTTTCTTGATTCACTCGGTCTCTTCTAGTTGGGATTAACAGCAGATTCAGTCCTTTCATAGCAGCTGGCAGAGTGGTTGGCAATTGTAAGAGTTCTATTTAACAAATAGCTTGCTTCCATCTTAGGTTTTTCTGCAAATGGAAAACAGCCCATTGAAGCTGTATCTCCATTAAGTCAAATTTATTACTCAGGCAACAGTATTGCTCGAGGCACTACGGCTCCTAGCTGACTTGCATCTATTCTTCATAATGGTGTTGAAAGGTTTGCCATTTTAATCCCTGTGAAATCATGGGAAGGATTCCCTCCTATAACCTTTCCATTATTTCCTGCACTTAACATCATAGCTTTTCAAACATGACTGTGTTGGCAAATAGCACAATTTTTTTCTATTTGTAGCTTAGTTGCAGCATTAGTTCTTTTGCTGCTGGCTATGCTTGGGGTGCAGAGCTAGAGATAACACTGATACCTTATAAGGATAGAAGAGAGAACAATACTAATTCCAAGTCCTCAGATCAAACAGTGATTGTTTCCTCCTAGCAGTCCTAGGAGTGGTCCTTGATGCAATCTAACCACCCTGAGCACCCAAGTAATTTTGAACATTGCTTAGCTCCTCCCACATTCCATTGTAAAACATTCTGTGCCTTCAATGTGACCTGACTTTTCTCTCTCTCTTCTCTTGTTTTGTTTATCATTTAGCTTGATAACAAGTTCCCAATCAAACACATTACAAACTTCCTCATAATTTTATAGCACATTAGTTGGCCTAGTGTGATATAGTGTATAGTGTTAATACAGATTTTGAAACTAAATGGCTTTGTAATTCTTTCGCTATGGCTTACTAGTAATACTAAGCAGAAAGTGACTTGGGAATGGTAATGAATTATTTATAATGTTTAAAGTTATATATGTCTGTTCAGACATTGATTTTGTTATATGTAACCCAGACTTTATCATTGCAGTTGTAAGATGCAGTTGTATACCTAACAGGCACAGTATTCCGAATGCACAGAATTTCATATTCAGGGTGATCTTTGAAAGATCAGTATGCTTAGATACTAATCTTGTGTCTTTACATTTCTCCTGATGTTTAAAGTGCTGTGAGCAATGCTCAGCCTAAAAAGTGCCAGACTTATTTGGAAAACCAGCAAACAGATACAAATAATTAACTGGAGACTATTCAAAATAGACATCTGGAAAGAATGCTAATCTTCCCAAAGATTTTTGAAATATATTTTGAGAGCGGATTGTGAACTGCCAGGCTGCTTGCAGATGAATGAAGGATTGGATCTTATTAACTAAGTTTCAGTAACTGTACTTATACTTATTAGTAACTGGGAATAGAAGGCTTTTTAACTTAATTGATCATGCTCTCACAATATTTCATATTTTATAACATAAAACAGAACTTCCTGTCAGTATCCAGAAAACACCTGGGCATACACTTAATTAATTACTATAAAAACATGATGCTTCTGAAAAACCTGTATAAAATGTACATACTGTCAGATGTCCACATTAAAAAATGAATGTAAGAGCATCGAGCTGTGAATATTCCACTGTGCTCAAAAGATATACAAGTATAATGAATGATTTGTTCAGTATTGCAGGTTCACAAGTCACTTAGACATGGGTTAACTGGTTAGACATACATGAGGATGGATAGCAAGAAAAGAAGTAAACTTTCAGCTTTGAGTAGTAGAGCATAATAGTGGTGTCATAATTGTGAGCTAGTACAGTGTAGTGGTTTGAGAGTTGAACTAGGACTTTGGGAGACCAGAACCTGGATCCCTGTGGAGCCATGGAAAACCACTGCATCATCTTGAGCAAATCACACTTTCTCAGCCTCAGAGGATGGCAGTGATAAATCCCCTCTGAATAAATGTTTCTGAGGGATCCCCAGGACAGGTTCATCATAAGTCAAAGTTGATCTGAAAAGCACGTAACACTGCTGTCTAGAAAATGAGAACCTGCTGACTGTTTCAAGCACTCATGAATTATAAAGGGAAGTCCCAAAGCCAAGAGCAGTTTGAAGGGGCCTTATGGGAAGTGTATCTTAAGTACTGTATGTTAAAAATGGATGGACTAGACTGAAAGCAGTGAGAAAAATTAACTATCTTCATTCTGTTCCTTAACTGTAAAAACAACAATGTATCTCTGAATGTGTGTTCCGTCAGGCCTGTCTCTGTACATTATTCGAAAGGAATTGGTTTTTAAGCTTGGGCAAAGAAGAATAACTTGAACAACTTGAAGAACTGTGTTGCTGTTGTACATTATGATATTTATGGCAACCTTTCTCAAACTGCTGCCCTAGAATTATGTCAGACTACAGCTCCCATCATTCCAAGCCAACACACCAGTATGTTGTAAAATGTAGTCCAGCCAATTTGGTGGGTGCCAGACTGAGGCAGAATGCAGTAGTCCATTCAACCTTGGAAAAGGGCATCATATTTCTATCATTTCTAGCAGTTACTTCTCTACTTGGTAAAGCTTGATTTCATTTGTCTGAGGCGCTACTTTAACTTTTAAAAGGTTGGGTCAGCTGAGCAGAGAGGACCCAGTTCTTTTTAGATGGATTTGGAAGCATTTTTGCCTTTTCAGAGCAAATGATGTTTACCTCTTAAGCACCAAAGAACTTCCTAACTTTTTAATTAACATTTGTAATGCGTGGAGAAAGAATCTAATTGTTCAGGATATTGAAATGCCAGCTGAAGTAATCTTAAATTTTATCACAAGATGTGTGGTTCTGTGAGAAGTGCTACCATGTAGTACGTGGAAGCAGCTTCATGTCTACAATCTTCAAACATTGAACTTGACAAGAAAAAAATTAGCTAAAGCTTGGCAAAGGCCTTTGTTCTGCTAGAAGTCAGGTTCTCTTCACCTTGGAAACATAATTCTCTGGAATTTGATAGTGGTTTGAGAATTAACTGCAGAGCTAATCATGGGCTCTTTGGAAATGTCTCTTCTGCAGCATATCAGATTAAAACTAGACTCATATTTTTTGTGTTTCTAGTTTTTCTTAACTAACAACCACAGGAGGAAGAGTTTTAGTACCTCAGGACTGAGTGGTCTGCCCCCCACCCTTGTTGCATTCCAAATGAAAACTGTTTAATCCTTGGGGTAATGGTGGAAAGAGAGCTAACTGCCCTGTCCGTGCACTGCTTCTCTCAGTTTTGCCAACGCCTCTGTGGTTGTATGGGGGAAAGCATGGTAAAACCTTCATACATGTAACATAAACTCTATTTAGCTGTCAGAATTTACTAGTATATCTGAAAATTGGATCTGAAGTTTTACATTTTGTGTTCTTTAACCGGGGCTTGTTTAAATTTCAACTTTCAGCCTGCTTTAGATCTTTCTTCCTCTTTCTCTGTCCTAAGCATACTGTGTCTCCATATATTGGTTCCAAAATACCACCCTGGATGGGAGGGGTATACATTTCATGGAATTTTGAGATTGTTTTAGACATGCAGGTTGATTTATAAATATGCACATGTCTTATTACAGTAGGCTAATACATTCTGAAAATGAGCTTTGTGATGTCCAGAATTCACTAGGAATCCTGTTCAGCACTCTGTTTTTATTGTATAGTCCTATGAGCAATAACTTCCCAGGTCGCTAAAAAATAGTTTTGCATGATGTTTCTCCATTTTTAAACCAGAAAGATATGAACATTAAGCACATTGATGAAAGTTAGAAGAAAATATTTAGCAATGCTGATATACAGAAATAATGGTCAGTTGTTGCCATGCTGATTTTAACAGATGTAACATCTAAATCTGGGGATTTCAAGCAAAAAACGGCTGCAATGTGATTATTAGAAGCTTTTGAACAGTAGCCAGACTCAGAAGTTCTTCACCACTAGGCAAAGATTTGTCTGCAGAAGTGATGTATACACAACTAGAAATATAATGTGGTGATACTCTAACCAACATTCCACAAGGTGACAGTAAAATTTGACAAAGACAGAGCCCAGGAATTAGTATCTGTTTATATGTACAAGTATGTGCATCAATAAGATATATTTTTGTAAATCTTCTAGTATGTCAAACTGCGTTAATGTTATATAGAGAGCGGGTTAACATAAAGCATACCATCTTAGTATTGTTATTGCTAAAACAATTGATTTGTTGCAGTTGGAACACTTGAGAACCTTGGCTTTAATGATAGTAAAGAAGGAGATGAAGTGGTAGGTGTTACCTTATTCTTCCTTGTAATGTTGATAATGCCTTGGCAAGATATCATGGCACCTCCACCTATACTCCCTCCTTTCATGAAGGCAACTTTGGGCAGCTACCATAACCCCTTCTTTTAAACCAAGAAGTACCCAGCTGAAATAGAGTGACTATTAAGTAAATCTACTGTATATATGTCACTGGAAGTTTTCATAGTCTCACAGACTATGCATTAGGCCATTGCCTAACCCATCCTAGTATTGCTTTACCATTGAATAAAGAAAAATGCCTTTCCAGTTGTAGGAAATCTTTCTCTGGTGGTGCGTTCCACCTTAAATGGCTGAATACAGGATTTTCTAAACTAATTTAAAAAGCAACGATTGTTGTTTATGAAGGGGAAAGAAAATTGAAAATCTGCATTTGGTCCATAGGAGTTGGTGATATCAATGAAGATGTTGCCCATCTCTGGGTTTTGTGTGTCTTTGACAGAACCAAACCATTGTAATGTCCTGTGTATGATACTGGAGTTTATCTTCCCGAGCCATCCACCCCAACTTAGTAAAAACACATTCTTTGGTAGGACAGTGAAGACCAAGATTGTTCCCATTTAAACATCCTTGAGATATGTTTTGCCAGTCTTCCCCAATGTAGTATTCCCCGGATGTGTTACACCACAGCTTAAAACTGTTGGCTGTGCTGTTTGATGAAGATGGAAAGTGTTACAGAACATCTCTGGAGAACACTAAGCTGGTGGAGACAGTACTCTGACTTACAACTAAAGTGGATGAAAATCTGAGCGTAGGAAACAAATATAGTGATAGTTATACAACATCTTTGTCAGTAAAATAGGTATTATTTGCTGCTGTTGCTACAAAGAGAACAACAGATGATGAACTATATTGTTTAAATGCATATTTCAGTGTTATATTCTTAGACAATTATTTGCTGTAAATCTAAAATGAAAAAGAGTTTCATATTTAAAACAGGGAAAATGCCTTTTTTCAGATCTTGGCTATTAGCTGATGAGGTGCTAGTAATTTTCCATGGTTGCTCTAGGACAGGTCTTAATGTATGGATGGATGATGTCATTTAGATCATAATTGGAGGAGTATGGAAAATGTTGGAATCTGAGAACCAAGATTTCCCATCAGATGGTAATCTGATTTCATGGCCAATGTCTTAAAGGACATTGGATGTTTTAGCAGGGGTTACGGTAGTTAATAACAGTCTTCTGTGTTCTGGACTGTGTTTTTATGGGCAATATGTGTGGAAAATGTTCCAGTACTGTGGGGTTCGGTGGTGCTACACTGGTGGAAATAGTATTAGCCACTGATTCCTCTGTTTTTGTTGGCCCTGATTAAAATGAATTAGAAATATATCCTAACAAATAATGGGAATAATCTATATGTATGTCTCATGATTCTAAATTTTGCAAAATTGGTTTTGTACTCAGGTTTGGTCCTCAAATGGCAATACTATAGACAGGTTTGGTACTCAAATGATGATCTTACAGACATGGAACTTGTCAGCTTTGTATTGTTATCCATTGTAGTGGCTCTCCTGGAGAAGGAAGCTTATAAGGTTTTCACTGTTGCATTACATTTAATGGGGAGAAGGTGTACAGTCTTTGCAAAGAATATATGTAGCATAAAGTGGAATGGGTAGCAGATAGGTGGGCATCTGCTTGTAGGTCCCTGTGTGGTACAAAGTTAATTCAGCAAGGATTTCTGACTCCCATTTTTTTTTAGGAGAGATAATAGTGAGACCCTGTAATGAAAATGCTTCTGAAATGAAAGGGGAGAGAGAAAAGCTGAGAGTGGATTTTGTATGTGAAATGACTGTGTAAGCTTGTATAGTTGGAACAAATCTTTTATGCTTGGAACTCTCTAGTTCTAAATGTAAGTCTTTTGTATCTGTCTCTGTTTGTTGGCTGTTGTGATTCTAATGAAAAAGAAAGAAAACAAAGTAGATTCTGCCAGACTGAGGTCTGCCTATCCATGCCATCAGGATGTCCATTTGCCTGCAGACTTTGATACTAGTTTGATACTGGCCTGCGGTGTCTTTTATCTTCTCAAATAAAATTGTTACAGTCTTTTTGTGTAGCTCTAAATAGAGAAAATTCTGTTAGCCATTGTTACTGAATATTGCAACAGTCCTTGATGCAAACAAGAGGAATACAAATGAGTATTTTAACCTCATCAATTTGTAAACAGGAACAGAATTTTAAGTACATAGAACAAGTTAACAATCAAAGCCTAGAAATATGAAGAAACACTAAGGCACACATTTCTGTTCAAATATGTGATCCAGAAAAGCAACTACATTTGTTGAATTTTTAAGAGCTAAATAATCTGCATTCTACATTGGGGTATATTTATAAACCATGCACTGTTACAACTGAGGAAGGAAGAACTAAAAAGAAGAATTCCATTGTTAACTATAAAATATTATGAGAAATTATGTTTTTCAAGTCTTAATTCTGTGATTCTCTGGTTTGCTGGGCAAAGTGCTTTATCTGACATGTCCAGCAGAATTTAGTGTTGAGCCAAGATGAAGCCAGGAATACCAGCTTAACTTGCTGAGTGGAATGCTAGAGCTTGAGGGCTTCCACTGAAATATTTGCAATTCAAATAGGGCTTCTGTATATCTTGTCACTGCACAGTAGCACTGTGGATTCTGGCAACATACCCTGGGTTGTGGGGGAACACCTGATATTATAGTTTGAAGTCTGATGGTTTGAAAAAAATGGTTGCAGAGAAGAGACTAGAGATTAATCACAGTTTGAACAGAGAATGCTGAAAAATTGAAAGTTCAAAATAAAAAAGTGCTAATGAAAAGCAGTGACAGCCATCTTAATCATTGTTTTCTAACTCACTGGTTCTTAATCTGGGGTCTGAGGACACCTGGGGGTCTGCGGAGCCCTCATAGAGGGTCTGCAAAGCCCTGCTGCTGGATACCAGTAGCTGTGGCAGTGATAGAGATGCAGCAGCAGGAGTGTGTGTGGGTGCCGAAATTGCTCCCTTGTTTGCGAACAAGGAAATAGTTTGGGCGGTGCACATGCTTGTCTTTGCTTTCCTCTTTGCCCACATCCACTGCTGTTCCATCACTTACAAAAGGGACACAGCAGCAGGTTTGTGGGTACACCCAAACTATGACTCTGGAAACCAGGATGTGACTCCCCACTTGGCCATGGAAACCCACTGGGTGACTTCAGGCAAATCACATTCTCTCAACCTCGAAGAAAGGCAAATGCAACAAATCTTGCCAAGAAAACCCCCATTATAGGTTTGCCATAGTGTCTCTGTAAGTCAGTTTTCAGAGGGGAAAGACATAATAGCTAGAATTGGACTTCCCCCTGTCAGTGGCACTTTATTGGTGTGTGCCTTCAAGTCACTTCTGACTTATGGCAATCTTACAGTTTTTTGGGAGGGGGGAGCAGATTTGTTCAGAGGGGGTTTGCTTTTGTCTTCCTCTGAGAGAATGTGACTTGCCCAAAGTCATCTAGTGTCTGAGTGGGACTTTGAATTCTAGTCTGTAGAAGCCTTAAGTAAATAAATCTAAGTAAATCTTAAATTTAAATATTTAAATCTTAAATCTTGGGGTCCCTGGCAACAAATTATATTTACTGGGGCTCCCTGGTAAAGAAAAAGTTAAGAACTGCTGTTCTTACCCAACAAGGATTTTGCATTATAAGTGGGAATATAGATTAGTGAAGTGAATTCAGTGAATTTAGTTAAGGGTGAAGAGTCACAAAACTCAAAGCCTCACATGACTGTTATCTACAAATGCCTCAGGCAACTGACTTGTAATTTTGTACAAATATGCTTGGCTAATTTGAAAGAGAAAACATGTGTTTTCTTGTTTGATACGTTTTTCCTTGTTTGTTTTTTCTGACTTTAGTTTGCATCCTCTATTTGCATGTGTTGTAAACTTTGCACTTTTTGTTCATGTTGTGTATTTAATTTGTCCTGTTTTGATCCAGCCGGAGCAGAATCAGATTCTCTTCTGGCCTATGCTACGTCTGTTGCTGTTCTGCTTTGTCATGTCCCATTCTGCCTGCTCAATCCCCAAACATTCTAAATTTGGAAGCAATAGCATGTGGTGTTGCTTCTGAACTAGCAGCTTGCATTTGTGGGCCCTACCTTCCCTTGAAGCAGCTGTACGTCTGAGCTAGTCCTGCCCAGTGTGATCTGGCACTTCAGCTGGCAAAGCCAAAGAACACTCTCCTGGAACTGGAAAAGGAACTAGTGCTTTCACATACATTTGGAATTATATTGTTGTTCAAAGTGTTCTTCAGACTGGGGAACTCTCTGTTCGTGCCAATGAATCAAAGAGAAGATGTGTGCTGGTGGCAGCAGAAAAGAAGGATGGAAAAAATAATCAAAGACTTGAGGGGGGGAGAGAGAGAAGAGGGCTTCTTGAGTCACTTCCGTAATCGCCTTTCTCATCCCCTCCCCATCCTTAAATGGTTGCAAGTACACCTCTCAAGCCCAGACTCATCTTCTGTCCCACTCTTCTGCATCATGGCCATGTAGTAGCTGGAGAGAGGATGGAGCAGCAGAACAAAGATTATCACCTGCTGTTCCAGTAGGAGGCACGCAGTGATGACACCGTCTCTGGAGGAGCTGTGGGAGGTCCCAGAAGCAGCTATATTATGTGCCAGCTCAGACTATAGCTTGCAATGATCCTCCTTGCTTGGAATCCCCGTACCTTCCCAATGGTCTCTACAAGATTGTGCTAAGGTTAGGATGCAGCAGAGCTTTATTTATTTATGGCTCATACTGCTGTCTCTGAGAGCCAGCACAGTGCAGTGTTTAGAGTGTTGGACAAGGCTTCAGTTCCCCGCTGGGCTGTGGATACTAATTGGGTGACTTTGGACAAGTCCCTCCCTTTCACCCTCAGAAGAAAGCAGTGGCAAACCCTGCCAAGAAAACTCTATGATAGATCCACATTAGGGTTGTCTGAAGTTGGAAACAACTTAAAGCCATACAACTGCTGTTTCTCTTTTTCTGACATTGGCAGTGGTGGCTCCTTCTGAATTGGCAGTTCCTGCCTGGTTGCACTAGCCACTACAATAGCTATTCCAAGGAAGTAGGTGAGGAGGCAGTCATTTGAGGAGAATTGCGACTGCTGCTTATGTCAGAAGGATAGAAGTAGTGGCTGTCACATAGCTGCCCCCTTCTCCTCTCCCACTGATTACGATAATGAGGGACAGCTAAGAAAGGATCACTGCCGTGGGAGTGGAAATGTTCTCTCCACCCCAAGACAGCTTTGAATACTGCACAGTGTTCAAAGACATGTCTGCAGTGGACAGAAATTTGATGAAATTGTTCACGGTCCTGTGTGGGAAGGAATAATTTAAGGAAACACATCCATAGCAGAAAGGACTGAGAGGAATGCAGTGGAAAGGTTACTGTCTGGCAATAAAGTTATAGGAAAATTTGTGGGAATAGCAGATCAGAACACGGATAGGATACATTTAGTCACTTTTCCAAGGTGCTTGGCTGTTGTCCCTTTCTCAGCAACTGAATTTCACTGTTCTGTGAGTGAAAAGGACAAATGTACTACCAAGCATAAGGAACATGTACAAGATAATCTTGTATTTTGCACTGGAAAGGGAGTTTTCACACAGTGCACCCCTGTTGCTAAATCATTTTGGAACTACAGTCTGGACTCTTGATATTTGGAATCATACTGACTACCATACTACTGTAAAAAATGAGCATTTTTATACTGTGTCCTGAAACTGCAGGGCTATTGGGTAGTTGTTAGAAATTACAGAGATTATACATAGCTGTGAGGGAGTAACCCATAGGTCTCAGTGCTGCATAGTAATACTCAGTATTGCATAAGAATACTGAAGGCAGTGGTGGGGAAGGTGCAGCCCCCACCCTCCAAGGCCTCATGGCACTGCACAAAAAAATAAGAAAAAATGGGGAGAATTCCCCCATATCCCTGGGTCCAATTTTCACTTCCACCCTGGTTCATTTTAAGTCCAAAAGAGACTTTTCTTTAAATACTGCGATGGGCTGACTAACTAGATGATCATGAGGCTACAGTATTGGTAGTGTTCATGTGTGTCAAAATGGGCATAACCCAGTGACCGAAGAGTCATCATTATGTTTTAGTCTCTTTAAGAGAGCCAGCATGGTGTAGTGGCTTGATTAGTGGACTATAACTTCGGAGAGCAGACTTCAAATCCCTACTCAGCCATGGGTATCCTTGAGCAAGTCACACACTCTTAACCTCAGAGGAAGGCAAAGGGAAACCCTTTCTGAACATACCTTGCCAAGAAAGCCCTGTGATAGTTTTGCCTCAGGGTTTCCATAAATCAGAAATGACTTGAACTCACAAATAAAAAAGTAGCTTCAACCATAGCAGGAATGGTATGTAAGGAAGGAAAAAAGTGAGGATGTTAAGTATTTCATCTGCTATCATGAAAGACAAATTCAGGTAAACACTGTGATAATTTTGAGGATATTACTTTGTATTTAAAAGTGGATGTGAGTCATATCCTATTGAGCTTACTGATCAGGTACATATGGTATTAGCTTTATGGAACTGGGCAATGTCAGATACTGCCTGACCATTATTCTTGCCCAATATGAAATGAAATGAAAACTGCGTCAAGGGACTTGTAGGAAGGGAAGAGAGCAAAATGAACTTGGCAATGTCCTGGCGGATCACTACATTAAAATGGGCTGGTTGGAGATTAGGAAAACTAAATTCTAAAATAAATATCTGTTGCAATATAAAATCATTCAGTGTAGGCCTCAGCGGATATGCATGCTGCGGTGAAGTGCAGCATATTTGTAAAACTTTAATTTTGCTATATAGAACTGGAACAATTTCATCTGTAAGTAATAAAAAGAGTAATTTGTGCCCCCCCATTTCTTTTGAAAGGGAATGAAATACCATTTTGAAGTCTGGTGCTAGTTATTAAACCTATAAAAATATGTTTGCACGCTGTCTATAAGGATGTTTGCAGTTTAGTGGTTGCAAATATATTGTAGTCACCCAAGAGGAGAAAATGTTGGTAGTACATATAAGGAGGAACATCTCTGGTGAGATTTGCTCAGCGACACATAATAATAATAGTAATAGTAATAATAGGTTTTGGAGGGGTTTTTTGGTGTGCTTTTTTACAAAAAGCAAAGAATATTGGTTATACCCATAGTTGTAACCATTCAAGGCTTATATGAAATATTTCTCCACAATGTCAGTCACTATTCTTTAAAAGGTAGTTGATGACAGATCAATTGTAAAGTTGACGTGCACAATGAAAGCCATGGTAGGGAAGAGTTGAAAACTAGCAGTGACAATTGAAGACATACCACCAGCAGAAGAGAAGAGCATATTGGCATGAGTTTATATGGCAGAAGAGGAAGAAGCAGAAGCCAATGATACTTTCATTGGGAGGAAGAATTATATTGAAGCATTTCAAAAATTAGAACACTTAGTCTCATAGTTTTGTTCTAGGAAGGCTAAGCATGTTTTATGTACTAATACTGTTGAAGGCAAAGGTTTCATATCTTTTACAAGCTTTTACATGGTTTCAGGTGAAAACCAAAGAAAGCAATTAGTATAAATTTGTATCATTGTGGAGGCTTGATTTGTAAAGAAGCATGACTTAGATAAAAGCAGTAAATTAACAGCAAATTAACATTGATTTAAGTATTGCCTGATTTTGACTGATGTTCCCCCATTGCCTTTTGCCTTAGGATTTGACTGGCATAGAGTCCATGGACCAGTGTCGGCATACATTGGAACAGCATAACTGGAACATCGAGGTACAGTATCATTTAGATGTGCTTTCTTATTCAACTGATGAAAATCAGACTTTGTTCTATGGAAGACATTGGTATAAATTCTTCTCATTAATTGTAATCAGGGCCATGTGCAGTCTGCTAAAACACAGGATTCAAAATCTGCATAAAGATAATCCAAATTCTGTAGCTTTAGTAAATAATTCAAATGAGCATTTCTTCTGTTTTGCACAATTCTGAAGTTTTGTTGTTTGCATAATTGCAATAATCACAGGGAAAGATAAGTTGTTCAGCAAAACATCACAGGCATGCCTGTTTTTTCCCAAGGATATAGATACCATTGGCTGCCCTGTCCCCAGGCCTTGTGCCTTTAGATAAGATGGTGGGGTAGCTAAACACTGGGAGAGGGAGAGTTGTACCTTTTTGCCCCTCAGCCTCCATGCACTGAGCTGTGTCTGCTCTTTACCAATGCAGATCTTATTCAGTCATCCCTTTGGTTTCAAGCTCATATTCTGATGTCTTCTCAACTGTATTTTCTCAATTATAAAAGAGAGAAATGTAGTTTTAAATGAATGCTAAAATGTTCAGAAAGCTGGATTTATATGCTGTCTGTCTGAAATGTCTGCATTTCTTTAAATGTAATGTTCATGATAATCCCTTGGACATTTTAAAAGTCTTTGAATCCAGCAAAAGTCAACAACTGTTGTGATTTCCCCTTCTTTCAGTACAGAGTAAAACAAATCTGTCTGTTATAGGGGCAGAGTGTTTGTAACTCATTGGTACTTCTTGGCATTTCTGTAAAGCTTGTGGTTTCTCTTACTTACCAGTCCCCTGTGGCTGTGGCATAGCACTTAAAAATACAAGATAAAAAGGAAACTCACAAACAAGTAGAAACCAAAGGGGTTTTGAAAATAAATTCTATAATTATTTGGAGAAGGAATATTGCTTATATTAAGTACAGTCAACTGAAGTGTTACATGAATTTGGAAGGCACTATTTCAATAATTAATGCAAAGATTTAAAAGATTTCTCCTGAAGCATTTCTAAAGTGCTGCATATTTTATTTTTCTTTGAGATGTATTGGTATGCTACAGTATTTCTTCAAGTTTTGATAGTGTATTTGATTGAACTGCATTTATCCTACAATTGCATTTTCAAAATAGTCTGAATTACATGATAACAAATTATGTCCTGTGATTTAGTATGTTCATTGATGCACGTCTTTTAACAGGCAAGCATATTTGAGGTTTTCTGTGACTTGTTATCACTTATCTTCCCAAATCCAACTACAACTGTATCAGAAATTTTTAATTGTACTACCTATCACATGCATATTGCCATTGCATTCACTCCAAAATTGCCTGAATTTAACATATTTGTGTGATTGCTTGTGGTCGTGCATATCCTAGCTGCAAGGACATCTTATCAGGCACAGTCCTCTTATTGTTTAAGCTTTATGAATAATATTTTCTAGGCTGCAGTCTAGCAGCATGCCTATGTCCTTTAGATGGCCAAAGTTAATTCCTCATTCCAAAACTTAGAAATAGTTCTGAAGTCCCCCCCTCCATTTATCTTTATTAATTTTCATTATGGACACATAGAATAAACAATGAAGTTTTGTGAGACAGATGCATAGACTTGTCTTCATGACCCTCCCTCTATAGGCAGCTGTCCAGGACCGACTGAATGAACAAGAGGGTGTCCCAAGTGTCTTCAATCCTCCACCTTCTCGACCACTACAAGTCAACACTGCTGACCACAGGATCTACAGCTATGTCGTTTCAAGGCCGCAACCAAGGGCAAGTTATTTTATCATTAGATTAAATAAGAAAGGAGATTTTCAAAACAGAGCAAATATAGGGAAAATAGTTTTCTGCAAATTTCCTGGATCTTGTAGATTTCAACAGGATTGAAATTTCCTTCTTACTGATGGCTTTTATTTTTTTAATTATATTTTTATTAAGAAAAAGAAAGAAAGAAAATTTTTAAAAATGTGATATATTGCATTGGCAGCAATGTATCCCCCAAACACCCCCCACTTCCATCCAGTCACATTTTTCTACAGTTGATGTCCGTACGTTTTGTCCAGTTTTAGTAACACAGAGAATTTTCTTCTCAGTTATATACAATTTAAACAATCACAACAGATTTTAATATCCCCATCCAACCCCTTACATTCTCCATCTGTCTTTTAACCAAGTTATTACATCATTCCACTCCCTCTCAAATTTCTGAATTGATTTATTAAGACATTCGCTAGTCTTTCATTTTGAATCATATCTAAAACTCTTATTTTCTATTTTTCAAGGTTTATAGTTTTGGTAGATTTCCAATGATGAACATATGTTATTCAAGCTGCTATCACCATATATAGTACTGGAATTTTGTGTCTTCTAATTTCAATCTTTGAACCTAACATATTTAACAAACACATTTCAGGAGACATCTCAAATTTACATTTAAAAATCTTTTATATTGTATCATGGATTTCTTTCCAAAAATTTTTCACTTTTTTACATGACCACCACATATGGTTAAAAAGTTCCTTTTTTTCTTCTTCACACTTCCAACAAATACCATCATCTTTTTTTGTTATTCTTTGTAATTTTTCTGGAGCCATGTACCATCTGTGTAACATTTTATAATAATTTTCTCTAAGATTCAAATTTGGAGTATAATTTATGTCTCTTTTCCAAGTCTTTATCCATTCATCCAGTTCTATTGAATGTCCAATATTTTGAGCCCATTTTATCATTGTCTCCTTTACTACTTCTTGTTCCATATCCCTTTGAAGTAACAATTTATAAAATTTGGATATCAATTTTTTATGCTCA
Source organism: Ctenosaura bakeri (assembly GCA_948474755.1). Classification (NCBI taxonomy): domain Eukaryota; kingdom Metazoa; phylum Chordata; class Lepidosauria; order Squamata; family Iguanidae; genus Ctenosaura; species Ctenosaura bakeri. The sequence continues at coordinate 258,142 of CAOLHI010000540.1, read as the reverse complement.
CTGAATAACAATAAGTCCAGTTCATTTTCCTTTCTTTCAAATCCAAAAAGTTTTAATCCATTTAAAATCTTTCTTTTAAGTGTCCTTAAGGAAACCATTTTAACTCATGTCCTCCTTTGTTTAATTCTTTGAATGTCCTCATTTTTAGTTATCCCGGTTCCATGCAATTAAATCTTTATAAGACAGTATCTTCCCTCCTTTGTTTCAGAAATATTAAAAGCTTCTTGTGGTGAGGTCCAAGTTGGAAGTTTCGTATAAAACTTTTGTTTCACTATTTGCCAAACTCTTAAGTAGAGTTTTCCTTATACAATGGTTATTAAAGTCCTTATTAACTGTAAAATTGTTGTAACAAAGATAAGCATGCCAGCCAAATCTAATTCCAGTCGCTTCCAAGTCTGCCAATGGTTCTTGTCTGCTTCTTTCCAGCTTGCTGGGATATCTCCAGGAGTAGCAATTTCATTAAATAGAGTCTGGAGGGGTTTAGCTACCTGTTCCTTAAACGTTTTGTAAAATGGGGCCATGAAGCCATCTGGGCCAGGTGCTTTCCTTTCTTTCAGCTGGTCAATAGTATCCATGACTTCAGATATCTTAATAGGCACATTCAACTGTTCTTGGTGATCTTTCTCCAAAGTTGGAAGTCCTCTAGAACTGAGATATTGCTGTATCTTATCTTTACTTACTCCATTTTGTTCGGAGTATAGCTTTTAAAAATAATTTCCTAATTTATCCATAATCTCTTTTTCTTCCGTTATACACCTTTGCCCATCCCTAATCTGCGTTATTAAATTTTTCTGTCGTTTTTTCCTGATTTTATTGGAAAGTCATTTCCCAGGCTTCTGAGCATGTTCAAAATAATATTGTTTACTATATTTAAGGTTCCTCTCCATCTCTTCCGTCAGCTGTACTGATAATTGTTTCTGCAATGTCTTTACTTTAATAAGGGCTTGGATATTTTTAGGCTCCTTCTTGAGCCACTTCTCTGCCTCCTGTAAAGTAGTAAGAAGGTTATCCATACACTCCTTCTGTTTTTTCTTTTCCCTGAAAATCCTTAATCATTGTGGAGAACTCACTATGTATCTTCCCATGCTGACCTTTACTTGGGATACGCGTTGATCTATCCATACGGGGGCAAGAAACTCCGTTAAAGTCCCCCATAATCAAAACATCCGTATAATCTAGATCACTCATGCAATGCTGTAGGTCTTCAAAACACCTCTTTCCCTCATTACATGGCACATATATCACAACCAGGAGAATTTGCTTGGTCTTAATTTCCACTTCTACCCCGACAAATCTTCCTTTACAATCCACAAATACTTGCTTGGGCTTTAACATTGACTTAACATACAGCGCAACACCTCTCCTTTTAACCGATGCAGAGGATACAAAAACGACTCCTGAGCATAGTCCTTCTAAGACTCTTAATTCAGCTCCTTTAATATGAGTTTCTTGCAGGCATAGAACTTGCCACTTCCATTTTTTTTACAAGATTTGCCACTTTCTTCCGTTTAACTACTGAATTCAGACCGTTAATATTCCACGATATTATCTTTGCCATCACTTCCCTTTCATCTTTTGTATCATCTGTTCATCTGACTCCAAGTCTATCAAACTCGTCTTGTGGTCCTGGCGTCTCTCATAATCTATCCTTGAATTATCATCCCGTTCTTTAATTCTATCCCTCTTCTCTCGTTTATTTCTGTCACTAGATGTCTCTAGTCTCTGATCAGTGCCAACATCACTAATTCCAGCTTGTTCTTCTTGCGTCCTAGCCATCCGACTCAAATCTAAACTATATCTAATTAGAAAGTCATTCATCTTTTCCAGTGAGTTTATCCTATACCTCTGGTCCTTAAATTGAAAAATGGCCCCTTCGAGTCTATCCCACTGAAATCTTATTTGACACGATTTAAGCTTTGTAACTAGCACAGAATAGTCCCTTCGTTTCCTGAGAATTCTAGCCGGAACTTCTCGCAACAGAATTAGTGGTCTACCTTGGTCAGTCGGAGGAAATTTGCTATGCTCATCCAATATTCTGTCTTTCACAGATCTTTTACTAAACTGGACTACAACATCTCTAGGCAGTCCTCGTTTCCTTGCTACAGCCGATGGGACCCTGTATACTGCGTCCACCTCTTCCTCCATCATTTCTTCTTCCAATTCAAGATGACCTGCCAACAAGCTAGTTACTCTTTTGCGAATATGCTCTTCCATTTTTTCTTCCAATCCACGTATCCTTATCCATGCATCCATCTGGCGTTGTTCTACCAATGCCATTCTATCAAGCTGTTTCTCTACATCTGTGAAGCTGGAAAAGTCACATCTCACCGTTGCCACCATGTGAAGCTGGAAAGTCCCCCATGCGCTGCTGGGATGTATATTCCAGCCTGTTATGAATTTTAGCTGTTAATTCATCTTCGCTGCCACCACCCACTGAATTCTGGACACTTGGGACAGCACAGTGGGATGCTGTCCAGACATGTCAATCCCTAAGCTTAAGGATCTTCCTTTTCCCCCAGTCTACCTAGCTTGGCGTGGGAAGGAGAGAAACAGGGTCTTTTACAGAAAGTATTTATTAAAGATATGCAGATAAACAAGGCAAATTACCACACATGGGAAGCTCCCTCCTCCCAGGCACGCTTAGTTACAAGTAGTTACAAAAAGAACAGATATGAAAGCACAGACACATTCTTTAGATCAGCCAGCTCCAAAATAACAGAAAAGTCCCTAACGCGACTAGATAACTATTTCTAATTACTCACAGTTGTTCCTAGGCTTAGATGTTCTAGTAGGAAGACGCCAGGAGGCGAGGCTAGGCCTGCAGCCTGCTACTGGCACAGAACCCCCCTCCAGGAGGTTTCTTGGTTGTTGTCTCTTTGTTATCCCTTTGTTATCTCTCTCGGCCACATGGCCTCGCAAGAAGTTTTATAACTTCTCCTTGGAAGCATCTGGAAGCATCCTGAAGATGCACATCTCTTTCCTTTTTGATTGGTCAAGTCTCACCCTGTGACCTATGATGCTGACCCACATGACCTATGATGCTGACCCACATGACCTATGATGCTGACCCACATGACCTATGATGTAATCTAATCCCAACACCTTATTAACCCTTGGTTTACCTGAAGAGGGAAGTGTCCCCCTTTTAGCTAAGTCTAGATAATGGGAAGCCCCATTATCACAACATCGTTCACGGAAGAATCCATCTTCTTTTTTAGAAGTTGTATCTCTTTCTTGTTTTCGTCAATTTCTTGTTTGTTACATTGAACTTCCTGTTTCACCTGAGCCATTGTCCCCTGCATTTCTGCCATTTGGGATTTAAGGTCCCCCAGATGTGGGGGACCTTAGAATCTTGAAGTTTGAGTCTAATTCTTGGCTGTTTTCCTGCCCATACAGATTTTGAAATTTCCTTTTCCCATTCTTTAAACATTTTTTCATTTCCAATTATTGGTAAATTTTGAAATAGGAACATCAGTTTAGGAAGCAGAGACATTTTAAAAGCATTTATCCTCCCGAACAGGGATAAATTTAACTTAGTCCATTTTAACATATCATTTTTAATCTCTTGCCAGACTTTCTGGTAATTATTATTAAATAGTTCTTGATTTTTCTTTATAGTAAATATTCCCAAATATTTTTTTTTAACCGCTTTAAATCCAGATATATCTTCCAGATTTTTTTGTTCTTTTCTTGTCATATTCCTTGTCAGCATCTCTTTTTTTTAATTTTATAACCAGCAACTTGCCCATAATCTTTTAGGACTTTAATCAGTTCTTGAACAGAATCTTGAGGTCCCTTTAAGAAGATGACCGTGTCATCTGCGAAGGCTCTTAATTTCAATTCTCGCTTCCTTATTCTCAAACCTTTAATCCTTTGATCTTCTTTAATCTTTTTTAACAACACTTCTAAAACTGTGATAAATAATAGGGGTGAGAGTGGGCATCCTTGCCGGACACCTTTAGTTATAAAGAAATTCTACTAAGTTTAGGTGAATGTCCACAACTAGCGTGATTCATTTAAACATGGTGTTGTAAAAGCAGAACAATTCTGAATCTTTGTGGAAAAACACCATATATACTTGTGTCTAAGTTGACTTCAAATATAAGTTGAGGACAGGTTTTGGGGTCAAATTTGTGGATTTTGACATAACCCACAGATATGTTGGAGGCCATTTCACAGAGAGCAGAAAGTGCCAGCACTGCCTCGGGGCCAGCCGTTCCTGGCTGCCGCCATTTTTCCTGCCCAGGCATTCAAAAAGCCCAAAAGTGGCATTGTAGCAGAGAGGGTAGAGGTGGTCCGTGCTTCTTTTAGGTTGTCCCAAGATGATCTAAGTTCTTGTCTTTTGCCACTGTACTCAGAGAAGGGATGGTTCCTTTTTTTTAAATGAGAGTTAAGGTGTAGTACTTATATTAAGCCATGGATAAGTTGGCCCAGCTACAGTAACCTTTGCATGACACTTCATGAGAGAGACTATACCTGGTTATTTTTACCTAGTTTATCTCCTTGGATCATGTTACAACCTCTGATCAACCAATAAACTGTATAGTTTTCTGTAGGGGGGAAAATCATGTGAAGTAACCATGAGTTAACTAGTACTTTTCAATTGTATGTAAGCTTAGAAAGCACATGCTCTCTTTTTTTGAAAGAGATGGCAATAATTAGAAGCTGATGGTTTGGTTACTATTTTAATATGTCTCAAGCTGAAAAAAGAAAGAAAGAAGGGGGCTGGTTACAGTTCCTAGAAGTTCCTTCTGTGTCTTCCTTGAGTTTAATTTGTAGGTCTGTAGTTCCCAGGCTTGTGCTGAAATGTTTTGCTTAATATACTTCCTGTTCAGTAAAAGTCATTTAACCTGATATTGAAACAGAATAAAATGAATGCCTGACTCTCTCACTTTGTCATTTCAGGGCTTGTTAGGCTGGGGTTATTATTTGATAATGCTTCCATTCCGATTTACATATTACACATTACTTGATATATTTAGGTAAGTCCATGCTTGTTCGTGTTTGTATACCTTGGATATGCTGGTTTATTCTGAATTTTGCTGTAATTTATTAGTTAAAATATCTAACATTTCGAACCAGAAACAGGCAGGATGTAAATGGTGTTTCACTGGTAGATGACAATCCTGTTTCTTATGGTTTGTTCATTGCTCACTGGAATCTTGCAAAGATGCTGTGCCAGGTGGGCCAATCTAGGAGGACAGACAACCTTCCTACATTTTTAAGAACTGTGTACTACATTTAAAGCACAAGTAACCTGTGTCACAAATACTGAATATGAATTTTTGCTTTGTAAACTGAAATCACATTAATAGGGCCTTGTAGATCTTAATTTAAAATGGGGTAGAGTGCTTATGACAGAAGTCAGCCCTCTCACATTTTCAAGCTGCTGGATATCTGCCAAGCTGATATTTAAATCTTGTATGCTTCCCAGGTTTGCTTTGCGTTTCATACGTCCTGATCCTCGTAGCCGGGTCACTGACCCTGTGGGTGACATTGTTTCATTTATTCATATGTTTGAAGAAAAGTATGGAAGAATACATCCTGTCTTTTACCAGGGAACATACAGCCAGGTTGGTATAAGAGTTGGATTCAGATCTTATTGATGTTAATTGTTTTGGAGAGGATTCGTGTAGAAACCAGCCTGAGAACCAGCACAATACAATGTTCTGAGTGTTGGACTAGGATTCAAGGGTTGAATCTCCACTCAAGCCTGTGTGACCTTGAACAAGTTGCGCTTTCTCAATTTCAGAGACAGGCAGTGGCAAACTTCCTCTGAATCAGTCTTGCCAAGGAAACCCTAGGATAGGGCTGACTTGAAGGCACATAATAACAGCAGTGGTGTCTAGAAAAAGAACATGCAAACTGTTTCACACTCTCGGGAATTATGAAAAGAAGACCCAAAGCCAAGGGCAATTTGAAGGTGTTTCATGTTGAAGTATATCTTATGTCCTATATGCAATGAATGGATGGACTAGACTGGCTTAAGATTACCACTATGTCATAAATAACTTGAGATTCACATTAAATATTTAATTCCAAGTTCTGTTTTTGTTGTCCATTTTAAATGTCAAGAAATGGAAGTGCTTAGCTAATAATTTCACTGTTACTTCCAACTCGGTGATTCTAACCACAGTCCTAGGGCAGCATCTGGTAACAATGAGAAATTGGCTGTGAGTTGACATGAGAATGTGACTGAAGACTGTATTCTGTGTAGACACAATATTAGTTGCAGAGCAGCATTGCTAAGCAAGAAATGCACAATGTGTGATCTCCCTTCTCAAATGGGGAAAGTTTGCTATGTATTATGATGTGGCGGAAAATTTGGCCCAGTCTCCACATATATTGTATGGAAGGAAAGTGAGCTCTTGATGAGCTGGCTTTTTTTTTAAAAGTTAGACACACCGTCAAATTATCTGGACTAGGTCTGCTTCAGTCTTCTTTTATTCTCTTTCTCCTAAGGCACTGAATGATGCCAAGAGGGAGCTGCGCTTCCTCCTTGTTTATCTTCATGGCGATGACCATCAAGACACTGATGAATTCTGTCGGTGGGTTAGTTTAGATTTTTCGTAATAAATTGTTATATGCTTGTATACTCAGTATTTCTTCAACTAAACTGTTTTATCCTGTCCTTACAGCAACACACTCTGTGCACCGGAAGTTATCTCTCTCATAAACACCAGGATGCTCTTCTGGGCTTGCTCCACAAACAAGCCGGAAGGATATAGAGGTAAGCGTCTTGATGCTGACTCTTCTTAAAAACAAAACTACAACAAACATGCTCGAATGCAAGGTATATTTGTTCAGAAGAAGGCCTGCTCGTTCATTGGGGTGTACTCCAGAGTAAGTACCTATGCAGTCATCAGCACAAGATGTACACATGGATTTGGTGGGCCATTTAAATAAGCATACATTCTTTGTCCCTGTCTTTGCCAAAGAAAATGTGGGAGATACCTGTGGCTGAACTGATATTTTCAGTATAGGAGTACTTTGAGGCAAGTATTGGTGAAAGGAAAGGAAATTCTGTATCTTATTGACACACTGAACGAAACTCAGGATCTGATGGAATCCATGGGAAACTTTTTTAAGCATTCAAGTGTGAAATTTATAAGAAACTACTAGGAGAGACTGTATATGAATTTTAGGTTATCATCAGTATATTCATGACAGCTTGTTGAGGATCATAGAGGCAGGAGCTTAGGAGTAGTACAGAACTGTATGAAGAAATAGGGTGTGAGTGATTAAATCTATACACATGCTGTTCATAGGAATGCAGATTCAAAGGTAAGGAAGGCTATAGCCTGAGTGCCAGAATGCTGGTTATGCTAAAGCAGGGGTAGGCAACTGTGGGAGGCTAGGGGGCCTCATTGTCCCCCATGAGATCTTGGAGGATCTCGCCTCCCCAGCCAAATCTTAAAAAGAAAAAAATTGTCCTCGAATGCCCTCTAGGTGGTGGGGAGTATTTTTCCATCTTTTTAGGCCCCACTGAGCCATTTTAGACCAGGAAGAGGCCTTTTTAAAAAACAGGGAATTACTCAAAGTCTTTTCCCAAAACATAGCAAAAAATGCCCCAGTTGCCTTGAGGGCATTTTGGGGCAACCCCCTCCCTTTTTTACTTCTGAGGAACTGGCTACTCCTGTTCTAAAATCTCAATACTTTTCTGACCAGGTATGTTAGAAATCCACTATCATACTTTGCAGCTGAGATCCTCTGAGGAAAACACTGTTTCCCAGCACTGATGGAAAAGTGGCTTGTTGTCGCAAGGCACAGGACCTTCTCTGTCTTAGCCTTTGAGACTCTAGTATTCCCTATCCCCTTCCTAATGACATTGCAGTGTTCAAGAAACCATACTATTTTGTAAGAAGCTTTGGGATTATGACTGAGCTTCTTCCTTCCTCTGATACTGAGGCTGTGGTCTATTGCATTTAACCTTGAATTGATTTTAAAGATCTCTTGTTCCATGTGGAAATATTAGGTACTGTGATTTTTTTGAATAAATTGTGTGAGAGAGAATAGTTCAACAAGCAGATGACAGATGCAAAGCAATGTCTGCTTGCATTTTCAAGAAGTAGTTCAAAAACAAGTCAAGTTTAAGTCATGCTGTTGCCTTCTCTCAAATTATATTTTATTGGAGCCAATAGTTTTTATTCTTGTGTTAGGCATTTTGACTTCCCTTCTTCAACTCAGAAGATCCACTTATTCTCATTAGCTTTTTCTGAATGGCATTTTTGACCTGCTGGTTTTATTTTTAATTGCTAGTTTTGTCTTTATTTTTTATTATTTTCTTTTATTGGATACGTTGCCTTGGGAAAGCTCCAACTTTAAAGACAGCCTAAAATAGGCGTAAAAATATTCTTTTATGTGTTTGTCTTAGTGTCTCAAGCTCTGCGTGAGAACACCTACCCATTCCTGGCAATGATCATGCTGAAAGATCGTAGAATGACTGTGGTTGGAAGGTTAGAAGGACTAATTCAACCTGATGACCTCATTAACCAACTGACATTCATCATGGATGCCAACCAGACATACCTGGTGTCAGAACGCCTGGAAAGGTACTAGGCTGAAAATAAGGGTGACATCTGCTTCACCCCCACACTCTTTTCAGGTCCACAATTCTTAATGTGTATCTGTTGGGTTAGTCTAAATCAAATGTAGTCTTTAATTACACATATCATAATTTTCATCTAACATGGGAAGACTCTCAAGTCTTATGGCTGTGCTAAGCCCCATTCAGGTATATTGGCATACAGTAAATCTCAGAGATGAAAAATACGTTAAACCTCAGCCTTATTATGTGACTGACATTTGTATGTGTTACTACCAAACTGTTGCTATGACAGAAATTGCTCTAGAGAGAGTACACAATGCACTGGAAGAGACTGCATGCTTTCTACAAAACTTGGTTAATCATGTATAGGAAAAGTGTGCCACTAGTTTATGCACTTTAGCACCATCTTGCTTTGTCAGCAGTAAGGAATTGACTAAAAATGCTCCCATAGGAAGAAAAGACATAATTCATGGGGCATTTTAAAGGATGCTAGCCATTGGGTTTTTTTCACATTCTTTCTTAGTTTCCCAAACACTGTAAAAACATACTTGGATCCTTTCTATGGCCACACTGAAGCAGAGGTCCAAGTGGAGCCTCTTGTTTTGCTTCCTAACTGTTGCTGCCTATTTGCTATCAGAGTCAGCATGTGGACAACCAGGAGAACCAACAGCTGCTGTTTTCAGTTATCTGTCTTTTAGGGGAAAGGAGAAGCAAGCAGCTAGCAGTGGTGGCTACTCCTCTTCCTCAGTATCAGTACTTGCTCATCCCCTCCTTCTAGCCCAGTCCCGCATCCAGTGTGCTGGATTCCAGCCCTCTTAGGAGAGGTTGCTGATGGTCTGTGATCTCAGCACTCTGCAGCTGGCATTGATACAATGCTATTTTAGACATGCTCATACTCATATGGTTCAGTGGTAGCAGCTAAAATCCAAATTTCTAAGGAGGTAGTGTATGATGACTTAAATTTTATGTAAGGATGACCACATCTCCATTTACAGTCACATACAGAAAGGTTTTACAGCTAAAATACATATGTTTTTGGGATTGTACAAGGGTGCTGTTAAGTGCATATATGCGCATAGTGCTAGGCATTTTGGAAGTGGAGTGGGGCTATCATTACTAGTATTTGCATTGCTATTTCTAGCTGATTTGCCCACATTGTTTTAAGAGTACAATGTAAAATAAATTGCATCTTGTATTTTATGACCAAAAAACCATGATCTTAACTAGAAAGAACATTCATACAGTTGGGAAAATGGTGTTTTTTCTCATTCCACAATTAATTCTTAAAAGTTAAAGCTAAAAGAATGTTTTATTTAGTCGCTTCCATTCAGCATAATCATCTGTCTCTAATGAAGGGGCTCCTTTACTTTCCCACTCAGTACTCTAGAAGATGTCCAGTGCCAGCCTTTTCCTTAATGGTAGCCCCCCAGCCCTAACCTCCCCTTCTTTGTGACTCCTCAAATGTGAGGTAGGAGTACCCCCCTCACCCACCCATGTTAGCATTATTACAGTTAATGTCTTATGGGCACCCAACTGAAGCCACAGGAATAGCTTGACCTTCCTTCCCTCTTTTGTACTTCTACAAGAACCACCTTTTATTATTGTCTTCCACCTCCTGAGAATTAATAAAAAGTGACTAGGACTACTGGAATATTCATTTCTCTACATCTGTCCAATTCTTAGTTCAGTAAGTGAATGGGATTAGATTTGAGCAAGAATACAGGGCAGTGGCTGAGGAAAAAGGGGAAATACTCTCCAGAAAAGATTCTTTATTATGAGTGTGCCATGTCCACAGCTCCTTTGTGCTAAGTTGTGTGCAGGAATTTCTTTACAGTTTCATGCAAAAAAGCTGGCACTAGGTGAGGGGCCTAGTGTTGCTGTGCAGTTAATTGCAGCAGTATGTTTGCAAGTGGCTAACTATAATCTAAAAGCACACTGTCCCCAATCCCAGATTTTCTGTTCTAGAACATACAGGCACTGTCTTTACACATCTTGTTTAGCTTTACTGATAAATTTCCCCTTGTCTGTTAGAGAGGAGAGAAACCAAACTCAGGTGCTGAGACAGCAGCAGGATGAGGCATATTTGGCTTCCTTACGGGCAGATCAAGAGAAGGAACGCAAGAAAAAAGAAGAACGAGAGAAGAAGAAGAAAAAGGAGGAGGAGGTACAGCAGCAGAAGCTGGCAGAGGAAAGACGGAAACGGGTGAGAAGCAAATGTGTCGATAACAATAAATCACAAGTCTTTCATGTGATTTTAGTAATAGAAATAGGTGTCTTAGCTTAGACACCTATTGTTTGTTGCTTTTTAAAATTCTGCCTCCCTATGTATCTCCCTATCTCTGCAAGTGAAGGACCAGGCACTTTGGAAGTGGAATGAGACTCTCATTGCTAATTTATGCATGGCCATTTCTAGATGATAGATCTACATTTTAGAGTAGGATGTAAAATAAACATTTTCTTATGTTTTAGGACTACAAACATGATTGTAACTAAATAGAGCATTCACTCAATCTGGGAGATTTTGCAGAATAATTAGTAAGCATTCTTAAGGGCATTTAAGTATGCTGGGCGGGCTCCTCTTTAGCATGTTGAGGACCACATTCCCAGGGCAGGGACAAGTGATGTTGGGCAGAGTCCAGACCAAAGGAGGATGAAGACACCCCTCATATACACACATCCCCATTATCTCCCTCTGCTTCCTCAGGATTGGAAATAAGGTCCAATTTGTTTCAAATCCTACGTGTGCGTTGTCCATTTCCACACCAGCTGCCACTCCTTGAAACCCGTGCTACCTTCCCCCTGGTGCAATTAATGTTAAGAAAAGGCCTGATTCTCTCTAGGGGGAGCCTCAGATCAGATCTGAAGGGCCACAATATCCCTATTCTTGAATTAAATATCATAAGTGATTGTTTTTTTCATGAGCATGCTCCTGAAGAAGGGAAATTCCTTGGAAACATTTTAGTTTTATCAACAAAGTAAGGCATTCCTTTTGGTACTTGTACTTCCAGTTTTTTTTGTTGTCCTTACTGTGCTTTTCCCCTTGTTCTTTCTTCACTTCTGTCTTGGCTGATAGGAAGCTGAGCTTAAGACTTAGAATAATTTTAGTAGCTGAAGCAAGTTTCCCAGTGATTTTAATCATGAATAATCATTAGTTCCTTATCAAGACTCTTAAGAGATTTTTATCTTTTTTAAAACAGCATGTTCTGTTATACAGATTCTTTGAAGTTCTGTTTCTGTCTCTAGCCTCATTCACAGCTCTGGGTTACTGTTTTTTACAGGCATTTGGTAAAAGGCAATAATGTTGTGATGAAAATACTGTACCATCTTATACGTTTACTCTCCAAGCACCTGCCTTCTGATCATTGAACTCATACTAGCAGCAGACCACATACAAAAGTATATTTTCATATTTAAATAGTGACACCTGTTAACATTTGACTGGGTAGTTTCTCTTTCCATTTATGTACTATTCCTTATTTATTCCAAGTATGATCGGTAGAGAAGTAGTACAGGAATACCTGGCTGAACTAGATGAATTCAAGTCTCCAGGGCCAGATGAATTATATCTAAGGATATTAAAAGAACTGGCAGAAGTCATTTCAGAACCACTCGCAATAATCTTTGAGAACTCTTGGAGAACAGGAGAAGTCCCAGCAGACCGAAGGAGGATAAATGTTGTCCCCATTTTCAAGAAGGGCAAAAAAGAGGACCCAAATAATTATCGCCTGGTCAGCATGACATCAATACTAGGAAAGATCTTAGAGCAGATCATTAAACAGTCAGTTTGTAATTACTTAGCAATGCCATAATTACTAAAAGTCAACATGGATTTCTTAGAAATAAGTTGTGCCAGACTAATTTTATCTCTTTTTATGATAGAGTTGCAAGCTTGATAGATGAAAGGAATGCTGTAGATGTAGCATATCTTGACTTCAGTAAGGCCTTTGACAAAGTTCCCCATGACATTCTTGCAAAGCAGCTAGTAAAATGTGGGCTGGACAGTGCTACTGTTAGGTGGATTTGTAATTGGTTGACCAACCAAACCCAAAGGGTGCTCACCAATGGCTGCTTTTCATCCTGGAGAGAAATGATTAGTGGGGTGCCACAGGGTTCTGTCCTGGGCCCAGTGCTATTCAACATCTTTATCAATGACTTGGATGAAGGAGTGGAGGGCATGCTGATCAAATTTGCAGATGACACCAAATTGGGAGGGGTTGCTAATATGCCAGAAGAGAGGATCAAGATTACCGTGACAGATTGGAAAGCTGGTTCAAAGCTAACAAAATGAATTTCAACAGAGAGAAATGTAACTTAGGCAGAAAAAATGGAATGCACAAATATAGGATGGGGGACACATGGCTGGATAGCAGTACATGTGAAAGGGATCTAGGAGTTTTGGTAGATCATGAGCTGAACATGAGTCAACAGTGTGATGCGGCAGCCAAGAAAGCCAACGCGATTCTTGGTTGCATCAATAGGAGTATGGTGTCTAGATCGAGGGAGGTAATGGTACCACTGTATTCTGCTTTGATTAGACCTCATTTGGAATATTGTGTCCAGTTCTGGGCACCTCAATTCAAGAAGGATATTGACAAGCTGAAGTATGTCCAGAAGAGGGTGACCAAAATGGTGAAGGGTCTGGAAGCCATGCCCTATAAGTAGCAGCTTAGGGAGCTGGGTATGTTTAGTCTGCCGAAGAGAAGGTTAAGGGGGACATGATAGCCATGTTTTAAATATTTGAAGGGATGTCATGTCGAGGAGGGAGTGGGCTTGTTTTCTGCTGCTCCAGAGACTAGGACAAGGAGCAATGGATTCAAGCTGCAGGAAAAGAGATTCCACCTGATCCTCAGGAAGAACTTCTTGACAGTCAGAGCTGTTGGGCAGTGGAATATGCTGCTTTGGAGTGTGGTGGAGTTGCCTTTGGAGGTTTTCAAGCAGAGGCTGGATGTCCATCTGTTGGGAATGCTTTATGTGTGTTCCTGCATAGCAGGGGGTTGGACTGGATGGCCCTGTGGTCTCTTCCAACTCTTATGATTCTGTGATAGCTACTTGCAATAGAAAACAACAGTGTTTTGTTGCCAAATCCATGTGTTGGTTTCAATTCTTATGTTGCTTGCAATCTAAAACACCTTTTCATTTCTGCTGGTAGCTCTTTGGTGACTTGTATTAACAGTGTGAAGTTATGAGCAAGTTTCTTTTCTAAGTGTAATCAGTATTACTTAGTGCCATCATAGATGGTGGTCACTTCAGGACTGTGCGTGTTTCCTCTTCAGTATATCACTCGGGAAGAATTGCAAGTTTTGGAAAGCCTCATAGGAAAACTTGGTTTAAATTTGTTTATTGTCACTGTTGTGTTAGAACACAATGTTATTAAGAGTCACATTAATGCATATGTTTTTCTTTGGGAAATGGATTTTTTTTAGAATGCGTGCAAAATGCACGCGCACACACACACACACACGATTTTAGAATTTAATAAGAATAATTAAACAGTGCCATTACATGATAATTACTGGTACACAATAATTAACAGCTTCCACTCAGGATGTGAATCTTTTGTATTTCTATTTCCATGGTTTGGAAAAACAGCTTCAAAACTCACTACCTTTCACGTTCCAGTGAGTACACTGGAAGACATTTAAGTGCGTGTTTTGACTTCTGTTGAAGTCTGTAGTATGTAAGATTGGTGTATCAATTATCCCTTTTCGTAGTCCTGCAGTTTTATAAGGCTCTTGCTGGAATTCTGTATTTCCATGTAATGCCCTTGGTCAATGTCTATAAGGAATATGACTTTTGCATTCTTGAAGTCAGGTGACAGTAGTTCATGGTGAGCATGCTTGTGTTGATACAGTCGGTACAATGATGTTTGGATTTTGCAAGTAATTGGAGCATTCTGTTGACATCTCCATTTTATCACTGCAGACTTTGCAGGAGGAGAAAGAACGAAAATCTGAATGCCTTCCACCTGAGCCACATCCTGATGACCCAGAAAGTGTCAAGATCATTTTCAAGATGCCCAATGACTCCAGAGTGGAGAGGCGATTCCATTTCACACAGTCTTTAACAGTAAGGGCAGAGCAAAGACTCCTGGTTTTTAGCTAGAATTGTTACTGGAGGACAAATACTTGAATGGTTAAACTGCCTCACCAGCAGTACAGTATGAATAGATAAGAGAGGCCAGTGGGAAGTGGCGTGGAAATGGTGGAACTGAGATGAAGACAGAAGCCATGTAAAATGTTCTTACCATTTTATAACTCTACTTGCTGTACAATTTTTACTCTTGGGAGAACTTCACAGAGTAGGTTAAGCTGAAAAGAGGCTCCCTAGACTTCCTGCTTCGCTTCATGGTTTATGAATCTAGATCTCCCACATAGAAACCCAGCAATCTTTCCATGGAACTGTGCAGATACTTGGGAAGGAATAGAATATATCCTAGGAGGTCCCTGCAGCTTGTAATACCACTTCACCAAATCTAGAGAAGCTTTGCAGGAAGTTGTAAGGGAAAGGAGGAATTGGCAAAACAACAACAAAATAAAAATGTGTTAATGGAAAACTTTCAGCCTATTTTAACCACAAGAAGTTATGCTCATGGGAATTCTGGATCCAAGACAGTGAGTGGTACCTGGTGAAAAAGGGGGCACTTGTTGGTCAAACATAGGAAATAGATGAGTTGTGACCTTTAAGGTTTTTTGATTCTAACAAAGTAGTTGGCTTAATGGATAGTCTTCCAGTGAACACCGAAGTGTGTGTTGTGCTTTGAGAATCTGCTTTAGCCTGTTTTTGCTCCAGTGTGGCAATTCATTTCTTAGGGTAGGAGAAATCTTTTGGTAAGTAATTGTTTCCTTGTTTTTCCAGGTGATCCATGACTTCCTATTCTCTTTGAAAGAGAGCCCAGAGAAGTTCCAGATTGAGGCCAATTTCCCTCGCCGTGTCCTGCCCTGCCTGCCTACAGAGGAGTGGCCCAATCCGCCCACGCTGCAAGAAGCTGGACTCAGCCACACAGAAGTTCTTTTTGTGCAGGACCTCACGGACGATTGATGTTTTTTCCTCCCTCCAAAATACAAAGATGGAAAGAGATTCCTATTATAATACAATATTTTTTTTAAAGACTGCTGCATACAAATGAGGGATCAGAGACCATGTGGCCTGGGCCTGCCACGTTATGTGTCTGCACTGGCAGGAGAAACTGCACACGCGCACACCCGTAACTCTTTTTACATTCAGAAGGGGGATGGGAGAGGCCACAGTTGCCCTTCCAAGAGATGGTCAGAAACGGCAGCTCTTGATAAATATTGCTTTTATTGAAATAATATACCCTGACATTTTGACATTAGAAAACCTGATGTTTTGCTGCTTGTTGACATCCAGAGGACCGTACCTGGGGGCCAGGTTGACATCTTCTGCCCTGATTGGGGCGGGATGGGCAGAGAGTTGTTTCTTCCAGCTTCTCACTCTGTATAAATCTCTTTAAAAATTCTTTTGCTTTGTAATGACCAAAGGAGAATGGGGGTGTTAATGGTGTTTTCTTTTTTTTAAAACAAGGAGCTGGTTGACATTCTTAACAAGGGTTCTTCTTCTCCAGGGTTGTTAGCCTACGTAGTGTAATAAACTCTGCCTCTAGTGTGCCTGTGCTAACCCCTTGACTGTCAGTGTCTTACTGCCTACATAGATGGCACCAGGCCCAGATGCAGCATAAACTAATGGTCTGCCCCAGCTTGTGCCAAGACAGCTGAAGGGACTCAGTTCTCTTAGACCATGTTGTCACATCAGTCATTTTTATACCTCACCACAGCCTTGTAAGTTTGCCTTTACACACTCTGGTGAAACCGTTGGCTGTGCTGGTTTATCTTATTTCCATCTGAACCAAGCTGAGGTGTCTACAGAAGGGACTGGAAGAAAAGTAAGCTAGCTTCTAAGCAAGGGTAGTAGAAATATTTTGCAGAGCAAGTTGAGTGGTACAGGGTCATTTTGTCAGTATATGGGTATATTGCCCGCCTGCCTGTCTAGCAGACCGAGTCTAAATGATAAGCTAAATGGCTCTTTGCAAAGCAGACAGCTCCCTGAGTTGAATTCAGAAGACTTCTGTGAAGGGAACCAGCATCTGAGAGAGGCTCCTCACTAGAGGATGGTTGCTGGGTGGCAAGATTGTTTCCTTCTGTACTCACACTGGAACATCTTGGGAAGTGGCACTGGGGTCTGCAGGGGGAGTGGAGAAAATGGCTGTCCCATACTCTTCCTCACAATTCCAGTAAAATTCTGTTGAGTCTATACTATCTATACTATATATCTATACCTGTCTATACTAAGGGTAGGGACACTGAGTATGCCCCCACATTACTGGGATGTTGACTGGGTCGAGGATATTTCATTCACTTGTATTTCCAGCTAAAAAGAAGACAGTGTCTTAGTTGTATGATTTTCTTAGGTTTGTGAAAATTAAGAACACAAACTTGATTTGTACATAGAAATCATTTGTGTGACTCCTTGAGACGGAGGAGTTTCTACTCACTTGCTGCTGAGTATGTTGGAAATAATTTTGGTTCCTGCAATCAGCATTTGGAATCTGAGCTCCAGTCATAAAATACAGTATTACTTCTATCCTCCCTTCTTTTTTTGTTTGCCTTGGACAGGAACACAGGGATGTATACATCATCATCTCCTTGCTAGTTCATAGAATCAGAGTTGGAAGGATCTTTTTTTCTATTTCTTTTTGATTTGTGAATTCAGACTGTAAAGAATAAGCTCCTGTTTTCCTGTGGGGAACTTTGCATATTCAAAGGACACTTAGCTCTCTCTGTGTATGCACATTTATAGTAAGGACTGGAATCTTCAGTCAGTGTGGGCACACAAATGCAGTCTTGCACGGTTCTCCAGGTCCATTAAATGATCTGAGAGTTGCCTCAGTGCAAAACAGTCTCCTAGCTACTGCCACAGACTCAGGTAATCAGTTTCTCAGCTGTAGATTTTATGTCCAACTCCCTTGTTGACAGCACCATCTTGATGTCTGTCATTTAAAAGATATTTGTGTGTCTTTTTAATGGAACATACTGAAGCACAGAACTGATGAGAATTCTGTAATGCCTAACCTGTTTTGCCCCTTCCTAGGTTTGCAGTCATTTTTCACAAAGAGAGAGAATGCATGTCCTATATCCTAGAAAGTGGAGTTTGAGCATTACTTCCTACTCACAATGAATTCTGCATCTAACTGTACCTGCAACTCCTGTTGCATTGTTTGATGGCATAATCTTAATTGGCAGAATTAGGTGCTAATGCAGAAATGCTAATACAGAGCCAAGACAGTTTGATCATGGGTTTCCCATGTGTATATGCAATCCCTCCCATGCACACATGCTCTCGGATCTTCTCTGCCTTTTGTATTTAATTTTTTATATTGACAGTGTTGTGCAGATAAGGGGAGCTAGACCCACCTCTGAGCTCCCTATGCCCTTTCACTTATTCCACAGCCTGGCTAAAATCCTAGAAATGAGCTGGACTAGAAGAGGAGTACGAAAAGTAATGGAACACAGGTTGCTACAGGAGGGGAGGATTCCACTCCCTCCTGTCTTTAGGCAGCAATAAAATTTATTTCATTCCATATTTTATATATAAATAGGATAAAGGAATGCAAGAAAATGCGGCTTCCAACAGCCTAATTTAAGCAAGTAGCACTGATCATCAGTTAGGCTTAAGATTTTGGTCTATTTACAATACCAGGAAGTTTTTCTAATGTCTACAGTTCTTGAAGAAGCATGGCTGCAAAGTCCATTTCACAAGATACAGTAGTTTCTATAGGCATTTTTAATCCACCGGCTGTTATCAGAAATGACTATTTCTACAGTTTGTGGATGAAGGTCAGGGTTCAGTTCTCCCAACATCATGTGGTCAATGTCTGCTGAAACTGGAAGACTGAGTGGGCACTACCCCAGCCCAAACAGTTATTTGGGTGGGAGGGACTGAGGCCCTGAAGAACCACATAGTGTGCTCTTCCAAAAGCTGTCCAGTTCCTATGGCAGCACTAACCTGAAGTGTAAATTCTTTTAAGCAATCAACCTGTGGCTGACAAGAAGGTTGCTGGAAGCTCTATAGAAATGCCCAAATTGAAGGCATCACCCAATATTCCTAGAGATAATATGACACCCAAATCATGGGTGGAAATTGTGTGGCCCTTTTGATACTCTTGCACTGCTGTCCCAGCATTCTCCACTATTGGCAATGTTGCTGAGATGTGTAATACAGACTGCACAATTCTCAAACCATCTGTGTTAGGTAGTGAAATACAAAAATTAAGACAAATCTATAGCTTTCTGTGACTGTAAAACATGTAGCCACCTCAGCATAAAATGATCACAGATCTGTAGGACTAGTGCTGCACACTGACTATGAACATTGCTCTTTGAAGCCAAGTGATCACAGGGATGATGCTAAAGTGGCAAAGTACACTCTTGGCTACAATACGTTTCTGGCATCTAGATTTCTATCCCCCTGCAGCCTCTCTTCACCTCACTGGTAGGTTAGCTCCTCTAAGGACATTAGTAGCACAAGGACAGAAAAGTTAGACAATCCACTAACAGCATTTCTGAGATGGCAAGAATGGAGCTAAGACTCCACTTGCATATTCAGAATGCATCTGCAGTACATAGATCAGTTTATACTGCTTATGTCAGTTTGATACCAATTGTGGCTCTGCCCTATGGGCTCCAGGAATTAGTTTTTGGAAGTGCTTGGATTTCTTTGCTACGGCTGTTGGGCGCTCCCTGATCTAACAGAATTCTAAGTACTGTGCCAGACTACAAATCCCAGTAATCCTTAAGATGGAGTCATGAAAAATAATAGCAAACTAATGTAACTGTTGTGTGGATATGTCCTTTGAATACCAGCCACGCAAACCACCTGCAGAATCCAAAGAACTGTGTCTGAATTATAACATGCCAGCCTGCAGTTAAGTGTTTCACTCCACTTTATGCTCTTGCATAAAAATAAAATTCCCTTAACATAGCAACATAGTGCACTTTTACTTATAAAACCCAATGCTGCTATTTAACAAAGAAGTGAATCTACGCTGTTGCTTAGGCTCCAGAAAAACTTATTTTGCTTGGCTGAGGATTGACTTGTTTGACATAGCACTGCTAGTGATGGATATGGCACATAAAGATTTTGTTGTTCTGTGCCTTTGAGACATTCCTGACTTGTGGCAAACCTAAGGGGAACCTATCATGGGATTTTCTTGGCAGTATTTGTTCAGAGGGTGTTGCCCTAAGCCTTTTCTTCACAAACTTACAAAGTGTGACTTGCCCAAGGTCACCCAGTGGGTTTCCATGGGTGAATAGGGATTCCAGTCCTGGTCCCTCAGTGTCCTAGTTCAACACTCAAACCGCTACATTACACTGACTCTCATATAAAGATTGAGCATACTATACCAGCATCCACACCTCATCTTGTGCTTGCTACCCTTGGCCACTGAAAGCTGCTGCTGCAACCTACCCATAGACTGTGTTGGATTGTTCTTTGAAATCACAGAGCAGGGGGTATGGCCACATTCTTCGCTGGAGGCTCTTCCATATACTGGTCCACAGTGGGAGTTCTTGCAATATAACTTTATAGGTTTTGCCAGTTGTCCCCTCTGCATCCACTTTCATTCTTTTGAAGTCTGTTTGTAGCTATTTCTTAGATCTGTACTACAATTCTTCCAGTTTTTCTTTTTAAAAACCTGGGCATGGTTTGCTAAAAGGCAAATCTGAAGGACAAATATTCTCTTCTCTGAATTCTTAAGAGGTATAATGCAAAAGTTCCATTTCACCAATACACTATAACTCGTTCAGAAAACAGAATGCAAGAGAAGAGGAGGGAGCATCTTTTTCTGGTATGTCACAGAATTAAATAGAAACCTGACATCAGGGTAAGAACAAAATGTTGAAGTTACTGCTGGGAATGGCCAGAAAACAGTCTGGGACAGGAGAGATTTAATTTGGCAATTAAAAAAAAAAAATACAGAACTACAACAAGAAACACTGCAACCTCTCAACACATTTGCCCCTTCTGGAGGAGCCCTGAACCCCATGGGAGTGCTGGAAATAGCTTGAAAAAATTGTCTTGCTGTTCTACTTTCTACAGGAATGTGGGCACCAATTTATAGCTCCAGGAACGCTAACAAGCTTCACTGGAACTTGCACAGAAAGACTCTTCATACCACCTTTACATTTATAACACTTTGAAGTTGCACCACTAATCAAATCATGGAGCAAGTTAAATATAAGCACATTATGGGTAGGATTTTGCTGTTTTGTCATGATTATGACTACCTCATGATCATCACACAAGCCAGCTTTGGTGTCACAGTGACTCTGGATAGGAAAGACGTTAAAGAAAACCTGAGTTACATCATGGCTAAGAAAAGTGTGAGTGGTGGCTTCCTGCGGGCCCTCTAAAGCAGGACTCCTGCTGCACTTTCTGTGTGACAAGCAAATATAACAAGTGCATTTTCCTGCTCCAGCAGGTATCCAGAAGTTTTTGACTTTAGAAGAGAGTGCATAGCACCCTCTACCCCCACATGTTTTTTGAAACACATACAGACAACTTGCAGTCAGAATTTAACTCTGCTGTGCAACATTTCCAGGCCTGTTTGCAGCTACAGGAGGGTCCTGGTAATAACATTTGAAACTGCTTGCCTTCTGAGGTAGATGAAGTTCACTCTCAAGACTAGCCTCAGCTGACTCAGCCACGATGAGCTAGAACGCCATCCTTAGCTCTTTGGAGGAGGGACAGGATCCATCTAACAATAGTTAACAACCTTCCTGTGAGAGCACTGCCTCCACCAAGAGAAGAGACTGGCTTTCCCTCATTGGTATACATTGTACATTTATTAGTGAATATCCCTCTCAAAATCAGCCACAACATTAAAAAAAAATAATGATTGCACTACTTGGTCAAGCAGAACTAGCAACTTTCATTTTAAAAAAAGTACAAATCTGTTAAAAATTTCAATCAGTATAATACACATATATATAATACAACATACTAGTTATGTTAAATGCTACAAACCAATATGATTCCAATGGAATGGAAAAACAAAACAAAACACTTTTTTTTAGAGATTTAAGAACCTTTTTCTTCTTCTCTATATATTAGCCTTTTTTCAAATACATACATGGGAAAAATGAGGTAACTGTAAATGTGCAAGTAACAGAGCAAAAAAAATTATATATATATATTTATAATATATATAATATATATATATATAAATTTTCTAACACAGAACAAATGCCCTGGTGCCCTACAGGGAGGCTCTTCTCCTTGTAGGGTGAAGCTGAGCTATCCCTCTGGAGGGCACGGGACTGGTATAAAAGAACAGTAAACAGTCCACTATCCCACCACAGGAAATCATTGGTAAACAGTGGCATCTACAGCGCAATCAGCAATCACAAACATCCTAAATAAATGTTTTAGTCATTTTTTTGTCTTTTTTGTTTTAATGATAATAATTTTAGCTGCTCATTGGAATAAATTCTGCAGCACACGAGCTGTGAGCTTTCGAGTCACCATCAGAAGAACCGTAAGGCTTTTCTAACCTCCCCATCCCCAAATAACCTTTCGGGGAAAAAAATGGCAGGGGAAGGAGAAGAGAGCATTGAAAACAGACTGGCATCGGCACTATTCTGATTGGCTATAAATATAGAAACACCTCCTGCAGGTTGGTTGTGTTTTTCTTTAAATATATATATATATACACACACACACGCACACAGTAAAGACCTTTGGTTATTTGTGTCATGTGGCTAAGGTTTTATTTGTATTTCATTTATTTATGTTCTCTTTAAAAAGCTGTGAAACAACAAGGGAAGGCTGGGGCGAGAGGTGGGTCTGACACAAGGCACTGGCTTGACGTGAGGGGGAGAGGAGAACCAATTGGTCACTGAAGGCGAAGGAAGAAGGGAGCTGCTGGTGTCTGTGCAGTTTTACTATGGCAAGTGGCCCACCCCTTTGTCTGTGTGTGTTTGCACACACAGGTGCATGGGCCAGGATCTGGCTTTAGATGTCCAACTGCAGCTATCTGGATAAAATAAGGTGGGAAGGAAGAGGTTGAAGTATTTGACCTTATCCAAATGACTGCACCATAACCTGCATCAGCCAAAGCACAAACATGAAAGAAAAGAAAAGAACCGTAAAAATAGTCATCTTTGTTCATCATAAGTTCAGGTCACTGATTTTCTATTTTAGGAAAGAAAGCTGGGCTCTGCCCAGAGCTCCAACAGGTTAATTTCTAATTTGCTGATTCTGGCAGCAGGCCAGCTGCTTCTGTCAAACAGAGATTGCTAGTCAGCTGTAGGACAACCCACCCCTTGTCAACTTCCTGCCTACCCAATTCTGTCTCTTGACTCCAGGAGTTGAAGGGCTGAAGGCCAGTACTGTGCTGGACTAAGACTGGAGAGGCCAAAAATGGTTGTCAACCAGTCCTGCCCTTGCAGCTAGCACCTTGAGGACTTCCTAACCTCAAGTTGGTCAAGAATTCCAGCAACTGCCAGGGGAGAATAGCAGCTCACCCCTGCCACATATGGCTGTGAGCACCAATGGCAAGAGTCCCAGCCGGGTAGCCCCAGCCACTCCCAAAGGCCTTTCCCCCTGCTTTTGAGGTAAGTATTGCTAAAAAGCCGGTGTGCTTAGGAAAAAAGAACAAGCTCACTGGCAGCTACGCTATGCCTGCCTGCTGTTTTAAAAGAGCCCCCTTCCCTGGGTCAGCTACCATCCTGAACAGCCTGCCTAGAAAAAGAGCCAGGTGGGAAGCCATCTCTCCCTTGCAAGCTCCACTCCCCACTGGTTGGACCACCTCAATCAGACCAGGGAGGGACAGTGCCTCCTCTTACTCCCTCATCCAGGCCTCCCTGTATTCACACTGCCAATTGTCTCAGAGTGGGGTTGTACACTGCTGATTTGGATCCAGCATGTGTACAGCTTCCCTCCAGGTGATAAATTCATTTGACCTGCTTGCTCTAGTACAGCCAGGCTGCAGGAGCAGGAGGATGCCACACACCCGCTTTCTCTGAAAAGATTTGGGAAAGGCTCTTGGATGAATCACAGCCCAGTCCTGGGAGTCTCTCCACAGTCACTGCTCTCACCTGCTGCCACCCACTTCAAAACAGGAGGGGAGAGAGACCTAAAAACCCCGGCTGAGACAGCTGGTTGAAGCAGGTGAGTCACAGAGGGGGAAATGAGCAGAAGATGCACAGCGGGCAGAATAAAAACAGTTCTTCACCTGGTGGCTGGTGGAGATTGAATTCTGAATGACACTGCCCTTGTCTCGCTGGATCAGGGCAAGACTCCCATGCTGGTCATAACTGCAGAAAGGGAAGGTGCTGGGGGTGGGAATCATGGAAGGAGTAGGCCAGCAGATGCGTCTTCTCCCCTCCCCAAAGCACCATGGAGGAGATGCCACCCTGCCAAACTTCTCCTTCTAAGACAACTATTAACCACTTGGCAGCCCTGAACCCGGGCACCGGGACCTCAGATTAATTCCAGCACAACCACCTTGCCTCCACTGAGTCCAGCCGGATTTCCAATTTTTGTCTCTTATTTGGAGGGGGGAGGGAGAGAGAAATGCCCCGAAAAGCGTTAACGGTCCTTGTGAGGCGTTGCGGACATGTGCAGTACAGTGCATGGCAGTAATCAGCTGAGCACAAAGAACTCCCTCTTCCCCACCCCCCCTCACCCCCACAGCTGGCTAGAGAGACAGCCAATACCAAGTTCCAAGCTGGTCATAACATGCATGCATAATTTGTGAACATTTACATTAGGTTTTGTCGTCCTCTCCGAGTCTTCCACCAGGCTTCAGAACACAAACCAACTACACGGCGAGGGCTTCTCTCTTGCTCCACGATATAATCATGCAAAACAACTTTTTTAAAAAAAAATTTAACGATTACAGATTTCTGGTAACAGGGTGGCAGGTTGGTTGCTTTCTTGCTTCAAATCAGCAGGTGTTTTAGGTAGGATAGTGTAGGTGTGCAGACACAGGAAGGCACACAACTCAAGTGTATGCTTTGTCACGGCAAAAAACACCCAAGGTACCTGACCCAGAGCACGAGCATCAGGCCATGCGGAAAAAGTCACAAGGGTGGTGGCAGCAGTAGGCCAAACTTGATGGGGAAAGGGGAAAGAGAGAGAGAGAAAGAAAGAGAAGCAGGCCAGAAGAGAATGGAGATGACTGGCGAGTCCTATGGAAAGCCGATGTGGCATCACATACAGCAGTCGGGAGGGTAGAAAGAGGAGAGATCACCAGATGGGCTTTTTCCATGATAGCGAGCACAAGGGTAGACAACAAGAAGATTAATAAATAATTCCCCATCTGGTCTCTGTGCAGCATTCCTGCTGCTGAGAGCCTCATAACTTTCAGAGGCTTAGCCTGGGCCAGTACGGCGGGGGGGGGGTTAGAAGAGGAGGGCTGAAGGCCTCTGCTTCAGTCTGTTAAGTATCTTCCTCCTTCCCTGCAGGAGGAAAACTGGGAGTGGGTCAGGGAGCACAAACACACACAACAACCTCCCATGAGAACTTTCACAGAGATAAGTGCCTGAGAAAAGAGCAGAGAAGGGGGTGAGGAACCCAAATATAATGGAATTTGTGTGTGTGTGTGTGTGTGTACCCACCTACACGCCTGGGAAGAGGAAAAGGCATCAGTTTTAACATGATTTCCAGTCCCAAGATGCAGGGGAAAAAAACAAACTCCCATCTGATTATGTAGGTAACAAATAGAGACAGCTGCATTGTCATAGAGGTTATCTTCTAAACACTCCCCCTTTCCTCTCTTTTAGGGAAAATGGGTCCTTCCCCTGTCCCCACCTTCCTCAAACTTCTAGAAATCAACAAAAGGAGGGAGGTGGGAGATATTGCTGGACCTTGTTCAGGTCTGTTACTGTTTTAAAACTTTTCCACCCCTGCTAATTATGAGAACACTCCTGGACCCCATCCAAAAGGGGAAAGAAGGCTGAGAATCAAGGGGGAGTTACACTGGAGGCTGGGAAAGGGATGCTTGTAGGAAAAACAAAGCTGGCACTGGGCCACAGTTTGCAGGGGGAGAACCACAGATGTCATTGGCAAGGCCTTGGGTTACTCACGTCAGCACCACTGCCAGCCAACCCACCTTGCTACTGCCACTGCTTACCTGCATGCCATACTGTGCTCTAGGTGAGCAGCTGGGGGGGGCAGAAGCAGGGATTTCATCACCCTGTCCCTGCTTTGGGCTGCTTGGCTTTCAAGCACCCTCCCCCAATCTGGCACCACCTGAAAGGAATTAAGTTCAGACTCGAATCTGGGTCAGACAGCCATACAATCAAAACCAAAATAGGAAAGGAAAACCATAAATTCAAAAAAAGGGAGAAAAAAGGAATGCAAACACCTGGAGAGTAAATGGCATAAGGATGGAGAGTCTTTGGAGTGCAGAGCACACGGGGACACCTCCCTCTTCAAAGCATGACACCGCGGAGCCAGCTCTACCACCAGACTCAGTCCATGCCATGGGGTGAGGGGGAGGGGGTGTGTCATAACATTGCTTATATTCTCACCACATCCCAGGAGAGGCCCCAGAGGCTAAGCATACAGGCCGGCCCAAGCCCCTGGTCCAAGGTCCGTATCCTGGAGTGAAATTTGTGCAGCAGTGTGTTGAGGAGCCTCACTCGGCCTCCCGGTGTACTTCTGAGGCATCTGCCCGGCAGATTGGGCACGTGCGATTGGCCTGCAACGATCAAGGCAAAGGATGAAAACTTTGGAGGGAGGGGGCCGTCTCGCCAACCTCATCCACCACAGAGGCTCCATCTGGCCTGCTACAGGGAAGCCAAAGCGGCGCCCCTGCTTTTCAGGCTGTCTAGCTAAGCTAAGCAAAAACTCCAGGTTAAGGTATAGCTACATCTACATTGTAAGGGAAGGACCTAAGAATAATCTTGTCAATTCATCATGGAAAGCCTAAAACCTGTGAAATTAATTTTGTGATTTAAATCAACCCAATTCATCCTGTTAGTTAGATGGCCAAGTAAGAAAATACATGAATCATACATAGCAATTTTAAAGGGCACACTGACACAGAAATTGCTAAAAGAGCACCATTTTTTCCTGGTCATACTTTACCCCACGCACACAACGAAAAGGATTTGTTGCATGTCTTCAAAGTCCTTTCTGACTTATGGTGACCCTAAGGCAAATCCATCATGTTTTTTTTTGCAAGATTCATTCATTCAGAAGGGGGTTCCCTTTGCATTTCTCCAAGGCTAAGAGAGTGGGAGTTGCCCAAGGTCATTCAGTGGGTTTCTATATCTGAGCAGGGATTTGAAACCTTGTCTCTAGGTCATAGTCCAGCATTCAAATCACTACACTCAGCTGGTCCTCACAAAAAAGGATACATAATTTATATAATGCACACATTTGTTCGTTCTCTCTTTCTCTCACACATACACCCACACGTATCATATACTCCAAAGCAGAAAGTACTGAATTCTACACATTTATCTTTCAAAATCAATGTGCTGCACATATGCACTGCTGCAGCCAATGACACAATGTACTGCAAAGCAGGGACCTAGATTTACTGAAGAATGGCACTATCAATCTATGGGAGATTCAGTATTTTCTCCTAACTGCAAGATGAAGAAGTAACTTATTATAAAGAGGTAGGAGTGATGGGATATTCAAGGTATCAACCAGCAGTTAATAAGGGCTGCTTTAATTCCGGCACCAAGTTAAAACATGGCTTTTGCTTAAAGCCTTTGAGGCCTAATTAACTGCATCCAAATCTACACAGGTCTGTGGTTTTAAATTGTTTTAATTCATTTTAAATTGTCCTGTTCTAACTTGCTAAATTGTTTAATATGCTTTTAGTCTGTTTAAATTCCCTCTTTACTGTTTTAAGTTGTTTTAAATCAGTTAAATTGATTTAGTGTATGCTTCCTGAGATCTCATGAGACAGAGTGAGATATAAATGTTTAAATAAATAAATAAACTATGAAAACCAGGCACACAGGCCCTCAGAACCTTTCCTTTGGGTCAGAAACTATTAAAATAATAACGCGGTACAAAAAAGGAAGAGACAGCTTTAAAAGAAAACAAAAATGGAAAGCAAGTAGTCTGTCCTTCCAAAGACCTAGGTTATTCAATTTGTTCACAAATGATATTGAGACAACGGTGATGGTTGTAGATGAGGCCAAAGTATTCAAAATAGTGAAAGTCCAAATGCTCCAATAAAATAGGAAATAGACATATAAACAGAACTGCCCCCAAATATTGACTCAAAACACTGGTATAGGAGAAAAAGCAAAATTAAGGCAATCCAGAGTGTGAACTAATATTCAAATGTACAAATATTTATTCATAAATTTATGGGAAAGCATTGTTATACTGGCTTTTTCTAATAGTTACCAACACTAAGTTTGCCTAAGAACACTAGACAGTACTTCATAATGTATATACTAACATGGAATTTGCAGCCACAAAGGTCAGGTCGTGGCCAGTGGCTTACAAAACAGATTTATGGAAAATACTGGGTATGAGTGTTAAATGAAACCTCTAAGTGCACAATCAATACAGCTCTGAAATAGGTGATGTTGACTGGGGAAGCTTTTCCCTGACTGTTGGTTGCTTAGGGGACAAAAATTGGGTAGGGATTTTGCCTTTGTATCACACTTGTGGGTTTCCAAAGACTATGGCTGCCCACTGTTGAAAATAAAATGCTAGATTAAATGAACTCCTAGTGCAATCTTAAAATCTCTTAAACAAAAGGTATATACTGTAGTTTTTCACACATCGTTACCCCACTCCAGCATAAAATTAAGATTCTAAGTTGCCTTAAATCTTATTCAAGAATTCATAATGAACAGATGAGGAAGGACAAACACTCAACCACCCCTCTCTAACCTAGTGAGGAGAGTAATTATCTGAACAAGCAAGCTTCCAGAATAACTGGAGGCTCCCCACCCTACCCAGAACCCAGGGTTTCAGATCATCTGGAGAACCTCCAGGATTAGTGAAGGAACTTCATTTCAGAAGTCATTTTCCACGTGAGGAGATCAAAAATTACCATGCATCCCTCTCGTCTCACGTTCATTAGGACTGTCTGAATTGAGCTGTGCAGATACGGTGGTGCAACTGAGCAACCATTATATTTGTTACTTAATAATATCTGTGTTCCTGCTTAAGGGACACGTAAGTAATTTACTCACATTGTGAAACAAAGATTGAGAACCAATATGAATTGCCAAGAATATACCCAGTCACCCCACCTCACCCTGATGCACTTGCAAACACTAGCCAATAGAGGGCACTGCCAGAACTTGTTCTAAAGCAGGAGTGGCCAAACTGTGAGCCTTGGCCTGATTTCCAAACCCTTCTGCAAGCAGTCAGACTATGTCTCTGGCAAGATGTGACCCTGCTGCATAGAGAAGAAGAGGAAGAGAGAGAGAAACTTGGTGGCACAAAGAAAAAAGGGAATGGAAGAGGGAAGGAGGGGGGAGGGAAGGAGGGAAGGAGGAGCACAGTTCTACCCATGACCAGTCTGGGCTTCAGCCACTGCTATTTCCTCCTCTGCCCTAAGACTACCAGAAGGAATGTGGTCCTTGCAGCAAAAAATGCTTGCCACTTCTTTTCTAAAGCTTTGGTTTCCAGGAGACACATTACCCCGTTTTGTGTCTCATGGACAAGTATGTACTTTCTTATACACCCTTTGGTGATCAAGCCATAACGCTGAAGAAACTTATATTTCAACAGCTTCCTGACTACAAAGCCTTTGGGCAGCAGACATTACCTTTAACCATTTGTCGATGCACTTAGCGTGGAACTCATGGTTGCAGGGCAGAACTCGCAGCAGCTGCCTTACTTCAAAGTCACTGAAGCACACAACACACCTGGAAAAGTGGAGAAGAAGCCAATCAGTTAAGGTTACAAGAAAGAAGAAAGAAAAGCCCAACACATATGGACTCCAATTCTCATTGAAAATCACATGGCCCACTATCGCAGAATTCTCTCTAGCCTGACTCCCTCGTCTAGATGAAGGGAGGATTACAACTCAGAGCACTCCTGAAGCTGATGCATGGTTATGGAGGGTGTGGCTTCACAGGGCTTCATCCACCCTATGTACTCCTCAATGCAAAGCTTCTATGTATGCACCAGCTGCAAGAATGTATTGGTGTGTTCCTAAATGGCTGGGAACTGGACTCAATGGCCCTTGTGGTCTCTCCACTCTATGATTCTAAGAATACTCCTGAACTGGTAACTGAGGGGTTGGGATGGCTTCTCTCTAAACAGACCTTCCTGAGTGAAGCTAGTGAGATCAGGGGACTGGCCACACTCTCAGACATCAGCTGGGCCATGGGGACAGGAAGGTAATCTAAACTCCCTCCCTCATTTTAGTTCTCAACCTCTGCAGTAAACAATTATTTGTTGTTAAGTTATTTCAGACTTATGATGACCCTAAGGCAAACCTTTGAAGGGATGTCATGTTGAGGAGGGAGCAGGCTGGTTCTCCACTGCTCCAGAGACTAGGACAAGGAGCAATGGATTCAAACGACAGGAAAAGAGGTTCCACTTAAACCTCAGGAAGAACTTCCTGACAATCAGAGCTGTTCGGCAGTGGAATATGCTGCCTCGGAGTGTGGTGGAGTCTCCTCCTTTGGAGGTTTTTAAGCAGAGGCTGGATGGCCTCTGGAGTGCTTGGATGTGGGTTCCTGAATAGTAGGGGGTTGGACTGGATTGCCCCGGGGTCTCTTCTAATTCTATGATTCTAACCTCTCACAGGGTTTTCTGGGGCTGTGAATGTGTGATGAGAGCCTATGGTCACCCAGAGGGTTTTTCCATGGCTGAGCAGGGAATCAGACCCTGGTCTCCAGGATCATAATCCAATGCTCAAACCACTACACCATCCTGGCTCTCAATTATCTAGCTACCTGATAAATAACTTCCCAGGGGGACTACAGGAAAAACAGGTTCAGTGAAGAAATGGCTGCTCAATTCGTTAAGCTTTTTCAACCATCATCGAGCACAAATCTGCTTTCATCCAATATTTCTTCAAAGAACAATTTTACTCCTAAGACTGGAGCTACATATACCCCAATCCTTCACTCAGCGGTAAAGCTTTCTGAGTGGAGAAACTCATTTTTAAGCCACCCCCACTCTTTTTGACATATCTTTGGCCAGGCTTTTGTTTTTTAAAAATGTATAAATTTCCACCTACCCATGTTCATCCTGGCACCTAACATGGTTATCCATTCAAATATTTATCTGGAACTTTTTGAAAAACCAGTCTATTCTTGATTCTAAACTTATAACCCTCTCTGGCTGAAGAGAGAGAGAGAGAGAGAGAGAGGGGAGAGATTTTGACCGCCACAACAGCTAGCAGATTGGTACTCTGCAGCACCTCACAGAAAAATCACAAGAGCCAGAAACTTTGGGAGACAAAAACAACCAGTTGTTCCTGAGGTTGATTCATTTTGAGCATCTGTATGTGAATGCCCCCCAAAAGCAAAAGTATCCTGAAAACAGAATATTAACTAGATAATAATAAATAATAATTTTCAAAAGGCTAAATACACTTGCCACTTAATGTCAGTTCCTTGATGCATTTTTATTTAAAGTATTTGTATCACCCGTCAACTACATTTGTAGTGCGTAGGGAGGCTTAGTACAATTTTAATAATTGCATATTATGTCTTGTAATTAATTTTAAATGGTTTTAATGCTGCAGGTTGTTTAATTGTTTTTCAGTAGCTTTACTGTAAGTTTTATTGTTGGTTTTGTACATACGCCAAAGAACAATATATTTCTAGATGCTAGGAAATGGATAACTAATGGTAAGTTTCCCCTCTCCACCCTCCCTCCTACCAATGTCTGCTTCCAGCAACAGGCAAAAGTTCCAATGCCATCTACCTGAAGTGATAATGCTCCCCTGTGTTCTGAACTCAAGCATCCAGTGCCACTTACAGAATTCACCTTCTACCATCTATTCCCAACCAGCAAACTAGAAGGGCATGTTCACTCATGCTTAACCATTAATTCCTCCCGAAGGAGAGAACTGATGAGCACATATAAGAAGTACAGTAAAAGTAAAAGGGAGACAGAACTCCATGTGTGGACTGATGGTCATTTCTTTTATTTTCTTTCCTTTCTTTTATTTATTTTTAAAAAGTCCAGTGCATTTTGGCCTCTGTTGAAGCTGGCCTTCCTCAGGGCTACACTAAAAAATACAAATGTACTTCTATTTAATACATTTAAAAAGACAACACCTAATTAATTATAATCTCTCTCTCTCTCTCTCTCTCTATATATATATATATGGATTACATTATTCTGCAAACCAAAGTGTGTATGTACAACACACACACACACACCTTTACATAGATGTTTCTGGAGTTATATAATACACTCTCCAAAGAAACGGATCTCTGAGCAAATAAATTAAGTGACCATCAATCAGCACATGGGGTTCTGTCTCCTGTTTACTTCTCCCCATTAATCTCCGTCAACAGCACTGTCTTTTATTCTCACTTGGGAATTCACGGCTGCATGAAACAAAGAAGGCATTACAGGACCTCTCCAACCTCCTACAGTACTTACAAGGTTTGCTCTGATTGATGGCTTTCTGGGTTGAAGCGGTAGGATGGAAGGTGCTCTATATCTGCTTTGGTGAGTCCCCGTGGCTTAGCCTCGCCTAATCTCTCAGCCAGATTCAGTAAAGCCTGGTGGAAGTTTTTGAAATCAGTGAGCGGGATATATATGACAGATCTGGAAATATCCATTTCTTCTACTTTAACACATTCTTAGAGATGACAATCTCTATGTCATGGTTGGGAAACTTTTGGCCCTTTAGATGTTCTGAATTGTAATTCCTGCAATCTTACAATAGGCCTTAGTGGCTGAGGCTTCTGAGAGTTGAAGTTCAAAACAACTGGAAGACGAGATGTTTGATACCAATGCTCTATAACATCACAAAAGACAGGAATCAACCACTTCAGCAGCAGTATCTTCTGCTATACCTTCATGCACAACACACACAATATCTCTACTGCCCCACCCTATCTCTTAAGCCAGCGATTCTCAACCTGTGGGTCGCGACCCCTTTGGGGGTTGAATGACCCTTTCACAGGGGTCGCCTAAGACCATAGGAAAATACGTATTTCCGATGGTCTTAGGCTCCATTCCCTCCTCGGTGGTGGTGCGCAAGCGCGAGCCATGCACTCGCGTCCTCCTGCTCCCTTTGTGGGAGCGCGTGCAGCCACAGCGTCGCCACAGCAGGAGTGGTGGTACGCAAGCGTGAGCCACGCGCTCGCGTCCTCCTGCCCCCTGTTCAGAAGGGACTGAAATCGCTCCCCTTCTCCACTACTGGGAGCCTCCCGGCACAAAAGACAAAGGTGCTGGGATCCCCCCCCCCGGCCAGGGTCGACACTCTGGAAACTTTTCCCACACTGCCACCCCCAGCGGAAACGAGAGCGAAGCAGGAGCAGAGCCCGGGGGGGTGTTCTTGGAGTTTTTTCTGGGGGAGATGCACGGCTCCTCTTTCCCTCCCTGCCCGCCCTCCCCCTCGTTCCTGGCCGGCGAGGCAGCCTTTACTGGGGAGGCATTGTAAATAATAAATAAATAATTTTATGGTGGGGGTCACCACAACATGACGAACTGTATTAAAGGGTCGCGGCATTAAGAATGTTGAGAACCACTGTCTTAAGCACTTTCTGTAACAGGTGCCAGAGCCAACTTATACCACCATCAGTTGCTCAAGAGTAGGGGGTGGGCAGACCTCAGGTCTACAGGATCTCCTTTGCTTTTTAGCAGGGCCCCAAAGATTCAGCATCTGAAACCTGCTGAAAAGACCTACACAGAGAATTAAAGGTTTCTGAGACCATGGATTTATTTTATAAGTACTGGAACTGAATGAAGCCCACAGTCTTTCCACACAAAAATCTGCTCCTGGTTACCCCCAAACATTCTCCTTTTCACCCGTATCATTTAAAGTGGCTAACGACAGAATAATTTTGTTGCTGCTGTGATATGCTGATATGACCTAGAGATCTACTAACAGATCCAGACAAACCACCTTCTGCTCACCCCTTCCCTAGACTCTTTCCACATTTTGATTTCCCATAACAGGATAAATGCAAACTGACCTCATAGTTTTCCATCTCTACATCATCCACATCCAAGTCCAAACTTATTGTAGGTCCCACAGCTGTTGGTGATACAGGAAGCATTGAACTGAAGTTTTGGAGAAAAAAGATGGTCTAGTGGTTAAGAGGAGCAGATGTCAAGAAGGCGCATAAATATTGCAAGGCAGAATTAAATGCTATGTTTTTTACTGAGTACACAGAAACCATGCCCTATGAGGAGCGGCTTAGGAGGCTGGGTATATTTAGCTTGGAGAAGAGAAGGTTAAGAGGTGACATTACAGCTATATTTAAATATTCAAAGGGATGTCATATAGGAGATGGAGCAAGCTTGTTTTCTGCTGCTCCAGAGACTAGGACACAGAGCAATGGCTCCAAACTACAGGAAAAGAGATTCCATCTAGACTTTAAGAAGAACCTCCTGACGGCGAAAGCAGTCTGACAGTGGGATACGCTGCCTTGGAGTGCAGTGGAGTCTCCCTCTGGAGGTTTTTAAACAGAGGCTGGATGGCCATCCGTCAGGAATACTTTGATTGTGTATTCCTGCAGGGCAGGGGGTTGGACTTGATGGCCCTTGAGGTCTCTTCTAGTTCTGTGATTCTGTACTTCTGGAGAAAGGAGCCCACTCCTTTCCCCCAGAGAGGCTCCCTCAAAGGGCAAAAGCCTTCAGTTCTAGACCCCTGTCTGATCCCAGCTAAAGGAGAAGTCCTTCTCTGTGGAGCCCGTCTCCCTGCTCTGCCCGGCCAAGAGATACTTACAGGAAGTATGGCAGGAAGCTCGGGTAGTACGGAGGAGGTGGGGGTGGAGGGGGTGGCAGTGGCTGCTGTAGCCTGTATCGCTGGGTGTTCAGTCGTCGGGGCATCATGTGTGGATATGGCTGTTGGAAACACCAAGAGTTTGAATTAGTGTTGCCAGAGAGACCATGGTGCTTTATCACCAGGGAACATGATGAGGAATGCCTGGCCTTTGGGGAGGGTCTCGGGGCAGCTTTCTAGCTTCTTACCCAGCTCCTACCCTTTAATTCTCCAAACCAGAAAATTTCTTATCCCCCAACAACAGCTAGGAATGGGGCCTGGGCAATCACACTGTGGAGGAGTGGGGGAGTCGCATGTTGGCTCTGGGCTGGGGTTGTCTACTGTCAGCATCCAATCCTTTGATGTGCCTGCCCAGACCCAGTTTGGCCCTTGGCTCAGAAAAGGTTCTCCATCTAACTTCCACTTGGTTGCATATCCACTCTCTGTCAAGTAAAACAAAACAAAACAACCAACACAGAAACTGCGTCTGGGCAAATAAAAATCCTTTATCAAGAAAAGCGGATTCTGTATCATTATCTATTAAGCAAATCCTATGTGACAAAATTTGTTCTGGTTGTGCTCACAACAGGGAGCAGGAAGAAGCTATATGAAGCACTGGAACTACATTGTCTATCACTGCAAATCTCACTCAGGCGCCCAGGCCTCTAAGGTATCAGTAAGTAGTGCTCAAACAGTTTCAACCCCATTTTTGCAACAAAAAATTCTAAATGCCTGCAGGCTAATGGGAAAATGAAGAAGGAAGATGATGAGAAGGGGACTGAGAGAGAGAGAACACAGTATCTCTTGTTTCCTACACAAGTATTCTATATCCTGCATGAGACTGTAGTATACACAAACTTCCCTGCATTAGAACTTTCCACATTTTTACTTCAACAGACTAAAAAGCAGATCACAATACTGGGGTATCATCTTCTAACAGGTTCCACCATCTATACAGGCTCCCAAAAGAGAACCATTAAGTTTTGGGAAAAGGCTCTGTT
The DNA here is from genome assembly GCA_948474755.1 of Ctenosaura bakeri. Lineage (NCBI taxonomy): Eukaryota > Metazoa > Chordata > Lepidosauria > Squamata > Iguanidae > Ctenosaura > Ctenosaura bakeri. The sequence goes on along the minus strand of CAOLHI010000540.1, from coordinate 222,681 downwards.
CCACAGCAACCCTTTTGCACCACATGAAGGGCACGTGGCCCCCAAACTCTTGACTCCACTGAAGGACACAGCTCCCTTTCTACCTGCATAGTGGGCTCTGCTAGACTGACTCTTCCACCTGGCCTTGGAGTCCCAGACAGCCTACAACTTGAGGTCTTGTAACCAACCCTCCTCTTACAAGACACTCACCACGCCAAAGGGTAGTTCCTGGTGCAGTGGGTCATGAGTGTGCGGAAGGTAATGCAGTGGCACAGAAGGAGACAGTGCAGGAGTATGGTGGGAAGGAGAATATGAGAAGCCTCCAATGGGATGCTGTTCACCCCGAAGCTCCACCTCATTTTCTATCCTTTGTAGTGGCTGTGGAGAAAGCAGATAATGGGTTAAGGTGAATGAGCAACAGCTTCACATATGATCACAAGTGAGCCACAATTTAGAGATGCTGCACTGAACAGTATAGCTTGACAGGACAGGCCCCTGATGGCAACAGAAAGATCACACTGCTACGCTAATTCTCACACGTTATCACAAGGTTAGCCTCCAGGGTAAAGGAAACCACTTCATTCTGCTCCTCTTTCCAGATTCCTCACTATAAGCAGAACAACATGTGGCAATGGCAGACCCTCATCTACAAGTACAGATCACAGTCAAAGAATGATGGTGTGTGCATGTGCATCTGGGTATACATTTGAGGGGAGAAAAATGGCTGGTGGAGGAAAGGGCCAGCTCCCAACTATCATCCTGCTGTTGAAAATCTCCTATCTGGCTTTACAATTGCTGAGAGGGTATCTCATGTTTGAAGTCCATTACCACCACATGGTAATGAAGTCCATTACCACTCCATCATTTGTCTCCCTATCAGCTCTTAACACAGACATACAAATCACCAGCCCTCGCTCAGCTGAAAGAAACTTCAAATTTTAGTATTACTGCATGTGCAGCAAGGATCTTGTTTTGAGCACATGATTAAGGGACAAGTCACCAGCCACGATGCCAGACTGCAGTGGAGGAGGATGGGAAGAGGAACAGTGTAGAGCACACTCTTAATTACAGACAAAAGGCTGTTATCAGTCCCTGGCCACAGGGCACATAAACACTCTTTCTTTAGAATATAAACTGTATTAAACAAGGATGAAGGCAGAAAACGCTCATATAAGTGAACCAAATTAGAACATTAGAAGGAATGCCTTGGCAGTGAGAGCAGTTCAGCAATGGAACAGATTGCCTAGAGAGGTTGTGAGGTCTCCTCTTCTGAATGTCTTCAAAAAGAGACTGTACAGCTACCTGCTGGGAATACTCTAGCTGGGATCCTGCACTGAGCAGGGAGTTGGGTCCAATGGTCCATGAAGCCTCTTCCAACTTTATGATTTTATGATTCAAATATCATGCATCATCACTTTGGTTACCTGACAGTGATGTCAAATATATTTTGCTAACTGGACATTAAGGCATTTCTGTGTAGAATGGTTCCTTTCAGCCTAATATTTCTTGTCCCCCCCACCGCTCCTCCCCCTCCTTCCAGATGTGACGTCTTTGTTATGTTTTTCTTTCCTCAGCTTTGCTCCCCATATCTGTCTACAACTGACCTTTGCATTCACTTGACTTTCCCCTCAAATCTTCTTCCTCCTGCCACTCACATATCCCATAACTTTATAGTAACAGGCATGATGTAAGGCCACTATGTATCAGCCTGCTTAGCCATTCTCACTGAAAAAAGGCAACACTTAACACTACATAATGATATCAAATACTTGACGAAAGATTTCCACCACTGGCTGAAGACGTGTCTGCGGTGACACACAAATGTTCCTTCCCCCAATTTTTATCCTGATTTTTTAAAAGTACGTAGCAGAGATCTCCCTCTTTACTGCTGTTGTGCACAAATATCAAGTATTTTCAATGGCTCTTCCCTGATTACTGAGTCAAGAGAAAGGAAGTCCAGCAAAATCCAATCTGATGTACCAAGACTAAATCTGGAAGTGTGTACTCTTTACTTCGTGACATACATTATATCAAAAGTAGCATATATACTGAAGACCACTGCTTCATGAGAGAGCCTAGACTTTGCACGCAGAAGCTTCCATGTTCAATTCCCAGTACCTCCAGGAAGGGCTGAAAAGACCCCTGTCTGGAACTCTAGAGCAGCACTTCCCAAACCTGTGCCCCCAGATACTGTTGGATTTCAATTCTCCAAAGGCACAGCCATCCTGGCCAATGGTCACAGATTCTGGGAGGAATGTTCTAACAACATCTGGGGTCTCAAGAGTGCTGCTGATGGTCAATGTAGATAAATTACAATGAAACAAATCACCCAGTTGTCTGACACAGTAGGGCATGTTCCAATGTGCCTCACCCCCTTTTAAAGAGCACTATTTTTAATCTAAAATTCCACAGAAAATTCCTCATTCAGCACTGTGCATGAGATATACTGAAACCACTCACATCCTACTATTACTGTCACAGACACTTTCTCATATGATACTCTTTTTGATTATTATTAAAATCTTAGCATCACTCCCTCTTGGAAGCTATTTCCTCATGTTGAACACAGCGCATGAAAACGCACTGCTCCTAGCTGGAAGCTAGGAATGTAAGGCTTTAAGGAGTATTATATGTCATTGGGAATTGTTGCTCCAAATCCAGCATCTGTGCTTCATTTGGTTGCCCCTTCCCTGTTTCTCCTTCCAAGAGAAACCATGAGGGGAAGACGACACTGAAGCCAACAACTGTCCCACCTCTAAAAAAATTTATCCTAACACATGCAAGTCTCATAAGCTTATACAGAATGCCATTTTATCATAGGTCAGATTCAAACATATCAAATAAGGCCCTCAGCTCCTCCTTAGCCCAAGATAGTTCTGCCTAGCCCAGATTAGCCATAGGAAAACTATTTAGCCTCCTTGGGTTTTATTGCCTCAGCATCAGTTACTCATCTATACACAATGAAGAAAGCAGTGGGCCAATCACAACTGATTATTGTGTGTATGTGTTGCAGGAGAGAAAAATGATGGAGGTAATATTGCACAGACTATGAAAATGTATTATTTTAACAATACAACACCTTCAGCACTTGTTTTAAAAGTAAAAAAAGACAATTTAGAATTAAACTCAATAAGTAGAATATGTGCATTAAGTAAGAGGGATGTCCAGTCAAGGGTCAATCTGCTGCCCTGAGTGATCAATGCCAACACAGAATTCCTTGCTGTCCCATCCTTGCCAACTTTGAGTAGCTGTGCTCCTTTGTCTACCTTGCTACTCATCATTCCTTTCTCCTTTACTTCCATGTCATTCAGACTGCAAGCTGGAATAGCCTTGTTTTTACTGGATGCTCTGGAAGCCTTTTCAGTTGACAAGCAGAGCAAAAATGCTTTAAATAAATACATGGTTTCATTAGACATGGTGCAGAAATGGGACAGCTACCACTGTAGCATATTACCACAACGGAAATATTAATTTTAATTTTTAGTTCACACTACCCTATATATCGCACATGGTGGACAAGGTCACATCAGAAATGTTTGATGGTATATACATTCCAGGCTTTGATTTGTATCTAACTTGAATGACACTAGACTCTAGGCCACAGAGAACAATATATAAGAGACCATGGAAAGGGGATTTGCTTTATAAAAGCAGTGGAGTAACTACTGGAACCTGAACCAGCATACAACCAATGGCAGGCATTCTGTACTACAGTTACTGATTTGTAACCTAGTTACAGACCAGTAACTGCTTCGTATTCAGTAAGACTATGTAGTCACAATCATGGGGACTACTGCCATGATTGTAAACACCCCCTCAAGCTCTCCTTAACAACTAGCAGCCACATCACACAAGAGAAGTCTGCTGAACTACTGACTGGGACACAAAGAGGAGGAAGTTCCCCTCCCTCCCCCGACCAACAAGCAAGGCTATGACAGTTGGAAGCAGGACTCTGTCACAGTTCCTCATCACAGCCTCACTCGCTGGCAAGAGAGACCTGGAAGCATCCTCCTCCTTGAGCCTTGATCAGCAGCTCTTTCACCTGACGCAGCTGCTGGCTGGGGGCAGGCAGGCTAGGAGACGTTACTTAATTATGCATTTGTAACTACACAGCTAACGCAGAATATCAGCAATCTGGTGGGACCCTTTTCCCAGATCCCCTCTTCCACCATGTATGGCAGAGCTTTCTAAACTGTGTGTTGCAATACATTAGTGTGTTGCCTGCAGTATGTAGGTGTGTCACAAGAATGTAAAGCAGGGAGGGGCTGCCGCTGCTGTGACGGGCCAGGTCCAGGTGAAGGGGCTGCCTCTCCCACCGCTGCCTCCCCGGGCTGAGGAAGACCCCAGCAAGGGCGACAGCAGGCCAGGTCTGGGTGGAGGCGCTGCTCCACTTACTGAATTACTTACTGAAATGACTGTGTCGCAAAATGATGCCTGCCTAAAAAGTGCATCATGATGTATGTCTAAAAAGTGTGTCCTGTCACCCTGACACCCACCGTATGGACCATCTAAATGCCCTCAAGGTTCTGATGAGGATTTATGCAACTTCTATTCCCAACTGACACGACCCTTCTAAATTCAACACTGTCACAACAGTCTGAATCCAACCCTCCATGTAGACAGCTTCCCCAGAGGCCAAACACGTATACAAACAAAAGCAATTCTTTATTTACAGAAGTTAAAGCTAACAAGGTGGAGCAATTATTTATCACATTTAAAACACCACACACATTCTCTCTCACACTCCTCTCTAGTTAACTCAGAACCTTTAAAAGCCATTCATTTATTCCTAAACCTGACTGACTCTCAATCATAAATCTTACACACTCTCTCACTAATCCCAACTGTCTACCTAAACTAAACACCAACAGACATTCATTAGCATTATGCAAATCTCCTCAGGCATTCCACTAATCAACATTTACTCCAACTTTCCATTCCCCATAGCTCCTTGCCTTATACTCTAGTGCACAGCTTTCCAAACTTTTCACGTTGGCGACACACTTTTTTGGACATGCACCATTTTACAACACAGTAATTCAGTTTTACTAGCAAACCGGAGGTTAAACTAACACCTTATAAGAGATACGGACACATGCATAAATTGTAATAACAAAATTACAAGAAACGAAATTCTTCATTAGAAACTTACCCATTTTAGGGGCAATTCAACTGCAATTTAAGTAACTATACATGAAAGTAACAGCACCGGCTCTCCACTCCCACAGTGATAAAGTGAGAGAACAATCTCACGTGGCACATACTTACAGATAAGGCAGCTTTTCGTCGAGCGGATGCACCTTTTCACATTCACTTCCACTGTTTCAACGTGATTATGCATTTGCAGTACCCAGCGGTGTATCTAGGGTGGGGTGGGCCCACTGCCACCCCCACCAAGGTCTTTCTCGGCTCAGGGCGGTGGTAGGAGAGGCAGCCCCTTCATCTGAGCCTGGCCCACCCTTGCTGCCCTCGTCGGGGTCTTTCTCAGCCCAGGAAAGTGACACACCTACACACTGCAGACAACACACTAATGTGTCACGACACATAGTTTGGAAAGCTCTGCTCTAGTGCGCATATGTGTATGTGCGTGTGTGCATACATGTCTTCCAGTCATCTGTTGACTTACAGCAACCCCATGAATCTCAAAGGGTTTTCTTAGGCAAATAATACTCAGAGGCAGTTTTGCCAGTTCCCTCCTCTGAAATACAGCCTACAGTACCTGGTATTTGTTGGTGGTCCCCCACCCAACTACTAACCAGATCTGATTCTGCTTAGCTTCCAAGAAGAGACAAGATCTGATGCCTTTAGGATATTTACAACCAATAAATTAAATGTTATTTCTTAACACAAGTCCATGACATTACAGAAAGTCCTTTGGAATACCAGTGACCTCCAGGTAGGGCTAGGAAAGAAACCTATGTGAAACTCTGGAAAGCTGCTGTCAGAGTTGACAATACTAGATTAGGTGGACTGCCATCCACAACTCTGAGGAGCTGGTAGGCTGTATGCTATGCCTGGTGGTAATGACAATGACAACTTTGCTATCTTTCACAACCACAGACCTGTGAATGTCAAGAAATTGGCTTTTTCCTCCTAATTTCTTCTTAAACTATCTTCAGAAACTTACCATGCGAGGATGCTGGGGCTGGAGGGGGACAAACTGGCTGAGAGGAGTCATGTGTGGAGGCTGATGCGGTGGCACAGGTGGCGGAGGGTGCAGGATGTAATGATCGCTGGAAATGAGTGGTGGGAATGTTTGGTAGGAGACAGGGAGCTGCTGCATGGCACAGGCCTGGATCAGCTGTAAGAGGAGAGGGAGGAAAGAGAAGAGAGTCTCATGAGAAAGGACCATATGCCACATCCTTAGGACCAGGATGTCCTATCTGAAAGGCAACTAATGTCAGTCTGGCTACAGAATAAGGAAAGAATCCCACTGGCAGCAAAACAGACCCACCCAAACTAGAATCAAGCTCAAAGAGCACAGAGCAGTGATGCTCTCCAAATCGGAAAGTAAGGCTTTAGCTTCTGCCACTCTCCCTGCGTGTATGGACTCACGGGGGGTGGGAGGCAGCAGAGAGGGTAGTGCTGTCCGCTGAACATCACTGAGCATGCTGGGAGCTGCTGTGCACTGCAACCAGGAATGTGCTGGCCCGTGTGAATGGGGAAGCCTTGCGTTGTTACGGTGGTCACCGTGTAGGAGAGCGGCACAGCTCCCTGATGCACCTGGAAGGAAGAAAGAGACAGAACAAAATCACATCACATCTCCTTGCATCAATTTCTCCCAGCTATACTGCCTCTTTCCCTGTACTCAGCTTATCCCACAGCTAAGTACAGCAGAACAGTATTGAAGCTAAGGAACAATACAAAGGGAAGTACTTGTCTTTGATCTGAAGGGACCCTCTGTCAGCCAGGCTGTATTTGTATCTACCTAGCAGGGTTGTCAAGTCCCATTCTGGCAAGTAAAAATAGAACAGAAGGTCATCTCAAACCATCAGGAAGACAAATTAAAAAAAGCAGATGTGAACCCTCTGGGGACAAAAAATGAAAAACATATTGTACAGGCACTGCTTTTTAAAAAAACTGTATATAAATCTATAACCATCAAAACTTCAGAAAGTCAAAAAGTAGTATCTGATGAAACGTGGCAGGCTGGGGGATTCTAGCAGTTGTGGTGCAAAAAATGTCATTTTTCCAAGGTTTGCAATACCCTTCCCAGACTTCTGTGTATAGGTTTCATATACAGGTTGATCCTCCCACCTTTGGAAATCCAAAATATGAAAACCTTCAAAAACCAAAACTTTTTACCACCATCCACCCACTTCTGTCTCATTTCTCTCTCAGATTCTCAGTCTCTTTCAGCCATCAGCTGCCTGCTTCTACCTTCAAAGCAGTGGCTGTGGCATTCCTGTTCATTTGTCTCTCAGATTTGAGGAGCACTGCTGTCACTGTCTCAAAAGCAGAAGTGGGCATCTAGTAGCAAACAGAGAGAGACTGAGGATCTGAAAGACAAACAAGAAGGAGTGCCACGACCACCACTTCAGTGATGGAAGTAGGTGACTGGTAGCAAAAAGAGAGAGGCTGGGAATCTATGAAATGGAAGGAGGTGTAGATTCATGCCAAGCACTACACTTGGATCCCCACTCAGATTCTCAGTCTCTCTCCAGCTTTGCGTCTCATATGTAACACAAATAGGTGAATGAATGAGATGCAAGAGCTAATCCAAAAATGTGCTGTATTCCAAAATCCAAAATACAGAACTCTTCTGGCCCAAAGCGTTTTGAACAAGTGAGGCTCAACTTCTATTTCAGAAGAGCTAAGGAGCTTGGCTTCCTCTACTGGTGGCCCTGTAGATGACAGCAAGTTCCACCAGCTCTGGCCAGCACCACCAATGGTGAAGAATGCTTGGAGTCACTGCTCAGTAACACTGAGAGGGCTCCACTTTGACCATCCTTGCTCAAAGAACTAAGACACTGCAGTCTTCTTCAGGTGTTTAAGCCTTACAGGGTGAAGGGAAAGCAAAGATGAAGATCATGTGAGAAACCTGCATGAACTGAGAAGGATCCCTAATACAGAAGTCACGCCCCCAAATATCTATAAAGCTGATGACATGACAAAGGTGCCAGGGCCAAGAAACATGCACAGTTTCCTGGCATCTTTACCAGGAGCCAGTTGTGGAACAACTGAAGATATTGGCCGGGGGGGGGGAGACCTGAACAGGGCTAGTTAGCAGGGCTAGCTAGTCTTTTATTAGTGTCCCTTGAGAAAGATGTTTTATTACAGCTTTGAGGGGTAAATACAACCTTTCAGAATCACAGAATGAACTGCTGAATCTTGGACTGGTTCAGATCACCCAACCTACAGAAAAAGCAGGAAAAGTTCTACATTCAGATCCTCTCTTAGTGAAGATCTTCCCAAGGCACAACTACTCATCAAGCAACTGGGACAGCTGGGACTTCCCCCCCACCTTAAATCTGTTGAGTTTGAGTCCTCACCTATATATGTTACATTGTATTTCATTCATTATCATTTTATGCTTTGAACTGGACACTTTTCATTATCCCCTTAGAGGTATATATCTATTGCTTGTAGATTATTCTCTTAGCTGCCCCAAAAACTGCAGCTGTGGCATTTCTGACACTGTCCCATGAATGAGCAACTGAAGCTTCTCTCTGCCACTGGAAGACACAGTCTGGTTTTACTGCCTTTGTGAAAGCGATATTCTGGAGTATTATTTTCCTTCTATGACATATGAATAGTTTACAATAGTTCTTTTCTTGCAGTGAAAAACTTGCATTCATATTGTTTCATTAGCTTAAGAGACTTCCTAGTTAAGGCCTAAAGAGTTCCTAGCCTTTTTCTGTGTACTACTGGAGTGGGCATCCGCACCAGGCCCTCCGCCAGTTTGAAAACAGTCCAGCTACGCAAACACACAGTCTTTGGCGGGTTCAACTTTTGTTCAAGGCAGCTTGGAACTTAGTCAAACTAAAAACAATACAGGTCATAATCCATACAGCACAGGAGCCAGCTATGTAAGGAATGATGCACAACAGCAGGGAGACAAAACAGGATTGGTAAGGGTTTTTCCTGGAAGGGAGACCTGTGTCTGTAGTTGTACATTGTTTCTCGAAGTGTGAGAGCAAGAGAAAACACGAGATCCTTGAGATGTTTTTGACCAAAACCCCTGTCACCAACATCATCATCACCACCAGCACCACAACCACCCCATCATATTTATTTGTATCCCGCCTTCCTCCCAGAATTAGGAGACAACACAGCTTGTAGTTTAAAAGAACACAGATAAAAACATAAAAAGAGTGAACATTAAAACAGAATTAAATTAGTCACAATATTAAAACATGTCAAATCTCTTGTTAAAAGAATAAAAAGCAATTAACAAGGTTAAAAAGCTATTAAAACCGTTCAGTTTAAAACAACAGAGCACCCCCCCTGACCTGTTCTTTTAAAACTTTCTGTATTAAAAGCCTGTTGGAATAAAAAGAGTTTTGCCTGCTAATGGAAGGCCAACAAGGAGGGGCCATTCTGGCTTTCCTGGAAGGGAGTTCCACAGAGGCAGCCACTCTCTTGCATTCCCACGAACTATGCTTGTGACAGTGGTGGGACTGAGAGAAGAGCCTCTCCTGATGATCTTGGGGTCCCAGTCACTGATCATGCTGGCTTGGGCTTAGGAGAGCCCAACCACTTCTAGAGGCACCAAGGTTCCTCCACCCTAGTGTCAGAAGCTGTTTCTAAGGCTCTATGGGAATACAGCTTGATTCTGAAGGAAGCACCACAGGTTCCTACCTGTCACAGAAGGACAACCAAGATCAGACAGGACAAAGATCCAATCTCTGGGGAGTCAAACCCCAGGCTCCTCAGACCTGAAACAGCTGTCCTTCAGAATTTCAACAGCAGCTGTGTGGGTGTTGTCATGGGAATAGGGCCCCACAGCAAGTATAGACACAAATCAGATGGGTTGTGACACTGGTTCCATTTCTCTCTTCTACACTATGAGATGTGCAGGCACAATGGTAGTTTGATTTCCTGAGGACCTATGCTTTGACCTTCAAAAAATTCTTGTAGACCTCACAACTGTGAGAATAAACCATTTCAAACATATAGGCAGGTTTCCCATCCAACTTACAGACCAAAAGGACCGATCACACATTAGAATGACCATGATGTAATCTGCTGGTGTTGGCCACTGCTCTTAGATACACTTAGCATGTACATCATACACATAGGGTTTACCTATACAGGTGAAGGTTCAGACAGCACAATTCTATTTCAGCAGAGCCAAGTAACTTGTAGCCTTCCATAGGATGTTGGACTGCAATTCCCAGCATTCTTTTCCAATGACTATGCTGCCTAGGACTGCTTGGAAAATGCAATCCAACATCTGGAGGGCCACAAGTTGCCTATACCTTTTCTACATGTTTAAAATGTGTGCTCAAGTCCTCAGTCTGTAGAGATTCTAGTGGTCAGGGCATGCTGTCTGCAGTGTCCTTCTTCCTAGTCCCCAGTACCAGCCACGTTTCCTTTCTGCTTAATTTCCTCTGCCCTTCCCAAAAATATGTTGGAATACTGAAAAGCTTTCCAAAATTGATCGATTGATTCCTTGATTTTAAGAATTTATAACACTCTACTTCATCCAAACCTGGATTTCAGGGCAGTTTGCATTACTGAACCTGAATAATGATTTAACATTCAATTTATTATTAACACAAGATAAATTTTTAAAAACCCGCACAATAAAACTGAGCCAGATAAAATTATTTAACCAGATGAGACTACAGTGATTTAAGCTACAAAGTTATGATCCATGGGAACGCCTCCAAATGAATATAGTGTCTTTTTGGTTTAACTGTGGGAATGGTTGACATTAGAAGGGAAGCTCTGACACTGCAAACCCCCTCCCAGCCTCTATGGTCTTTGAGTTTCCCATGCTGGAATTCCAATATCAGCAGAAGCAAAAAGGGAATGATCTTCACATTTTCTAAAGATATCCCTGACAACTGGGGCAGTACATAAAACTTGGAGCTGGTTGTACAGAATCCCCCTCCCAATACAAACAACATGAGGGAAATTGTAAAAGGAAATGAAAAGTGCAGAGTGAAAGATGAAAGAGACAGAACTGTGACTCTTTTTTTGCTTGCAGTGCAAGTCTGGCAGTGTTCTGGGCAGTAGAAGTTTTAATCTTTAGATTCCACCCACTTCCCAGTGTGACTGCTCTTCCCAAATGTTGTGAGCAATTAAAAGGTTTTAACCTGGCACCAAACATACTACTACAACTTAACCAAACCTATGTGAACAGTACAATCACAGTCACTAGAAGGTGGAACAACCCTAAGATCCATTCCCTCTTGCACTGCTGCCACAGGTCCTCGCCAGTTATTTTCTCATGAAGACTCCAACAGTCACAGCTTCTTCTCACTGCTGATGTATTGTAACAGCAAGTGGAGAGACAGATAAACTGGGCTTTTTCACTTCACCTCTTTTCTATATGAATGCAGTGTCAGGTCCAGAAAAAGGTAAAGACAAGGTTTGGTCCATTTGCTGGAGAATTAATTGCCCCTGGAAATGTATCACCTCAGTATGACAGGATTCCACACGAAACCTAACAGAGGGCCTAACTACAGTAGGGTGAAAGCAGTAAAGAACTTCTGACCCAAAATCTGAAGGTCTCAGTCTGATCCTAACCACCAAAAACACATGTTTGTCCAAATTATTGCTCTATGTCTACACCAATGCCCTTTCTCCATCATGTTATTTGAGGATCTTAGTACTTTAACTGAGGACAACAGCCATACTACACCTCATCTCATTTGATTTTGGAAGCTAAATACAGTTAGTCCTAATCAGTATTTGAATCAGAGACTGTCAGGGAATATGGGGATCCCTGCACAGAATTCTGAGAAACTGTTATTAGCTGTCAGAGTTAAGAGTACTGGACTAGAGGGACCCACGATGTGATTCACCAGAAGAAAGATTCCTATGTTCCTGTGAGATCCTAATGGCTGAACCCAGGGTGTTGTGCATGTGGAAGCTTAGGCTCTACCACTGAGCCTATGGTTCTGTCATGACGTACCAGCAACACAGCCAGAGAATGACTGTCTGGCGAGGAACAGACTTTTAATGGAATGGTGCTTTACCTTTTCTTTGATGCACTTTTAAATGATTTTAATTCAGTGGCTGTATTAGTGTAAGCATTTAATTGTGTTTTAATGTCCGAACTCACTGTTGCTTTTAGCTGTACCCATTTTTAATAATGTTGTGAACTGCTGTGGGTCCCTATATTGGGAAAAACATTGTGAATATAAATTTTAAATGAATGAATGAATGAATAAATGAATGAATGAAAATTTCAGCAGCCTGCAGGCACTGAATTTTGGTCAGCAAAGACTAAAATGTCAGCAGTACATCAACCACTTCAGGACATGAATCAGCACTTATATGCCTCTCCTGCATGCCCTCACTCTGGATGGACTTGAACGGTCATCCTTTCAAGTCAACAGATGGATCTGCTTGCTGACTGTATCACAGAAACGAGGGCTTCAGGAATAGTTCCATTCATGGCTGCGCAAAACCATGTATGCAAAGGGTTTATAAGAACGCAACATTCTTAGACCTTCTGACTTTGATGTGATGGTAAGGCAATATTCCATTAAAAGTCTGTTCTTTGGCATACAGTTATTTTCTGGAAGTGCTACTTGTATATTAAAAGAGCCTTAAGCTGAAAAGCACAGCACACGCTTACACACGTGTAAGGCCGTGGGTTCAATCATTAGGATTTCATAGGAACATAGGGATTTTTCATTTGCTGAGTCTGAACACTGGTCCCTCTAATTCAGTCTTTTTAACTCTGACTCCCAACAGCTCCTCGAGATTCTTTCCTAGCCCTGTGCAGAGATCTCCATATTCTCTGGTGGTTTCCCATCTGCACAGCAATTAGGACTCAAAATCTGCTTAGCTTTTAAAACTCTCAGATACAATATTAACACTCTTCCACCTCTCCAATGAAAGAACACATGAGAAAGGCCACATGTCCTGATTTACTATCCTTGGTAAACCCAGACACTAGGCAAACTTTAGTCAGCACTGCTCTATTGCAAGGGTGGGAATTCATGCAGCATTCCAGCTCTTGTTGGACTGCAAGTCCCATCAGCCCTAGCCAACACAGACAGTGGTGAGGAATGATGGGACTTGCAATTCAAGAACATCCAGCATCCCATATGATTCCAATCCCTGCTCCATTGGTTGGGACAAGTTTCCAGCTTCTGGAATTCATTACATCCGGAACGTATCTACCATATCACCCCCTCACACACACACACACACGCAGCGAGTCCCTACCTGCTCATGGAGATCCACCATGAATGGATGCTGGTGGGGTGGGTGTGCAGCCGGGTGAAGCATTCGTGGTGGCGTATTGGCCAGAACGTACGCCGGGTGCTCATCTACAGGGACTTGTGGCTGTGGCTGTTGCTGCTGGAAAAAAGCCGGATGCAAGTAGTTCTCATCCTGGGCTAGGAGAGTTTGCAGAGGTCGCTCACGTCGGCCCCACTGGTGCCGGGAAGGAGGGCTGTGGAGCCAGTTGTGGGGAGAGAAATATAGAGGGGTGACCCCAGGGGCCAGCCACTTATTTCTGCTGAACTCTCATCTACAAATACCCACATGTTGACAGCAGGGCTGTGCCTGAGTACCAACATGGGGCGGCGGGGGCAAGCAAGCAGGTGGGCAAGGGGTAGATGGGGAGAAACTAGCTGCTGAGGCAGCAAAATCACAGCAAAAGTTCAGTCACAACATTGAACACGGAGGTTATGTGGCATCGTTGCCATGGTTTGGGATTTGATCAGTCCTTTTCAGCAAGCCAAGTAAAGCAGTTCTGCTCTGTACCTAGAGGGGGTTGGGCAGAGAACACTATCAACTTCACTCCACTACTAAGACATCATGCCTCCAATATCATCCTCCCAGAGATAGCAGATTCCAAGCAGAGCTTGCCGGCTACCCTCTGAGGCAGAAGTGGGGAGGGGATCTCCTCTCCCCAAGAGGAATGAGGGTGGCCACGTTTCTCCAACATAATCCAGTCCCCACAAATGTGTTGGGGAGAGGGAAGGAGTGAAAAACAAAGAGATAGTGCCTTCTAGGATATTCACACATAAGAATCTGTCTCTTTCCCATGCAGGGGTGTGGAGAGAAGAATAGCGAAGCACTGTCAGCCTGCCCTTGCAATAACTGCTTGAGGGCACTGCCAACTTCATTCCTCCTATTTCTCCATGTGATGGGAGAAACCAAAGCCAAGAAGGGAATCTCAGCTTTCTCCACTGACTGATCAGAAATAGTAAAGATTTTTTTCATGATAACTTCCAAGTACAGTGCTTGGAGAACAAGCTTGCTAGAGGCCTCTGCAGGCCACTCAGGGAAACCATATGAGCTGGATTAGGCCTCAAGGGCTAAAGGTTCTGTCCTCCTGCTACAGGGGAAGGGAAGAAAAAAATGCTACCATTGTGAAACAAAGGCTTGCCATAGATGCTCCTCAAGCAATATCCTCAGTCAGTACTTTGCCTCTGGTAATGATGACTATTTCTGCACCTTCCAGTTTGTATTTCTGACATTCCAAGGAACAGAACGCACAAATAATAACACTACTCTTGCTCTAGATTAGGTCCTTAGGATTCATTAGGTAACTAAATGATTAATTTTGGCCATTTCCGCACTACACTCTTATAGCGTGATTATTCCACTTTCAACATCCTATGGAATCCTGGGGTTTGCAGTTTAGGGAGGGGCCAGGTGGAAACGGCCTTTGTTCAAATACTTCTACAAATATTTTTTAATTATACAGTCCAAGGAATGTTTATTTATTTCCATCCATTTCAAATTTACCTCAGTCAATGACAACATGCAATCAGCAAATTATGTGTGTCAAATGGATGGTACAAAGGGCTTCTCATGAAGATTTATAGAAAAAAGTGGGAGTTCTGCACAAAGCAGCCAGAATCCAGTGGTTCATTTTAATATGGAATATATTATATTGTATAACGTTAAATATTAAACTGCATAGTGTTGTTGCACTATAATGCCATGTTTGGTATTGGCTGTCATGCAGCAGCACCCAGAGCTGGAGGTGATTATGTATAGGTGTTTATGTAACATTTGTTTTGAAAGGCAAAGAGACCCCCTGGATTTTTAAGTGCTTGCACTGAGAATCTCTGGTGAGGGTGATCAACAGAATTGAGAAAAGATGGGATGGTACCTTCTCCTGAGATGTGTTGGACTGCCACAGCTTCCCCCGGGGAATCGTCGCTGCTCAAAGGGGACAAAAGGAGGCCACCTATTCACTGCCAGTTCCCATGGTCGCATTGGGGATGATGACAAGGCAAAATGTGGTGCTGGTCCTCAAGCTCCAAGCACAACAGCACACCACCTCTTTGGGATCTGCAGAAGGAAGTAAACACAACCACTGAAATTGAGTTTTGGGGGGGAGGCAATGTAGCAGTTTCAGTTTGTGATGAAGAGGCTTTGGATCAGTTGTCTTAACAGGCAGCAACACTGGTCAACACAGCACAACAGCAAAACAACAACAACAACAACAATTTTTTGTTACTGGCCTCTCCTCAAAGCTCGAGATGGGGTACAACAGAGGTTAAAATACAATTAAAACCACCACACCAACTAAAAACACATTATGACTAAAATACACTAAAAACATAAAACAATTCAAATACAAATATAGCATACTTAGAATACATCATAATTAAAAATAGACTGTGATGACCCGCCAGACAAGTCTTCAGCAGTTTTTAAAATTTAGACTGTATATTTTGCTGTCAGATCTCTTGAGGCAGGTCATTCCACAGTCTAGGGGTGGCTGATGAGAAAGTCCTCTGAGTGACTGTTGCCAGTCTTGTTTTAGGCAGTTTAAGTAAATGGCTCCCAGAGGACCTGAGTGTACGGAACAGAATGTATGGGAGGAGGCAATCCTGCAGGTAACTTGGACCCAAACCATGTAGGGCTTTAAAGGTAATAGCCAACACTTTGCACCTTGCCTGAAACTAATCAGCAGCCAGTGGAGTGATTTTAAAAGCAGTGTGATGTCCTCACTCCTCAATTTACCTGTCATCAGTCTGGCTGCCATATTTTGGACCAGTTGGAGTTTCTGAACTTGGTACAAAGGTAGCCCAATGTAGAGTGCATTGCAGAAGTCCAGCCTTGAGGTTACCAGGGATCTTTAGGTCATCTTATTCTAAGAAGGGGCGCAGCTGACATATCAGCCGCAGTTGATAATAAGTTTTAAAAGGGCTTCACAAACTCAGTAACAGATCAAGTACCTCACTACATTGTATCTCTTTCAATGTGTGCATTAAATACTCTTCCTGTACATGTATCTCTAATAGCTCTGCCTCACCCCTTTTTTATCCCTCTTCTTTCTCTGCTTTTTTACTTGGCATTCCACAATGTTTCTAGCTGTCTTTCTGTCAGATTTTATCCTGCTCTTCCTCCAAGAAGCTCAGAGTCACAGACATACTCTCCATGCCCCCTGTGATCCAGATGATGTTCAAAAACAGCAAGTTTTGTGTCCGACTCAGAATTTGAATCTGGGACTTCCAGCTAAAGGATAATCTTCTAATTATTACAACGCTGGCTCCAATGAGCTTCCTTCTCATCGAGTCATTTCTCCCTCCAAAGCAAGTAAGTTGCAATTCACATTCTGACAGAGAGACATACAAATGTGGCAACTAACTGAACAAGAAGTTACAGCCTAAATAAGCAGACACTTCTTTTAAATTTTATTTTAAATAAGCAAGATCTCCTGGTGCAACCTATGTGCCAATCTGTATACCTGTTTAAGCTGTACATCTGGAAGTGGTTGCCATAGCTAAGAAAAGGGAAAGCAAGACAGAGTTGAGAACAAAGGTACTGACAAACAGTGATGTATGTTCTCTCAACTATGCTAAAATAAAAACATTGCCTTCCCCACGATCTGCTCCTCAGTGAAAATCTTGTATTTTCCTGCCCTATTTCATCAGCAGCATCAATTTCATCACCATTAGTAGAAGCAATGCACATTCTATTTAAGCACACAGCTGGCAAACGACCCAAACAGAGTGGATGTCTCCCTCCCAGCCCCAACTGCAATGCTCCTGGCACACAGATGACTTCACAACACAACTCTGGAATTAATGGAGCTGTGATGATTTCCCACAGGATCTTGGCCTTGGCAACGGAAGACACAGCATTTCAAAGCTGCTCTAGCATTTCTGTATCTCAGGCACTAATGCTGCATTTACCACTGACTTTCAAAGTGGCTCCAAGTCTCTTCTGAGAAAGGATACTCCAAGACCAACATCTGCCCACACATTGCTGCTGATATTTTTACCAATCCCATGAATGAAACCCTAGGCAGAGAAGAGGCAAGGGCAAAAGGATCAAGGAAAATCAACCTTGTACTCTGAACAGTCGACCAATGACAGTCCAGATTTCAGCAAACTAATTCCAACTGGACAAGCACTTTTTCTTTGTCAAGATGCCTAGTGGCCTAGGGAGAGGCTATAAGCCTGCCCCAGACAGGAATGAACCTTCCTTGAAAGATCATTGCAAGCTGCATTCCTGGATCTTCAGGTGGCTGCTATGGCCAAGAGCATCTTTCCCGAGCCAGTGTACAAGTCATACCTGTGTCTGGAAAGGTCAGATATGCCCACAGTCAAACTAGTATTAGTTATATTTAGACTGGATGACTGTAATGCATTCTGTGTGGAGCTGCCCTCAAAGACCACAGAATAAGGCAGCAAGTTTTTTGATCAGTGTCAGATTTTCACGTAACTCCTGTGCTAGCTACTCATCTATTTTCAGGAGGAATTTCAAGTGCTGGTTATTGCCTTCAAATTCCTGAACAGCTTAGGACTACTATACCTAAATGATCCCCCCTCTCATAAATATGCCTGTTCTCTCAGGTTATCCAGCAGGGCCCCTTTGTTTTCTGAGGTCCAACTCATGTGTGACAGGCCCTTTCCAGTGTGGTGCACAGTATGTGTTGAGCTCCATGTTCCAGGTGTTGAGCACTATTGTTCCTTCAAGCCACTTCTTTTCTAACAAGATCTAAGCTCATTCAACACAAATTTCTCTCTGATTTGATCCAGGCTCCTTTTTAGCCTTATTGCTACATTTGGTATTTTATTGGTCTGAGATGTTTTCATTGACATTATTTGTTCCTGTATTACTGGTTGTTTTTATAATTTTGACATATAAACCACTCAGGTTGTTTCCACATGGGAAATGGAAAAGCAACAGATATATTTCTCTCTGGAATTCCCCAAGCCACTTGGCAACACAATAACATGTACAGAGTACAGCTTCTACTGGCATGATGGAAGGCCAAGACAGAAGGCCAAGGAAGCAACTTTTATAGATGGAATACTTCTTTTTATTACATACCCCAAAAGTTGCAGTACAAAAAAAAAGAAATATGCACACACAGAGCACAGATCACACCCAGTCTCTAATAAAAGATACAATATAAAAAGAAGTGGTGGGGCAGAGAAATTTGGGAAAGAATTAGAGAACATGCAAAATATTAAAAAAAAAAACCCTGTTTTTAAATGTACCAATGACCAAATGGTGTGGTCACTGAGAAAAGGCAGTTCTGGGAGAAGAGGAAACACATGGCAGTCAGCTCTGACTGACTCCATGGACTGAGCTGTGGATCAGGCCTAAAACATACTGACAAAGAACAGCTGCAAGTTCACAAGGTTTGTCTTAAAATGTTTCATATCATCCCTTTACCTGCAAGCTTGATTTAGTTATCAAGTGCTGATAAACCAAGATACACACACACACACAGGCAACCACTACACGGTTCCCTTCATTGCTACTTCAGTAAGGAAGTTCCTTGGCAAGATACATAATCTCAGAGGGATGAGATTGCTGTAACTTCACCTTCTATAAGACTTAGCCACCATTGCCAATGGTCTTGGGAGCTGTAGTACAGTAACTCATAAAGTGCCACACGGTGCTCATTTCTGGTCTTGACATACAGGCAGGCAAGTGACACCATGATCCACAGTCTTGAGAAAAAGGTACTGAGACACCATGTGGAATCTGAAAGGCAACTAAAGTACCAGTGCAAGTTTGGCAAAATTCTTTGAAAAGAGAACAGCTAACATCTTCCTTCATCAACAGAGCAGCTTTGTTTACATCCATGCATTCATTCAAGATGTTTACTTTCTGTTTTCTCAAAATTTCTAATCAAGGAATATCTCAGTGAGCTGCGGGACAGAGAGTGGGACGTGCTGGTGGTGGGGAATAGATGCAGGACAACATATACACCATTAAACAGGACTAGGAAGAAAGTCACCATGATATGGGGATTCACAGTATTGAATATGGATTAGGAGACCCAGGCTGAAATCCCCATTCAACTGCCAAATCCACTGAATGAACCTGGGTACTGTCTTTCACTCTGTGAGGCTTGTTGCTGTAAGGATATAATGGAAAGGTAGGGAAGAGAATCAAGTGATTTGCCTTGAACTGTTCAGATGAGAAAAATACTTTAAAATAAGGAAATCATAAAGCAGGAGTGGACAGCTGCAAATGTTGGGGGGCCACAGTGACCCCCATCATGCTGCATTGTTTCCAAATATTTTTACTTCCTAATGACAACATTACCATGTTGCCCAGGCTGTTTTAGGCTCAAGAGGAGACTTTTTAAAGATAAGATGGGGAAAAAATAAAAGCTTCTCCTGAGCCTAAAACAACTTGGGGGGGGGAAATACTGCAAAATTGCCCTCCACATCCACAGAGACAGAAGGAGGGGGATTTGGCACTGGGGTCTACAAATGCTCTCCGTCCACACTTTCCCTACCCTGTCACAAAGTGTGTGTGTGCATGTGTGTGTGAGAGAGTGTATGTTAAAGCTGCCTGTTGACTTAGGGCAACTCCATGTATTTCATAGGACTTTTCAAGGCAAGAAATACATAGAGGTGGTTTTGTCAGTTCACTCCTCTGAAATGTAGCCTACATAGTATTCTTAACCTTTCCCTTACCACAGACCCCCTTTAAATGCCTTCTTGTTGTCACAGACCACCAAGGCTAAATTCAAGATTTCAAACAGTAAAGTGCATCAAATATTTAAAGTTACTCATAAAGAGTACCGTATTCAAATTTGGAGAGAAGGGTGGAATGAGTAAATGTGTACATACTCCTATTTTATTTTTATTGGAATTATTCCGTACAACTTGGTCTTCCTCCTATTTATTCACTACGATTTAGCTGTAAAACCTCATAACATTTCTGCAAGCTTTCACGGACTCGCTGTGAGGATATCACAGTCCCCCGGAGTCTGCGGACCACAGGTTAAGAATCACTGGCTTATGACACATGGCATTAATTGGCAGCCTCCCATTCAAGTACTGACTAGGTCTGAGCCTACTTAGCTTCCAAGATCAGATGGGATCTGGTGATTTTAGGGTACATATGCAGTAAAGAGTATCAATTTCAAAATGATAGCATCCATGACCAAACCTTCTTCAACCCCTTGAACTTTTTCAATCTTCAGCAACATGAAAAGCTTCATTTATAACATAGCATAGAAAATTTTACTATTTGGCGTATTAATGACATTTTAAAATGTAAAAGCTTTGCTTTTTCTGCCAGGAAAACTGAGACTACTGCCTATACTGAAGGAAGAGCTTCAAACTGCTATACTCCATCCTGCCTAAGCATGTGTATCTTAATGAGAAGCAGAGGAACAAAACAAACAAAACAAAAAGATACTATGTTATTTTGTAATAAAATAAAGTTTATTATTTGAACAGAAACAGTGTCATGCACTCACAATCTTAAAGATTAGGCAAGCAGCATATTTGGATATAAAGTTTAATTCAACACTGAAAATACCAAACTTTTCAACAAAGTATTATTAGAGGCAATGAAGCCCCCTGCCCTGCCCTGTTCCTTCCATGACAATGGAAGCACTATGTAGGTAAAGAAATGCACCTTAGATTTATGTGTTGCAGATATTTCATGTTTGCATAAGAATTAGCATTCTCCAATTTTGTAGACTGATTTGCAAACAAATATGCAGTTACTGACATTTTCAGTAAGTAAAATCTTGTCTTTAAAGGCCTCTTCTCATTGCAGAAGAAAAAAAAATCAGATTTCCTCACCCTCTCCCATGTTCTCCAAAGTTTCCCATTTTGGAAAATAAAATAAAATTAATGTGGTATTGTTATTTACTATTTTTCAACAAAGTCTTATTTTTATTTAAGATTTTAAATGAACCTAAGAATAAGCTTTAACTCTATTTAAAACCCCATTTGGCCTTCACATCACTAAGTGACACTTGGCGTGCCTACGGAACTGGTCTATGGTTAACAGACTGGGCATGGGAAGAGAAAAAAGACAACGAGCCAATGCAAAAGATGGCAACCTACAACCCAATTCAAACATTATGGATGCAGCAAATACTGGCCTATACCCCAGCACTGAACGCATCTGCCATATTTCACTAGCAGGCTATAGTGGTTACCACAAAACAATTCTGTTTTGATGAAACCCTGTAGCAATCAAAGCTTAATCTCTCAATTCCAGCTGGTCAGTCTCTATCTTTGGCACATGGGATAGAAGACTAAAGTCTACACACACCAGAGTCATATCTGCACTTGGATCTCCCCCACTGAATAACATAATGATGCCCTAGCATCATCTCTCATTGACAATGAATGCCACTACATTTCTGCAACATTATTATCTCCTTTGTCAGATTTAAAACAGCGGATGCAAGTTGAAGTGGGGAAGGGACACAAAAGTGATGCATGTTGAAACCCTACACAGAGAGTCTCTCTTCCTCTCTTAGACACACACATCCACACACCTTGCTTTAATTCTCACAGTCCTTTCTTTCCCAGCTAGATGCTTTAAATAGCACCCCTTTCCTGCTGTTTTAGACATGACCAAGAGAGATCCACAAAGGAAGAAATGAGTCTGCTGTTGCCACTTGTACTCTGGTCCAGAACATGAAGGTACAAAGCACCAATTATTGACCTACTGGGCAGGAGGTGGGGGGACTGGAAAAAAGCAGGGGAAAAAGCAGGATGACCTTCATAAATCAAAGTACAAGAAACACATTCCCAAATGGCTCTGCATCTATACAGATCCTTGGAGGTAAAAAGTGACACATGGAAAAATAAAAGTAGCTTTTAGAACTGGTGGGGTAAAACCAACAGCCTCAAACACATGTTCCTAACCTTTAAAAAGATTGAGGCTTTTTTTTTTGTAGTTCAATCTGAGGAAAGCCACACAATTAAAATAAAGTGGAAACCACTCAGAAATTTATATAGTAGTACAAGCTGAATCAACAAGGCACACTCTGTAAGAGTGTCTTGGATTTTGTAGCTAAAATTATAATAGACACCGAAATGTCTCACGTGTACGGTAAGGGCTGAACACAGATTTGATTTTTTAAAGCAATCTTTACTTACTTGCCAAGTCAAACTGAACTTTAAAAGCTGTCTTTCACTTCAGCTTCAACAGTACTTCTCCCCTATTCTGTTCGGTCAACATTTTTTTCTCATGCCTTGGAACTCTAAAACTACTTTGACAATGACAAAAATCATACAATGACTTCCTTAATAGTGCCTAATAGCTTCAGGAGCAAATATCTAAACTGATTAACCAAGGACAGTGCTTCAGATCCTAACACATACTACAGTAAAGATATTTTCTTTAAGAAAGCTAAATAATTTTAGAGACACTGATGCTAGACTAAAGCTAGTTTTCAGTTCATGATCCCTAAGTGCAGGAAATGTTTTCAAAATGTGAGAAAGTAAGTGGAGCAGGCAGGCACAAACCGCAGCACAGCAAGGTGGAATGTAAATGTGCACCCAGTGCTAGGCTCCTGATCATACTCTCTAGGCTCTAAACTACCTTACATGGGTCTCAATTTGGTCCCTATCGATTTGAATTGGATATGCCAGCAGCCAAGTTAGTTGATCACATTCCAAATAGGAATCTCAACAGTTGATAAAGTAGCACTTTATTAGGCTCCAGTGCACAAATCCAGTCTTTACTTAAAGTGTACCTGAAAGACAAAGAAAATCAAAAGCAGTCTAACAAAAGAACAAGCTATTCATGGCTTCCTAGCTTCTGTAAAAGTTTGTTCTCATTCTTTGAAGATTTGGTTGCTGACACTAAGCTGAAATACGCTGGTATTTTGGTCCTGCCCATTAATGGAATGCAACCCCAGAAAACTTCTCTGAAATTGAATGCGGTCCTCAGATTGTAAGACATTCCTATACTTGTTCCAAAGCCTCCAAAACAAAGAGGTCTTTCCCATCAACTGCTGCCTGATCCCTTTAAGTGGAAATGTCTGGGTTCAAGTGCCTTCCTCCTGTAATCAGCTCTGCTGGCCCTGTAGTCCTTCAGATATTGTTGCACTGCAACTTCTATCAGTCTATAACAGCTCAAATAATAATGAGGGACGGTGGGAGTAGCAGTTCATCAACATCTTGTGTTTTTCCATCCCTGTACCAAACTATGGCTCATTCATGTGAACATAAGGCTATATTTCAGAGGAAGGAACTGGCAAAACCACCTCTGAGTATTCCTTGTTGTTGTTGCATCTGCAAGTCAATTCTGACCTATGGCAACCCTAAGGCAAACAAACCTATCACAGAGGTCTCTTGGGAGAATTTGTTCTTGCCTTCCTCAGAGGCTTAAAGAGTATGATTAGCTCAAGGTCACCCAGTGGGTTTTCATGGCTGAGCAGGAATCTGAACCCTGATCTCTCAGTGTCCTAATCCAACACTCAAACCATTACAACTGTGCTGTATTTCTTCTCTAACAAAACCCTTTAAGACTCATGACATCACCTTAAGGCATGTGCACACACCCCTATCCCTCACAGGGAAGTAGGTATTATAGTAACAACTGCTGAACACTAGAATACTGTTCTAGTCCCTACATTCTGGCTGGACCCATTAGAGGACAGGGAATAACCTTTCATAAGCCTCCTTTATCTTATACACCCCTTGGCATTTAGACATAGATCAGCCACCACATATTACCAGGACACAAGAGGAGAAACAACATCATCTCTTGGTTCCAACAACGAGAATCATTTCTATCTTGCTGAAGACTCTCATACTGAAAGCCTACAACATGTCTACATAATGTTAATCATACATACATCCCACCAGTTTCACAAGCGTACAGGAGAATCATCATATGCCCCCCAAATAATGCCCACACCAGAAACATGATTCATGCAGGCTGCATACCAGAGACAAAGAGCAACACAAAAAGCAGGTACAAATCTCATTCAGGACTGGTTTTCATAGTCTACGGTTTCCGACTCCTACTTTCCTCACAGTAAGAAATATTAACAGAAAACTACCACCTTAATCTCTGGAAGAGGACAAGGTTTCTGAAGAACCCTCACCTCTTTGAATAAGTTGTAGGTGTCATCATCTATCTACATTGAAAAGGAGGACCGCTCCTTATCATTTCATGAAATGAAAACAGGGACACAAAGAAAGCTGTGAGCTCACATTTGACAGAAGAGAACAAGGAATACTTTAAAAGCAGAAACATCTGCTTCTTTTATACATACAGCAAGAACAAGAGCTCTTTACAACCTCTTGGTAAGGAATGGTCTTCCATCTACTCCAACACACTTGTCTTTGTGGATCATATACTAGACCTATTTAAAAATTCTTACATAAGGGCTCCACACCCACCCAAACTCTAGCAACTTTCCCCTCAAACCAATCAGACTCCTTGGGAAAGTCTTCTACCTACTGACAAGCAGATGAAAATACTATAGTGTAGAAGGTGTGGGATATAAAATCAGAAAACAAATATTTCTACGAACAAAATGCTACACTGATGGCATTTTTAGGAAAATGCCACTGTGATTGCATGTTGCTCATTAGGGTTTAGCTTTAGCTACTGTGCTAATGGCCAAATACACAGATCAATCTGTCATTTGGTGAATTCAACTGTCATTTGGTGAATGGCTGGCTAATCAAAAAGCCAAAATAACTCCCAGGGTGCATGGAACTGACAAACTAGCAGCAAGCTTGGAATGGTCTTGTTTATTACGTGCTGGAAAAACAAGACTACATTCAAGTGGTGCAACAATCTCGCACCAAATCACAAACTGATCAGCTAATACAAATTAAGGCTTTTTAGTACCTGTCTCCAAGGGGCTACAGTATTCCAAAGAGGAGTTTGGGATGCTGAAGGTGTTACCTGAGCAATCTAAAACAGACTATTGCATTCAAGAAAACAGTCACAGCTGTAATAGATGCAAGAGGAAGAGATGGAATCATACGATTATGGCCCCTTTCCCTGAAATACATAAACTATAACTGATCACTTGATCATCTTTCTATCTCGTCTTAACCTTCTGACTCAGCTAGCATACACCAGCAAGACAGCTGGTATGTGGAAAGGATGGCTTGTCTTGCTAATCAGCATTGTTCTTGTGTTCTCTTGCACTACCCATCTGTCTACAGCCACTTGTTTTGTCTTGTCTCATTGAATGGGAAAGTTCTTTTAAAGAGGGAGCATCCTAAACAGGTCTGTGCTGTCTGTTGGACAAAAGGACCACAGTCAGCAACTGCAGATCAGAATAACTAGGGAGGGTATAAAACTTCTGTAAAAGGAAACTGCAAACAGACTACCACATAATGCCCCTGCAATGATATATATGGTTAGTTAATCACATGACACAGGCCAACTGGTACAGAGTCAGAAGCACAGCACTGGAGCAGAGACAGTTAAAATGGGCAGTTCACAAAACAGTGAAACAATATCATGGGAATGAGGACAGCAGCTAGTATCCCTAAGATAAATGACACCCTACTTTGTACCAGTAAAATACAGATACACTACATGCATGAGGCACAATACATAATTATCCCCCCGTTTGAACATTAACTGAAACTTTTGATACAATTCAGCATACCCTTCTTAAACTGGCTAATTTTCCTAGATTATCTGTGGTTTCGGATCTTGCCAGCCATGCTATCCTCCAGACCAACTATCTGTAAAGGAAGCTGGGATACACACTGCACACACACCTGCCTGGACAGCAGCCTTCAGCTAATGGCAAGGAGAACTATTCTTCTTCTTTAAAATAATTGTTGCCTAGTGTTCCTTGTTCTGAACAGCTGCTTACAATTTTTCTCTCTCATGCTTTTAAAAATGTAGAGAAAGCCACTGGGGGAGCCTGCCCAGAGTTATGGGATGTAGAATCGATATACTGAAGATGCCCAGTTCTATTTCTACTTTTTGACAGATTGGGTGTGTTTGTGGTAGAGCCATGACTGTCACAATAATGTATTAGGTGAACCAGAGGGAAGGGAAAAACCTCGAACTCAGACTGGATAAGCAGAACTGGCGCAGGGAGAGAGAATGTGGCTGGATGGAGAAATGTCCTTCTTAAAAAGGGTCATATCAGTGTGCTATAGTGATTTGACAACTGGACTATGACCCTGGAGACCAGGGTCTGATCCTCTGCTTGGCCATGGAAACCCAATGGGCAACCTTGGGTGCATCACACACTCTCAGCCCCAGAAAACTCCACTCACCTCAGGGTCATCATAAGTTGGAAACAACTTGAAAGTACACAACAACAACAACTCCTTACTGAAGGTACAGTTCCTAGCTTGAAAGCAGAAATACAGCTTCAGAATGTCTGTGTTAATGAGCTCGGTCTTCCAGTGTCTTTTACCAGCTTCAGCTGGTATGTCAGCTTTACTCTTTGCTGGAAAAGAAACCTAGACATCAGCATTCATGACTGGCTGTTCTCCAGATTAGAAAGTTGTACTGCAATCTACATGAAGGTGCATGTACTGCAATCTACATGGGGCAACCCCTGAAGGTGCACGGTTCAAGAAGCTTCTTGACTCAGAATGTCACCTGGGGGGGGAAGGTGACACAATCCCATTAGCCCTTGTTTGAATCTTCTGCACTGACAATCCCTTGGTTTCCAGGTCCAGTTCAAAGCATTGCTTTTGACCTTTAAAGTTCTAAATTAACTACCTCAATGCTATTTTTCTTAGAGTGCCTTTTTTGGTCCTATCAAATTTTTAAGGCCTACCCAATGTTGGCATGCAACCCATGGCAGGTCGCCTACAAGAAAAGGCAGCCCTTGGGATGAAAAAAGGTCCCTAAGAGCACTGTAGATGGCTTGCTCTTGATAACACCTCATAATACTTGACATTTTCCTCTTCTGAGCAAAAACGCACCCATAAAACTCTTTTGACATTTTTGCATTGAATGAAACAAGGAAAATTATGCCACCTGCTTTGGAGCAGAAAGCCATAAAATGGCTCTTCTAGAAGCTGCAGCATGAAAACATTGCTCTGAACAAAGCAGCATAATGTGGAATACCAATTGCTTTACACAGGTTTATCTAAGGCTGTCCAGAAGACTAAAAAAAGCCACATTCTTTCTAGCTCGAGAATAATCTCCCCAAGTGGTTGAAAATGAATGTTTGTGTTAACTGCCCCATCTATTATTTGGCTTCACTCATAACTGTTTCCATATTTTGCCCTCTATTCCAGTTCTTCCAGTTTCACTCATTATTTCTTGTGGTGCTGGGATTGCGTGCTCCTGGGAAGCAAAAGGTTATGCTGAAGGCAGAAGTGCTGCTGCTAGGGTCTCCTATGTCAGACAGGCTTTTGCTGAGGAGACAGACCAAATGTGCCAAACAGCCACTGGGCAACAGCAGTTGTACAGGGGTGATACTGGCAGAAGACAATGGCAGTAGCACCATAGCTAACACTTTTTAGTACTGTGCAGAAGGAGGCATGGTAAGCTCCTTTTGATTGTCTTTCAACATGAAAATCCTATGGTGAGACAACTGAAAATGAAAGAAGAGATTGCAGATTTTGAGAAAGCCAGTTCCCTGTAAGACACGTTTGCTCTTGCCTAGGAGAAACCAGATGGAACCACTGCCACTTTAAATGGTCTCTCTAAAAATGCAGCTCTGAAGAAACAATGGTCACACCCCAAAGGTATCTGACATACTTCCTGTGTCTCCCCTGAAAGTGGCACAAGTCACATTGCAGCTACACAGTTCAGAGCCTTTGCACATCAGTAGTCTCAAAGAGGCAATGGAAGAACTTGAGGCTGTTCTGCATTGACAAACTACACGAAAAAGTTCACACACATCCAAATTAACACCTCTTTCTTGTACATAACATTAAATACATGTCTTCTCAATGAGCACATTTGCTTCTATGCACAAAGCTGGATCTGTGTATGCTCCAGTCTCAGACTACAAGTAGCACCAGTCCACAATGTTTATTTGTTTGTTTACTAACCTGTCTAAACCCAGCATTAATAGCCCACCAAGAGCCTAAAGGTGGGGAGCTCTGTTTGATTTTATAAAATTTTCCTCTGACTATGTACAAGAGAGTCTTACACGCTACAGGAAAATAAGTGGCTATGAACATGTTTGATGCATACAAGATACAGGGAGTCTATCGTCCTAATAAAGTTTATGGAAGGCCTTTTAATCTGTCAGTTTTCATTTGGCCTCATCTCTGATCAGTAACTGGAGATAAGGGATTTCTTCCCTTTCCTGTCCTGCCACAATGAGACTTTTAATGCAGGAGAGAGAAGACGAAACATTCACCTCCTAGATGCTGTCACATCTCAAGACTGCCTCTCTGAGGAAACCTTTTGAACAGCTGACTGTAGTGGAGATAACCTGTGTTAAACAGGACCTGGGCAATCACTCTGGGATGTCCTTTCCATTGCTACCATGCAACTCTTCTACCATGTTTGCCTGTAATTACTATGCTTTTTAAACAGAATGGGATTCCCCATAGCTATTGTAACCACAACACTGTCTCAGCATACTACTATGATTGTCAATTATACTAAATCATCAAAAATAATTTGGGAGATATCAGTCACAGCAATCATAGGCTGCTGGTGCTGCTTAGGAATCATGTACATAAACAGAAAATGTCACTTTAAACAAGCATATTATCAACAGTCTCTGAGGAAACCACTACTTTGAGTCTCCTCTGAATACTTTGAACTAAGAGACTTTAGTTTGATGCTAACCAAGAACTAAAATTCCAGAGCCTGAAGGGCCAAATTCTTCAAACCTCAATACAAATGAAGTAAATTATGCAAATAATACATTGCCAGAAAATATTAATTGGTAATTTAGTCTAATAAACCAAACAGCAACTCCATTCACCATCCACAGAAAGCATAATAGGATAAGACAGGCTGAACAGGAAAATAGTGCAACAAAGGAAAACAGAAACTTTCTTCCAGTTATATATATGAAAGAGTCAAGAAATAAATGAAAACTGCCTCTGAAACTTGGGTTAACAGAACAGGATTAAGCAGAAGGTCCTTTAGTATCTCTTGGCAGAATTCTGCCTGATTTGCTGTAGAACAATAGGTGTTCCTTATCAACAACAAAATCCGTTTCAAATCAGGTTGTTAGAATCCTTAGCCAATAGTAACTCAGATGTCACTTTGTACTTGACTATGCAGAACATTCTAGCATACAGCTCAAAAGGGAAGTGCAAAACCTGTGGCTGCATTTGGCCCTTCACTGCAATTAGTATCATAACCAAAGCTAGCAGGTCCACCATCT
Source organism: Ctenosaura bakeri (assembly GCA_948474755.1). Taxonomy (NCBI): domain Eukaryota; kingdom Metazoa; phylum Chordata; class Lepidosauria; order Squamata; family Iguanidae; genus Ctenosaura; species Ctenosaura bakeri. The sequence continues at coordinate 193,076 of CAOLHI010000540.1, read as the reverse complement.
CCACAGCTCAGTTGGTCAGCTAGGTGCGGTGGTGTTGGTGGTCTTCTGCTTTCTGAGATAGCAACTAGCAGTCCATAAGTAGTTACAGGCAAACACCACCATATTGGAGATTGCTGGGGCATGGGACTGCACCAAAATGAGAGAGGGAAGGAATGTCCATGTCCATGTGTGTTAGTGTGCTGCAGGCCTCAGTACTTAAAAAGGTTATGTACCCCTTGGTCTTACATGTTGCAGTAGCTTACTGACTTTATACCTACAGTCAACACCCAAGTTGCTATTTTGCACTTGGCTTCCAATGGTGGATCTTTAGAAAGGGGGGTGGGTAGATTGGTCATACCTGAAGCTTGCCCTTGCCAGCCCTATACAGAAAGCTAAATAATTCTGTAAGTTGACAAATTGTATCCTCTGTACCATGGTTATGCTTTCGCAGACGGACTTATCTTAAAGTATTCTAACAAATAATCGCCTTTACTCCTATAAACATCTCTCAACAGTCATAAAGACTTCAAGTACCCTTTCCCCAAACAGGAAACCAACAGGAAATCTCTGCCACACATCTAACAACATAAAAGGCCCTACATTGAAGCAAACAAGCAGCCATTAATTCTCTCTTTAGTTTAAGTAAAATATGAAAGCAAAGATTCTCTAGACCGGTGCTACTCAAAGTAGTGGTCCCTGGACTGGTGCTGTTCTCTGAGCTAGTGGCTGAAGAATGGGGTGGGGCAGCTGTAATCAGTGGGCACAAATATGGTGCTGGTGGCTGGAGCACTGGGGAGGGGGAGACCTCTTTCAGTCATTACACTGAATAGTTTAAGAAACACCGCTGGAGATACAATGGCCTACAGCTGCTCAGAAAGACCAGAAGCCATCATCAGCACTTGGAGGCAATACCTCACTAAGCAATGAGCAACACCTCACTAAGAAGCAAACGTATGGAGTGTGGCAATGGGACAAACCAATAGTGGTTTGTTGTTTAAATTGGTAGCAGGAGCAAAGGACTGCAAAAACTAAGAAAGCAGAAGCCTGGACTTCAGCAAACAATCACATTTTGACTGACACTGTGCTCCCAAGCCTATCATGTTAGATCATTCCCACCCAGCCAGAGGAATATCTAGCATAAACAGCACCTACGGGAAGCATGGAAGTTGCTCCCCTACCTTCTTCTTATCCTCCTCTGCCACTTCTGGCGCTGCTTTTTTTGCACACCCTGGCACTGGCGCCCAGGGCACGTGACCTACTTGTCCCACCCTAGATACACCTCTGCATCCAGCACACAGAGTTAATTCTCTGTGACTGACTTGTAAAGAATTTTGTTGGCTGACACAGTGCATCTGATACTACTGAAGAGGGAAGAAGGTATTTTGATTACCACAACGAACAACACTACCTTGTCTCCAGAGAACAAACCGAAGTCCTAGATTCCATCATCAATGACTCTCTGGTGGCTAACAATGTGCCAATTCATCTAAACATTCCTTGATTGCCTTCAAGTGGTTTCTAACTTAATGATGGCCCTAAGGCGAGATTTTCTTGGGAAGATTTGTTAGGGTGGTTGCTTTTGCCTTTTTCTGAGGCTGAGGCTGAAGGTCTTCCATGGCCAAGTGGAGATTCAAACCCTGGTCTCCAAAGTCACAGTCCAATGTTCCACCATTACACCACACTGGCTCTCATTTCTTGGCTAGCCATTGCTTAAAAAGCTTTTCAACATTTTAAAAGGATTTAACAGACACAATAAAAGAAGATTTGCATGGACAAAGTCATGATCAACCTTATGTACGTTAGTGAGATTCTTCACAACAAATGTTGTGGGTCAGTTATGTATGATATTATAGTAAAGTGCAGATCCATTTGGAGTAGAGTAGAGACTTCTTCACACATGATATGTGAAATGCCTGAAGACTCTCCTCCACTTAAGTGGTCCAACCTGATCTAAATCCCACTCTTTTTAGCCATTGCATCTTCTTTAGCTGTTCCCTTACATTAATTCTTTTATAGCAACCATTTCCCCTGGCCTCAGATGACCTTCTTGACTTCAGAGGGCTGTTAACACTGTCATATCAGCAGTCAGCAAATACCTCTATTCCATGTGAAATGTCACTTTTTGAAAGTGTCACTAGAGCTCATGGTTACAGAGAGATGCACAGGAAGTATGTACTCCAGACTCAGAAAATAACCAACCATTTGCCAAAGGATGCCAGCAACTTCCTGTTTTGTATAATTTTCTCTCTCTTCATCATAGTCTGATGCATTATCACTCGTGCTTCAGTGGCATATGCATCAACCACCACAAAATATGATGAAGTTGCATACATGTGAAGACAGAGAAAAGGAAAAATGACTACATCAACCTAATCAGAAACCTGCATATTTGCCCTGGGGCCAGCAAACAGCTCAGAATCAGAATCTGGATTTTAAAAAATGGTTTTATTTGGAGGGATGCCAAGTAATGCTATCAGCACTCCCTCAGCCTCATATAATAATAGCCGCACTGGAAACAAAACTCTTTCCCATCAATACCCCATGGTTCTTCTCCTTTGGCAGGTGCAGAAGTCTCTTGCTTTACTTGCTCTTAATTACAAAACCTGATCACATATATTATTTGTTTTCTTAGTGCATTTATTTCAACTCAGTCTTTCTATTTGTAAAGAAATTGGAGGTGGAAAACTTTTTTGGGGGGGGGAACAGATATTAAGATCATTTCAGCACTCATGATACACACAAATGCATATCAAGAACAGTGTAGAAGAAACAGCCATTAAATTCCTTTTTTTAAAAAAGGAGGGGAAGAGCAAATATATTTTATGGAAAAGAGCTTTGTGAACTATCCTTTTCTTGATGCACAATACCACTACAGTCTGTGGCAACCACACCTTTTTAAACATTCAGGAGTTAGCCAAGCGTGGGGTGTGTGTGTGAGTGTTGGACTAGAATCCTAGGAGACCAAGTTCAAATCTCCCCTCAGCTGCAGATACTCACTGGGTGACCCTGAGCAAATCCCACTCTCTCAGATTCAGAAGAAAGGCAAAGGAAAACCTCCTTCTGAACAAATCTTGCCAGGAAAACTCTAGGAAAGGGACACCTAAATTAGAGTCAAATTGGGGGCTAAAGAAGCCATCATAAGCCAGAAATCCTCTTAGAAAGAGAAACAAACACCCCCCACCCCTGTATAGATGACTTGAAAGGAAACATATTTTAGGTTTTAAACTCCTATCTGCCCTTGCCACCATCCCACCAATATTCACCACCACTCTCGGCAAAGCTCTTTCCAAGATCTGTTAGCACACAGACACCAAACCATCCTCAGAAAATGCAAGAGGGATACAGAACTCGTGCTTGCCACTTTTGCAGTTTGAGATTTCCTCCTGGTCCCGGCAGCTGCAAAGTCCCATCTAGAACAGATCCAGCGCCTTTCCTGCTTCGCCCAGCTTCCTATTCACCCGCCACTGGAGGCCGTTCGGGCCCCGCAGCGGCCGATTACTCTCGCGCAGGGGTACTGCCCTCTCCCTGTCCTCCCGCCTGTCCCCCTCCCCCGTTTCGCCTTTGCAACACCCAAACACATTTTAATGCGGGTTAAGCTTTGTCCTCCCAGCGCTCAGGCACCAGCGCGGGGAGAGGCGGAGGACCTAAGAAACCCAGAGCCGGTCCCTTCGTCCCACGGCTGGGGATCTGTAACTTTAAGAGCCGCGAGATCACAGGCCATGTGCTCGGCGCGGAACAAAAGCAATAACAAAGAGAGGGGAGGCGGCGGACTCGTCCTCGGCCTGCCGGCCACGGCGGAGAGCGGAGGGGCGGGAAGGCGGAGACCCTGCATCCCGTCCCGGGTGCGCGACTCGGAGAAGCCCCTTCCCACGCCCGGCAAGGAAGGGGCGACCCTCCGCGCGGCTCCCAAACAAAGGCATCAACAACGGCGGGGAGGAGGAGCACGTGGCAGCAACGCAGGAGAGGCCCCCCGCCATCACCCCCCCGCCGCCGCCGCCGCCGCCGCCGCCTCTCCCTCAGCCCAGCTCCGGCCAAGCAAAAGACCCCTCTTTTCCCCCTCGGACCCACGGCGGGATGAGAAGCGCCGGCCGGCCGGCCTATCCAGAGGTCTCGCAGCTGGGTGGGTGGGAGGAGGAAGCGGCGGCGGCGCCCCGCGCTCTCCGTGGGCCGGGCGGGGCGCCTGGGCTCAGCCGCCGGGACCGCACGCCCCCCGCGCCGCAGCTGCAGGTGCCATCCCGCGGCCAGAGGACGGGAAATGCCCCGGGGCGGCGGCGGCGGGGTTGGGGAAGACGGAGCCCGCGCTCGCCGCGCCTCCTCCCCCGCGCCCCACACAATAGCCCAGGCAAGCCAAGCAGACCCCGGAGGGGCTTCCGCAGCTCCCCCCTTCCTGCTAAGGGCCCTTGGGAGCCACCCAGGCGCTTGCAGCTCAAGCGCCCAGCTGCACCCCCTCCTCCTCCCCCCACCCCGCGCATCGCCAGTTCGCGGCCCACTGCATGCAGCTGCGCCCCTCCCCTCCTTTCCGCCCCCCACCCCCGGCGGCCTGACGCACGTACCTGCCCCACTTCTCCAAATGCAGAGGCGACCTAAGGAGCCCCCGGGGAGGAGGGCTGTGGCGGCGGCGGCGGTTCGTAGAGGCCCGCGCCCCCCGCAGCTGTTTCCGGCGGCTTCTTTTGTTTTCCTTCTTTCCCGCTCCCTTCTCCGGCTCCCGGGCGCGGTAAAAGGAGGGCGGCTGTGGCCCCGGCTCTCTGGCCCTTTAAGAACCGCCCGCGCCGCCGGGGTGTAACAAACGGCGCATTTTATTCACAACACTGGGAGCAGAAACGGGGAGAGGGAGAGAGAAACGGGCGCGCGCCCAAAGCCAGCAGATAGGGGGTGCGCGCGCGCGAAGGAGGGAGAAGGGGCGCGCGCGGCACCACGTGAGCAGGCGCGCCGCGACCGCCGCTGGCCACGGGCGTCTTGCGCAGTCGCGGTTGCTCCGGTCGAGAGAAGCCACGCGCGGCGGCGGCGGCGGCGGCAGCAGCAGCAGCAGAAGGGCCAAAACGTAAGAAGAGGGGGTGTTAGGAAGAAGCCATGGCAACTGTAACCGGGCCGAGGATAGCGAGAGGACGAAGCCTCGAATTGGCAACATTGAGACACGGTGTTCCCACGCAAAGCCGCCGAGTAAGCAAACTAGACGGTGCAACTTTTTTGTCGTCATTGAGGCAATGCTGGGAGACGCAGAGATTGTTCGTTACTCTGGCATAAGCCATTCTGCTGCCCTCCCAAGCCGACACGGACGCAGCGGGCCAGCTAATAATGATAGATGTAAAACGCCATTGTCTGAGCGCACATGAATGCCCGGCAGACCCTTCGCTGGGACTACCTAAGAAGGAGGCAGTGGGAGCTGCAGCCCAGCATCATCCAGAGGGCCACACCACCCCTGCTGTGTCTGTCTGCCAATACAGCACAATCTGCCACGCATCCAATGAAATGCATTCTTACCAATAAAGGCTTCTGCTATCATTAATTTGTGAATCTCCAAGCCCTACGCACGGGAGCTCTTTGTTGTTTTTGTAACAGACTATGTTATCCCTTTAGAATCATAGAATCATAGAAATGTGGAGTTGGAAGAGACCCCAGGGGCCATCCAGTCCAACCCCCTGCCATGCAGGAACACCCTCAAAGCACTCCCGACAGATGGCCATCCAGCCTCTGCTTAAAAAGCTCCGAGGAAGGAGACTCCACTACACTCCGAGGCAGCAGATTCCACTGCCAGACAGCCCTGACTGTCAGGAAGTTCTTCCTGAGGTTCAGGTGGAATCTCCTTTCCTGCAGCTTGAATCCATTGTTCCTTGTCCTGGTCTCTGGAGCAGCAGAAAACAAGCCTTCTCCCTCCTCTACGTGGCATCCCTTCAAATATTTAAACATGGCTATCATGTACCCTCTTAACCTTCTCTTCTGTAGACTAAACATACCCAGCTCTCTAAGTCTATCCTCATAGGGCATGGCTTCCAGAAATTCTTCAGAAGGTGAAGTCTGTGTACCTGTGCATTGAAAAAGGCAAATCCAGATACTGGGAATTATTAGAACAGAGTCTGATCATGAAACAGCAGCTGTTACAACGTCCATGTATAAAGCTGGAGTGTTTGTCTACTTGGTGTTAATCCTCTGCAGAAGGCCAGCTATAAAATGGCTGCAAAAACAATCAAGGGGTTAAAGCAGCTTTCTCCAGGCTAAAAGGGTTGTGGCTTTTGGGGTCATCGATGACAAAATGATTTAAGCTGGGAACACGCAGGAAGCTTATAAATCTATGAAAGGGTGATAGAGAGAAATGTCTCTCAGCCCTAGAACTCAAGGTCATTCAATGACCCTGCTACAATATGTCCTGGTGCTGATGGCTTTGAAATAGAACTGGACCCGTTCTGTGTGACTGTGTCTCGCAATTACTGCTCAGCATGATAGCTAAGCTAGTATACCATCTCTATACCAAGTACTGCAGAAATGGCATCATCTTTGTGCACTACTTAAAAACTCCTAAGGGCAACTGGTAGGGTCTCTACTGTTAGAAATAAGGTGCACTTTTGGTATGACTCAAAGATGACCTATCAGTAAAGAATGTTAAAATAGATCTATTAATACATTTTTACTGAAGGTTGTGATTTGTCAGTCTTTCTTACACTACACAGGGAAAGGTGTGTGTCTTCCAAGAAGTGTGAAGTGTTCTACAGTATTTCTATGGTAGGAAGTCCTGTCTTTAAGACTATGGCATCAGGAGAAGAGTCATCATAGAGTCCAAGTGAGATATACAATGGGATATTCCCATCACTGGCATGCTGCTAAAACATCAAACCAGCATAGTTTGTGTTGGCTTGGTAAGGTATTACACAAGGACTGTCTCAGTGGTAACAAAAACTCTGCATGGATTCATCCTATGGAATGCGGGGATTTATGGGTTGGTGAGGTACTCAGAATTCCCTCTGGAATGGCCTGGTGCTTTTAGTTCAGGGGAATGAAGCAGAGAATTCGAAGCGCTTCACCAGACTACAAACACCAGGATTCCATAGAATGGAGATAAAGAAGTGTCAATCTGATTTAAGTATGCAAAGATATACAGTCCTCCCTCCACATTCATGGGTTTGACCTTTGTGAATTTGATTACTTGTGAGGTGTGCACATACCTCCCCCCTTCTCCCATTCCCTTATCTTTTGGCAGGGACCATGTGCCTTCCTTCTCTGCACCTGAGACAAAGACAAGGAAACAGGTTGGGAGGAGTACCATACATGGAGAAAGGAGGCAGGTGCATGGCCTTCCCAATCTCTTGCCTTGTGCCCAGGCACAGAGAAGGAAAGCATGTGCACCAGGGCAAAAGCAAGGGAATGGGAGGGGGAGCTCTGGAAGGGAATGGGAGGAGGAGTGCCGGGGGCATATTTCACATTTGTCCACTTTCACCATGGGTTCTGTGCCTCAAACCCTCACAAAAGTGGAGGGGCCACCATACTCGGTCCTCATATCTGATTCTAATTAATGAAACAGAAGCCTTAAAACTATGGTGGGAATCATTCACCCTTTGAGATGTTATTGGACTGCAAATCCCAACAGCCATAGCCAGTAGAGCCAATAGTGAGGAATGCTGAGGGTTGCAGTCCCTACAACATCTGCAGGGTCACATAATTCTCATCACTGTGCTAAGCAGACACTGCCTCTGAGCACTGTGAGGAGTTCTCCCTCATGAGAAGGACTTGGCAGCTAGGCGTGTTGTCAGCCCAGACGGTGTGACTGCTCAGTGGTGGCAAGCCTGGCCTGAATCTCAGCACTTGGTGACAGATGCAAGAATTCTCTTCTGCTCTTCTGACTCCCTTGGCAGCTACTCATGCTGGGCTGGCCCTCATCTTCAGGGAGAAACAGTGTAAACCTGAAGGGGTGTGCTAATCTTGAGTCACTAACCAGGTATAACCACATGACTGTTCCTAAGAGACACCCACAAGGAATGCCCCTGTTCTGTCCTACATATTCAAGAAACAGTAGAAAGAAACAACCCCTCCTCAAGGCTGACAGTTGTTGATGGTTGACCACCTTTAGTATTATGCCCTAGAGAACTGGTTTTCAACCAGGGAGGCTTCAGGTGTTGGATTTCAACTCTCAGACTTTCTGATCACTTGCCATGCTTGAAGGTGGTTTTTATGTGTCTTCAAGTCATTTCCAAATTATGGTGATCCTAAGGTGAACCTATCATAGAACTTTCTGGGGCTAAAAGTGTGTGATGCACTCAAGGTCGCCCAGTGGGTTTCCACAGCCAAGCAGGGAACTGAACCCTATTCTCCAGGGTTGTAGTCCAATGCTCCAACCACTATACCACGCTGGTTCCCTCATGCTGGAAGGGCTTCAGTGAAATCCAACAATATCTGAAGCATCCCTGATTGTGAGCCACTGTTCTAGAGTCTAGGACCTAGATATTGCTACTTCAATATGATTTAAGCACATTTCAGAGCAGAAGCTGGCCAGAAAGTTCTGTGAAGTTTGACAGCCACATTACTTTAATCAAGAAAAATGTTACATTAGAGAAGCCAAAAGAATTGGATACCATTTACAATCTGAGGCCAAGCCTATGCACACTTTCTCAGAAGTATGTGCCCAGTAAGCTGCCTAGGAGTACAGCCCTAAGTTCTGTAGAAAGGGGGGGGAATTGAAATGATTTGCATCTTGCAGAAATACAAGCCAAAACAGTTCACCTGATCTCAGTTGCTGATATACTCTAAATACAGAGGAATGCTTGCTATATGTAGCTGTTTGTTTTACTGAATACCGGAAGCACAGAAGAGTGAAGTATATCTGTTTGCATGCAATGAACGCAAGATACAGAGCAGTGCTCAGAGCTCCTTGGCAGGTCTTTGCATGCCTATAGCCCATTCAAACTTTCTGTATACTGTAAAACATGAAAAATGACACATTAACAGTATGTTGTGGGAAAAGGCATTTGGTATGCAGGAGAACAACTTGGCTGCCTCTTTGCATAGCAGCAACATGTTCACAGGTATTTGCTGCAGTTCTGGCTTTCTCCCCTCTCTAATGACACCAAAACCTCCTTTCTTACCATGCAAGTGATAGGGTTTCTGACCTCCCTCCATCCCAAAGAATCAGCTGTCTACCATCTTTTCTCCCAAACTTACGTCTCTGAATCTATATGGGACCCAGACGCATTCTGGGGAATAAAGGCATTGAACAGCTGGAGTTCAGCTCTTCCACTTTTGAAGTTTCCTCTCCCATATTTTTTTTTATTTTTATTTTTAAAAAGATACAAGGAGGACACCTAGACAGGCTTCTACAGGTGTAGTTGCCCTTGCTGGCTTCAGGGCCTTCAGTTTAGCCTGTGCAGCAAGGACTCTTTGGAAAGAAATGTTTGATTAATAATGTACATTTGATGGGACTTTACTGTAAAGATGCAACTATGTAAATTTATACTACTGACCTCTGTTTCATATCAACCAAACAGAAGCATCTACTGAATTATTTACAAACTTCCATATAAGTTTCATATAATGTATACAACTAGTAAGCAGAAATACCTAACTCTTGTAGCTGGAGCACATTCAGGATTCAAACTACAAAAAGCAAACGTGTGTCTGTAAAATGATGTGTGCGTGCATGTGTATGTGCATGTGCACACGCAGTTTAAAAAGACAAAAATAAATAATGAAAATATGTGGCAACGTGGTATTTTCAAGTGTATATATTCCACATGCCATGCCTAGACATTGTAGCAAATATGCAATTGTTGCCACAATGTACAGTGCCACTCCAAGTTTAGGATGCTTAAGATATCAGTGTTTTTCAATAACATGATGCAGCTACTTGCAGTTTTATCTCAGGTATTCAGTGAGACTACACACTAGGGAAATATGTTCTGAATAGCAGCCCTATTTTCTGCTGTTTCTTTTAAAGAACACACTGAATTGTTTTTCAAACAGATATCAAGATGGTATCATGCTCCCACTTCATAAGCCGATCTAATTTTTTTTTGCTATGACTAATCCAAAGTTATATACTTTATTTATACAGCCAGTTCTTTGCCCCAACTACTAAGATTAAGAACAAAATAAGTCTCATGTGCCTGATACCCTTACTTCTTTTATAATCAAAAGTCAAACCTAAAGCTGATATCCAGGTTTTGGATCAAGCAAAGGTGCTAGAACAAGGCCAGTACATATTACAAGCTATTCAACATGTAAAAGTTCTTTTTAAAAAGCAAGCTACAAGTAGTTAGTGTTAAAGAGAAATTGTGACTGTAAACTGGTCTGCACTAGTTACAACTGTGGTGCACACCTTTTATACCTGACCAAGCTGTATGTGTGCTGAGAAAGGTATCACAGTGCTCTTTCAGACTCCCTCCCCTCAAAAGCCAATGTGAATTTTGGAATCAACAGTAATCAGAATAAAGTATGTCCATTAACACAGCACCTCTAGGGCTTGTCTAGAAGTTATCTCAGGGTCAAACTAGGCATGACATGAAATACAATGCATGTAAGTCAGCTTTTTCCCCCTGCCTAGCAGGGAAAGCCCAATCAAGTCTGGAATTATAGTTTACAGAAGAGGAAGACTTTAACCCTTCCCTTCTACACATACATAAAAGCATTCCTTTTCCTCTCCAATCTGCTATTAGCCAGGAAGTGAACAGCAGGGATCAATAACATCTTTGAGGTGATGACATGGAGGGAAAATGACATTAACTGTGTGAGTGGGAAATCAAAACAGGCTTTTTGAAGAACAAAAATCAGGTGCATTAAATATTTTTGTGCACCTACTGCTATGTATAGTTTAGCTCTCAATATTTTCAACCAGGACAGTAGCACTCTGACTTACTAAATACAGGCTAGTTTAGGCCTTGGCTTCAATACTACAACATTTTTTTCATTATAATTTTAAGTGCCAGAAAGGCTGAAAATGAAAGTGAAGGAAACTCTGGCAACAGAAGTTCTGATGCACTTCAAAGTTTGTGGCAATTACCTCCTCATTAATTTCTTGAATAATTAAACATGAAAGCTGATATGCAGAAAGATATAAGGTAACAAGAAAAGTTCTCAGTGTTCTTTAGAATTTTTTTAATTAACAAGTTTAATCTGGTACAATATGCCTACAGCCATTCATGTCTATGTCTCAGTCTGTCTGAGAATGTTCTTTGCCAACTTTCCTTTCAAATTTTCAGGAGCAGAGGGAAGACAAAGTTTGTAGCCAAGGCCATTCCTACTATTAGCTAGGATGAAGCAGTTTATCTCAGGCCCAAGACCCTACTGCATTGATAAAGGACAGGAAGTTGTCAATTACTTTGTTCTCTCTCTCTTCCTCCATACACAAACACACACCTAGCTCCATGAAGAGTGCCACTTAGATTTTCTGTCTCAGGCACCAAAATGTTTTGGGTTCTCTCCAACTGTGGGAATTCTCAAGCAGCCACCAACACTTCAACTTCCTATATGAACAGTCTATCAACTTTCCACCAGACAGAGGCTTGCAGAGAACAAGTCATGGAGGGGAAATGCATTGATCAGCTCTGCTGTCCAGAAGCCAGCAACTATATCACTATCAGGTTCCAGTGGTTACCCCTTTTGTACTGTTACAGGCTATCAGCCTCTTAAAACACTGGGAGGGCACCTTTGGCTGTCTGAATGTTTTGGCCTACAACTCCCACCATTCTGGAGGCAGCAGTCCCCTACCCCTAGGTGGGCTTCATTGCCACCTGAATTCTTTGTCGTAATAGCAAACCACCTCTGCAGTAGCTGTAAAGGTAACTGACTCTTTTCCTCAGTTAATCTTCATGTTGAAGCATCTTAGCCATTAAGAAAGTCTTTTAAAAAAAAACTTTCTGGCAGAATAAAAGAAGGAACTAAAAAGGGAAACTAAGAAACCTTCACCCAGCTCTGCCCAACCTCTGCCTCACTTCAGAGAGGTGAAGGATGCAACAATGAATAAACTGCAATGCATGAAATAGCCCCTGTACATAGAAAACTGGATGTCAGTCTGACATGATTTTATGTGGCACCTTCACCTGTGGCATGAACTGGAACAGATAATTTACCACTTCAATGAGAAATGGGACAGTCTGAACTATTGTTTAGTTTATTAACTGCATTTATATCCCACCTTTCTTACGAATGAGCTCCAGGCAGTATGCATGAGTCACTTCCTCCTCATGTCAATCATCACAATAGCCCTGTGAGCACATGCTATGTCGACACTGCTTCTCCTATTTGCACCAAAAATACCTGGAAATCTCCAGGCATCAATGTTACCTCCTTAGAAGAATTCTGACTTTAGCAAGTTTTTAAATTTTCTGCCCAACAGATCAGAAATACAGAGATACATTTTCCACAAAACTTATTTTTGTACTTTGTTATACTTCCCACAGGCTGAAAAAACAACATCTGTGGCTTATGCAACTGAGTAGCTTCACTAGACTGCAGAAACCTCTCATCTCCAAATGAATATAATCAGAAATGCCGGTTTTTAAAAATTGGGTGACATCATCACAGTCCCTTTTTTTTAGCAAGATTTGGAGAAGAAAGAGAAGATCTAGGATATACTACATGTCAGCTTCTGTCAGCCACTTCAGAATGATGTCATCAGAACAACCTAACACAGGCAGACAGAATACACCCTTCTAAACTGAGAGCTCTGAAAGAAGACAACAGTTAACAACTGCGTAAGAATTTATATAGCACTTTTCCTAACAATTCAAAATGATTCATATATCTGTAGGTAGACATAATGTCGTGTAGTAGTCAGACTGCTATACTGGGACTTGGAAGATGCAGGTTATAAAATTCACTGTATGATCTTGAGTCGTCTCACACTCTGTCAGCCTGGGCTACCTCACAGGGGTGGTGGTGAGAATGAAGTGGGGAGAAAGACAACTATCTACACTACTTTAACCACACTGGAGTAAGGCAGGATATAAATGTAATAAGTAACTAAATCCTGATAGTCCTTGTAGCAGCTGTGGGATACAGCCCAGCAGGTTTACCTCCACCTAACATACGGGGAGCCTGTGGCCAACAACAGCACCTTGCTTTCTAAACATTTGAGGTGCTGCAATGAGATAGCTCAGCAACATATTCTTTTATTATAATATCCCATTACTTCAGGAGGACTTCTAGCATCACTCATGCAGCTCTGGGTTGTTGTTGTTGTTGTTTTTTAGAGGATATTCCCATTTCTTTCATGCAAGAATCTAGACTTTTATACCCAGGACAATGAAAAGAGTCCCCTCCCACTTGTTAAATTATGGCCATTTCTGCATGAGACTGTTACTGTGCTATTATTGCATTTTCAACATCCTATGGAATCCTGGGGTTTGCAGTTTAGGGAGGGGCCGGATGGTCCCTCCCTAAACTGCAAACCCCAGGATTCCATAGGATGTTGAAAGTGGAATAATAGCACTGTAACAGTCTCATGCGGAAATGGGCTGTATCTGAAAAGTGCTTTTTAATCTCTGTTAGCTAGTGTCAGGAGCAGTACTGAAACAGCACGTGTGAATGTCACAGATTGTAACAAACATACACAAGGAAATTGTGCTTCCCAAGCCACTGAAAAAAGGTAGACTGTAAAGGTAGATAGTAAATAAAGACTCGGTGTGACCCAGTTTACAGTCATTACAGTCTGGCTTAACCAAGTCTGTCACCTGACCAGACTGAAAGCTGGAGTCAAGGTCTGGAAAGAAGTGCGACATTCAGAGCATTAGCCACCACAGAGGCAATACAAAGGTATGGAACTACTCTTCTTGACAGTTAATATTGTTCCCATAATTATCAATCCAATATGACATTACAAGGAAAAAATCACTACTGACAACCACTTCAGAAAGCTGCTAATTAACAATAGCTTTCAAACCTGACTTGTGCAACCGCTGTAACACTTTTTAAAAAAATTTTGTAGACAATGTTTCACCTCTGACAAGGTCATATCTAGTTTCAATAAAAGGAACCATTGTAACAAAATCATCTTTCTCAGCCCAATATCCATAAATATATACAATCAGATTACAGTCAGCCCTCCACATTTGCAGGTTTGATTATTCATGTATTATTTGCTATCACCTCATCTGCCTCCATATGCCATTTTTAACAGGGACTGCAAACCTCCTGAGACTGGGAAACTGCGAACAAGGCTTGTAAGTCCTTAAAAATGGTGTGGGGCAGCAGTGGAGGTGGCAGTAAGCCCCACCAGCCACCCACTCATGCCTTATGAGGGAACCCTGATGCCTCAGAGGAATCCACGGTGGGTTGAATATAGTGATCATTTTTTGTGTGTGTGTGTTAAATATGAATTGGGGGCGCCTAGAGTTATTCATGGTTTTTCCACTTTCACAGGGGTCTTGTGCCCCCTAACTAGCAAATGTGGGATGACTGTACAGTAATCCCTCCACATTCGCTAGGGTTAGGGGCACCGGACCCCGTGAAAGTGAAAAAAACGTGAATAATTCTAGGCCCTCCCAAACAAGATTTAACACCAAAAAGAAGTATGATCACATAGTCAACCCACCGTAGATTCCTTTGAGGCATCAGGGTTACTTCACAAGGGAGAAGTGGTTGGCTGGTGGGGCTTACTGCCACCTCCACTGCTGCCCCACATTTTTAAGAGGGACTTACAAGCCTCGTTCACAGCTTCTCAGTCTCATGAGGCTTGCAGTCTCCGTTAAAAATGGCATAGGGAGGCAGCAAAGGTGACAGCAAATAATCCATGAATAATCAAATCCACAAAAGTGAAACCCGCAAATGTGGAGGGCTGACTGTACATCTCAATCCTTTTTTCTACCCTCCAAAAAAGGTAGTTTACAAGATAAAGACCAATTTCATGTATTAACAACTAAAAAATTAAAACACAACAGTAATAACAACCAGTACTCCCAAATACCAAATCAGATACTAACAAGAACAACACAGTCAAGATCTATAGTTTTAAAAAATATATACTTTGAAAGCTGCCTGGAGCTAGTTGGCTTTCAGTAAGTTGTACCCCGAAAAGCAACTTTTCCAAACATTACTCATGCATGGGGCGGAGGGGAGCATGAGATGGATATGTGCATCCCCAGTCACTGAGACAAATTCTTCCCCTGTAGGGGTGTGCCAAATTTATTACCGTTTGGCTTCCTTTTCTTTTGAAAAGCTAAAATCCTCATGGCCTAGCTAAAATGTTTACAGTTTAGAAAGTAACAGCAGCATTCAAGGGCAACATGGCTAGCTAGTATTTCCAGCTATACTAGCTGCTAGGTGACCAACCAGAAGGGATAAGTTCTGCTTTCCACCCACTCCTCTATGCAGCACCCATTGGCTTTCAAGAGCTCTTCATGATAGCCTTAGCGAGCTGTGGCTGTCTGGATTGACCCCTCCTCCCACTCTAACTTCATATAAACTTATTGGATATGCATACTTGTTTCCTTGGTATCCAGAAATAGAGGTTATTTAGTTCAAAGTTCTCTGAACACAGCCTCCTTAGGAGACCATCTGCTGTTGCAGACATGTGCCACTTCCCATGACCCAGATATAAGGCCAGTTCAGCAGAGGGATTACACTGGGTGGATTCCATCAGCACTTCTTAACTTGGCTTGCTGTAGGCCTCAAAGTTCACAGAAGAAATTTTCTACCCCATCTCCTTCCATCACTTCAGCTTTAGCAAAAAAACAAATCACACCATCTTTAGCTCCTCTGAGTCAGTCTCATGCAAACCAACACTTCTTCCATGTGTTCTGCAGCTGAAAGACTTGGTATGACACTTCACAGTACAGGAGTAATTAAAGAAAACACAGTCCCCAGATTTACATTCAGAAGGACCTCCCAACAACCACTGCAAACACTCTCCAGTAAGCAAACTTCTCAAAAGGCCACTGTAAAAGAATCTATATAATCTGTGCAAATACAGAAAAACAAAACAAAAATGATAAAAGACCACAGAATTCAGCTTCTTGAGAATTTGAACTTAAATGTACAAACAGGCACACACACAAAAAGTTTCTATCCTTGGTACAGTGATGAACTTGGAAATTTCTTCTCTTATTTTTTTTAATTGGTAAGCTGCCTTGAAACCCAGTCTTGGCAAAAAAAAGAGCAGGATATACCTAAAGTGATTGACCGATGGACTGGAAAAAACATGTGAAATGTTTAACAAAATCCCTGCCATACTCAGAGGCAGGGCTTCAGGGTCTGCTCTGCATATCTCTTCAGCATCCCCATGACTGGGAGCAGAATAGTTTAAGCAATATGCATTGTAAACCTACCTAATATATACAGTTGGCCCTCCATATCAGTGGATTCTTTATCCACAGATTCAACCAACCATGGCTTGAAAATATTCCAAATAAATAAACAGTCCAAAAAGCAAAATTTGATTTTGCCATTTTGTATAAGGGATGTTATTTTACTAGATTGTTGTACATAATGGGACTTGCGTATTCATGAATTTTGGTACCTCAAGCATCATGGAACCAAACTCTAGCAGATACGAAGGGCCCACTCTGTGTGGGTATGTGCATGTTTATTCACTTACGAGGTTATTGAGTTCAGATTTTTGGTGGTTTTATTTTTTTTTTGCATAGAAGTTGGGATACACTGTTAAATAATTTGAGGGTATTTTTTAATGAGTGTGCACAAAAGTGTATCATTAAAAATGAGAGCAAGAGAAAGCATGGGAGTTTAAATATTTATCCTGGAACAGTTTTAGTTCAGTGGTCTCACAGTACCTTGTTTAACAGAGGGTGTTGCCAGTGCCAATGAGTCCTTATTCCAGCAAAGCTGTGGGATGTGTCAGAATAACTAAGGAAATAAGCAAACTGTCTTTCATTAAGGAAGGTCCAGAGCAAGCACAGCAGCATCTGCCACTGCTCTTTGCCAAACACACTACTCATAGTGGTCTGACATATTTCACCAACAATTGCCCAGGTTTACTCATTCCCTCAACCTTCCTACAGTCATCACTATTTCATTCTAACAGGTTTGTAAAATAGGGTTAATTAAATCTTTCTTAAAATGCCCTTCCACTCATATACCAAGAAATCCATAGCATGCGCGCACGCACACATCATTTCACAAGATTCCTGGTTTTACTGCTCAATCAATTCCATGGAGTACTGGTGAGGGGAATGCACAATACACGCAGTAAGCATTGCCCCTTCACAAGCCACAGATATTTTAAGCACTTCCCCCCTTCTCCTGCTCTTATTTGTTATTACACGTTTCTGTAAATGGGGGCCATAAACAATGTCATTTAGCAGCAGCTGCTGAAGGGAACGTCACTTCTACCACCATTTTACAAGCCAGATTTAGTGCCCAATGAAAGGCGAGACCATGCCATATTTTTTAATACACATGCACACGCATACATATATACTGTCTCTATCATTTTAGGACTCCCTTTGCTTGGAGAAGGCTGCATGCTGAGTGCTAGGGAACACTTACCCATTTTTTTACCACTTGGGTCAGAGAGATTAGACAAGGATCTACAAATATACCACATGCCAGAGCAACACAAGGAGTACCAAGGAAAAAAAACCTAGTACTTTCTATTCTGAGTGTTGTATTGAGACTATGTAAAAGAAGCTTCTTGTTCTCAAACAGACTGTCTAATCTTTTAAACACTTGTTTCAGAGATCCTTTTTGCAAGTGCTTCTGCTGTCTAAGGGACAAAACAAATGTGGCATTACTCATATACTGTGCAAGATTTTTTAAAGTGACTAGCCATAATTGCTAGGGATGATGGGGAGTGTAGTCAAAAGAATACTTTTCCAGACTCTGCTTCTGACACAATGGGCACAGTTATTTCTTCCAACACAATGTGTGTGAATTCGACAAATATTCTAGTGCACAGAATCTGCACACCCCTTTTCCAAGCAGACAAGATATATCATGTGACTGAGGTCTACTCGTATGTGCATTAATTAAAGGGTGGGCAGACTTGGGATATTTTTATCATATGTGGTGGTCTTGTGAAAAGGCCAAAAAAATCTGGAATCAGACACATTCTGTGATATATAAAATCTTGAAAGTTAATATACAAATGAAGCTAGAGTTATATTTGTTGAGATTAATAGAAGATCAGTTAGAGAAGTATGGTAAGATATATGATACCTGAACACCGCAGCATGACTACTGTATTATATTCACAGATGTGGAAGAATACAGAAATTCCAATGAAAGAGGACTGGCAGATAAAATTAATGGACCTAGCTGAAGTGGATAAATTGGCAATATTGACAAGAGTGAATTCAGTGGCAACTTTTGTGAGAGACTGGTAAGCTTTGAGAGACTGGTAAGAGTGTAACATGTTGACTTTATTTGAGGTGTTTGTATATGATGCCCCCAAAGTCACTCAGTGGTTTTCCATGGCCCAGCAGGGAATCCCAACTCTGTTCTCCAGGGTCATAGTCCAATACATCAAGCTGGCCCTCTGCTAAAAATTTAAACAGTGCATCTAAGCACGCGCTTAGCCCAGAAATTTGCAGTCAACAAGAGAACAAAGATCAAATACTTTCTCAAAAGAACTGAGTCCTGGTTCCCCCCCACACACACACACTGTTTTTGTGCAACATAATTTGGGTGGGTGGAGAGGTTTTCAGTTATTGCTTGTTAGAAAACTGGGAGTCAAAAACCTTTTGCCGAATCCACGAAAATGATGTAGAGACTTGCAAGTGGATCCTATTCTACTTCTGGTCCATTCTGGTCATAGTGCCTATTGCAAGGTATGTATACCACGGACTAGGTGTATGAGTCAAAGGCTCGCTTTAGTAACCTGCCATGCACATGTGTAGCCTTCACATCCAAGCTGTCTGTGATCCAATCCAGGATCTCAGCATGGTCTCTTATTACAAGGTTGCCAAAAGATAGAACAGAAATCCAAACATTTGGCCGGATATTGTAGCCAAGAGGTCAGCAGTTAAAATCAGTATCAAGATGGAGGCAGTGGAGTCATTGATAAGTGTCTAGGTATCAGAAAACAGCTAGCAATTCATCCTGGGATGGAGCAGGTCCTCATCTCTGAAAATATAAGTCTGGCAGCAACCCAGAAATAAATAGCCAGTCTTTACTCAGTGATAGTAAGAGTTTATGCCTTCCCTTCCTCCCATCTGCATAATTCACATGCACCTGATCAAGGGGCTACCCAACAAAAGCACACTGGAGGAAAGCATCTTTCTATTAGTCCCCCCACACTCTCACAGAGGGGATTCACATACAGAAGTCAAGAGCACAAAGACCATGGTTGGCTACCTTTCACAGCGACACAAGCCATTAGAATACCTGGAAGGGCAGAGTCAGTACACCAGAAGAACAAACCATGCTAGACTCTGAGAAGGAAGAGATGATGACATTGACTTTAATGCAACACAGCAACCATCGCTACAGAGGAGGGGAGATGTGGGTGAGGAGAAAAAGGAGCAGTTTCCCTTGTTCAGGTTCAACATGTCTGTACTCAGCTGCAAGTGAGGGAAGTCACTATAATAGCACTGCTCTGAAACCATGCAAATGCCATAACCAGAGCTAGTCCCATGAGGCTGCGTGCATCTCCAGCACAGGATGTAATGTTATGCATGCTGTGCCGCTGCATGTGGAGAGGAGTGGAGGAATGCAAAATGAATGTGCACCTGTCTGCCACTTCAAAGTCAGCATCTAGACATGCCCTAGGAAACCCGAGAATACATTTACACACACTGACTTTGAAATACAGAGGGTATTGCACCAAGCTGATATTTAGTGATTTGGGTTGGGCTGCTCAAAAGAGGCATGCCTTCTCCTACGGCCACTGTGTATTCTAGGTACATACCCGTTGTGCACTGAGTGTTGGGACTGAAATCCATTCAGTCCCAGTCGTCAAATGGACATATCTTCCTTTTTTCTTTCCTAAATCCAAACTGAAAAGAACCCTAGAATTCACACTTCCACTGATTTTTGCAGTAAATTTCTAACCTCCAAAAGTACATACAAAAATGCATACGATAAGGGAAGCATGCATGGATACACAGATATTATGTACCTATATTAGAGGAAATCAGAAGAAGAAATTAGAGGAAATCAGAAGAAAAGATGATAACACTTGGCAAAGTGGTGAAGAGGCAGACTGTACTACAGGCAGACTGAAGGAAGCCACAGCCCTGAGTTAGCAGGACCTGAGGAGGGCAGCTTATGATGGAGCGCTCTCATTCACAGGGTCACCCTAAGTCAAAGTTGGCTTGATAGCAAGTAACAATATATATGAGGTAATTGCTTGCAAAAATATTTACATTAGGAAAACTGATTATTATTATGTATATGTTAGAAAATGTGCATACAGATCCATATGAATTTTCATGCAGACTTTAAAAAAAGGGAAAAAAGGGAAAATCAGGGTTGGAAAAACAAAGAACTGAGCAGAATTGAAGCTGAAAGCCATCCCTAGTTCAGGGTTTGGGTTGTACATAAAGGGCCTGTAGACACTGAAAGTTGCTGCCCAGCAGACAAGATAAATATGCCACAGTTGTGCTGTTAAGAAGAAGCATTCTCCAAAGCTCTCTATCGAGGTAGAGTGCAGAGCACCGACACCAACTATAAGGATAACCTTAGCTTCATTTGGTCCACGAGGCTCCTGCTGTGACATCCTATAAAACTTTCACTGTTGCCTCCATTCACTGTTTCTTCCACTGGAACTGGTAATAAAGAGAAGAACTTTGGACATGTCTATGAGGCATATCTACTCTAAGCACTATGGCTGCACTCCTGTACTTATTGGCAAGCTTCCAACCTAACATGTCTAAGACTGCACTTCGAGTAACTCACTGTTCTAAACTAGAGCCACAACTGACATTTAGAGTTCCACCCCATACCCTTTAATGAAAAGATTGTGCATCGTGTCAGTTACTTCCAGCACAGCCTTTCTTGAGGCAACCTGTCCCACATTTTGGGATCAGCAGTGGTGTGCATGCATGCACATATACATATGAGCACAATAAACTAAGCTGTCCTATGGTACTTTAAAGGCAAGGAACTTTATTGTTACATAAAGTCTTATGTGCTTATTAGATTTATGAAATGAAAAAGGAGTGTTAAGTCTCAATAATGCCTCAACCAACAGCTTTCTTGCTTCAGGGAAAGACCACCTTGAAAGCAAGCACTCAGAGTTGACAGATAAAAGCTTAGCAATAGGTTCTTGGCATTGTTCATATTTTGAGATGCTTCTATGAAGCTATGGCTTATTTTCATTGCAGTGCGCATAAATACCCATACAGCAGTACAAAGAGATCAGAAACTAAAATAGTCACCCTCTTGAGTAGAGCTGGCAAGATGCAGGATTGCAGCTGCTTTCATTCTTTGCTTGACTAGCAAAGGGAAAGATAGCAAGGAAGGCAGCAAAATGCTGTTTAATTGCAGCACTGTTGCAATAATATGAAATGTGTCTTTACACAGTGCCTAAAGATTTACATGGACCCATTCACTCTCCACCAGCATCCAGATGACAAGCAACATTTTGCTTATTAACAGTCACTTCTTACTAGGATGAGGCAGTCTCAATAGGCAAAGGGCAGCCCTCTGAGCCTTTTTAATTTTTTTTTTATTTACTGTGCATCCCTCCCACAGTATTTTCCCAGCTGGAAAAAATAATCCAACCAAATAGTGATTTTTGTGACGAGTTTGCCTCAAAAGAGGTCAAAATGCACCCCAAACTTGAAAAATGAAAATTAGAATGGGCTCTAATTTCTTCTAATTTTATTTTTTAAAAATAGTTGCTTCTTTTGGGAGTTGGTGCAGCTCACAGATGATCCTGGGGGTAGGAAACTGGCTCCTCAGCCATCCTCCAAAGTTGCCCATAATAGTGTAGATAAAACTAGGACCATGGCCAAAAATTTGTTCCATAGGAGAGAATGGTGTTTCTTTTATTTGCTGATAAATAAATGTATATCTGAATTTACATTTTGACTTTTCTCTATCAGTCCTAGCCAGCACAATGAATGGTAAGCAATGGTGCAAGCTACAGCCAAAAACATTCTGAGGACCATGTGTGGCCAGGCCTTGCTCTAATCACGACACAGAGTGAGACTCAATTATTTTATACCACTCCATGTCAGGGAACAATGGCACCCCATTGCTCTCATTTCATTTGTAGCTGAGAGACAATGACTTCTCTGTTAATCAGAGGCAATGGACTCTGGGCAACAGATTACTACTCCCTTACACACTGGAATAATTCATCTCTTAAGAAAGGGATGACCCCCCCTGTTCTCTTACCAAATCAGTTTACTTATATGAGCATCACATGGAAGCTGTGAGACTAATACTGTAGTGGAAATGGAAGGTCACTCAGCCTAAGGGTGAAAGAGTACCAGTGAGACCAAAATACTACTACTACTACTACTACTACTACTAATAATAATAATAATAAATAAGTAAACAAATAAACAAGCAAACAAAAAAACACATTGGGTTGGAGTAAATGGTCAACAGCTACACCAGGTGCCCACAAGTCAAAATACAGCCCAAAACTTAGCTACTTAATAGATTTTCATTCAATTTAACAGAACTTGAGAAATCTACCCTTTTGGATTATAACCCCCACACTGGGTCAGGGATTCTGGGGGTTGCAGTTTACACAGTAACTTTTTCAAGTCTGAATTTAAATGGGGAGCATATGGATCTAGCACAACTAAATTCAGCTGTTAGTCACAACTGTAGGTCAAATGAATCAGCTGGAACCTGGTGCAAAACTTATGTAACTTCTGTTGAGTCAATGGGCCTATTTTAGTTTGGAATAAAAATTTGATTTAGGTTACAATACAATCCTGAACCTTGACCACAAATATTTAAAAAAGGGTGTCTCAAGCTTGCACACAGCTTAGGAGCCATTATGATCAGCATTACTGAGGGAGGATCGAGTTTAGTATTTGGACATTTTCTGATGCAAACAAGCCTCTTCTGATTTATACAATCCCTTTTACTGCAATACTAGTTTCAGAGAAAGATGTATATATACCATTTCAGAAATATTATCTATCTATGGATTTATTTTAATGGCGAGTCAATTATTTCTAACTTACTTGAAAATAATATATTTTAAAGCAGGAGGATCTTATTTATAGACTGTTTCCTTGCCAAAGTTTTCAAATCTGTGAATAAAGCATATACAGTATGTTAAAAAATACTGCTGCATAAATCTACAATCCTCAAAATAACCACAGAATCCCATGAAAGGGCCAATATAGTTCTTCCTCCACATTCACAGGTTTGACCTTTGCAGATTTGACTATTCACAAGTGTGTACACCTCCCCCTGCCATTCACCTCCTTCTGTTCCCTTGCATCTTGCTGGGCATGGAGAAAGGATGCAAGTGCGCCCAGGAAAAAAGCAAGGGAAGGAGGGGAGCATGTGTGCATTCTCCCCTCTGGAGCGCCCTCCTCCTATCCCCATGCATTTGGCCCCAGTAGGAGAATACCATGTGACCTTCCTCCACCCCCCCAAGCTCCCCACTCCTATTCCTATGCATTTTGGCCCAGAGTGGAGGATGCACACTGAGGCAAAATGCAAAAGAACTGGGGAGGGGGAGCCCTGGAAGTGAATAAGGGGGGGCATGGGGGGAGTTATTCACGTTTTTCCCACTTCCGTGGGGGTTCTGCACTCCAAACCTTCGCGAAAGTAGGGGGGTCAACTGTATCTAATATTTCTCCACTCAGAAGCATTTGGAGCTCAGATTTGAACTTGGCAAAGCACATGCTCTTTGAAGAAAAACTAAAGCTCTGAAGATTTATGTTGTGTATATTACTGAACCACACCTATGGCAGTCTTGCTCCACTGACTTCTGACAGATCAATTTTTCATATTCAAAGGTGGTGAAAAGACCCGCTGTAATAGGTGGACCAGGACTCAGAAACAATTGTAACTACCTGTAACTAGTTCACTGGGGAGTAGGTTTGTGTGTGTCTAAGCACCTTCCAGTTGCCTGTTGATGCATGGCAACCCAGTAAGTTTCAGAGGGTTTTTGTAGGCAAGGAATTCTCAGAAGTGGTTTTGCCAGGTCCTTCCTCTGAAATATAGCCTACAGCTCTTGTTATTCATTGGCAGTCTCCCATCCAACTACTAACCAGAGCTGACCCTGCTTAGCTTCCAAGATCAGACACGATCTGGTGCCTTTAGGGCATTTAGGCAGGTTTGCAAGGTGCTTAGTGGAGTCATGTTCCAAAAACAGCATGACAAGTAAGAGCAAACTTACTATATTTGTATAATAGGCAACTCTTTTTAGTTACTTTCATAAGTTACTTTGAAGGGCAGCTTAAGAGGGACTTCTGACAGTTTTTTTCCCCAAAGTTTTATGCCATTCTCTCATCAATGTTAAGGTTTTTGCCTCAAAAAAGTAACAGAGTAACAGAATACTATCCAGGAAATGAACATATAGCACAATTTACTTTTTCTCAAATAACAGTACCAGGTAACTTTTCAAACACTGTAATGAGCAATGGGAATAAATTACTTTTAAAGACAAACTTTCCAGGCTTTGACCCCTAGCCCTTTCCCTCACTGTGCCCCATGGCATGGCACAGTGAGGCGAAATCCCTCTCCTGGAGGTTACTGATTTATAAAATTGCTCTCCAGTTGAATCCAATAGGAAGGAAAATGGCACAGACCATGGGTCTGATCCAAAATCTTGTTGGAGAACCCAGGATCTTTTAGATGCAGTGGATCTAAAACCATCTTGACATGCTTGTGATATGCTCTCGAAATGTCCTGTTTCAGGGCCGAATGCCAACAGATTCACTACAAGCACTACTATTGTGACAACAGAGCTTTCTGCAGGCATTCTGGGGGCCTACATGGTGGATGTTCCTCTTTGAGGTGGCAGTGCACTTCAGTCCCATCCTAACTCCCACTCAGCCTTCTGACCAAGTGGTAGGGATTGTTCTCTTATTTTACAAGACACAGATCCTACCTTTCATTCCAAAAGGTCACCAGGCACCTAGCAAATACCAAACAATAACATCTCTTCTTTTGTTCTGACGCAAAGCAAGGGCAATTGTAAAGCCAAGCTAGCAATAAAGCCCACAAATCAATTCACCAGATTCCTCCCAGGAAAGACAGTTTTCACACTATATGACAAAAGCAGAACAAGCACTGACATAAACTTGGACTGTGTCAGATATTTTCTCAGCCCAATGAGAAGTGCAGTATTCCAAGAGTTAATGTACACTGCCTGAATTTAATGACTCCAATGAGAATTCCAGCCTAATCACCTAAAGACACCAGATCCTGTCTGATCTCAGAAGCTAAGCAGGGTCAGGCCTGGAAGAGAGATAGCCAAGGGAACTTCAGCTGCTGTAGGCCAAAAGTTTTCAGCTTTTGGTCTTCCAGATGTTTTGGACTTCTGCTTACAGAATATCTAACCACTGGCCATGGTAGCTGAGGCTTCTGGGAGCTGAAGTCTAAAACTCCTTGATGGCCAAAGAACTGCTGCCATAAGCTACATTCAGAGGAAGCCAATGGCAAGCCACCTCTGAATACACCCCACCTAAGAAAATCATAGGACCGTGAAGTCAACAGGTGACTTGAGCCCCCCCCCCGCAACACACACTACGAGAATTCCAGTGTCCTCCAACATCATCCCAAATACAGCGACTGTGTCACGGGGTTTTCTTGGCAAGGTTTCTTCAGAGGCTTGCCACTGCCTTCGTCTTATGCTGAGAGAGTGTGACTTGCCCGAGGTCATGCAGTGGATTTCCATGGCTGAGCAGGGAATAAACCCTGGCCTCCAGTGTTCTAGTCTCAAACCACTACCCACATAATGCCAAAGTACTGATGCTTATATATGTATATTACTATCACAACTCTGTTTCATAGCAAGCAACATGGGATTTTTTTCTGTTCCAGTGCATTATGTTGGGTGGGGGAACAAGTACTCCCAATGACAGGAAGGCCCAGATGTGTTGGGACAAGGTTTGTCTCAGCCATATCTTATCTTTAAAAACCAACCAAGCAGTGCATGAGAGCTAGCATAACTCAGGAACATTGTTTACAGTGTTCTCTTCAGGTGACAACATTGTAATATACCTACATGGTGCATCCAGTTCTGTGTTGATTCTACATAAAATGTGATGCTGGGGGAATAAAATGTCCTATCCTGGTTCATGTGGATGAAAAAGTCTCCTGGGACTTTTCTAGAAAAGGCCTTCCCCAACAAATATACCAACAAGAGAAGCAGCAATTCCTTTCCTATCCACTCAATGAAAAGGTGGCAGGGGAGCTGTAAAGCACAGGAAGAAACACTTAGAAGAAGACGCAATCATAGCCTAGGCCATGACCAAATTGTTTCTTGTCCTTGTACGCAGGGTGTATCTACCACAGTTCAATGTATTTCATTCCATGTGTCTGAGTGACAAAGCAGGCTCATGCCCCCAAATGTTTGTGACACAATAAGGATGTAAAACTGCAATTGCAAACATACTTTCCTGGGAACTTTCCAGTGTAACAGTTTCCAGCAAGGATGTTTATGTACTATCCAGCTACTGTTTGGTAATGATTACTGTTAAGATAACGATTACTATATCTGTTTTTTGCATTGCAGTTCCTTCTAGCTCCATTGATTACAACCTTCTACCCACTGAAGCACATGTGTAAGAATCTGCCAACTGATGCAATGCATTAGATGAAATGGGAAGGACTCTACAAAGTTTATGCCAAATAAAATTGGCTGGTTTCTAAGGTACAACAATACACTTTGTTCTTTTTTTCCTTGGGAGTAAGTCCCAGTGAAAGCAATGAGGCTTATTTCTCAGTGGACATGAATACATCATTAAAAATATCACAAAATTATTTGTTAATTTTGTTGCAATGGATCAACAATGCCACTAGTCTGGAATTTTGTAACTACTGCAAGGCCTAAATGCTGTCAAATTATGTACAACCTGAAATAGGGAAATCTTGAATGCTTCACACTGTTCCAAAGGGAATTTCACCCAACATGGCTCTTCTCATATTTTCAAAGTGTGCTTTTCATCAAGTGTGCCCAATGGGCAGACAATATTTCTTCACATGAGGGTACTGCCACATATCATTGTGTGCTGCTGGCAAAATTTATGCCATGATTCCCATCACATGTGTTATGTTGGGCAGACTCAACTCTAAAAAACAGTGACACCTTAGGAGTGGGTCAGATGTCAAAATACAAGAGGAAGGTCACATAAGTACAGAAAAAGTTCCTTCTGGAAAAAAAATAGAAGTGCTATTTTGGAAGTATCATTACAACAGCTCACTCCATGGTGACCAATTTGTGAAAACATTTGCATTTACCATGCACAGAGAAAGTCAATTACTTTTTTTTTACCCTTAAAGAAGCTTTTCAAGATCAGTAACCTCTTTTCAATATGAACTTATGAATGATTTTAAAAAGTTAACACCACCATCGCTACACACAAAAAAATGGTAAGAGAAAGAAGAATGGTAATTAATGGGAGATCATGTGTGGTGTAGTGGCTAAGGTGCTGAACTCGAGCTCAGAAGAACCAGGTTCAGATCTCCACTGTATTATGGAATTCACTGGGTGACCTTGGTCCAGTGACTGGCGAGAAGCTCTTTCCCCATTCAGACTGCTATTGCTGTGGCCTCTGAGGGAAAGAAGAGCAACCAGGAACAGCTCTATCATGCCTTGGCCCACCAGCTGATAAGAGGCCTCCTCTCCACATTTCAACTGCCATTGCTTTGGCCTCTGAGGAACAGAAGAGCAACTACCATTTGCTGGACTCATTTTTTCCCCTCTGACATTCCGTTTCCTTGTGTGTCTTGTCTTATTTAGACCATAAGCCCGGGGACAAGGAACTGTCAAATTATTTGTAAGCCATCCTGGGACCTTTGTTGGGATGAAGGGCAAGGTATAAATATTGTTGTTGTGTGTCTTCAAGTTGTTTCTGACGTACGATGACCCTCAGGCAAACCTATCACAGGGGTTTCTGAGACTGAGAGTGTGTGATGCACTCAAGGTCACTCAGTGGGTTTCATGGCCCAGCAGGAAATCAAACCCAGGTCTCTAGGGTCATAGTCCAACACTCAAACCACTATATCACCTGGATCTCAGGATATAAATAAATAAGACTGTTTCTCCTCAGTATGACTCACCTTGCTAGGTTGCTGTGAAGATAACATGGGGAAAAGGAGGGCCATGCACATCTCCTTGAGCTCACTGAAGAAGTGAGATACACATACAACTGATAAGTCAAATAAATAAAAGAGGGGTGTTGCTGTGCTCTGTTCCCCTACTTATCTACTACAGCTGTCCTCTACCAACTCCCTGCATCTTTGCTTCCTCATGGGAAAGCTGAGCCACATAAAGGGCACGTTCTGCCAAAGCTGCTGCTGTTCACACCGTGCTGAAAGAAACCAGTGCCCTGGTTAGTGTGGAAGCCAGTGGGTAAACAAAACTAATGTGGCCAGCCTTTCAGCTCTTGCTCAGCCGAAAACGCCCTCCCCCTGCTAAAAATTAGTTGCTGTATATGACATACAGCATGTTTGGGGCTCTATATAACACAAGCCCCTAGACCACAGGAACTACAAATCCCATCATGCAACACCGCTCTCTCTTTGCTCAAAAGCCGAACATAAGGTTCCATAACTTGACCCTCCACCCTAAGGTAAGGTACATTTATATTATGCAGCATCAAAGCATCTGCTGTTTTGCCGATTTCCAAACTGGTCCCCCAGCAGGCGAAAGAGCTGCTGACCGGAAGAGGCAAAAAGCCCAACATTTCTCGCATTCCAGAGGAGGTTTATTGCCCCGGCTCATTACTGTCAAATGCAGAGAATGCTACCAATACGCATAACGATCTTGACCTCGTAAGTCATTCCAGCACCGCCACAGCAGCCTATCAAAACAATACATATCTTCCAACAGATTCTTTCCCTGCAGTGTTTTACAAGGGCGCGCGCGCGTACGCACGGACACACGCGCACGGAAACACACGCCCACGCCCACGGTACTGGTGTGCAAAAACTTCACGGCGCTGACCGAGCCCAGAAGTTGTTCACCCTTTGCAGCGATCCCCTGCAAACACGCTACGGCAACAAAGGGACAGGCAGGCGAGGCACTGCGTGTCGCCGGAGCGGTAAAAAGAGGGCATTGCTCACAGTGGTCGGCCGGGCCACGCCCAACACCACGCGCCCCCCTCCGCCGGCCCGGCCCCATTTGTCGCTACCCCCACCTCCAAGGCCGTCGAGAAAAGATTAATCATCCCCCGATCCGCAGGCCACCGCTTCCTCGCTCCCCTTTCCTTCCGCTCCCCCCAGGCCAAACGGAGACGCCTATCCCCACCGCCCCGGGGCCCGTGCAACTTCGTCCGCCGCCCTCGCGGAACAGCACGGCGACCCTTCCTCCGGCGAGGCAGGCGCGGCGCTCCCCGTCACGCCCCCCCCGCCCCGGCTGCCGCTCCCCGGGGGTGCGCGCGTGCGACGCACACGGCTTTCTCTTCCTCGCCCCCCTTCCACGGATCTGAAGTCGTCAGCCCGTGCACCGCCTTTGGGAATAGGAACTGGGGAGCAGGGAAAGGCAGCAGGGCCCCACCACAGGACGCCTTCTCCCTCTTCCCGCTGCCCGCCCCAGGCGCTCCGGCTGAACAAAGGGGCCCGGCCACCCCACCCTCCCCGCCCCGTCCTTGGTAATCACCGCTGCACGAAGCAGAAGCGCCCGAGGCAAGAAGCGGGGACGGGGAACGCCCTCTCCCGCTTTCTCGCCCATGGAGCGAGGCGCCGACACCGGGGGACGAGCCGTCGCTCCTCCTCCTCCTCCTCGCTGCTACATCCCCGCAGGCGACGTCCGTCCTTCAGGCCTCGCGCGCCCAACCGGGGTGGCCGCCGCCGCCTGCAGCCCCCGAGCCGGCTCGGTCTCCTCGCTACGCCTTGCCGCTCCCTTCCCGCCCTCCGCGGCTCCGGGCGCGCGCACCCGCCGGCGCAAAGGAGCCTGCGGTCCCCCACCCCACCCCTCACCCCGCGGTTCTTTACGCAGGAGCCTCCATCCCCTCCCCACACCCGGAGGAGCCGGTTTCCACGCCGCCTTCCTCGCCCCCCGCCCCCGGCCGCGAGGGAGAAAGCAGCCTCCAAGAGGGCCAGTCAGCGCCCCCCCCCGTCCACGCCCGCTCGCCTTGCAAGGAAGCCCCGGCCCCGCAGGTGCAGCGCGGCCTCCCGCTGCCCGCCTTACCCGGCACGCGTCCCCGTCTCCGCCACTCCGCCTAGCCGGGCGCTGAGAGCCCCGCGGGCTCAGTCCTCCACGGAGGTCCCGGCTTGGGCCCGTCCCTCCCGGTTCCGCCTCCGCCTCCTCGCCACCGCGGCTCTTTCCCAGCCCCTTCCCCTCCCACCCCGCCTCACGCACCCGAATGGAACAGGCCGCTGGGCTGAGCTCACGGAAGAGCCGAAGCAACAGCCAGCCGCGGCGGCGGCGGCAGCAGCTCCGTCCTCCCCCTGCCGAGGAAGTGGGCTCGTCCGCAGCGCGGCTCCATCCGCACCGACGGCGGGGAGAGGAGCGCGGGCAGAGGGCCGTATTACTCCGAAGGGTTTGGTCCTTGGCGCCGCGGCCAAAGCTTCCGAGAACAGCGGCCGTAGTCCACCGAAAGCGTGCGACTCTCGAACCCCGAACGGAGGGGCTTCAGAAAGCTAACGAGGGGGACCCCGGGCGGAGCGGAAGGCGCTCGAAAGCGGCGGCGAAGGCGGGACCGGAGCAGCCACCCGGGCGAACGGAGGAGGCCCCTCAGGCGCTGCGTGCGTTGCGCTCCTAAACCGCAAAGAGAGCGGCGTGGTCAGTGGTCAGTTCAACGTGACGGCCGGTTCCTCTGTTCCCGTCGGCGGTTTTCTGAGATCGTAGCTTTCCTTCGCCCGGCGGTTCCACTGGCAAGTTGTGGGGCGGAGAGCGAAGTTTTCCCCCGCGCAGAGCTAAAGGGATGGGGAAGGCGTTGCTCTGCGCGTTCAAAGGGACAAAAGCCCTCGGGGGAAGCGCTCTTCTCTCGTTGGAAGAGGAAAAAGCCCAGGGGCTCCAGGCCGATTGTGTAATTGTGTAACCAGATGCTTTTGAACTGCAACTCCCTTGCCTTTGCCTGTCCAGTGGGAATTTCAGTGCAGCAAGGTCTGAAACCGTGCATGGTTCCCCAGGGCTTAGTTTATGGTAATGGTGGACAAAATGCAGTCCTCCAGGATTTATTGGACTGCAGCTGCCAGCATTCCTTACCGTTGGCTGTCAGAGGTGTATCTAGGGTGGGGCGAGTAGGGCATGTGCCCTGGGCACAAATGCCAGAGGGCACAAAAAAAAATCCTAATGTCCTCCCCAACCACGTTGCTTGGGACAGCTGGCTCAGAAGTGCACCCTGAAAGCAGTAGCATTCCTCACTGTCGTCGCTGGCACTCTTGCTAGGGCTGTTCTTGGCCTGGGGGAGTGATGAGAAGCAGCCCCTCCACCCAGCCCTGGCTCACCACCGCCTCCACCCTCACCGGGCTCATCCTCGGTCTGGGGAGGTGGCATTGGGAGAAGCAACACCTAGGGGCACAACTTCCACACTGGCCCTAGGCAACATTGAAGCTAGATATGCCCCTGTTGGCTGTACTGGGCAGGTTCAATGAGAATTTCAGTCAAACAGCTTCAGGAGAGCCACACTCTGCCCATTCCTTGTGGGTAACACTATGTGCAAAAAAGATCTAGGAGTCTTAATAAAGCAAGAGTTAAACATGAGTCAACAATGTGATTCGATTGCCCAAAAATCAGTGCAATTCTAGGCTGCATCAGTGTCAGATCAAGACAAGTAGTAGGGCTACTCTGTTCCACTTTGGTTAAATCTCACCTGGAATACTATGTCCAGTTCTGGGTACCACAGTTCAACAAGGATATTGACAAACTGGAACAAGTCTGAAGAAAGGCAACCACGATGATGAAAAGTCTCGAAACTAAGCCTTAACTGGAGGAGCTGGATACTTTTACCTTGAAGAAGAGAAGAGTAAGAGATGATTGGAATCTTTACATATCTAAGGGATATTATGAAGAAGCTGGAACTAGCTTGTTTCCTACTGCTCCAAAGACTAGGACACAAACCGATAGATTCAAATTATAGGGAAAGAGATTTCACCTAAATATTAGGAAGAACTTTCTGATAGTAAGAGAATGGACTGCCTAAAGGATGGTGTACTTTCCTTTCGGGGAGGGTCTTTAAACAAAGATTAGATATGCACCTCTCACGAGTGCTTTAGTTGTTTAATTCCTGTATATCAAGGGGCTGGAGTAGGCAACCCTTCTAGCTTTAGGATATTTGCAAAAGGAGAGGACACATGCGTGTTAGGATGCAGCCTCAGATATGGGAGTATTTCCTTCACAGTTTTCAGATTGCAATCATTTTCTTATTCCAAATAAACAGAACAAAGCTCCTTTTTTCTTCCTTGATCCACTCAGGAAAAAAATCTTGGAGAATGGTGTGTAGTATATGCCTGTGCAATGTAAGGGTTTATCTGTCTTGTATGATCATGAACTTGCCCCATGAGAATACTGAATTCATAAGAATGCAAGCTGCAGGAAAGGAGATTCCACTTGAACCTCAGGAAGAACTTCCTGACAGTCAGGACTGTCCGGCAGTGGAATATGCTGCCTTGGAGTGTGGTAGAGTCTCCTTCTTTGGAGGTTTTTAAGCAGAGGCTGGATGGCCATCTATTGGGAATGTTTTGATGGGTGTTCCTGCATAGCAGGGGGTTGGACTCAGTGGCCCTTGGGGTCTCTTCCAACTCTACGATTCTATGATTTTTTTAAGCCTTCAACTTGTGAGCCTGTAGGTCTGAACATATTGGCCTTATGAATGTCATTGGCCAATGCACTCAAGTTCATTGAAGGACAATTGAGCACTTTTTGGAAACTGGGAACATGGGTGTATGTATGCATATGTTCATGCACACCTTCCTCCATTGACTTATGGTGACCTTATGAATTACATAGAGTTTTCGTAGGCAAGAACTACTCAGAGGTGGTTTTGCCAGTTTCTTCCTCTGAAATATTAACTGCAAGACCATCTACACACCAACTAGGCATGGCCCTGTTTAGCTTCCAAGATCTGATAGGATCTGGTGCCTTCAGGGTATCTGGGCCCTATGGAAACACATGGTTCTCCAGTTTATATTGGTTTACAACAGCCTTCAGTTCAAACCATCATACCCACTGTTGAGGCGTGACCTTCAGCAACATCAGGAAAGTCACACATTCATTACTTGTGCCATAAGTAAAGGCTCTTGTCCCCCCAGCTGGAGCAAGTGACAGTGGGGTGTGGGGGGGCTGTGTGTGCAAATACCTCATGCTGCATCACCTGGTATGTTTCAAAGACAGTTTAAACATATTTTGCTAAGGGATGCAAGTTTGGGCCACTTGAATGAGAGACATAATCTTATAAATACGTTCCACCACATCCATTGCCTGCAGCAATCTCAGAAGTTTGTTTATTCTGGAGCTGGAAGCCATGTGCTTTCTGGCAAGAAGAAAGATACAGCTGTTGCTGACTCAAAGAACCCACTCTGAGCGTCTCACCGGGTGTAATGGATTACCAAGGAGTATGCTATCTGCTGCCATCTTGTGTTAATGAGGGTACATTGTAACTCAGTTTTCCAGCCCCAAAGGAAAGGCTGCATTATGTAGAGGTGGTTTTGGGGAAATTTATACAAGATGAGATCAGAGTAGACTGGGAAATTATTTTTAAGAAGAATGAATATGATGACATGCTAAAGGCAACCATGCGGAGGCAGTGGTAGAATGATCCCTTGGGCCCAAAGCATCATCCTACCTGCCACTTGCTGAGTTACAGATGTTTTCACCACGTCATCATTTATTTTTCTTAAAAGTAACTTTTTCAAGCCTGGATCAAAATCTCATGAGCATAGCACAGGGAAAAATTATCAATGTATCCTCTAATATCTTGTTTCCCAGGAGGGAAGCACCTTGTGAAAGGTCATTTAGAGTGCGTGTATGTGTGTATTTACAGTATTTATATCCTGTTCTTCAGCAAAAAAGACTCCCAGAGTGGCTTACAAACAGTTGAGAGTTTCCTTCCCTCAAGCTTACAATCTAAATAAGTCCAGACACATAAGGCAGAGGGAACAGAGTAAAGCCCAGAAAATAACTCCTGTTCTTCTTTCCCTCTGAAGCCATAGCAGTGGCAATTGGGATGGATGGAGGTTCACTTTAATTTCCAGACAATAGACCTGGGCTGCAATCCTATATCCACAGTCTTTGAAATAAGTCCTGTTAAAGTCAGACAGGCTTACTTCTGCATAGACTTGCTTAGATTTGTGCTGCTAGAAAATCAGTCCTGAATGTTTATGAAGATGATGTTGTATTGCTCCTAATAACCTCAAACATATACTTTTAACAGAGTATATGTTAAAGAAGCAAAAACTAACTCCACATGGATTGTGTGCAGTATATAATGTGAGATATAAACAAAACATACTCTTTTTATGAAATATCAGCAATATTAGGAAAAATAAGACTCTGGCAAGACTTGTTTTGTATACATACTTCATATTCAATAGTAGTTTTTTTTTCCCTTTTCAAGGAAAAAATCACAATGTACAGAAAAACATTAATCCCAGAAACTCAGGGTAAAAAGGCATATAGCCAATGTTACCAAGTACAACTAGAATTAATCCTCAAGGTTATACAGCAGCAGAATCCTCACATGCTCCCATCATCAAAGCAGTGACTTCACAAGGCTGTAAAAACCAAATATAATTATGGTTAATGTGGTCCAGTGCTTAACTCTTTATTTTTAGAATTGGCCTTTGTTTTTTATATTTGTTCTATTCAAATTATATGTTTGGGATTATGTGCTTTTAATCTCCTGTGATTTGTTCAGATAAGTAACCTTGTCCTTGCTGATTCCTACTTACTGCTCCATTTTACCACACAATCCCTACGAGGACTTGCGTGTTGTTGCAGTTAGTGTATGGAGCTTAACTATGAGAAGGTGTAGCCACCCCCCAACCCCCCAGCCACATAAAAAGTAGCCTAAAAACATAATAATCAAATGATGAGAAGAAGGTGTGCCAACTCAAGGCAGTATCAAGAGACACTAAATGAATCAAACTCTTCAGGACCAGATGAATTTCATCCAAGGGTACAAAAGGAACTAACAGATACAATTTCAGCGCCTCTGTCTGTAATTCTGGAAAATGCCAGTAGAACAGATGAAATGCCTAAGATGAAAAGACTAAGGGTGGGCAAATATTTTCACCATGAAGAAAACAGGAGAGGGAAGGATCCAGTTGGTTACCAGATGGTTTATATGATGCTGGTGTCTGAAAGGGTTCTAAAACTTATCATTGAGCAGTCCCACCTGTAAACAATGAGTGTGTGGGTGGGACTGCAGGGTCATAGTCCAGGGCACAAGCCACTACACCACCCTGGGTCTCCAAAAACGATACTTCCTTTCTAAATTCAGAATGTACTCACAATTGGGCACAAACTACTGCTGCTGAGTACAAATGAGTTTTATTACAGAAGGGTAGCCATCTGAAGCTTACTGTATAGAAAGGATGCCGTCAAGGCATATTTCATCAAATGCTCCAGTGATGGTTTGATTATACTAGTGGTGAAAAGTGAGTGGCCTTTGTTTGACAGAGTAGAGGGAGTTCAAAAATGCCATCTAAGGAAAGTAATACTTTATGAAATGGTGTGTTTTCTGATTTAAGCAGGATGTGGTGTTTTTCTTTCTGGTTTGGAATTGTAACTATAATGTAATTTTAAAATATCCTTAATTAAGTGGCGGCTTATTTAACAATGGGGCATGATTATAAACAGGATGGAGAAGTAGCCGGTGAATGAGGATAAAGGGCAAGGCGTGGAACTTCAAAACCAAAATTCAATACTATCATTAATAGCAATTTATTTCAAATACAAGAGGCAGTGTTGGGTATTGGTTTGAATTTTGAACTCCAGGAGAACAGGGTTCAATTCCCTATTCAGCCAAGCAAACCCACTGTATGACTGAAAGTCACAATCTCTCAGCCTCAGAGGAAGGCAAACCCCTTTCTGAACAAATCTTGCCAGGAAAACTCTGTGATAAGTTCACCTTAGGATCAGAAATAAGGCACACAACGATATATACTGTGTGTTGGAATAAATAGGCTTTTGCTCATGAAAACAGTATAATCCTATGAATACCTGCTTGTAAGCAGTTCCTATTGAGTTCAATGGGACATAGTCTCAAGAAAGTGTGGAAAGGACTCCAACTGCACAGAGAAATCCAGTGGTTGAAGAAGATCCTGTAGTACAATTGTTGTCACTTTCTCCAGCCACACCAGGAAGTGGGGTGGCAAAGGTTATATTACTTCCTGCTGAGTGGAATAGGAATTACTGCACCTCCCTCAAGACTGGTGTAGCTTTGGACCCTTTTTGACAGCAAAAGGGGACTTCGGGTCTTGCAGATTCTTTACCCCAATGTGGCCCTCACTGCTAGTGGAATTTTCCATAAGTGTGGCAGATGCTGGAGCAGCATAAGTGCCCTTGCATTGGTCTTAATTTTAACTTAAATTTAGATTGCTTTTAATTTAATTTAGACTGGTGGAGCAGCACTTAGGCAAGTTCCTACACCCTCTCAGCCAGCCATAGCCAAACTGTAGTACTGTACTCATAGCCAGTTGGTTCCATAGTGAGCTTCCTGGAACAACCACCTTTCTCTATCTCTCTCTTTCTCTTTTTAGAAAGAACTTGGCTCTAACATCCAGAAGAAGGTTGGGCAGGTGAGATGCAATTCATTCAATAGAGCGGGGATGGGAAACATCAGGCCCTGTCCCTTTTCTTAAATTTGGTGGGCTCCAAGGCTCCCTAAAGCAGCTCCTTACCTTGCCAAATTCACTGCAGCAAAAGTGGCAAAAAATTCTTTTTAAAACATGAAAAATACACAAGAGGCTTCTCAGATTCTGATGAAAGGTTCTATGTTGCTTTTTTGGGGGGAGGGAGTAAAGAGTATGTGTGTTACAATGCCATGGTCAGGGCAGAGGCCAGTGGTGATTAGGTCGCACCCTCATTTGGGTTCTGGAGGAGTATTTGGGCCTTTGACCAGAGGATGTTGCCCATCTCTGCTCCAGAAGGATGAAAAAGGGATCAGAAAGAGAATAATCTGTACTTTGAGCACTCAGGTGTGAAAGAACACTTGCTGTAATTACAGAGGGGTGTTTTCAATGAAACATCAAGTGTTTATGGTTGTTCTTGTGTAATTCTATGCAGATGTTATTATTTTGCCTGCTTTTTTGGGGGGGGGTAAATTATGCTAGAGTCATTTGGCTGAAGGGCTACACATAAATATATGGACCTACATTCCCATTCAAACAGCAAGAACATTCCAATGGCAGGCTTTTGTATTCTCAGTGACCGAGCATGCACATTGAATGCAGGTGGTCCAGTGTTCTATATCTGCCATTGCCACAAAAAATAAAAGGCCAACCTATGACCCTTCAGGTGTTGTTCAACTGCAACTCCCATTAGCTTTGCTAGCTAGGGTTCTGGCTGGTGCATTTCAACAATATTTGAAGGGCTCTAAGTTACTCCCTGATCCAGAACTGCAATGCCACTACTGAATTTATTTTATTTATATTCTGTCTTTCATCAAGCAAAGGACCCAAAGTGGCTTACAACAACTTAAAATAATGTTCAGCTAAAATTTTATTTTGCAATTATGATTTTTTTAAAAAACCAATTCTATTGAAAAAAACACATTGTTGAAACAATTTTAAGCACATTTAAAATACCCTTAAACAGAGAAAAGCACAGCAGATCATATTAAAGACACCCTTCTGCCACATGGCTTAAGAAACATATTGAGAAGTGCTGCTGGGTTAGCACAGAGCATGAAGAGCCAGTGGTAAGAACAAAGGAAGCTGACTTCTGCTGAATCAGACCATTCCTCCCCCCGCCCCCCAGTACTGCCATTTCTGACAGGCAGTGGTTTTTTAGGGTTTCAGGCAGGATTCTTTCCTAGCCCCTGGTGGTCGGAAGAATATTAACCACCCCTGGTCTTACTTAGCTTCAGAAATCAGGCAAGACTGTTGTGTTCAGGTTTTTATAAATGGATTGATATAGGAGCAAAGGAAGGCCTGTGGTCCATAAACAGCCTCTTAGTTTTTATTGTGCCTTCCAGGGATCCTCAGTTGTTTTTTTTAAATGAAATTACTGATTGCTGCTGAAATTTGGCAGCAGAAAACCTGGTGCCAGCTTGTGGCTTGACACATTGCTTCTCAGGCTATCTGATGACGGGTGGCTGGCAACTACTTCTTTCCAATGTGCTGGGGACTGACACTAAATTTGTGCCTGTTGGGCACAATTCTTTCTTTCTTTCTTGGAACCTTTTCAGGGACTGGCTCCAGTCCAGGGGCCACTCTTTTGTGTAGCACAGGCTTAACAAAAACAAACAAACAAAGCAATTCTACCAAGACAATCCAGCTGTGCATGGTGTTGCACAAACAATTCAAACCGAAGCTAAAAAACTGAAATATTTATTACTGTAGGTGACTCTGCTTTCAGTATTTTGAAATGCAGATGGACCAGATACAATTTAGTCCAGGCATTTCTTCCATTTCTTCTTATTCCTTGAGAGCAATGGGGCTGGTAGCTTCCTTGTTGCTAGAGAAGTAAATACATTGTGGGTTTCAGTCTGAATTTTACAGGAGCTATCCAAGGTGCTGGAAGCTTTTCCCCCAAATAGTTTTATCATTTTAGATTGCTGCTTTACAGTTCCAACTCAGACCTAGAGCAGTGCCAACACCCCACTGACATGGAGGCCACTTGCCATTGCTCTTTGAGAGGGACATTTTAAATACAGGAACAGTTCTTGACTGAGTAGTGGTCACGCACATGCAATATTTAGGATGTAGCTGCAAGATGTTATCATATATATCTGTTCGGGTGGTTGGAATAATTGCTCAGCAGTGGAAACCCACTGGGTGATCTTGGGCAAGTCACACTCTCTCAGCCTTAGAGGACAGGATAAATCTTGCCAAGAAAACTCTAGGAGAGAGGCACCAAAGTCAACATGAAGGGACATGACAACAAAGTAAAGATTCTAGTTAGCCCAAGTAGGAATGGGAAAGACAAACATTCATCATCTGTCATTCAGTGGTTAGAAGATCTTACAGACTTAGATACACATGAATGTGTATTTTATAGGTGTCGACTTCAACAAAATGTATTTTGGGGAATATGGTTACCTTACATCAATGTATATGCCTAGACCTTGTTCATATGCTATGTGCTGCTTCATCCTTTTTAATTCCCCCCACTTTCTTTTTCTCTCTCTCATTCTTTTCTGTTTTTCTTCTTTGTAGCCTTTCTTTACAAATCAAATAAAAATTAAATTAAAAAACCCAAGTAGGAACTGCATCCTGTATTGTTGACTTTCATAGAAAACTTCTCAGGATGCACCATAAATAGGAAAATCTTCATATAATTGAGTGCCTTGGTTTTTTCCCCCTGTTTAACTTTCAGGCCAAAGGTTGTGTCTTTCACAGAATGTTACTGTGACACTTCTCAATGACTTTCTTCCTTGTTAGCCTGCCTCCCAGTTGGAATAATCAATGATGACCCATTTGCTCTAAAGTTAATGTGTGTGCTGTTGCCGTTGGAGTTTGAACGTCACAAAACTCTCACTAGGAGAAAACATTAGCTTGATCACAGCCATCCTAGAGTCTGGAGAAGTTCTTTGGGGGTGGGGTATAGCTTCCAGAATTCCACACACCCCAAACAAGTGTGAGTAGGTGCAGCTTGTGGGGAGGGGGATGAAATTTACAAACTCTGTCTCATCCTGTTATTACCGGTATTCCTGTTGTTTCACTGGCACTTTCTGCAACCACAGGCGTGATAGCACCTCATGCAGATCTTAAGTAGATCACAGGGATGATGAGAGTGAGGATGTCAACATATGAGAATTCAACAGTAAGCTCTTTGAGAACATAGTAGAAAACCAACCATGGCCATGAAAAGCTCTCCTCTAAAACTGCATGCGTACAAACAGCTGCATAATACTCAAGAGAAATAGCAGTATTAGCATTCATAACAGCATATGTTATGTCTCTGCTACACACATGTGTGCTGGTGACAAAATAGTGGTAACACAGTACTGATGAACTTATTACCAATTAATTATACTCAGTTGGATTGTTCCCAGTGTAGCTCTTGCTGCATAGAAGAGACAGACAAAGAAGAGAAAAAGGAATACCTCACCATTTCTTTGGGTCCACCTATTTTGATAAAGAAAGAAAGGTTGAGGAAGTCACTACCAAGAACTGTGTGATCTTCACTGATATATAGGGCTGTCCCTATCATTAGGCAAAGTGAAAGAGCGACATTAGGCAGGAGATTTTGGGTGCCATGAAAGAGCAGCAAGTTCTTAATGATTTAATTTGTCATTAGTCTGTCTGTAGTGCCAATGGGGTGGGGGTTCATGGAATTTTCTGTTTCACATATACCAATAACATGCTTGGCTTGGGTGCTATGCACTGTGACTTGAGTGGTTGCAGGGACCATTTGCTCCTTTGCTTCAGGTAGGAAAATGTTGGCCCTGGTAATACACAATGACCATAAGGAGGAATGTGAACAGTTATTCACAGGGCCCAAGAAAATGGTACATTGTGCTTAAAAAGTGGAATTATTTCATAGACATTAGAATACAGAACCCTGAATCTCTCACTTACTTCTGGCAGGGCTTGGTAAATTTACTCTTTGGGCTATAAATTCCAGAATCCTCTAGCCACCATGATCCCTAGTCATACTGGTTGAGGGATTATTCAAGCTGTAATCCAAAAAAAGTAGTTTGTGTGTGTGTGTGTGAGAGAGAGAGAGAGAGAGAGAGAGTTCTGACTTGGGAAAGTTTAGGTTTTTATTTGTCCTTCGCTCACATCTGCTCATCTAACCATTTTATCTGTCCGGGAACTTTAGACACATTTGCTACACAAGTCCTGACTTAAGTAAACCCAATAAATCAGTGAGATTATATAAAGTGTTGACAACATTCGGTAATTAATTCAATGAGTCCACTCTAGTCTGGACTGCCAGTTTGGTCTAGTATTCCTAGTAACTTAACCAGAGGTGGGAACTGCATAGACTTTTAAACAGTTTTGAACTGCAGCTTGTAGCAGTCCTCTGCAATTGAATGGTGGAAAGGCAGTCATAGCATAGCCTTTCTCTCTGATGCCATTGTAACAACTCATCTACCTTGCCACTTTTCTTTTCTAGCAGGATCTTTGTACTATTCACATCTTTCACATGCACATTGAGCGCATGCAAGGAGAAGTTCACTGGACTGACTAGAGAACTGAATGGTCCCTCAGTGCATATTGAAAGTATGGTGGCATTGTAGGTTTGGTTGTCAAGGGCTGTGCTTTTGGCAGGATCCCAAATCTAGCATACTGTACCTATGCAGCTATATTCTATAAGTACATTGTCAGCCAGTTTGGTCTCCAGACACATG
Source organism: Ctenosaura bakeri (assembly GCA_948474755.1). Lineage (NCBI taxonomy): Eukaryota > Metazoa > Chordata > Lepidosauria > Squamata > Iguanidae > Ctenosaura > Ctenosaura bakeri. Next base: position 151,671 of record CAOLHI010000540.1, on the reverse strand, counting down.
AAAGGTAGCTGACCTGTTAATAATCCAGTGGTCACTTCTCTGAATGCCTTTCCAACATTAAAGAGCATAGACGTCTACCAAAATCAGTAGCTTTACTCTTGTGACATAAAGCACGTGCAGAATCCCCCCACCTGTTCTTGTTTTTTAAAAGTTTTGCATGTTTAGCTTTTTGCCTTATGTTTAGCTTTTTGCTGATTTTTACTAAATGAACATTTTCATTCTTTTTTCCTCTATTGTTCAATTTAAAACCTCATCTACACAAATTGATATTGATTGTTGTTATATGCTAATCTCTTTAGCATACTACATATTATTTTGGTTATTATAGGCTAACTTTTATAAGGACAAACTCTGTAGAGCTGGATCTTGACTTTTGGCTGCCTTCCATAGGATTATATCTCACAGTGTTGCTAGAAATACTTGCATTTTCTTATTTATGTTTGAGGAGGCACTTTTGCCCAGGGTGAAGCTGCCACCAGGTTCTTAATGATACACACACACATTCTAATACATCTAGATTTTTGCATTATATCTTATACCCTATATGCTATACTCTATAGGTTAAACTCTGTACTTCAAAGGTTTATTCCCAGGCCACAAAGCTGGCAACAGAATAAGCCTGGCCTGGAACATACTTACTCTCATACGTTACTTATGGGCAACTGGACCCAGCGTTCAGTCATATCTGAGAGATATTGGTTTTATTGGATATCATATGTAGCAAACTTTCAGCACCTTTGCTTTGATTGATTTTGATTGGACAACTGATAGCCTGGATGAGGCTAGGTAGCAAATAAAAGGAGTCAAGACAGAGCTAGCTGATTAGACTGCCTTGCATTCTACACCATATGGAGAATGCTGTTCATAACAGCTGTGCGCTTTTTGATAACTGATAAACTGCCCAGACATGCTTATAAAGATAGACTGTGCTGGTAAAAGAAAGACAATAATGGTGAGAAAAGCATTCAGGCTTACACTAAAATACTGTATGCCCCATTATGATTGTAATGGATGTTTGTTAAGACAAGGCTGCACATTTTCAAATATTTGGCTAGCTGAAACTGGAGCAACATCACTGTAGAAACTACCCACTCTTAGTTATTCCATAATGTATGTCTGCTGAGAGATGTGTAATACCTCAGCAGATGAAAATGTTTTCCTTGATCTATAGATGGTTATTGATGTGATACAAGGTACAGAATTCTGTACATGTGAAAGCCTTTAGGAAATGACTGTATAATGCCTTAACAGACACCATGGAAAGTATGAAACAACTGGATTATGATGATAGTGATGATGGATATATGGCTGAGTTACACTGTTTGAGATAGTAATATTCCTATATGTTTTAACTATCAAAAATTGTGTTAAAGAGATGAATAGAGATCAAGGTTCAGTTCTTATGAGGGTGTAATATCTGACTTGTCATATGTTGAGATATGTAATGAGTATATGATGCCTTACATGCAGTGCAATGTAATGTGATGAAAGAAAGCATCCAGACATCGACACATCTGTGTTTCTCCTTAAGGATAATGTATGTGTTTGTATATCTGATACAAATAATAAATAATATAATAACCAAAGATTACCAAAAAGCTTCCTCATTTCCCATACAAATATTCTGAGATTCCAAGACTTAAGAATGCTTAAATGGAGTGTTGATGTAATTCTGCCTGTCTGGTTTAACCACCATCATGAATTGGGAACTAAGATTGCCAGAAGGTGATAATGGAACCCCAGACAGAATCCAGATTAGCTGGAAAATGCAAGGATCTTCAGTTGCTCAGTCTAAAGAGAAAGGGATGAGGAACCACACCTGTTTCAAGTAGAAGCTACTACTTATTTACAACTGCAGTATTTACAGTAACTAACTGCAGTAATTTCATTACTTGTAACTCATAAACTCTGAGTTCTGAAAGTATCAATAATATCAATAACCTTCTATCTGCAATAAATAATTCTGTTCTTCCATTTCTATTTTTTCCAGCAGTCATTAATGCTTAGAAATTATTAAAATCCAAATAAGATTAAGTTTGCACTGGGGGGGCATGATAACATACCCTCCCACTATCCTGATATGGTAGGGACAGTCCTGATTAATCCTCTGTTGTCCTGCTCTTCCAGCTGCTTTTAAAATATCCCAGTTTCTCTCTTCTCCTCCCACTTTGCTCCTTTGCCCTCAGCATACTCCAGCTGCTGCAGACTGAGACTATAAAAGTAGTTGCACTCCATTTAGCAGAGAGAAAAGGAAAGGAAGGGGTGGGATTTTGCCCTACCCCATGGGGTCAGGCAAAAGCAAATTGCTGTAGCCTTTCCTAGCTAGTATGTTCTTCTTCAATAATAACTTTTGCCATCTTGACAACACTCTGATGTTGTTTGGCCACACATGTCTTAGTTTTCGACAGAGAAATTTTGAAAGGTATGTAATAACATTTTAGGAAACTGGAAATGCACTCTGAACTTCAACAGAGATGCAAGAAACCACTAGAAGACATCCAAAGTCACCACCATTCAGACACTGCAAACCTTTTCTCTTGTTTCTTGGCATGCTTCCATTGTTAGTAGGGATGTTTCTTCCTTGGCCATTTCTGCACTAGATTGCTATAGTGCTATTATTCCTCTTTCAACATCGTATGGAATCCTGGGGTTTGCAGTTTAGGGAGAGGCCTTTGGAGGGACCCTCCCTAAACTGCAAACCCCAGTATTGCATAGGATGTTGAAAGTGGAATAATAGTACTATAACAGTCTAGTGCAGAAATGGCACTTGTCAGTGCTGGTCACAGTGACAGGAGTGACAGTGCACTTGTGAACCCAAACAACTCCTTCTTTTTTAAAATTAAATTTTATTATTTAAAAGCAATATTTAAAAGTCTACAATAACAAACCTAATTAGATGATCAAATACATTAGCCCAAACAGCTCATCACTGAACTGGCACAATTTCCCTTCCTCCCTCTGGCCTAACTCATCTTCTGCCTCAGTGGAAACAGCACAATCCTCATTTGTTCCCTATAAGTAGGTCATTCAGGAGGCTGCAGCCACTTCCCTTCCTTCCCAATACACATACACACACAACACACTGAGACCCTTTCTGATGAATCCTTTTGCGTGTCAATTACTTCAGTGCAAAGTCAAAAGCACAAACCAGCAGCACAAGGAAAAGGCCTCATTCGCCCTGCTAGGGTACAGGCAGGCCTCCCTGGCCTAAGCAGATCTCCCCCAAAACAAGGCCTGAGCGTGAAAAGGACCATGAGGCAGGAGGATCAAGCGCGGGAGCCTGGGGTAAGATAGTAGCTTTTCCTCCTTCCTGCCTGTCTCATGGTTAAGGCTGTCATCTCGTTCAGCCTGGCACAGCTATCTGGCAGGCAGAAATTCAGTAGGTGCAATGCTTCTCTACATGGAGATGCAACCAAGGAGAAAGGGGGCCCTTTTGAATTTCTGCCTGCCCAGCAGCTGTGGAAAGGCACACATAAGCGAGCAAAGGTGACAAACCAAGACAGCATCAATTTATGGCATAACTCCTCCCTGTATTCAGAAATGTTATAGGGCACGGATAAAGGTTTAAAACAAGGTGGGGGAAGGTGGTGCTCTGCAGATAGTGTGTTGGTCCACAGCTCTCATCACCTTTCCCCCTTGGCTATGCTGGTAAAATCCAAATACAAGATACAAGTCAATAATATCTGCAGGGCTGTCTGGTTCCCACCCCTAGTTTAAATGACCACTTCAAGCTTTTCCTTACCTCCCTTAGCTGGGAGGTCTGAGGTGGCAGAGCAGGGAGGGGGAAATAAGAGGGACGCAGAGGCAGCTCAGGGGGAAAGGCATGCCCTCCAACATTTCACAGATGAAAACGGGGACACATCTGGCTAAGCAACATTAGACAGTGGTCAAGATGGCAAAAATTATTGATGAGAAAGAACACACAAGCTGGGAGAGGTTGCAGGAGTTTGCTTTTGCCTGACCTCACAGGCTCGGGCAAGATGCCACCCCTCCCCCTGAGTTAACTGATTACTAACTACTTTTGCACTTTAAACTCAGTTTGCAACAACTGAAGTAAGCTGAGGACAAAGGAGGAACGTGGGAGAAGGAGATTTAAAGCTGGGATATTTTAAAAGCAACTGAAAGAACAGGATGATAGAGGATTAATCAATGTGCTAGTCAAATTGGAACAGTTGGAGAATATGGAAAAGGCATCTCACTACAGAAAGTCCTGCCTTATAAACTGGTTTCTTCATGGAGGGGGCAATTTGTAATCCCATTTGGATGATGCCATGTATTTGAAAAGTAGTGTAGTGAGAAATACTTTACCTCCTCTCCATAGCCCATAACCTATCTAGCTCCTCTTAAGTTTAGTAGCCTAGCACAGCATTCTCCAACCTGCCATGCATATTGAACTACAAATCCAATAATCCCCAGCAAGTTCTCAGTAGATCTGCCTGTATTCCTGTTTAAACTGAGACTGAATGTTGATGAGTCATTGTCATGTAGGCAGAGGTGGCTACAGGCCCACAAGCCAACAACTGGACCAGTGTCTAAGAAGAGAGATGGAACTGAGAAGGACCTGAGATGTGAAAAGGTGTTGGGAATGGCGGCTGGGTGGTATCAGCATTTTGGAGATTCCCTTCCAGAACACCTGCACAGAATGACAGCATGGACATGTTTTGGAATTGACAACTATGCAAGCAGCCTCAGGGAAGAAAAAGAAGAAGAGAAAGAGTCATATTCAAGGAAGTTGGGCTGAAGTGCTCACCCACTAATTTCAGTTAATAATTGATCAGCTGATTTACAACAGAAGCCAAAGTCTGAAGGAAGCATTCAGACCTCTTGTGCCTATAACAGACTCAAGTGGCACTCCCATGATCCCGCATGAGACAAGGTAAGGGGTAAACATGGCTATCTCTGTCCATGCTGTGCTGTGATAACCGGGGGTGCAGGGGATGATAGGAACCCTACTAGGCATCCCTGTAAGAACAATAGGAAGGAAGGGCTCTCCTCTCCTTTAGGCATCTTCTTCTGGGAGCAATGGCTTTGTATAAGCAGTTTGTGCTTTCTGGCCTGTGGGCAGCCAAGGATGCCATGAAATTTGTTCACAGAATGTAATAACAAGGCAGCCTTAAGCTGCCTGGATAACTGCAGGAAACCATGTACACTTGGCCCTCCACATTTGCTAGGGTTAGAGACACAGGACCCTTGCAAAAGTGAACAATTCTCATGTAACAAAATTTGTATGTCTGTGGGAAGGGGGCTGAGGCATGGGTGGAGAAAGTGGGCATCCAGGGTCTAAACCAGGTCAGGGAAAGGAGATGGTTGGCATTGTGGCCCTGTACTTCCTCTCTCTTGCCCATCTCCTTCCTTGGGTGTGTGGGGGACATGAATACAGCATTTGTGGTGCTGAGAATTTGGGCAGAGAGCCATCCTTAACTGGCCAGGCAGAGACTGGTAGAGAAAGAGGGGGAACAGAGGTGGGTTTTTAAAGGGCTATGCGGCTTGATTGGAGCCACCAAGAGGGAAGGTTCCCCGCAAAAAGAAGCACCTGAGGTGGGGGGCAGGGGTTGGAGAAACTCACAAATAATCAAATCCATGACTGTCAACCTGCAGATGTGGAGGGCTGACTGTAGATCAGTACTTCTTAACCTGGGGTCCATGGAGCCCCGTGGGGCCTTGATATCCTCACAGGGGGTCCACAAAGGCTTGAATAAATGTTACGAACTTTTGCAGTTAAAAGAGAAAAAGTGAAGAAAGACAAATTTGTACAGAATCATTCCAATAAAATATAATAAGAATGTGTGCATTTGCTTATTTCTCCCTATTCTCCAAATTTGAAGACTCTTGATGAGCAACTTCAAATAAATATTTGATGAACCTGAGAGTTTTAAATCTTGATTTAAGTCTTGGTGTTCTGTGGCAACAAAAGATATCTAAAGCAGGTCCATGGTAAAGAAAAGGTTAAGAACTGCTGGTGTAGATTATTGCCTGCATCTGGCCAGGGTGATAGATAGGGTTGCCAGACTGAAAACTGGAGAGGGCTTCTGCATTCTTCATGGTTGTGTAGAAGAGGACATTTCAGCAGGTGCTGCTTGCTGTCCAACCAAGTAACACCCACTGAAATCCTTTGTTCTACACAACCATTAAAGGTACAAGAGCTATCTCTTGTACCTTTTCATTCTGTCAGACCTAGAATAGAAATTCACAATCTTTCCTACTTTTTGTAAAGTTTCTTTGTTTAACTATTTATATTCTGTCCTATATTCAGAGATCCTAGGGTGGGATATAGACAATACAGCAAAGCAAACAGTGAGAAAACAATTCAACAGAAGAAAAACAATGCATGAGATCCCATGACCTGGCGGGTCAAAAGAAGCAAGCCATGGTCTCTGGGCCCCTAAAACCTGGGTGAAGAAGAGCCAGATTTTAACTTGACACCAGAATGAAGCCACATTTTGAACCAATCTAGTCTCAAAGTTGTTTTTATAGAAATTTTAACAGCTATATAATCAATGTAATTTACTGATTATGTGAGGAACATGGGATGTAGCATATGTGGTTCTCCAGATGTTTCTGGACTGCAAGTGCCATGCTCCCCAGCCAGCAAAGCCAATGGTGATGGATGATGGGGGATTCATTACAACAATATTTGAAAGGCTACACATCCCCCATCCCTGCCTTGGGCCTTATAACAATGGAACTTATTCCAATATGCTGTAAAAATAAACCATCTGTGTATAATGAAATTCTGACTCATACATCCTTCACTCAAGCCTATATCCTGCTAATTATCACACATAGCAAGCCTCTATAATAGTCTTATGTAATAGGTTACCACAGAAGTGATGCTTCTGGTTCTACATAGTTATGCAAATATTACTTTTCATCTTAAAATATGCTGCACTGTTTTAGACTGGAAGCACACCATGGTAAGAATAGGAGCATAGAGTTGGTTTTTGTGAACTAAATGTTTGAACAGGCTCTGATTTAGGGTAGCCATCTCATAGGGTTTTCTTAGCAAGATTTGTTCAGAGGGGACTTGAACACTGCCTTCCTCTTAGGCTGAGAGAATGTGGCTTGCCCAAGGTTACCCAGTGGGTTGTTGTGGCTTAGCAGAGACTTGAACCCTAGTCTCCCAGAATCCTAGTCCAATACTCAAACCACTGAACCACTGGTTCTCATACACTGTTGGCTCTAGTGGCAGTGGCTAATTTCGATAGTGGAAGCTTCAGAGTTTGTATGCAAAGTGAAGTAGTCACCCCAGGCAGCAAATGCTGGGAGATGGTAACAAGATGTTAGAGGAGAAAGATGTATGCCACCTGATCTGCTTTGGGCTCCCAAACTAGCTTGCTGCCTCCAGATGTGGTAGAGGTCACTTGCTGTTGTCACTTTTGGAAATAAATTAAATTGTCTCTTTTATTTGAAATAGGAGGTGGCGCTCCCTTGTTCTTCATCTCAGGCAGCAAAAGGTCTTAGGCTGGCATGACACTACAAATAACAGCCATCCCACTCTAAGTATGGCTTAAAAGGAGTGATATATTAACTGTGTCTGGGCCGCCAATTAATCTTTTGTTTGGCAGCCATCCTGGGACCCTGCAACTTCCGAGGTCTCAAGGTATATCTGTTGCGCACTCCAGACCCTGATATCCCTTCAGAGTTATCCTGGACTCCTCTACTGAATTTTCACATAATAAGAGAAGTCTCGAGCTCTGTTATTTCTGAAGATGTGAAACTGCGCAGTCAGTGACTCGCCCAGCTGCTTGTCAATGAATATAGTCTTGCTCTTAGCTTCTGCTGTTGAGGCTGATAAATACAAACAGGGTACCTGACAAATTCTATTGAAAATTCTGTGAAAATTTCCTGTGGTGTAAGGTTGTGTGTGTGTGTGTGTGTGTGTGTGTTTTAAATAACCTTAAAGAAGCAAAATTTTCCAGGTTTTTTCCCTCCTGCTTTGCATCAGTGTAAGATGCCTGGTCCCCATCTCCATGGCCTCTGTGTACTTAGGCTTGTACATTGACCTTCTCTTCCATTTCCAGTAAACCTATCATTAACGTAGCCTGGGTGTGAGGTTCAAGCTGATAAGAGCAAACAGAAACCATGAGGTGAAGATGGGCTGCCACCCAGTTCTTATTGCATGATAAACCGGTGATAGAGAGCAGAGGTTTTTCTTGTCTCGTAATAGAAATATAGCCCGCATACAATCACCACCCTCAGGACCAATTCTCTCATGCTAGGCAGCAGTATAAACAAGTCCATAAAATATCATGCTTCCAAAGTATTACTCCATCTCCTCTCAGTGGGAGTGACTTTTCCCCATGAAAGATGTTTATATTGAGTATACTTGACGCTTTCCAGGTAAGCCAATCGCTACAGTCATGGACCATTTCATGCTATACCATTTTAGCACTATGATTCCATTTTAATTGCCATGGCTCCCTCCTATGGAATAATTCTGAGATTTGCAGTGTAGGAAGCATTATTGCTCTCTGGCTGAGAATTCTAAATGCCCACCTTAAACTCCAGGACTCCATAGGATGTAGCCCATGGCAGTTAAAGTGGAAAAATGTTTCTATGGTTGTGCAATGTGCAAGGGCCCATCATATGAGATCCTAAAGACCACAAGGAGCTGCTCAGTGAGCAAGTGGGTGGGCAAGTAGACACTCATAGATTACTGATTCTTCTTTCTTTTATATGCACAGGCTCCTTTGCCCTAGCAGGATGCTTTGGCTCACAGGGACACTTCTCTCCATATTTCTGGCACTAGGTAAGAATTTCCACAGTAAAGACCAATTTCCCTCCTGCCATTTGTGTGGGAACTGTACAGTGGAGCTGAGGAATCTCCAACCAGGGGTCAAAATGTGGCCAGTGTGGGCTTCCCACAAGATAAAAGCACCATCTTTTATCTCATCTTTAGTCTGAGATAAGAGGCCTTTTAAAGCTCAAGGAGCTCTCCATAGAAGCAGGCTTTGCTTTGCAGTCCATGAGGCTGCATTGCTGTAAGTCTTAAGCCTGGTACTGACAAAATCACCAGCCCTGGAAGGACAAGGATGTATATTTTCAGATAGCTAGCTGGAACTGGAGCAATATTGCTGTGGAAACTACCCACTACCAGTTACTCCATAATGTAGGAAAGGTCAGGAGATAGCCTACAGAGCTGGTGATGGACACAACACAAATACAACACAAAAAGCAGAAGACAGAGTGGGGAATTTTCTTTGACTCCATGGAGAAGTGATAACCTTATCTCTTGTTTTCCTTACAGCATCAGGGAACACAGCACCACGGTTTGACATGAGCAGCTCCTTCACCTTGCCAGAGGATACACCCTTGAGTGAGTTAAAGAGTGACTGTTGACTCAGAATACAAGAGGGAAAAAGGGCAAAAAAAGCCCAAGCCCCACCCAACACCTGCCTATGCATTTCTGGAACACTGTCCAGACAGGCTTCCCTAAGCTGGCGACCAATAGAGGCTGGACTACTATTACCATCATCCCCTGACAGTGTGCTGTCTGAGAATGACAGAACACATCATCCAGCATCTATGTGGATCATCAACTTGTGTTACACTCTGAGAACTTTATGAATATGCCTCCCTCTTGCATCTTCCTATGGGAACACAGAGAGAGAGACTTACAGATTTTATTTTTAACGCCCATACCTAGGCAAAGGAAAAGCCTAGGATGGGAGGGGTGTTTGTGAAGGAACTTGAAAGTCTTTTAAGACTGTTTCCCCTTGGAAAGGTGTGACTGTGTAGGAATGATGCATCATCAGGGCTCACCAAAGGCATTTGGCTGCCTGAGACTAACAGCAAATTACATGGATAGCTTCAAACATTAAGGTCCCAATGATTTTTTTTATTTTTTTTTTTATCCAAGATAGAGTATCTCAAAGTATCTCTCTCCTTCCTGGCAATATTGTACAGAAAATATTAATAATAATAAGTAAAGTTACGCAAGAATGGTGTACAATATGTAATAATGTAAACAACATGTGATATATAAACAGTTTGTATAGAATTTTAATAAAAAAAAGATACAATCATAATGAATAACTCTTTGCTGCTCTTTGAGGTCACCCAAAAGCTGGGCTTGAGACTGTTGCCTCACACTGCCCAATGGTAGGGCTACCCTGATGTGGCAGAGAAAAGAGGTGGCTGTCCTAAGGATGATTGAATGCCTATATTCTGTTTTATTAATCCCTCCTGCCCTCCCTGTTTTCTTATTCCAGACGCTTGGGTTTTTAAACTGGTGGCTGTGGATGCTGATGGGGATGTGTTGTCCTATAGCATGCGCGGTGACTATGCTTATTACTTTGCTGTTGACAGCAGCACAGGCAATGTGACTCTGAATCAAAGGCTGGATTATGAGGTAAGAATGACCAGGAAGGTGAAAGAACGTATCAAAACATGGATGAGTCAGAAAGCTTTCTTCCATTTGAACAGTTTATAACAGAGCTTGTATAGAGATTTGCATTTAGTGTGTCAGTGCTGTCCAGATAAACCACAATGAGTTACAACTCTTGCTCCTGTTTTGAATATTGGTACAGCTCAAACATTTCCTTTCCCATTCTTTGTGTGACTGTTTTCATGTTTTCTGTGTCCTGCCAGTAGGTAGGATTGGGCAATGCTCAGAAAATTCTTTTTAAAAAGCAATTCATTACAGTTGCAGCGTCAAATAAACAAAGGCCATTTCCTCAGTACACTGTTATAGCGCTATTATTCCACTTTCAACATCCTGTGGAATTCTGGGGTTTGTAGTTTGCTGAGGCCCAAGAGCTCTCTGGCTGAGGATTCTAAAGACCCCTCCCTAAACTGCAAACCCCAGGATTTCATAGGATATTGAAAGTGAAATAATAGCACAATGGCCATTTCCACACTACATGGTTATAGTGCTATTATTCCACTTTCAACATCCTACGGAATCCTGGGGTTTGCAGTTTAGGGAGGGGCCTTTGAACTATTAAAGTAACTAAAAAAGTTACAGTTACACCAGAAAAAGAGTGTTTAGTCTTCGTAAAACTATAATCACAGTGTTACTTAGTTATGCTATCAATTTTGAAGAGAGGAATTAATTACAAGTAGTTATTTGTGACTAGTTACCTCCATGTTCTGTGACCAGACATGAGGATTACTACTTAAGGCTTGAATTAGTCATATAGAGTGACAGGATTAGACAACAGTGATAGACACAACTGTTGTACAAGTCAAGGTCAATACTGAATGTTTCTAAGAGTTATGGCAAATCCTTTGATCACTGGCACCATCTCTTAGGGGCTTTCTGCACTACACTGTTATAGCGCTATCATTCCACTTTCCACCTCCTATGGAATCCTGGGGTTTGTAGTTTAGGGAGGGGTACTTATAATTCTCGACCAGAGAGCTCTTTGGCCTCAGAAAACTACAAACTCCAGGATTCCACAGGATGTCAAAAGTGGAATAAGAGCACTATAACAGTCTAGTGCAGATAGGGCCTTAGTTTAGCTGATCCCACAAGAAGATCAGAAAGGGACAAATCTGAGGCAATCAGTAGGTAAGCATCCCCTGCCTATTTCAGACCTGTTTAAAAAAAAAGAGAGAGAGAGAATCACTCTCAGGCCAATCTGATTATGAGGAAGAGGTATATTGATAGGTTTTGCCATGACACTTCATCAAAGTGCTTCTGATTTGCATTTTTTTCTCCCAGGAAAGAAAAACTTTTGTTGTTGAAGCTGGAGTGACAGACAATACAAATGTCATGGTAAGTCTACTGGGGAAGAGATGACAGTTCCATCAGGGAGCCTTGCCTCTCAAGTGTGGGGGAGTGAGCAGCTACGCCAATTTTCAAGTGATTAGAAGAAGCAGTAGCTGGACTAAAAGTCAGGATTGACCAAAACACTCTCTTGCTAAATCTAACTGGTGCTGATCTCCAAAGCTCAAGTTGCATTAATGGAATTAGGGTTGGCTCAGTGTGCAGCCTTGTATAGTGTGTGTGTGTGTGCGCGTGCGTGCGTGCGCGCATGCACACACCATCAAGTCACCTGTCAACTTATGGTGGCCCCATGGATTTCATGCGGTTTTCTTAGGCAAGGGGTACTCAGAGGTGGTTCTGCCAGTTCCATCCTCTGAAATATAGCCTACAGCACTTGGTATTCATTGGGTAACCAGATGTAAAGGTGGATAGAGCTGTTATGCCTTCAGTTGCTGTTTAGCTGAAGGAATCTGTGTTCTTGCTGCTTTCCTCACCTCCTCCCCATGTTCTGTACAAGTTAATTTTTAATCTTTCGACAAAACTTTTAAAATATACGGTAGACCTATCCTTTGTATCTGGTTCCCATATTCCTTTAACTCAGGCCTTCTCTGGTGTAACTCTGGTATGCTGAAGCTCATCTGCCTAGTCTCTTAAAGCAGCATTCCCTTTCCTTAACAGGTTTATAAACGACTTACTATCATTGTAACAGACCGGAATGACAACAAGCCAATCTTCCAGGATGAACCTTATTTCACAGAAGTCCCTGAGGTATCTGAGCCCACTTGATCTCATGCCAAGGGTTGTTCTGCAGACTTGTTTTCTTCATGACATTGCATCTCCTCCATGCAAATACCCCATCCATGCTGTAGGTTGGCAGAGATGGGCAGAAGGAGAATTGGGATCTACTGACTGGTGTCTGGGTGATTTCCAGTTGATCAGCAAGGTTGCCCAACTCCCACATATTAAAGAATTGACTTAAGGTCTGCATCAGAGTGTTAGGATCACTGTTCTTTAGTAAATTGACTTGTATTTGTGTATGCAGATTGTTCCATTCTATGTGCCATTCAGTTTGGGATGTAATCGACTATGTTACCTGAACTAACTATTTTGTATGTGCCTTCCTTTAGTGGACCTTGATATTTTAGTTACTAAAAAAAAACTGGGAAGCTTGAAGACTACCTTTCCCTGCTTTAAGGAACCCAAACTTTCTAGGTGGATTAGCCAACATCTCTGCAACCTTACAGCTTAATACACAAAGCAAGCTATTATAGCTGTGGCAACCCTCTGCTATATATTGATTGTGAGAAGCTTTATTCTCAGTCCAATTTCTCCAACAGCAAGCAACAACATGCAATCCCACAGCTTGTATTTTTACCATAGCATTACTTTGCCTATTGAGGCTAAAAAAGTGAAGGAAGGAAGCTGCATTCTTATGAGTTAACCTTCCCTAATAGAAATCAGAAATGACTACTACCTGATAAAGCAAGGAGAGATCCAGAGGGAGGGGGGAGGGGGAGGGGGGACTGTTACAATTACAGAAAAAATATTGTAATGTGTAATATGCATTGTGTTATAATATTGCATGCTCAAAAATTAAAAATTAGAAAAAATTAAAAAATAAGGAGAGATCCAGAAACTTCCGGACTGAAACATTAACAGCTCATGATCTGCAGGAATCACATGGCGTGTTCACAATGGTGCACTTAGGTTATTTTAGGGCCTAAGTGTATATTATGTGAAATGGACAGTGCAGTATCTGAGTTTAGCTGCCTGGAATTCCTGAAGAATTAGTGGTGGTGGTGGTGGTGGTGGTAAACAGCAACAATAGATGACAGCAGCACGACATCTTGTTTAACCTACTTGCACAGGGCCCTCATGCATGCAGCAGACACCGTGCAGCAATTCCTACAATTCCAATGAACTCGAGCCGACATGCATGACTTTCCTCCACTTTACTTTTTCCTCTTAACAACTCTGTGGAATAGGTCAGGCTGAAAAAGAGTGACTACCCCTAAAGTCATGTAGTAATTTTGATAGGGGAGCAAGACACTGAATTTTGAGCATAAGAACAAGTATCTCCCATGTCCCAGTACAACTCTTTAAACATGATGTAGTGGTTTGAGTGTTGGACTGGGGCTCTCAGGATATCAGGGTTCAAACCCACTGGATGACTTTGGGGAAGTCACACTCTCTCAACAGCCTGAGAGGAAAGCAATAGAAAGTATCCTCTCAATAAATCCTGCAAAGAGAAAAACATAACAGCATTGCCATAAATCAAAGTCAACTTGAAAGCACATGACAAGAACAAAGTTCTACTAATCATACCCAATAAATGACTAAGGGAGCTCTTTGGTCAGGATGATAAGCTAAGAATCTTAAAGCTGTTGAATTTTGTGAATTTGTTTTTTGGGTGGTGGTGTGGGTTATTCCCCCTACCCACCCACTCAACTGCCCTCAATTCTGGTTGACTTCTTCTCTGTTTCAGAATACACCTGTTGGTGCTTCAATCTTTCATGTTGTGGCGGTAGATTATGACAGCGCAAGTGCTGGACGGGTATACTATTCCATTGAAGAAGTGAGTGTTGCAGGGCAAAGAAGAGAGCTCAATGAGCACTAAATAACAGCTGCTTTTTACCAAATGTGCTGGCCAGAAGCCAACAGTGTAGTGCCCTTGGACTCCCAATGACACCCTCTAGGCTTCTTGCGTCTCAAAGCAGATGCTGACCTCAGGTGTCATCTTGGTTTCCAGCAATGCCTTGTCCTCCACATGGACCAGGCAAAAACACTTAGGGGAAAAAATGACTGAAGGCCGGAACCTAGAACTTCATCCTGAGATCTTCAGTTATAAGGAGGGTTATAAATATTTTTATAAATTTTAAGAAATTAATAAAGTGCGCCCCTTGTCACTTTTCACAAAAGAAAAAAAGGAAGGGGAAGGGGAACATTCTGAAAGGCCAGGGGAGTGGCTAGAAGGGAGTGAATGGAGTGTTTTTCCTGCATGATACGTGTGGTTTCTTTGGGGTGTTTGTGTGTGTCCACATGTGCCTCTGTGTGTGGTGTGTAGAATCATAGAATCACAGAGCTGGAAGAGACCCCAAGGGCCATCAAGTCCAACCCCTCGCCATGCAGGAATATATGTATTAACTGGCCTCTGGCCTCTCCTCTTCTGCTCCTTCTCACCAGTTAGCCCACTGTGGAAAAGGTATTTTGTCATGAGTTGTAGGGGCATATACATGATTTAGCATTTGGGGCTCAGATTCCATCTCGGCCTCGGATCTAATTCCTTAGCGAGATCACTTATCTTTCACACTTGGCAGTTTGTCTTTAGTTAGATGGCTGTTGAAATAGAATGCTATGGTTCCCAAAGAGTGGTTTTGTGTTTTTCAGAAAAGAACATTACTCTGCTTATAATTTTGTTCTTGAGCAGGTTACTTTTCTCTTAGACTCACCAGTTTGTCTTTGGGAAATGCATGCTTTGTGTCCAGCAAGGCAGTCATTTTGGGAATGGGGAACTCCTGTCTTATGTGGCCATCTTGTAAGGCTGTCCACAGCACTCTCTCAAAATTCCAAAGGTACCCAATGAGTTAAAAAATTGAGATGTTTTGATCTAGAAAGTATCTTAGCCAGCCCAGATCTCAGAAAGAGGTATTTTCCTTGGGAATAAATATATCTCATAAATTTATAAGCATTATTATTTTTTCCACCAGCAGACTTATAACTTCTGTGGGACTTTGCTACAAAATCTTTTATGAAAGAGTGTTTGTTCTTTGCATTCTGTCATGTTTATTCCTTGTATACCATCCACAGGTCAACCCAAATGATGCAGAAAACCATCAGCTCTTCAACATCCTGTACAATGGCACTGTGGTGCTGAATGGCTCACTTAGCTACAATAACAAGAGCACTTTTTACCGAATCAAGATTCTAGCCAAGGTGAGGCTCAGCCAATAACAAGCAGGAAGGAAAAGGATTTTTTGCGGGGTGAGAGGAGATAAAGTCTTCCTATCTGTGCAGTATATCTCAGAACAAGAGAGGCAGAACTACCTTGGGCAGGACACTGATATCTTGCTGCATCCATTGACCAAGTGTTCAAATTACATGAGGAGCAAATGGCCACTGGTCCTCCCTTACCTTTTCTGATGGCCCCCTTAGATGGAGTCTTTGAAAACTATTTGGAGCATGTAAAGTCAAAGGCCTTCATGGCCAGAATCCATTGGTTGTTGTGGGTTTTCCGGGTTTTGAGCGTTCTCAAATGTCCCAAATGTCTCCTGACATTTCACCTGCATCTGTGGCTGGTATCTTCAGAGGATACAGATGCAGGCGAAACGTCAGGAGAAAATACTGATAGAACACAGCCTCAAAATCTGGAAAACCCACAACAACCTATTTGGAATTTGGTTTGGCTGAAGTTGGAGGGAGCTGGAGTTGGGACTTCTGTATTTCATTAATTGCTCCCCTACCCTCTCTTTGATAATTCAAGTACTGAATTAATCAAATTGTCTTTTCAAGGAATGAGATTTACATTGTAAGTAGCCTCTCTAACATCAGTATCTATTTTTAGCAGTGCTTTTATGCCCTTGCCTTTTGGTTTTCTACCTTTTTGGTTGCATTAGATGATTCATATATTTGCATTTAACACAACTAACAATTTCATTTCCAAAAGTCAAAAGGAAGTGGTTGCCTACCAGGAATGAATTTTACCTTTAATGTGTGGACAATATTCTGCAAGGAGAGCTCCCTAGGGATAGGGCAAATTGTCCTTCTTATGGATGCGGGTGGGAGGAACTGGCAGACCCTTTTTTAAAAAAATTAAAGGTTCTCCCAGAAAGAATGAATGACAACACAAGCTGATCCTGGCCTGGATATCTGGGCTGTTCAGCTGCAGAAAGCAAATCAGGGCTAAATCCATTTGCAAGTTGCAGTTTGAGCTGATCTACTGAAAGAATAGGATTTATATACATTTTATCTTGCCATTCAGCAGTTGATTCAATGGAACTTCTCTAGTACAGACTAGCAATTGAATTTAGGCCTGTATTAAACCATGTTGCTGAAGTTCCCTCGTTTTAGACCAGTGCTAGGCAAGGAAGAAGCAAGCAGACAAACAAAGAAAAAGGTATTGGTTTTACTTTTCCAAAGCTTATATAGCACAAAACAACAAAAGCTTTTAAAATATCATGAGAACTGAACGAAAGGCTTAGCAAATGTGTAGTCCCTACATATGGGAAGATTTTCATGAGAAATCCCCTTTTAAAACAATGCAGCCAAATACCCAGGTATATTTTTAACAAAGAAAGGGTACTTATTTTTAAAGGGAGAGAATAAGGAAAACAAGGGAAGGCAATAATTATATATACAGAATTCCAATTAAAATTCAGCTGGTAGATTTCAGAGCCTGTGCAGAGTTCTTTTGCAGAGAAAGGAGTCTGAGAGGGGACATATTTGGACTCTTGATTTAGGTGGTTCCAAGAGATAAACTGAGGACATACTTGTACGTGTTTGTAGGAGGCTAAGGCTAGTAAAAGCCAATCTCCTAGCAAGACAAACCATTGCTTTGTCCAGTGGTGTGATACACTCCATTTCTGGTCTCAGTAATCCTGCCAGCCAGCTAGAAAATAATTTAGAAGGCAGGTCTATCTCCCTAATGACTCTGAATTTCCATGTCAAAAGAGTTAGCCAGTTCCAAGTAGTTGAAGCATTGTGGATGGTAGGGCGGGGTTTGTGTGGAAAGAGGTGAAGATGGCTTGTCTGCTTCTTTGGAGACAAAACCCAGGATACATGCATACTTAAAGTTCCTCATGGGAATGTGAAATCCAAGATGGTCTGGATGGCACTGTTGAGCTATGTCGGATTTAGGGGCTTATCACAGTGCTCCAGTGAAGAGGACATTTTTATTACATAGGTCAAGTGGGCAACATAATCTCACACAGTTGACTTGTGCCACCCTATCCATTCTCCCTTGACACTCCTTCCTACTAACCTTCTCCCCCCACCACAAGATTTACCATTTCTGGAATCCCCCAGGATCAACAATCTCCTTTAAAACAAAGAAGGTCTCCCATTCCTTTTTCCATCTCTCCCAAAGGCAGGGAATATGAAACTGGAGTGGACAAAACAGTTTTGTTTTCTGGAGGTGGAACTACCCATGGCAGGTCCTGAGGGGATGAAGATATTCCGTCATATCTCCATAGTTTGTCCAGACTCGGGATAAGTAAAGAGTGACAAGAAGCTCAAGTTATCTTTGTTTTTTTAAATCTCCAGGATGGTGGGGGATTGCTGAATGGTTTATTTATCTATCAGAACAACACAGCCTATCTGTCTGTGACAGTCCTTGATGTGGCTGACCTGGACCCCCAGTTTGTGGGAGAGCCATATGTAGGCTCAGTACCAGAGAACTGCCCGCTGGTAAGGAACATCTTTTTCATCTTTGGGTTAATGCACAGATTACAAAAAATCTGGAGCTTCTACTATAGAAAAAGTACAATATCATAACTGTTTGTAGGGTGGGCATTGTGGGACTTTTCATCAAATTATTACTTTATTGTGTGTATGTGGCTGCATATGTGTACACATATACGTCCCAAATGCTACTGTAAATCTCAGCTAAAAGAGACCCACTGAATCGGTGGTATCTTATTAAGTCAACACTTATATAAACAGAAATAAATTGATTCAATTAGTCTACTGTAGCTGGGACAATAGTAGATTTGGACCTATGTGTAAAGCAAGTATGTGGTCTTTAACACCCCCTCACCATATAAACAGGAAACCATGTTTTTAAAGCCAGCAATTCTCAGAAAGTGTATCTTGCAACCTGGACAGAAAGAGAAAGGAAATAATGTGATATCTGATGTCACTCGTGCTGTGCACATAAGCCACATCTTCATGTGGCCTGTCCTAAGTGAGCTCCCAGTATAAGCCACAGTGTATGATCTAGAATGCTATGAGAACTCTTGAGAGCTGTCAGCACACCATTACTGGTTCACAATTCTCCTGTCTGGTCTGTTTTCTTACTAGGCAGATTTGAGGCCTGAGTGGGTACACAAGAGTGACATTCATCGGCCAGCACTGCTAATCACACACAATGTTTACCATCCCATATCATGCAAGTAGAGCTACAGTTCTGAGTCCTTCTGTCCCTAGAAGGCAGCTTTTAAGTGCCCAGACATCATTACCCTAGCCATATGCTACGGGAGGATGGGGGGAACACAAGGATGAGAAGAGCCCAAGCAGCACCAAGCTTTTGTTCTGTAACTGTGAGAAGACAGCTGGCATTTTCCTCCCAGATTTTGCAGATGGGTGCTGTCTGAATGCCCCCCAACAGCTGTAAGGGGATGGTTTAGGTGCTTCAAAGCTGCTTGAGTCATGGGGCTGATACTCTGCAAGAAGGTATTGAATAACTTCTTCTGAAACACCTGAAAAAGGAGTTTTTACATGCACACCTATCACCAACAGGATTCCAGCTAGTTTCTTCTCTTGGCTGAGAGTTCCAATCTTGAACTAGCCCTTTTAACAGTAGGTTTAACTGCTCTTAACAGTAGGTTGACATGTAGAAATGAGCAAGTGACAACATTTTATTTACATTGATTGAGAATCCACTGTTTAGTCTGTATTTACAAAGTGTGGTTGAAAACCTGGTAATCATAGTGGAGGTGGCTTTTTCTCCTACTTTGCTGTGGGTGGCAGAAAGCAGGCCCTACTTTTACTTGAGACTTTCTTTATTCTAGGGTACATCTGCAGCAAAGGTGTTTGCCATTGACGGAGATAAGGATGTGAATGATATCATCTATTATAGCATCATCAGTGAGTGACAGAGGGTGAGGGTGTTGCAGTGGGATGGGGGGCAGAGATTTAGGATTCCTGTGATCTAGTAACTGTATGTCTCATGTGTGTAAGTGATTTGCATAAAGGGAGTGGCAGGTATTTGATTTGGTGGGAGCCTAGCAAGAGAAAAGCAAAAGTGAGAGGATGAAGCAGATGAGGCAGAAGCGTGGTTAGAGAAAGGGGTATGTAGTACAATGCAGCCATTTATATCCTTCCCACATCCCAGTGTGTCGTTGATCATTGGTCATTCTCACTGAGACTGTGAGCATATGCAACCCCAAGAGGTCACATAAACATCCCATTCCCACCACACACAGTTATCATGTTGTGCTGGTGAAGAAAAAGCAGCATTGTTGCCCAGGATATCCTTCATGCTGCCTCAGGCATCTTCATCCCACCCTCCTTGCAGAAAGCAGTGGAAGAGTTGAAGTATTTAGACTCCACCTCCTTATTGATGCTTTCTCTGTAGAGAATGCTTAGCAGTGCCTTCTCCTATAGGAGAAGCTAGCCAACGTCCCCTCAGCTGGGCAGGGCATCCATGCCTACATTCTTTGTCTGACTGCTGCAATGCTACATAGGCCACCCTGGCTGTCCTATTACCTTCCTCCAAAATACCATCCTGTCTCCTGCCAGGGTAATTCTGCTCCACTTGTTTGTGTCCCTGGCTGCAGAACTGATTGTCACCAGAGCAGACCAGGTAGGTAGCCCTAATGTCAGTCAGTCAGTGAATCCTCTCTGGGTTTTAGTCTGAACTTTAAAGGAACTGTTCACAATGCTGAACCTATTTGAAAGGATAGAGTTTGGCACATTGGAAAGACTGTTTAATGTATAAAGCAGACCAACTACCCCACTACCATCAGAGCCATTCATCTGCTCTGCACCAGAATCTACCCTGTACTATGCACCAGGACCTGGAAGCCTCCTCCTGCCTCACCTTAAGTTCTGAGGAAAGGAACGATGAAGGCCCAGTTCAAATGCACTAGGGGCCATTAGGAAGATTGCTCTTAACGATAGCTAAAGCTGCTTTGTTTCTGGAAGTATGAAGGGCAAACAGGTCATAGGAATCTTCCAGAACTTGGAAAAGTTAAACTTTTGGACTTCCTCTCCTTTACAGAAAGACCACTGTCTGCCTCCAATATAGCTGAGGAAATATTTTTCTCTTCCCCTCTCTTCTAGATACAACTAGCTTATTTACTATAGACAATATCACAGGGGTCATTGCTGTGAGTGGCAACCTGGACCGAGAGGGTGTTCCAGGTGAAGAGGTGCAGCTCCAAGTTGTGGTGAGTAGCAGACTAGTCTTGGGAAGTGGGTAGTGTTCCTCGCTCACAGATCTACTCTCTCATTCAATTTGTCTGTCTTTCTGCCAACATTCAGGCTCGAGAAAAAAACCTCAACATTTACCACCAGGTGGCACAAGTGAGCACCACTGTGACCATCCAGGTCACTGATGTCAATGACAATACACCTCAGTTCTATTGGTGTGCAGCATATCCTGCCTGCAACTTCACAGGGCCTCCTGAGGCTAACTTCACTGGTGATATTGAGGAACATGCTTCTGCCAGAACACCAGTTGCCAATCTCAACATCGTGGCCTATGATCCTGACAAGGTGAGCAGTTCAGGGGAGACTGTAGAACTTCTTATGGATGGGGTGCAATGCCAAGGCAAAATTATAGTTGATGTCTTCTGAGGCACTATTGTCCCTTTTGTCTGTCACTGGTATCCAGAACTTGGAAAAGTAACTTTTTATTGGCCGTGACTATTGTTGGTAACAGTCCCAAATTCCATTTGCTCTGTATTCTCAGCGCATTCTAAAATATACGTCTGAATTTATCCGTAGCTCATCTGCACAATTTTTCAAGTGTGTTGTAGGGACCTTCTTCTCAGTTTCCTGCTTCATGGATCAAATCAGGGCATTCACATCAAATGCTAGGATAGACAGACACAATTCATTTGCTAATGCCCCAGAGAGTATTCCGTTATCTTAACTGGTTTGCCACTCGGAACTTCTTTGTTCCACTTGGTCTTAATTACTTTTTCCTGAATGCTTGGTTGTACACTGAACATTAAGTTAAATATTTCAGTTTTCTTTATAAGAACTTTCTAAAGCACTTAAGCATTGATTTAGGGCCACAGTGGGAATTGTGTGGCCCTCCAGAAATTGTTGCTGTAACTCCTAGCACTGTTCTTCATTGGCTAGGGCTACTGGGACTTGCAGTTCAATGAAATGATTCCTATCATTGACTTGGGGATCAATCAATGATTCCTATCGTTGACTTGGGGATCAATCATTGACTTGGGGATCAATCAACTTGCAGATGTTCTTTTGAGAAGGGCTTCAAACCCTACTTTATAACTGAAGTGGTTGACCTCCTACCTGCTTCAGAGTTATGACTGAAAATACAATGCAAACAGAAAGGAAGCAAACAGAGAATGTGTGCAGTGTGGTCACGTGTCTGCCATTTCCAGAGCTTGCAGACCCTCTCCCTGCCAATAAAATCTAGGAAACAAAACAGAGGGGGGTCCTGAGCTTACGGAGACCCATACTGAGTCTTCTTTCTCCTGGGTGGAACCAGCTGATTCCCTCTGGCTCACAACCTGTGTTGAAACCTTCCTGCTTCTGAGTTCCCTTGCCCTCTTCTCCAACCAGGGCTCCAATGGCACCTTCCAGTTGTCCTTGCGGGGTCCAGATGCCTCTGCTTTTTCAGTGTCACCTCAGCGGATTGTGAACGAAGCTGACGTGCAGGTTCTAGTCAGCAACTCAGGTCTTGTGGATTACGAGAAGACACCAACTATGACTGTGGAGGTGAGAGAAACAGAAAAATAAACTTATTCTCTGGTGTTGTCCTATTTAGGTAGCTTTCTTGCCAAGAACTGGGGCCCACATTCAGTAACTGAACACACTTTCTTTTCTAAGCACTTATTTATTTGTTTGTTTTTGCATTTATATTCTGTCTTTCTCCCAAATGGGATCCAAAGCAAGTTACAATATTCTGAAAAGAGGCAGCTAAAACATTTAGTTTACAAAAGTTAAAAAGAGACCTATCTTCCCTTTAGGTCAACCTCAGTCTAGGAGAACTAGGTGAGAAATATGACTACACACAAAAGGATCTATCTTTATGAGGACTTTCGTCTCTTGACAGACAGTTTGACAACAGTGTGCTTAACAACAACTAATCCTGTCACACTGTAAAATTATAACACTTTAATTGCCATGGCTACATCCTGTGGAATCCTGAGGTTTGCAAGTTTGGTGAGGAGTTCTAGATGCTCCTCTCTAAACTGCAAATCCTAGAATTCCACAAGATGCAACCTTGTTAGTTAAGTAGAATCATAGTGCCATGATCATGTAGTGCAAAAGGGCTCAGAATGTGGAAATATTACTTTTCTGGACTACCAGCTCCATACCAGCTGGGAGATTCTGGGAGCTATAATCACATAATCAATTTTTTTAGCATTGTAAGACAAATTTACTGTAGAACCAAAGCATCCTTATGTGGTTACTGCTGAAGAAAAGGACTTTCAATTTCTTCTGTAGTCAGAAAAGGGAAACTTTGGAGCCCAGAAGATGAACATATGGCTGGCTAGCTTTGCCAGGTTCTTACTAGTAAGAGAGGCCACATAAAATTAGTAAAGAGCCATCCTAGAAACATTTCTGTTGATCCTTAACATGCATTGGGTGACCTTTAATTACTTGGTTAATCTTTCTGGCAGATAGTTGCAAATGACACTGGAAGGCCAACTGATTGCTGCTCCTTTGCCATGGTCACCATCCATCTTGCTGACATCAATGACCACAGGCCTGAGTTCAAGCAGAGTGACTATAAACTCTCTGTGCTGGAGGAGAGCCCACCAGGCACTGTTGTTTCTTCAAACATTACAGTAAGAAAGCTTCATAGATGCCTTGGGGCCAAAAGGGAAGTGGTGGAGAGATAGATTTTTTTTCAGGGTGTGAAGATGATGGGATGATGCAGATGATATGGTCAGAATTTTTAGGACCATCTTGAGAAGCATTCATCATGGGCTTCCTCCATGTTTTGAAGCAGAACTCAAAAAATTTACTGTGTGAGATAACAGCTCCCAGAATCCCCCAATAGCAATGTGCTGCTAGGTGGGGATTCTGGATACTGTAGTCCAAAATAGTAAATTTTCTGAGTTTTTTATGGAAGCCACAGAACCTTCTCAGAGTTAGCTCTGCAAGTGAATGGGTGAGTGAGAATGGACCAGTTTCTTCCTCTATTTGCAGGCCACTGATCCAGACAGTGGAGTCTATGGAGAGATCACCTACCAGCTGCTCCCTACAAGCATGTATGTATATCCAGGTGCTATAGGAGTGGGAAGAGGGTGGTAGTATAGACCCTGCTCTTCCTGGGAGGGGATTGTCATAAAAGAATCTGTCCTCACTCTGCTGTCTCAAGATATATTGGACTAACACTTCTATTATCCAGCCCATATGATTAACAAGTTGGGTGTGCTGGAGATGATGGGATTTGCAGTCTACCCCATTTGGTGGTTTGGACAACACAATCATATGTTAAGTCTAAGGCTCTGTTTATATGTTGTGCAGCCTGTCTACTTTCACCGTGAATGCAACCAGTGGGGCGGTACTGGTGGCAAATGGCAGTAATCTGGACTGGGGAGTCCGCCCCATCTATTATGCCACTCTGCAGGCAACAGATGGGGGCAACTTGACTGGCTCCACACAGCTGGAGATCTCAGTGATTGATATCAACAACAATGCTCCAGTTGTTACAGGCTCCTACAATGTCTTTGTTGATGAGGGCCAAGATGATATCACTGTTGAGATCCAGGTAAGGCCAAAACACCATTTTACTCTGTTTGTCAGATCTCTTATTAAACTAGACTGCTCGTGGTCACTTTTGTGAATTCACCATGGTATCTATTCTCAGGTCAAGTCATTCCTCCTTCTAGCTCCTGAACTAAAAGCTTAGCCTTGAGGTGCTGCTGTGTACCAAAGGCTAACCTCACATTTTGTGTGCTTTCAGCACATCTGTCAGGTGGTTTTGCAAGAGCAAATTACAGTATCTTAGACATTACATGATGCCTTTAAGTTCCTGAGCATTCGTTTTTCATGGTGACAAGAGTGTTTAAGTGAAATGTATTTCCACACCTTCCTGTTGTAATAAGGAGCGAGAAAAATGCCTTGATCATGCCTGGTGGAACTGTAGTAAGCACAGAGAAAGGTGGGTTTGAATTCCCTGTGCACTTCTTTTCCTCCTCTGTGGTTATGTACTGTTCAGTGGTTCTTGTCCCAGTAGCCTGTCTAACCAAAGGCTTCATACCCTTGGAGCCAGGGAATAAAAATCCATCTCATGGCAACAATGGGAAACATCATTTTATTAAGTAGGTTTCTACTTTTCATTTTTTAAAATTGAATCTGTGTTTCTGTCCTTCCCTCTGACCAGAATATGAAGTTTCTTCATCAGGTTTCAGATTATCTCTTTCCAAGACAGTAGAATTTAGGAGCACACAGGAACAGTTTGCTAACAAATCCTTCACCTCTCTTCCCAGGCTACTGACAAAGATGACCCCGACACCAATAATAGTCGTTTGCAATTTGAGATTCTGCCAGGTGAATTCAGCAACAATTTCACTATTAATCCAGACACAGGAGTCCTGAGAAGCAAAGGGCCCTTGGACCGAGAGGCCATCCCGCTGGAGCTTGAGGGCAAGATGGTAGTGACAATACTTGTGCACGATTTGGGCATCCCTCAATTGAACACCACTGTCAATGTCACCTTCCTAGTAGAGGTAATGGTACTCCATATCAGGCGGTTGGGAAAAGGTTAGAGGAGCTGCCTTGGAATGGGATGCTTAAAGGAGGTGCTTGGGCTGAAACAGAGATCATATGGCTGTGATCCTTCCCCTTGGACAATAATTTGTCCAAGTCCTCACCCACTGATGAAAACTGAACTTACAGAACCTCCTGGACAGTCCAGCTGCTTGCATAGCTGTTAATGGTGTGTCACAGGCCATGTGCAGTTCTGAATATGATACCAGCCTTGCACAACCTTTGAGAAAGTGCAGCTGCTTGCATACTGGCCCTTTTACCAGCATTAAGCCATTGCAGGATTCTGCCCAAAATGGTGATGATAGAAACATGTACAACACACACAGGTAAGGATGGGGTGAGACAATTGTGGGAAATTCTGGCTTACGTGACAAAATGATTTGGCTGGCTTTAGGTACCATGTACCTTGATTTGGAGTGGGGTAGAGTGCCCATTGCTTCTCCACCTTGGGCAGGAAAATGTCTTAGGCCAGTTCTGACCCTAGATGTAGCGTTTCCTCTCTTTTGTGGCACAGGGTTACCCATGATATTGGGATCTCAAGCTCTATACCACCGTGGCCTATCTGTAGAATGTCACAACCTCACCATAGCTTCTTACCATTCTGCTGTTATGCCAAAATGGCGCACATACTCTTGGATATGGACAGTTGGACATAGCATTGTTCAGCAATCAGCTTTCCTTTCGTTTTAGGACAAAAATGACAACGCACCCAAGTTCAACAGCTCCTTTTATGAATTCTCTGTTCAAGAGCGATTGTCAGGTATTGTGCACTGATGATTTTTAGTCTGGATTGGAAGGAAACTAGGATATATTGAGGAGGGAAACCTAATGGCAGATGGCCATGTCTGTTGTGGCTTAAAAAAAAAAAAAGAATCCAATCCACAGGGCCAAATAATAACAACTGAGTAACAGCTAAAACAAACAAGCAAAAACCTAGTTAGCTAGAGATAAAGCCTTCTAGAAAAGCAGGATCTTACAGACTTCTGTAAAGGTAAGCATATCTCCTCAGGCAAGACTCCTCAGAGGGAGGGAGTTCCAGAATAAAGAGGCTGTTCCTATAAAGGTCCCCCTTCACACCTATCTGAAGTTGTGATATACGATACACAAAACAGATTTTGTACCTCACCATCTTAAGGGACAAGATGATCGATAGGTTGTTGTGGGTTTTCTGGGCTTTGAGGCCGTGTTCTATTAGTATTTTCTCCTGACGTTTCGCCTTCATCTGTGGCTTGCATCTTCAGAGGATCTGGTGGCATGGAAGTCACTTCCATGCCACCAGATCCTCTGAAGATGCCAGCCACAGATGCAGGCAGAACGTTAGGAGAAAATACTAATAGAACATGGCCTCAAAGCCAGAAAACCCACAACAACCTATGGATTCTAGCCATGAAAGCCTTCGACTTTACAAGATGATTGATATTGGGAGATGGATGCTGTTTTCTATATGGTGGGCCCAGTCTGCTTATGTTTAAAGATTGTGACCAGTACACTGAATTAAGCCCAGAATATCAGACAGAAGGAGCAGATGATTAAGAGTCTAACAAGATGTTCTGGTGATGTGGGACAAAAAGGGGTGGTAAGGCAGGATGCAAGAGGCATATGGCTACATTTCCTATTTTGGGGTATTATCTTCCATGAGAAACCAAAACACAACGGCTGCATTCCTTTTTATGATTGACGAGGGGGAGGCAGCATGAATGACAATTTATTCATTCTAATTAACTGTCCCTCATTCCCAGGTGTCTTTGTGGGAAGCGTAGAGGCCACAGATGCTGATCAGACAGAGATTAACAACCGAATCTCGTTCCTCATAGTTGAAAGCAGTGTTGGTTCAAACAACTTCCTCATGAACTCCATTTGCCAAAAGTCTGGCTGGTGCCAGGGAAATTTGCGTTTAGGCCCAGGTGTTGAATTTGACTATGACCAGATGCAACCAAAGTTCTTCAATCTGACTGTGCAGGCTGAAAACTCAGACTTTGGGGGCCGTGTTGATGTTGACACTGCCGTGGTGATAGTGAATGTACTGGACATCAATGATGAGTCCCCATCCTTGGTGCCGTCTCCTCCACAAAGCATTGAAGTTTTGGAAAATGTCACCCTGCATGAAGTCATAGCTGTGCTGGAAGCTACCGATGTGGACACCAACCACTCACTGCTGTTCCAGGAGCTGGCTGTCTCGTGCTCCAAGGACTCAGCCAGTGCAGGCAACATATGCCAGAACTGGTTCCATCTGGAGCCCAATGGCTCACTTCTTGTGAACAGTACAGAGATAAACTATGAGGTCTGTGACCTTGTGGAACTGTCACTGCGTGTTAAGGATGAATTCACTGAGGTGGGAGACCCCTACAGTAGAAACGGTAAAGCCTCTGAATGAACAATTAGTTTCATACTTCTGACTGTTGAGCTTTACAGCCTTCCTCCCTCTTTCCTACTTTTCTCTCTCCTCCTAGGATACGCTTTCTGTCCTAGCAGGCAGCGCTTGAGAGAGTCATGCAGGACTGCTGCTTGGGGATGGTGCCACATATTCCAGTTGAATGGCAATGTAAATTGTATAGAAAAGCTGCTGAGATCAATAAGTAGGGGAAATTAAACCTATCAAACTTTCCATATCTTCATCCTCCTGGGGGCATAGTTGACCAAAACAGTTGTTGCTGCTGCTGCTGTTGTTGTTATCTTTATTTATACCCTGCTTTTTCCCAGGCTGGGACTGAAAGCGGCTTATAATTAAAAAACACAGTTAAAGCTCATAGAATGCGAAAGCTAGATCATAATTAAACAATGTTAAAATACATAATTAAAAACTCAAATATTAATTAGAAAACACAGTATCCAAACATTCTATTAGACAGGCCGCATGTAATCATTCCTTGAACGCCTGTCTGAATAAAAATGTCTTTTGCCATGACAATTGGGATGAGGGTGCAGCTACGTGTAACAGACCACAACTCACCCTGTGTTGTGCTGATTATCTATATAGCAAGGACTGGAGTGGGGAAATAGGAAGAGCAGTATGAAAGCAGGAGCTGAACCTTCCTTACTTTTCCTTTTTCTACTCCCCAAATCATTAAACTGCTGCCCATTTTATTCCCTGCTGAAGTGGCTTCTGGTTATGGAGACCTGTCAAAAGAAACAGCAGCAGGGAAGCTGATTCAAGGGATAAAGGAACAGCTCATCTCACTCATTCTGTCCACCCAAACTGTTACCTGCCTTAAATCCCTGTGCTTGATATGAACTTGATGGTGTCTGAGTGGACATACGATTCTACCGATGAGCCTCAGTATCATTGTCTTATTTTCTTATCTGTATGGCTCTGTCGCTCCACTAATTTGACTCATTCAGAAAGTCAACTGTAGGAAGACTGCCACCATTCTGATTCTGTTCCTAGCATCTTCAGAGCTGCTGGATCCTTACCTCTTTGAAATGGAATT
Source organism: Ctenosaura bakeri (assembly GCA_948474755.1). Taxonomy (NCBI): domain Eukaryota; kingdom Metazoa; phylum Chordata; class Lepidosauria; order Squamata; family Iguanidae; genus Ctenosaura; species Ctenosaura bakeri. Next base: position 122,898 of record CAOLHI010000540.1, on the reverse strand, counting down.
TCCCTCACTGCAATCATCAGAAGAGCCACACATGGGTCCTTCTGGCTAATGCTGGAAGCTACATGTCTGTGCTGTTTGTTGAAAGAGCAAGACATGCTGACAGGCATAGCATTGTTTTCCCAATCAGGGTTTGGAAAGGTTACTTTTTTCAGACTACAGCTCCCAGAATGCCCCACCAGCATAGTCAGTGGCTATACTAGCTGGGAAAATCTAGGAACTGTAGTTCAGGAAAGTAATTTTTCCAAGCTCTAGTCCTACCCATTGGGGAAAGAGCCTTACTCTGTGTTGATGAGGCTACATGGAGGGTCTGAAGAACTCTGGCAATGACTGAAGTTTCCACTTTTTTCTAGAGACCCTGAAGATCTTCATTGTTGATGTGAATAACAACCCACCAGTATTCCTTCCTATCACTGAGACCTTTGGTGAGAGCAATATGCACAAGAGAATTATGATTGTCAAGATGTGCCATCACTGCACCCTGAGGGACAGGTCATGGTAGTAGTGTTTAACATTGCTTCAAGGATTCTGTAATCTCTCTCCCCTGTTATGACTACAATCCTCCATTTGCTCAATGATAGGGGCCAGTTTTTTAGGTCTGAGACAATCAGATATACCCATATACAGCTTTAATGAATCCAAACTCATAGGGCACAGCTGTGCTCCCAGTGCTCTGTGGTTCTCAGACAGCTTCTTGGATCAGAAAATTGTATGGTGTTCCCCTTACTGATACCTATCAGATTCCTCCTTTTTCCATTGCAAATGATAAGTGAAGGTATCATCAGCTTTCTGTCCAGCATTCCTTAGCCAAGGCAAATAAATGCCCAAGCAGGGAACCAGTATTTCAGCATCCCTGAGCATGTGCTTGGCCACAGAGGCCAACCTGCTGTCAGAAGTGGGAAGTAGGAGAAAACAATTGCTATCATGCCCTGTTTTCATCCCTTCTTTGTCTGGTGTTTTGTTGCAGTGATAATCCCAGAGATTGCTCCAGTGGACTTGCAAGTGGCCGTGGTCAGGGTAAGACAGTGCAGTGTGCATGTTCTTTGGCTACCCAGCTCCCACCTGTTTTGAGAAGCAGCCCCAGTTTCTCAGAAGCTTAGATGGGGAAGGTATTTCACAGAAATACAGACAAACATGGATTGTTTCCTTTCTCCTTCCAGGCTAAGGATAATGATTCAGGTGTGAACAGTGTGATCACGTTCACACTCTCCAGGGTAGTTTTCATCCAAGACAGCGACCTTGAGCAGAACTATGAAAATCTTTTCAAAGTGGTGACAACGGCAGAAAATGAATTCTACATTGGAAGCATCCAGTAATTGAAGGGGTTTGATTATCTGGAAGCCTGTGAAGAGCACCTTTGGCCTTTCTGCAGGCAGTCAAGATACGTGGGTGGGCATAAAGTGTGGAGGGAATGTGGATAAAATGCATGATAGCCCTGCCCCCCATGGCCCAACTCCACCATCCCTGTGCTGAGCAGAGCTGTGGTATAGTGGCCAGTTTTGACCAGCAGGCATGACACTCCCTCTAAGCAGCACCCCAAAGAAGTGTCCCAAAACATACATGGCTGTGTATATGGGGAACGTGTGTATAAAAATTCTAGCTATTTTCTCCTCTACCAAGAGCAAGTAGTAAAGCTAAGGGGTTTTCATTTCCCATTCAAGATCGTGTCCTCCTGACCCCTAAACTCCCTTTGGATTACAACAGGGATAACTCACAATACATTGTTGCTGGAATATTCATTTCCTTTTCAGCTATCATGGGGATTACAGCTAAACTCAGAAGGATCAAGGAAGTCCAAGTGATGTGGCAGAAGACCTCACTGTCCCTGCTAATCAGAAAGCCCTGAGGCTTTGACCTGGCTCAGCAGGAAAATATCAAGAGGGCTACTAAGCACTTATGGGTGTACAGCATGCTTAGAATCCCCTTCTAACTGCAGGGAAAATCAAGAGTTTGGTAGGTCAGGCTGGTCAGGGGAGAGTGAGGCAATCATACATGCCCCCCACGCTCACTCCATGTTTTATGCGAGGAATGGGCATGCTTCAAGGGTCATAGGACTATTTTTGAGTCCTCTAGAACCTCAGCAAACCACACCAGTGTGTCTGGCAGCCACCAGAAGTGATGTTTTAGGTTCTCAGTCTTTGGTCTTCTAGATGGTTTTGGACTTCAGTCCAATACCTAACTATTGAGCAAGTTGGCTGTGGCTTCTGGGAGTTGAAGTTCAAAAAATCTTGAGGACCAAAGTTTGAGAACTAGTGTTTTAAGCAGGCAGAAATCACTTCTGCTCACCTTCCAAAGGGTGTCCCCCCATTTCAGGGTGATGATAGGGAAATAGAGATTATGCCCCTAAAAGGCCCATTTGTCTCTGTTTTTGGCAAGAAAGATGTCGGAGTTTGGCCATTTCGGGGTGGTGGTGGGAATTGGGATTGGAGGTGCAAGAGTTGCAGAATTCCCTTGGCCAAAGGTGGGTTAAAGTCTGCACAATGCCCATCCTTGCTTATGCTAAGGATGGGGAACCTCGCATCCACAGACAAGATGTGCCCACTGGAGTTTCCCCTCTGACCCCCAAGCTTCCTTTCTTGTTAATTCCAAGAAAGGAGAAAATATATAAACTTGGAATTCCTTGTGCAGAACTGAACTGTATGGGACCTTGTTGTTGTGTACTTCATGTCATTTCTGACTTACGGTGACCCTAAGGCGAATCTATCATGGGGTTTTCTGGGGCTGACAACCCAAGAGTTTCCATGAATCAAGCAGGGAATCAAACCCTCGTCTCCAGGGTCATAGTCCAACACTCAAACCACTGTGCCAACTGGTTCTCTTGAAAGGGACCTTATGCTCCTGTTACATTGCTGTTGTTATTGGGTAGTTTCCAACAGTTAAAATAAACATACTCCAGTACAGAGTCCAAAATGAGCATATGATTTATCATGTCTCTCTATAAGCTGGATCCCAGCTTGAAGCAAGACAGTAAAGCCACTTCGGCAAGGAGTGAGGATGAGGGCTGTTTCTGTGTTGGTACAGAGTCCAGATGCCACTAATACCTCTTTTCCTTCAGAGTTGCAAGCAACCTTGACAGTTCACTGAAGGGGCGATACCAGGTGACTGTGGAAGCCAAAGATCATGGAACACCTTCACTAAGTTCCTCAGAATCATTGGATGTAAGACAACTTCCTTGTCTGACTAGTTTCTTCCCACTATCATGGCTTGCCACTGACAACTATCATCTCTCCTCTCCAGATTTTCACTGTGGACCAGAGCTACCGTGTCAGGCTAGAATTTTCTTTGCCATTGAAGCAAGTGCAAGATAACGCTGATGCAATCAAAATGTATGGCATCTTTTCCTTCTCCTTCAGTGGGCAGGGCCAGGGCCAGGGTGGGAAAGAGTCTGCTGCAACTTGAGTGGTGAAATGCATGGAGATACAGAGCTTAGAAAAGTTATTGGGGGTAGCACTGCTCCCAGAATCCCTGGGCAGCATTCTGGAAGTAATAGTCCAAGAAAGAGCTGTTCCAAGCTCTGTAGATACTCCGTATTAGGGAAATTAGTAGGACTAGATTGTCCACTAGATGTTTTCTGTTTATAATTCCGTGGAAGCATTTAAACAGAGGTTGGACCGCCATATTTCAGGAGTGCTGTAATTGAGTATTCCTGCATGGCAAGGGGTTGGACTGGTTGACTGTTGCAGCCCCTTCCAACTCCATCATTCTTAGTAAGCCCCCCCCTTTTTGGTTGGAGGCTGGTGGTACCACATCATATGAGCACCAATACCTTTTCACACTGAAGAAATTGCAATGTATCTTGTGTTTGCTTAGTATTGTTCCACAAGCTATGAAACTCTTTCAAGTTGCCAGAGTTAGCCATGGCATCAGTATTCTGTTTCTGATACAATATGAGTTGGATCCAAACTTAATTATATGTATAATTTGTTGTTATTTGCCAATATGTCATCTTTGACTTATGATGACTCTAGCAATGGGTCCCAGTTATCAGCTGGGAATATGTAGAGTAGGTCCACTGAACAGGAGCATCAGATATGTCCCAATGATTTTGGTGGAGTTACTAGGCCTGGGTCAAGTCCATTACAACTTTTTAAAAACACATTCACCTACACATATTGGTTTTCCTTTCAGTCTTTTTGTTGGATGAAGTTGGGATGATGTTCCAAATGCAAAGGCCATAGTCTGAGTTGCTCTTAAAACACTTGGGGTTCATATTTTCTTGAAGGATTTTTACTGCATAGAAAGGCAGGGAATGCATTCTTTGACATCAAGCTGTTTAGAACAATATGTACTGACCTGCCCTCCCTCTCTCCCTCCCGCTCTCCCTCTCTCTCTCTGCCTCCCAGCTGTTCGGACAACGTTAGTGTGCAAATCAGTGCCAAACACAAAGTTGAGTTGGCAGTGTGTGTGTGTGTGTGTGTGTCTACATGAGTGTTTGTATGTGTACTTATACATCTTCAGTAAAACCTTCACAAATGATGGAGGTGCCATTTAGCCTTGGGGAAGACATTCTTAAAATGAGGTCCCAAGGAAGTTGAGTACTGCAGAAATTGCTGGTGTTTTCTGCTACAAGTGTATCTGTTACAAAGAAGTGACAGGATTGGTACAATAGGCACTTTGCTCATTCTGTATCTTCAAGTCTCACTGTCCAGAATTAATAATGTATTTTGTTATTGTTCCCTTGGGAGGTAGATTCAATTTCCCAAAAATTAGAGGCTAACAGTGGCTTCTGCCCGTGCACATTTCCTATACCATTGGTTCCCTTTTCTCTCTTCCCAGCCTTTATCACATTGATGGTGGGGTTCTTACTCACTGCCCACTTTACTATCTCTTTATCTGAGAGTACAGAGGGGCCCATGTGCTAGAGAAGAGAGGAGCATGCGGTGGGAGCAGGGCTGATTTTGGGGTAACCTCCAGCTAAGATGAAGACATAAGGGCTGGATTTTGTGGGCTATTTGGGCTAGAATTGGCTGATAATTTGTCTCCTTTTCCTGGGCCGCTTCCAGATCTCTGAGTGCAGCAACCCGCACAACGGTCACCATAGTAAAAATCACAGAGTCATCCTCAAGCGTCAGGTAAGAGACGTGACCAGGACAAGAGAGTTGGTGACAGGAAATGGGAAGTGGGTGAGGGTGGAGGAGAAGGCAGGCCTTCTTTGCTGTATCACCCCCATTATGGAATACCCTCCCCTCAGAGGCCTGTGCCATTCCAGTACCATGGTAAAAGATGGCTTTTTCTTAAAGCCTTTGGGGCCTACTTGATTTTGTCCAATTCGCACATGTGCTGTGGTTGGTATTATTTTAAATGGTTTTAAATGGTCTGGTTTTAAGTGATAAATGATTTGATGTATTTATTAGTCTTTTAAAAATATTGTTAATTTTTGTCTTTTGTCTTATTATAAACTGCCCTGAGATCTTCCATTTTGGGCAGGATATAAATATTGAAAGAAAGAAAGAAGCCATGGCTGCTTCAGGACTATGAATGAAGGAGGAGGAGGGAACAAAACTGGTTCCTGTTGCAGTGACTGGTGGCACAGGAGAGCCTGGAAAAGTTACTATTTTGGACCACAACTCACATGATCCTTCAGTCACCATGGCCATAATTGCCCATGGGATTATGAGATTTGTTGTTCGAAAAAAGGTGAATTTTCCAAGCCCTACAGTACAGGTATTAGTATAGTTTTACACTGCTAATGGGAAGCATACTTGTAGAGCAAAGGGAGCAGACTAAGGAATAGATGCAAGATATGAGAGTTGATATCTGGTTAATGTTAGTAGCCAATCACGGTATGGCAGCTGATGTTAGAGGTTCTGCCATGCTGATTCATTGGGACTCAAATGTGTTTGCAGAGAAAGGTGGCCAAGTCATTTCCTGGGGGCAGACAGTCAAGGTTCTAGGGAGGGTCTTATCTTGATAATCCCTCTCTCTCTCCTTCAGCATCTCTGTTTCACATGTCTTTATCTCATGTCCTTTAGAGCTTCAGGGAAGACAGTGATGGAGGCCTATTTTGTCTACAGAAATGGCACGGCTCTAGGGGACCAAGGTGTAACCACGTAAGTAACAGGTTGCAGTGATGCCCAAGCAAAAAAGCATCTAGAGCATGGACAGAGGGAGGAAATAGGTAGTAGAACAGAGCAGGATGGAGAGTTGTATGTCAGAATGCATTGATGCACTGATATAGATTCTATACTGTGGAAGGTCAGCCTGAGCAATGGGCTCTTACAGCTAGTGGCAGAGCTTAGCGTGAGTGGGGTAGGAATGGGGACGGAGAGGTGTGGGTGGGGAGTCAGTGCACATGGGAAGGGCAACGGCATGCATGGGCAGTGTCAGAGCATTCAGAGTGTGGTGTGGCCAGAAAAGTTTTTCTAAGTGGACAAAAGAATGAGGTGATGTGACCTTGAAGGCAGCTGTGAAGGAAATATTTTGGCTAGCCTGCCTCAGAAGGTCTTGCATCATCACAGAGTACCCAACATGAGGAGGTTGTATGCTATAAATGCAATTGGGTCACCCCATTTGGACTGGGGTGTGGTTAAGCCCATAAAAAGGCTTAGGGGTGACAATGTAATTTATCTTAGGTTCAATTGTCTCTGGTCATGCTGCTGTAAGGGCTACTTTTTGAACTGCATCTAGACATGCTGTCAGTCTGTTTTCCATTCTGCTGATTATTGTGCCTGATTGTTTTATGCTTCTTGGCATGCTGCCAGAAGCCTTAACTTTGATCTTATGTGCTCTGTTGAATAAACAGCACTAAGACTTATTATGTTGAGTCTGCGAGGCTTCTTTTTTTCCTATCTAGAGCAACTGGCCGCAGCTGGGCGTTGCTTCCTGATTAGCACTCTGCACGTGCTCTGAGGTGCATACCTCACATTACTCTGATAAGCGGGGCTACAGCGTAACACATGGGCGGGGCTGTGGTGCTGCCCCCAAAAAAGTGCCACCCAAGACACACTGCCCTCATCGACCCCATTTCTATGCCAGTGCTTGCAGAAGTTTTTGTATGACAGGGTAAGAAAAAACAAATTGAGAAAGGAAAGATATTGGGGTGAGCCAAAGGAAATCCACATGCCCTGTCTCAGCTCCCCCCCCAAGTTTTAGCCAATCATCTCCCCCTAGCCTTTAATAAGTAAGATAGATGACACAAAAGGTAAGACAGACAGGCTTTCTCTGTTCCTGTAATCTGAACCTGTTGAGGGGAAGTCCTAGTTGTATGAAGAATGCTTGTTTAAATAACTGTACTTCCTACAGAAAGGGGCCCATCAAGAATCTTTCCTAACAATCTCTTAACAATCTTCACTCCAGTCTCATCCAGAATGATCCTGAGGAACTGACACGGCTGCTGGACTTAGGCCTGTTGCTCATTGTAAGTACACATGTCCTGCCAGTACCCCTAAAATCAAGGGGGGTGTCTCTCTGAACAACAGCGGGAGGGTGCTGCCCAAAGCTCACACAGGCAAGATCTGTGGCAGGGAGAGGAAGCGCGTGGCCCTACAGAAGTTCAACATAGCCACTGGTGAAGAAGGCTGGGCGCTGCAGTTCAACAACCTCTGGAGAGCTGCATAATTCTCACTCACTTATCGGTAGAGATGCATGTATCTTAGGCAAAGTGTAGACCTCAAAAAGAACAATTGTGTTCTACTGCCTATGTTGGCTTGGAAATTTTGGAAGCTGTAGTCCAAAAATTAACTTTTCTAAGTCCTGGTTCCCAGAAAAGTAAGTTTTCTAAGCTTTGGTTCTTCTTTGCAAGCGGCAACGAGCCAAATGGAAGAACACATGGCTAAAGACACCGCTTGTAGAAAAAGGGGCACCCTGGAAGAAATAGGAAATAGCCTTGAATTATAGCTGAGGCTCCTATGGAGAGGGCCTGTCTGCACTTCAGTGGTGACCATGGCATAACCTAAGCATCATGTAGACACAAGCACTTGCACAGCCAGCAGAGTGAAATGTTTGTCTATCCCAGGGTCCTGTGGACATGACCGAACCCAGCAATGAGAACATGCTAGTTGGCGTCATTGCCGGGCTGGCTGGGGTTACGATTCTTCTTCTGCTTATCATGATCCTGACAGTAATCGGCATGAGGAAAAGGTACAAAAACTCCCTGTCCTCACTCACCCTAATTTGTTAGGTCTTACTTTGGAAGGAACTTTATGCACCCTCTCCTGTGCTCCTCTCCTTTGGTTCATGCCTGTAAACTCCTCTGTGCTGTATGGTGCTAATATCTGAAAAGGATCATGCGGCAGCCACTTTACTGCATATAAGTCTGTTTCCAGCATGCTTCCAACTCAATGGCATTCTTATAGGAAGACAGCACTTTGTCTGATGAGTTCCCCACCATTCTGACACTCACCCCCTGACACACACACACTTTTTTCTTTGATTTTTGCAGTCATACAAGAAAGCTGAAGGCACTCAAAGCTCTGAAGGTGGCTTCCACATTCTCAGCAAGTCCTATGCAGCAGGGACCTGCTATCCCCGGCACCAACCAATACAACAAAGAAGGGTATGCTTTGGGGAGTGGGTGGGGAGGAAAGTTTGCCATCAGAAAGAGGGAGGGAGGGAGAGAGGGAGGTGTCTAATACATTGTCCTGTGGAGAAGCAAGACAATCTCTGGGTACCACTGTACTGCAGCATATGAGGAATGGTGAATGCCAGTTCATTGCAGAATGTGCAATGCATATTGAAACACTGTGCTAGGTGCATTGTTGTGCATCTGCAACAGTTTCACATGCAGAACCTCAGTCCTGCCTCCATTAACATTGCTCCAAAAAGTCAATCCACTTACGTAGCACAACTTATTCTGTCATGTATCACCAGCAACATTCTGGCCCGTATCTGCAGGCAAATCTGGAAAAGGTTGGATGTGACAGGAGGGAGTGGAGGCCCTGGGAAATGATAGTAGGGCTAATGCAGTTGAAAGGGCATAGTCCAGATCCCAGTGGAGCCTCCATTATATGACCTCCAGATCTGTGATTTTGAGTGACCACAGAACATGACGTCCTATACATAAAATGATGGCAATGTGAATGCAGACATGCTGAAGTGTCTATGTGCGTATTGCTGGCATTTAATAATATGGGACATGATCATTCATGCTTTTTGATATTTGCAAGGAGTCCTGAAACCAAACCCCCACATATACAGAGGTCTACTTTGGACATTGAGCTTGATCGCAGGGGAGCACAGTTTAATGTTTTCTCAATATTCAAGTTCAATTGTATGTGGGAGAGCAAACTAAAGGTAGAAACTACCTTGGCTGAAGATGACCCACAACAGCTAGAGGGTGGATGCTGCACAAAGTACATTGTGTTGGCAATTGCAACAGAAGATACAAAGCCCCCACATCTATTGCACACAACAAGGCTCTGTGGTGTTGGTTATCAGATGCTGAATAATGTCATTCTGTGCTATGGTATTGATTGACGGATTGAATCTGTAGCAGCCAAGACACTCAGTTATGGGCTGTTCTACCACAGGGCTAACCCGGTGCTTGGTTTCACTTTGGACCCCACCATGGACCTGGGCTTTGAGGATAACCCCAGCTTTGAAGTGGCCAGGTACTGCTATGTCTCCCATCTTTCAACTCTACCTCCTGCAAAGATCTAATTAAACTAAAGTAATTGATCTGCTTTCCATAGGCTGCATCTTGTATGTAATATTTACAGCCCCTGGAAGGTTACAGCAGCACAGCGGGCAAGGGAATGGGCTGCCAGACAGCTGAATTCTCCACTCATGCACTGAGACGTTGAGAATTTTGATCAGCCCTGGAGGGCAGAGGAGGGAAAACTGTGGCTTTGGTTTCCCAAGGCTATTTTTCTGGCTCTCAGCCTCTGGAAACTCTCCAAACTACCCTTTTCCTGGCCAAAAATAAGGGGGAGGGGGAGAGTGCATCTCCTGAAAGTCTCCAGACACAGAAACTTACATTTTGCATAGATGCAGGGTCTTACTGTACCATTTAACATAAAAATTGCTGATATTTCAAATCCAGAAATGAACTCCTGGGATTATTTATGGCAGTCTGTGTGGCCCCTGGAGGGTGACAAGGGCAGAAAACTGGTCCCTGGACCTGCCCCAACCCAGCTGCAGGGCAATGACTTCCTGCCGCAAGTCCCTTCTCAACCTCCCTGGTCCCTGCTAGGAAGGAGATGAAGGCTTGCAAGGAGGGGCAGCAAGAACTCCCACCTTGGCTAAGCTGCTTTTTCTTTTCCAGTCTGAACTCCTTGGATGAGAACATGGTTGATGCTCCAGAGAGTGGTCCAGCCACTCCTGCACCAAAGGTGAGGAGATCTATGCTTGTCACTGCTCCATTGCTCACTATACATTCCTCACACTTGATTATCATCATAAAGCAATATTACTAGAGGCCCCAGATCCCATTTGTTCTTGAAAGCTAAACTGAGTCATACCTGGTTGGTTATTGGATGGGAGACCACTAAAGAATACCAGATCCTGCAGGCTGTATTTCAGTGGTACACAGCAGCAAACAACTTCTGAGTATCCTTTGCATAAGAAACCCTATGAATTTCACGGGGTCATCATAAATTAACAGGTGACTTGAAGGTGTACACACACATACACACAGTAATATTAATGGTATTTGACCTTAAGTCACAACTCTTGCATAGATGAGCTTCTTTGTGACAGTTTCCTTACCTGAAAACTGCCTGAAAACTGGCAAGCAGGTTGAGATGGATCTTTTCGTGGGGGGAACTTGAATATGAATTTGTGTCATAAGATTCTCTGCCATGCTGCGGAGTAGATAGAAGCAGGAGGAAGCTGTAACATAGAGCCACTGCTAAGGGCTGCTTGTATTAGTTGAAACTCAGGAAAAGATAGGTATTCAGTTGTATTGCTTGGGGAAGAATCAAAGAATATAAGTTTGATCATGACATCAATGTGCATGAGTCATGCCTCTGTGCAAAGCCTTTATAATTTTTCAGGAATAATGGTGAGAAGAATGTAAGCTTTTCTATCCAGCTTGTCACTTAGAGGTTTAACTTAATTGCTGGTGACACTGGGAAGTAGCCTTAATGCAAGAATTAGGTGAGGCATTCTGGCATTCCCATCAGTCCTGGAGGAAGTATCTCTGCATTACACATCAAAAGGCTTATTGCACTGTGCTTGGTTTGCAACAGAAGTACCAAAAGGTATACTGTCTGAGAAGACCAGAGCTTGCAGAATTTTTTTTTCTTACTATAACTCCCAGCATGGCCAGTGGTCAAGCTGTGGGAAACACCCGTATTGATCCTGAACGTTGTACTACACTAGGCTAGCCACTTCAGATCAAAGATGCTGGGCTTTGGAGTGCCATGAAAACATCCACCTCCAAGGCTGAACACAAGATGTCACTTCCGTCATTACCCTTCTTTCCCTAATGTTCCCCATGGGTCTTTTAGACTTAGGCCATTTCCACACTACACTGTTAAAGTGCTATTATTCCACTTTCAACATCCCATGGAATCCTGGGGTTTGGAGTTTAGGGAGGGGCATCCAGATTTCTCAGCCAGAGAGCTCTTTGGCCTCAGTAAACTACAAACCCCAGAATTTCACAGGATGATCAAAGTGGGATAATAGCACTATAACAGTGTAGTGCAGAAATGGCCTTATCTTCCAGCTCATGAATACAGGGATTCAGATACTGTACCACAGCAAGTAAGGGGTGCAGATACTAGGTAGATGGGGCCTCTCTTTCTTTCCATATCTTTCCAGTGACAGAGCCCATCCAGGGGCTCTTTCACACCACACAATTATAGTGCTATGATTCCACTTTAACTGCCATGGCAACATCCTAAAGAACCTTTGGCGTTTGTAGTTTGAGCAGTGGTACCAGAAGAGCTCTCTGGTAGAGAATTCTAAATGCACCTCCTTAATCCTCCAGTTCCAGAATTCCATGGGTTGGTGCCATGGCAGTTAAAGTGGAACCATAGTGCTATTATTATGTAGTGTGAAAAGGCCCCAGCTCTCCAGGGATGTGATGATATGCAGCACTTACAACACAGAAGAACAATTTCTAAATAAAAAAGGCCCGTGTGACACCTTTAAGATTTGTAGTTGTTGTTGTCATCAACTGTTGTCAAGTCAACTTAGACTTATGGCAACTCTACGAATAAAGGATATCCAAGTCACCCTGTCATCTACAGCCTTGCTCAGGCTTTGCAGACTCAGGGCTGTCGCTTCCTTGATTGAGTCTACCCACTTGTAACAGGGTCTTTTTCCTACTGCCTTCCTAAGCATTATTGCCCCCCCTTTTTTTAGTGAGTTAGAGATTTATTATAGTATGATCTTTCATTAATTACAATCTCACATATATTGTATGCATGGTTGAGTGTGGGATCATACTGCTTACATTTGATGGAAGAGGCTGCAATCCACTTAAATTTGTTCTATAATAAATTTATTTAGTCTTAAAGGAGCCATGCAACTCCTTCTGGCAAGAGATGAAAACAGCTGCCCCTTTGAAAAGTGCTCTAAATGCTTTTTTTTTCTCTCTCTCTCTTCTCCCAGCAGGGCAAAGTGGGTGCTGAGTGCCAAGCAAATGACAGGGATGAGCCCTTGAAAGCTGCCTTAGAAAGCCACAAAAAAACCAAGCAAATGCAGTCAGAATATCTCAAGAAGGAAGCCAGAAAGCCTACCCTGAACACTACAGATGTATGACTATAGCTGCTTCCTCCTTGCAGAAGACGAAACAGCCTCTTAACAGCAGGACCTGTGTAGCAGCTTTGAGCTGGAGACAGTGCCTCAGCAGCAACTGCAATAAATAAAAATAAACTGGCAGGGAATCCCTTTTTAAAACGCCTGACTTGACTTGTTTATGTCTCAGGCTTGCATTCTATGCAGGCATAGGTCTTGCCCAGTCAAAAATAAGAGATTACATGGAACAAAACCATGGAGGTCACCTCTACTTACCAAGCAGAGTATCAGCAAAATGTTGCCCTCCCGTGTTCCAAAGGGTAGAGTACAAGATGCTACCTCCCTTCAAAGATAGGGCAAGGAATGGGAGTTCAGTTTAAAGATACCATCCTCTGGACCCAGACTCTGTGCAATTCCATTCCATCCATTGCCACCACCATTACTGGCAGAGGCAGGGCTTCTTACCCTTCACACCGGATATTGTGCATCACCAGACTGTGCTTCCAGCTCCTCCTGCATGCAGTGCCAGGGCTCCATGAATGCACTGTTGCCTTGAGTCAACCTTCTCTTTTGTGGGGATGGGATTGGGAGCTAGGGAGGGGCACTGCCTCTCCACAGGACCTTTCAGGGCTGTACCCTTGAGATGATTTTTTTTTGTTCCCCCAAATGTCCTCTGATACTTTCTTGGGGTATATGGGAGGAATTTAACCATGCTTTTGACCCTCTTTGAGTTACTTTAGGTCCAGAGGAGACATTTTTTCTCCAATAGAAAGTTACCCAGAAATTGGTCTATTGAAAAAAGCCCTTTCTTGAGCCTAAAACTGCCAGAGGAGGGCTCAAAATGTGGTTATGTCCCTAGGGGGCATTTGAGGACAAAAACATTTTTTTTTTCAAAGGCATTTTTGGGCTTCACTTTTCCTCAGATTTCATTTTCCCTTTTTCTCCAGGGCAGTTATCCAAGGATTTGTGGTAAGCCACTCCTTCTATCTGGGATGGTCGTCCTCTTCCACCGAGCATGCAGCTTCGAGAGGGACGCACATGGAGTGGTGAGGGAGGAAGGGGACACCTGCCTAGCCAGCCAGATCAGCTGAATCAATCCTGGCAATCAATGGGGTGACAGATGTTGTAGCCAGATTGCCCTCACATCCAGGGTTTGTGATAACTTTCCAAGCCTATGGCAGGGGTCTGAGGACAGTGCTTGTATATGGGAGTGGAGATTGGAAATGTATAGGCTATAGTGGGAAATGACAGTTCCCAATGTTGTTTGCTAGGGCATCTAAGTCTGATAGGGTTGTAGTCAATGTAAGGAGTGTCACACTCTAGCTATCCTGACCATAAATGTCTATTGTACCCAGGAAGGCCCTTGTGGATCTAAGCAATGGACCTACTGGTTTGGCTTCCTGAAGTACCTTTGACACAGGGGCGGGGCAAAAGAGCAGCATGTAGGGAGAAACACTGCCATTGGATCAAGGATCCTCTTCAAACAACCTGCATTCATAGCTGCAAGAACCTTGTTCACTACAAAGAATACTATATCCCATTCTGGATTATGATAAAGCACCCCTGCCATTTGAAAACACCAAAAGACAAGAATGCTAATGTCTGCCAAGATGAAAAGAAGAATGGATTCAGGTTATTGGAGTAGCATACATCTTATACTTACATCAGCCTGTGGTGTTGCCAGCTTACCAAGGCTCCCTCCAGTACTCATCCCATTACCAATTCTTTTCTGTAGTATGCAATGAATTTTCCTGTTAGTTGAATGGTTGTGTGAAGCATCAGTACAGTTAATTAAATGTACAGTCAATATGGTGGTAGGCACACGTAAAAGGGGACACAGTTCCCATAGCTTTGATAGTTGTGTGTGGAAGAGGGAATTTCAGCAGGTGGTTTGTCATGCAAGCAACACCTGCTGAAATTTCCTCTTATGCACAATTATTAAAGGTATAGGAGTCCTGCCCTTTAAAAAAAAATCTGACCACTCTACTGAGGAATGAGAGGGCTGAAGCTTCTGAGATGCCAACATATATAAAGCTGAGATCTCTGAGCCTTTCTTGTTATCTGAGCAGCCAGGATGTGACGTAATGGTTCAGTCCTACAAGCAGACTTATATCCACTTTCTTGACAGCACGCAGCCATTTTCTGTCATATAACTCAGAGTTTGAATGTCGTGCCATGTTTTGGTTCTTATTGTATGGATCTGTAGGGCTGTCTTATCATTAGGAAGAGTTGGGCAGCTGCTTCAGACAATTAACTTGAGGTGGTGTGAGTTGTTAATTACTTGATTAAAATTAATGGCCAGAATCCCGTTGGGGAGTTATGAATGAGTAACCACCGTAGTTACACAGCTACACGGTGAATCCCAGTTCAATTCCCCACTCCCCCTTTACCAGGAAGCAGCTGCTGTGATCGACACGGGTCTGTTCTCCTGTTGCTTGGGCAGTGGCTGGCAAATTTTCCCAGCCCTTCCTATGACCAACTCTTATTACAACAGACATAAGCAGGAGTCCTATCACAATTCCCCCTCATGCTGGAGAGGCTGAGAACATCAGTCAGTTGCTTCCTGAGTGACAGTGAAACAGAGCTCTGTTGATTGCAGCTGCTGCTGCCTGGTAAATACGGATTGGGGGGGATATGTAGGGATCATGAATACCAAACAGGTATGAATGCATAACTCTAGGTTATACACTTGTAATTCCCCAACAGGATTCCAGGGAAGAGGGGCTTGTGGGATTTTCTACCCCAGAAAGGAAAAAAAATTGGCAGAGTACTTGGGTACTGTGCACTTTGGCCTAGAAAGTGAGTGTAATTTTTTTCCCCTGCTTTTCCTTGTCAATAAAATATATTTGGCCATACCTGATAACTAGGCAACCCCCTCTGACAGCAAGGGTGAGAAATTTACCTCAACTCCATCTACCCAGTGCAGGCAATACTAAGGGGTTATGAGAGCCAAAGGTTCCCCACCTCTTTTAGAGTCTAAAGTTACATTCCCAGTTCCATCATAGAGTTTCCATAATATCCAAAACATGTGACAACCACTTGACCTGAAAATTTGCATACCACAAGATACGACCTGTTTCTTTTTCAGGAAACCATTTGGGCTATTATCATGATTTAGAACATCACAAGCTACTTGTTCCATGCCAGGTTAAAAGTAGAAGTCCATTTCCCTTTCAGTCACATCATTACCAGTAGTGCATGTGAAGGCAGAAGGATATGGGTTATATCTGGATTAAGGATGGCATGGCACTGTAGTATTTCTTCAGATAACTTGACAATCCAATCTCTATCCATTCTTACTCAGATGTAAATCCTACTGAGGTCAATGGAATTTATTGATGTGTAAGTAAGCGTGCATAAGACTGCAGCTGGTAAAGTAGGCTTTGTCTAAGGCTTTGCTTGAGCACCATAAGCATTTGTCAAAAACAGTGATCATCTTGCAATGCATGACAGTATCAATGATAAGATGACAAAACATGTTGTCTCCTTTTTAACATCTACAAATTTGTTATTAAAAAGTATAAGTACAAAATTATACTTTTGGCCCCTTGGAATAAAAGCCAGGAACAGCTTCTGGCATAGGTTTAGCATGACCACTAGCTTGGGAAGTTGGGAGGGGGCTAACCAAAGAGTTTAACAAAGGTACATAATCTTCATCCTCAAACATTAGTACACAAAGTTTAATGACACCCCTAATGGAAATAATAGTGTATATTAGTTAGGCTAGTTGACTCTTGTTCATTCCAGTTCTATAGGATTATATTTGTATCTCAGGCAACCATCCTCATCAAAGGGTTCATAATCCCAGGAAGGTAAGGGCTACCACTCTCAGAACCTTCTAGGACAAACCTCAAGTAGCTTTGTGGAAGCCCATCCCTATTGCCCTGAGGCCTAATTTTCCCAGCATCTTCAGTAAAGAGGGCCTCTTTTCAAACAGCTCCAGACAACTTCCTCTTTTCCTCCCAAACTTTTGATGAAACCAAGGAAAGCCCTCTTAGCCAGAGGTACAGTAGAGATGTTTTTGTTTTTGGAGAAAATTTTATTATCCAACAGCCAAGTTTACAAGTGTATAGACTAAAGATATAAAGAAGGGGAGAAAAAACCAAAACCAAAAGGCAAGGTTACTGTTAACACCTCATCGTTGCTTGGTACTATAGATCCATATGGCACGTGAACACCATACTGAGAACAGCACACAAGGCAGGGCGTAGGGACGGGAAGGGTCCTCAGCAGTTCTGTAGGTTTCTCCAGTAAGTTAGGTGGGATTTGGCACTGGTTATACCCTCTGCAATGTCACACACCAGAGAAGCTCCCAGCTGTTAGGGATGTGGGAACAGAAATCTATGCTTCATGCTCTCTCACCTCTTATGATCTCAAATGAGATGGCCCTGCTCCTCTCTTACACATGGTTGGAAATGTCTCCTGCAACTCAATTCTGCACAGCTATACAAGTCTCACCGAAATGACAACTGGTACCAGAAATCCAGGTTATCGATGCAAATTGGTTAGCGTGGTCTCAGATCCACAAGACAACAAATTGTACAGGGCCTGTACAGTCATTCTCCTTCACTTCCAGTCTTACACAGGTGCAAGATTACTTGTGAGCACTAGGCACTATAAAAAACCATGTATCCAGCTGCAACAGGCACACACGAATCCGCACATTCAGCGGTAAATACCCCATTTCAGCATCTGCACAAGTTTACTTATCCCGGAGAAATATGCTGGCTAACCTTTAGTGGAATTCAAGAGTAACCAGTTAAGCAGCACTTTTGACAATTTAGTATGAGTGCTTGAGCAGTTCCTTCCTTTTTTGCAGGTGAGGTTGTGAGAAACATAATGTGCCAAATGTGGCCCTAGCATTTGCCTTGGTGCCAGCCAAATGCCTTGGTTCAAACTGTCAAAACCTAAGATCCTGTACACCATAACCTGGTCAGGGTGAAGGCTGCGCAATACATCCTGAAAGAGAACAGGCATGAATTCTGCCTCTCCTGCTGGGTGACAAACAGGAGGCTTCCCTGCTGTCTGTACTGGTGCACATAGGTCTTTTGGACCAAGTAATGTGTAAATCCTTGATGCTGGATAAATGTTCTTGTCTCTCCCAATATCTTAGCCTGATACTGCTAACGTCACAGTGCTGCCTGGGGTAAATCCCACTTTAAGGCAAGCCCTCCCCAGCTGAAGGGGATGGCATCACAAGGAAAAGACCCCCTCCCCTATCTCCATCAAAATTGCCTGATGAGTTAGCTAGCCAATCTATGCCACAATACCAGGATGCAATTATTTTACACACACGCACCATAGTAGCCTGCCAGAAATTGTGTGCATCCAAAGGATTACTACTGAACTCACTTACAGTATTACTTGTTCTTTCCAATGACAATGAGGTAACCCTACAGATCAAAGCAATGCTCTCCTGCCTCTCTTGCTAGGATCATCATAGTATAAGAGAGACTGGGCTTTGGTCCATCTGAGAACATTCTGAGGGAGAGAGGTTCTTCAGGTTCGGTTGCTCCCCTCACAGTGTTGCAGTAACAGCTGGAGATGCATCTGCTGAATGATGTCCATCTTCCCAATTCTTGAAGGGAAAGAGACTCTGCCTCCCTTTGGAATAAAGCCCACCTTACCTAGCAGAAAGGACTTCACTCAGTGTTCCAAGTAGGACTGCCAATCTTTTTTTCCTTTTCTGGCAGATCTCTACAGCAAGAGGAAATTTAGCAGGCTACCCTGCTTCTCTTTCTCATATCATTGGCGAGCTGGGAAATGCTAAACCTGCTGAATTTTCTGCTTTCATGTAACTGCTGGAGGCACAGGAGCCCAGCCAGGAAAAAACACATCAACAACCATAATTCATATAAAACTAGGAAGAACCATAAACCAAGATGCCTGTCAAAAATTAAGATGGTACTGCAAACGGCAGGAGTGTCATTCAACTCTACCTAAAGGAGCTTGTGTGTCAATTTTTGGCACTCTAATAGTCAGAGCTTGGATAAGTTACTTTTTTCGGCTATACTCTCACAGTGTGGCCAATGCTGCCTGGGAGACTGTGGGAGTTTAGCACAAAAAAGTAACTTTTCTAAGCTCTGCATTATGTTTCTTAACTGGAAGCACCTTCAGTAAGAGGGTAACTAATGCAGCTACTCTGGATTCAAAGGAAACAACTTGGTGCTGAAAAGAGGCTTGGTTTTCACTATGTAACCATTTTCTCCTCTCCTTTTACACACAGTATCAACTAATTTGTCCTGTCCATCCCTTCCCAGATCTCGTTCTTTAGGGGGAAAGCCACAAAATGCCAAATCCCCAATGCATAAAATACTGGGGGGCGGGGAGACTATGGAAGTGGGGAAGGAAAGAAAGAGCATCTTCAAGACACCTTCATAAAAACAAGAATCTGATGCAGAATAAACACAACAGAGAAAAAAAAAATTTTTTAAAAAAAAGCCCCATATTCCAACACATATGAGTGAAACATCCCAGCCCCCCAGACCCTCTGGAAAGAAAAAAGAAACATAAAAACTTGCCATGTTTCCAATGGCAATGGATCTCCTTGCTCTCAGGGCAGGGGTGAAGAACACAGGCTGCAAAGAGATAAAGATACACACACACTTACATGCCCAGGAAACCAGGGCATGCCTTGAGTCATACACTCACACAGAGATCCTTCCAAAGTATTAGTTTCTCAGGCAAGTTGATTGCTCACTGGCATCAGCCTTCTAGATTGGAATCTAGGATGCCACCCCGCAGCTCAGCTAAACTCTCTCCAATAAGTCTTGTACTTCTGATCCATCACTGACAATCCTGCAGGAGCTGGAATTGTCAGAGTAAAATCCAGGCTATGGAATTTCAGACTGCCTGTAGTTTGGAGAAAATGGAGGGTTCTGTGCATATGCTAAAATGATGCCTGTGAATAATATTACTCCTTTGCTTATTTTGAATTGGTTCCACTGGATGAACCATTCTAGAGCTGGCAAATGAGATTTCTGCACTGTGTAGAATGCTGCTGTCAGCAGGCTGGCACTCAAGCAGAAAGCGTGTGAGCGTAAGTGCCACAGCAGTGCAAAAATTAGGGATGGGACCCTTCCAGAATTGTCCTCCAGAGTTTCATGAACTACTATTCCAATTGTACCTCTTCATCAGTCAGTACGGCTAGAGATAATGGGAACATGGCAGGCTGCAGAGGGGGAGAAATGTGGCAGCACATGCTTGTTCCAATATTTATTGTGTACCAAGAACAAGTATGCAAGCGGCATTATGCCTTGGGGCTGGAACTGGTTAGAGCAGGAGTGGTGCAGCCCTCCATGTGTGGCTGGACTACATATTCCAACAAAAAGAGGCTGGACAGCCACCTGCTGGGAATGCTTCAGCTGGAGAACCTGCATTGTGCAGGGGGGTTAGACACGATGAACCACAAGGCCTCTTCCAGCTCTAGGATTCAGCCTACCCAAGATATGCAGTGGTGAGAAGAACCTCTACAAGGCTGCATCATTCCCACACCTAGCTTACAGCTCAGCTTGTCAGACAACAACCTAAAGGCATAGACCAGGTTGTGTTTTTAGGCAAGAGATGCTCCATCATGGACTATTGGAGCTTCTCACAGCTACAATCTTGTATTTTTCATGTCTTCCTCCACTGCCATAAAGGACAGGGACTTTCAAGACAATAGATCTTTAAAGACCTCAGCAATTCCAAGCTCTGCACTAGGTTTCATGGGAATCTGATTAGGCATAAAATTGAAAGGGATAACCTGCCAGAAGTGTAGTAACATGTTGTAGCAAAGTCAACACAGATTAAGGAGCATACTGTGTCATGCACTTTGGTAAGTAAGAGTCTTCATCTCATGAAGTAGGCTCTTGAATACAAAAACTCAAGTTTTACACTATCCAATACAACTGGACTTATGACCAAATAAGCACGCATCAGATATCAGTCTAAACTGGCAGTGAGAGGTGCGGATGGCCACTAGGTCAGACAAATTTAAAAGCAGTTAAGATAAATCCATAAAGGGCATGTCTATCAGCTTTCATTAGCCAGAAAGGCAAAATGGAACCTCCATGCTGGAAGACAGCCTGCTCTAGAAGACCAGGTGGCATGGCCATCAAAGGGGACAAGATGCCTTGTCATCCAGAGATCTATTCCTGCAAACCCTCTAGAAGTGTCTGTCCAGTTCAGAGGTCAGAAAAATAACCTTTTCCTGGACTACAAGTCCCAGAATTCCCCAAGCCACTGCCACTATTCTGAGAGCTTAATTCAAAAGTAGTAAGTGTTCTGAGCTCAAGTTTGCCTATGGAGCAGGAAAAGCACTTGGACTTTTGCTTGATTCAGCATGACTCTTGGTATATTTAATAATGCTAAAAGACTGTCAGCTGCCTTGGACCAAAAGTGGAAATACACTGCTGACTGTGGCAGTCATTGCTGTTTCTCACCAGTGCCAGCTGCAAACACACTGTGAGCTAGCAACCCCCAACACTGACCTATTCCAGACCAAGTCAGCATGCTTCAGCATAACAATCTTTGTTTACATGTATTTATGACAGCTGTTTAAGTCAAATTCAGAAAATCTCAAACAAATCTTCAAGCCAACAATGTCCATTTTCTACATGAAGAACAACAAAGAGATGCCTCGGTCCAGCTTTGGGTATCAGGATTAAATTCTTGGTCTTTGGCAATTTTAGAATGAAGTCAGTTGCTGCTGCTGTCTACCTCTCAGAAGCTATTTGTGCCAATACAACTGGTTGCTATGGTTTAGCTTTCTCACCATTGCCTTCAATTAGACTTGATGGCTATCACTTGAAGTGCCTTTGCTTAACTGGAAAGGCCTTGCTAGAGGCTCCTAAAGGAAAAAAAAAAGGGGGGGGTTGACACATGGGTATAGGCAAGGATGGAAAGGTGAGAGATTGTGGGAGCTGCATTCCAAACACATCTGGAGGGCTTCAGAGGGTTTATGGGACTTCAAATCAGAAGTTGCACCCATGCGAGGAAAAGGGGGCTAGCAGTTTCGTGTCCGCATTAAGCCCAGACACAGCTGAGGAAAAGCCCGGCTGTGAAATGGAGCTAGGGCAAGAGCAAGTTTTACCACAGAAAATTAATGAAGGCAAAGAAAATGGGATGATAGCTTTCAGGTTAATGACGGTCTTTTGCCCAATATGATTTGGGATAGTTGAACTCTCCACTGGATTTTTTTGAAATAAAATAGGTCTAGAAGCTGTTAAGATACTCATTGCTTTTGCTGTTTTTTGTCTATTCATTTTTCTTAAGGAAGATGGAGAAGCCACACAATGCCAACAGTATTTACTTCCATACTACAAAGAGTAACGATGAACCAGAAGAGCCTTTGTTGTTGCTGTTTTTTTTTTTTTTTTTTAAGGTAAAGGAGCCTTAATGACCAAAACCCAGGAAAACTGTGCTCCTAAAGGTGAAGATGTCAAAACTTGGACATTTATTTTGTGTGCTATAAAAAAAAAAAACACAAAATATTTCAGGCAATGAGAGCTCAGAGTTTGGGTTTTAAAGTTACAAGGACCCAGATTCAATTCTTAAAATGTAAGCCTCAAAACAGATGTGATAGTTGTTTTGTGGTAAAATGTGTACCCAGATGTGTGCTTCATACATGCTCTGTCCTGTGTTAAAACACTTACCACATGAGTTGGATCCGTTGTTCACAGGTAGGGTTAGGATTTCAGCAATTCATAGCCTGGGGAGACATTGCATGGGTGAGCTTAAATGGGCCAGCTTATGTGGTAAGTGGATTTATCTGTGGCAGTGTGCATGTGGGCAAACATTTAAACTGTAACATCTGCCACATTTGTTTCAGTCCTTATACAGCTAGATTTTATAGTTGAAGGCCCTGCAGATTAAAATTTTGAGACATGTTGTCAATTAGATAGATTAGATAAATACAGTAACTGCTCATATAGGTACTCCTGAAAACTTTTGCATATTGAAGATGGCCTTTAAACAGAAATCTGCTAGTGGGTGGCACTCTCTACTCTCTGGCATTTTTCATGGTCTTCCTGCAGTGTCTTGGCTTCTTAGCACTGCCACTGAGGATTGGGGCCTTTATGATATTCAGCATCTTTGCTTGTAAATGACAAATGTGGCCTATGAGAGGAACACAACAGTAGTATATACAAAGCCTAAAGATGGTCTCCAGTTTATTGTGAACACATGGGTGCCTTGCTTACTGTGATGCAAATTTGGCATTGTAAAGATGACATGTCTGAGCAGACAATGCTGCACTACAAAGTGTGAGCAGATTGCCTTCTGAGACATCCATGTTTCTCACCAAACAATGACTGTCTAGCAGAACTTTGCAAAGTACTGTTTGTGTCACCCTTGCAATCTAAGTATATGGCCTGCATTCTTCAGGAGACTTCAACTCATATTCCAAAGTGCAGTTAACAGAAGTGGCAGAAGAGTTAGGATCTGAGATATGACAAGAGAGAAAGAGAGAAAGAGAAAGATCATCCCACATATTGCCTGAGAAACTACTTCACTTTTGTGTTTCCCTCCCCTCAGCTGCTATAAAACCCAAGTGATGGCAAACAGTCTGCTTCACTCCACAGCTGGGCCCCCGCGGGAGCAGCAGCGGGGCCGCCGCACATTCTGTAGGAGTGCCCTGAACACACTGGGCTGCCTCTTCATCTCACCCTTGTGTGGGGCCCCCTTGATAGAGCTGGAGCGAGTGCTCTGAGGGGTCATCACCATCTGCCGGCCATGTTCTTCAATCTGTTTCTCCAGATGCTTCTGGATGGCCATGCCCAGCACCTCCACCTCCATGGAGGCGCCGTACACCTCCCACGTCATCCCCTTCTCATCCCAGCTGACCTCCCGCACTGGCTCTGGTGTTTCTTCTTGTGCCCCTTTCACATGCACTTCAGGATAGGAAGCTTGGGGAGATTTGGTAACGGGGGTCATGGGCCCTGTGGCCACTGATCTAGTCTCCACTGGGATGGACACCTGCATCTCCACATCTTTCTTGGTAGGTTTCTGCTCCAGGCTGGGGCTCACCAAAGAGGGTGCTCCCAAACCCCTGCCATGGAAGGTGAATGCTGTAGAGCCATCAGGTGGGTTGATAGGGCTGATGGCAACCGACACCAAAGACACACGGTTGTCCGCTTGGGTCTCAGCATCATGCTGGGAGGCAGTGACCTCTAATGAGCAGGTCTTGGCAACAATTTCCACCTGCCTCATCTCCACAGCTGTTGTTATGTGTTCCTCACATGCAGCTGTGCTGCCTGCTTCTGGTCTCGGTTGTTCCTGAGCCTGATTTTGACTCTTCGCATCAGCAGGTGATGCTTCTCTGAGCCCTTCTGTATCCTTGGTAGTTTTATCTGGGGTTGCTTGCAACTCACCTGGGGTTAGGCCCTGGGCTTGAACATCATGAGAAATGACAGCAATGGGGACCTCCAGTGCTATACTGGAGTCTCCACCTATCTTGGCATTCAGAGACACAGGCCTTATTTCCCCACCCTGAGCCAACTGGTTACTTTCTGTAACTGGTTTGCCTGACTTCCCTGATGGGGCTTCAGTTCCAGAGGGCTCTGCAACAGATTCTTTGATAGCTTCTGGTGCAGAAGGATCACGGTGTCCTTTGTTCAAATGTTCCGCTGTTCCACAGATGTCACGGTTGAAGTGTGGTACATCTCCTGAAGAGGCTTGGGGCTGCCCCTGGCTTGTGTTTTTCAGGCACGAGGAAAGCGCTGGACCTGCCTCAGAATGTCCTGTTCCTGTTCTGATGCTTTCTGTCTCATCGTTGTTTTTGCTTGGTTCAAGAAATGCCACATGTTTCGAAGAGGATGGAGTGCTAGCTGAATCCTTATTGGCTCCCTTGAGGCAGGATTCAACAGGGAGATGCCTACATGTCTCCCCAACCACAGGGCTCATTTTTGTTTCCAGAGGGTTGCAAGTATTGCTTGGGCTACCAGGAAGCCCTGTCAAGCTCAATCCTTGCTGGCTGTTGTGGCACAAATCACGAATGGCTGATTTTTCTCCTTCCACTTGCAGTGGAGTTCCTCCAGAACCTGTGTCTTTAAAAGCCATGGTATCTGCAGTGGCAGTTTGAGCCACAGAAGGCTCTGGGTCTACAGCTGAAGCCTTCTCCTTCTGATTTGGGTTGTCCACCATGGTGTTGTCTTGGCTGCTCTCTCTGGTGGCAAGATCATTAATACAGCAGTTCCTCATGACAAGATGTTCTCCATCACACTGGAGTTTCTGGAGGCACCCGTCTTTCTCTGGACTACAAGGTGATCTTGAGCTGTGCTGGTGAGCATCTTCTGGAATGGCTTCTTGCTTCAAGAACTGCAGTGTCTCAGGTTCCTTAGCACTGCCCATGTCTAGATGAGACTTCTGCCATACTACTCCATGCACCTCTCTTGGAGGACTCTAAATGGAGAGAGAAGGGGTGGGGGGAAGAAGAGATAAGTCATGTCTGTGCTTGGTACCACACGGAAAAACCATCGGCTCAAAACTAACTGTATTTGACACCTCCCCTGTCTGTGCCTCCCCAGAGTAATCAAAGTGCACTCAGCATATTTGCAATCTTGGAAGAAATAGTGGGGGAAACTCCAAATGTAAGAAGAGGGAAATATTTATTGCAGGCTCAATGCATTCTGAATAACTTCCTCCTTCAGGTATATTTATCTAGCAATGATGCACCACTGATTTCTAGCATTTGCAATCCTGCCACCCAAGCATTGAATCCAGTAGCTGAATTGGAACACAGCATCATCAAGAGTCAATTCTAATATTTACAAAATAACCTTGTCTCCATATTTGGAGAGAAAAGCCTGGGAAACATGTTGCCATTTTGATCATTCAAAAATCAGAATGTATTTGGGCAGTGGTTTTTACTGGTTAACACAAGGTACTTGGAATTGTAGCTCTCTACTATATCCTATGGTCACTGTTCCCTGTCCAGGTATTTTATCTGCCATCTGGACTCATTTTCCACACCCCCTTCTTCCCCCTCCCATCCTTTGCTTTCCTGTTCTTTGCAGCTATTGAGCTAGGTTCGGGCAGTTTCATGAATAAACAAATGAAAAAAATGAAAACCTATTTGATACTAATTAAGAAAACCTCTGAATAAACAGTTCTGCTTAGAAAAAACACTAAACTATAACATTTTAAAAGACGATAAGAATCATAAAAGGGTAACATGCTCCATTAAAATAGTCTTCTGCCACAATAAGAGCCAAATGCCTAAATAAAAAGGTCTTTGCCTGCCAGTGGAAAAACGGGACCAACCAAGCTTCCTGGGAGAGGGAATTTTGCAGCTTGGGAGCAGCCACCAAGAAGGGTTGTCCTCACCAAACGCATATGCAACGGTGGCAGAACAGGATATTTAAAAGTGCATAAATGTCATTAATATACTTTTAAATGATAGTTTGACTGCTTGTGCACCTTTTTTTCAAATAAGAGTTAACTGCATTAATAGTAAATAGACAGGTTACTATTACCTCTAACGCAGGAAATGCCAGCTTTGGAGGCAATGGGCTGGAGGCAGAGTTGAGGTCTGCTTTGCAGCCTGTCCCAGTTGCATATCAGAGGAACCTTCTAAAACTTTTCCAAAGGGCAGAAACAAGACTCACTCCCAGAGCTCAGAGCATGTTTCTCAAAGGGAACAGCAAATGAGTTAGGTAATGGGCTTGAGGAGGAAGGATCCTTCCTTCTAAAGCCTTTGAAGCTTCAGTAATGGGGAATAAGAAGGATCCTATT
Source organism: Ctenosaura bakeri (assembly GCA_948474755.1). Classification (NCBI taxonomy): domain Eukaryota; kingdom Metazoa; phylum Chordata; class Lepidosauria; order Squamata; family Iguanidae; genus Ctenosaura; species Ctenosaura bakeri. Next base: position 96,567 of record CAOLHI010000540.1, on the reverse strand, counting down.
CCCCTCTTCCAAAGTTGCAGACTCTTTTATGACCATTGACACAAAAGACTCCAGCTTGGGGAAGGGGGATTAAGAGGAGTCTTATTCCCCATTTCTGAAGCAGGAGACAGCAAAATCACAAATGTGGAGTGCGACTTTACTTAAATTGTTAAAAGGGACTTTATTTGACTCTGCCCAGAAATTCTTGAATACAGGTTGGGGTACAAAGTTGGCTCTCAGATTTGAGACTTGACTTGAGACTTGGCCTGAAAGTATTTTGCAAGGACTTGAGACTTGGAGGAGAGGACTTAAACACATTGCTGCCCCTTAGGGGTGTGATTGGCCATTTTGCTACATTCTCCATGATCTGATGCAGGCCTTTTTCCAAAATTGGAAGTGACCAGACAATCATTATCAAGCTTGGCCCCCACATCCGGCTCTTACATTGCTCAAACAATCAAGGGAACTGAATAGATGGAGCAAAATGGATAACTGCTAGTTGAGAAGGAAAAAAAAAACATTTTGATGGTATGAGGGATTCAGAGGTGTTGAGGGGCCATTGTGAGCTATGTGTGGCTCATGGGTTGTATGTTGCTTATGCTGCCTTAAAACAAATCTGTCAGGTAGGTTTTTATGCATGGGATGCTGAGAGAACATATGTGTATATTTGCCTAAGGTTACACTGAAAATTCACAGCAGAGGCAAATTTTAACTACATGAATTCCTGATTCACAGCTCAGCCTTGCAGCCATTAAACTACATGAGTCTTAGGCCATTTCTGCACTACAGTGCCTATCATTCTACTTGCAACATCCTATGGAATCCTAGGGTTTGCAGTTTAGGGAGGGACATCTTTGGCCTCAGTAAACTACAAACCCCAGAACTCCACAGGATGTTGAAAGTAGAATAATAGCACTGTAACAGTGTAGTGCAGAAATGGCCTTAGACAGGGGTGGGCAATTGGGGAAGGCTAGGGGATCGTATTAGTTTCTGCAAAAGAAAAAAAATCAAACTTTTTTTTTGCTCTGGAACACCTCTGCGGCGATTGAGATTGGGTTTCAAAAACAGACCTCTTCTGGATGTAATCCAACACAGGGGGCTGCAAAATGTGGTGGGAATGTATCCCATTGACACTTTAAGGCATTTTTTAGGAAAAAAAATTGGAAAATTTTGCAAAAAATGTTTTTGACCTCCAAATGTAGTGGAAGTGCCCTCTACTTGCAGGGGGGAAAAAGACCCAGTATTGCCCACGGCTTGCTCTTTGCCCACTGTGGTCTTAAACTAGCAACACGTTTACCTAAACAGTACAGGAAATATACCACAATATATATTGGCATTCAGATAAACATTGAAAGGTGATACTAGCTTGATTAATCAGGTAACTGAGAGATCTGGAAAACCAAGACTGAAAATGGAGGCAACCAGTCTGGATGAAAGCAAGAAATTCTAGTATCTGCTCAACTGTATCATAATTCAAAAAATCTGATTTGTCTGAAATCGGGTCTGTGAATGAACAAATGGAACCAGGCTGGTGGTTCAAGTGTCCAAAGCAAACTGCATACCCTTGACTGCACATCTGGCTGCTATGATAATCTCCCATAAAATTTGCACACACAAGCTGGCAACACAATTTGTCAGTGTGTCTTTTGGTGCCAAATGCTGTAGAGAATCCATGGTGACGACGGAGAAGAAACATTTGTTCTGGAGGTGGTGTGTTAACAATGAACAGATAGCAGAAATCCCACTATAACACCATGTGAAACGTACAGCACTCTTGCCTCGGACGATGACACAAAATCTACTTTTTATGCTTGCTTAAAGTCATATGCTGGTGAAATAAAGAAGAAAAAAGGACACAACTAGATTCTGCAATATAAAACTATATTCCATTAACTATATTATTTCTGTTGCATATTAAATTATTATAAATATATTCTTATAAAATACTTTTATTATTACAGTGCACAACACAATTCTCCCCTAGCAGAATCAAAATTAGATTTTAAAACATCTATATAGCTTTATGTAAAAAAAACTTGGAACATAATGTTTAAAATGAGCTTAATGGAGGTTACTTGACAGCCGTGAACCTTGTGCAAAACTGCCACAGCTTTCTTTGGACCCCAGTCTCAATTGTTTTGACTATGCATTTGTCTCTGCTGTTTCCTCCTGATCCAGAGGAAGTACATCCAAAGGAAGTGCTGTTACAGAGTGATGTTACATAAGTTGTATTGAAGTTTGTGTCTTTGCAATGTAGTTTAACACAGTAAAGTAAGATAAGGGGGTATGTGTATAAAGACTAAGTAAAAGATGTAGAAGGTCTGGCTGGGAGGAAATTTGAATATTGATGCTGATAGGGAGGGAGGGTAAGAGGAATGAAGAGCTGTTGGAAGGACATGGGGGGGTTCAATAGGAAGTAGGTTTGGAGAAAGGGTGGACAGGGTTTGAGTTTTGTGGAGGAAAGATGGGGTCTATTGGAGGAGAGAGAGGTACATGCGAGGGAAGATTGTGCTTGTGTGGTTGAGACTATGGGTCCTTTCTCATTACACAATTATAGTACTATGATTACATTTTATTATTTATTTGTATCCCACCTCTCAAAGCCATGCTCTATGAGGAACAGCTTAGGGAGCTGGGTATGTTTAATCTGCAGAAGAGAAGGTTAAGAGGGGACATGATAGCCATGTTTAAATATTTGCAGGGATGTCATGTCGAGGAGGGAGCGGGTTTGTTTTCTGCTGCTCCAGAGACTAGAACAAGGAGCAATGGATTAAAGCTGTAGGAAAGGAGATTCCACCTGAACCTCAGGAAGAACTTCCTGACGGTCAGAGCTGTACAGCAGTGGAATATGCTACCTCAGAGTGTGGTGGAATCTCCTTCTTTGGAGGTTTTTAAGCAGAGGCTGGATGGCCATCTGTCGGGAATGCTTTAATGTGTGTTCCTACATGGTGGAGAGTTGGACTAGGTGGCACCTGTGATCTCTTCCAACTCTATGATTCTATGATCCTGCCAAAATTTCTGCCCTGGCAACATCTACAGAGCTTCACAATAGTGCAGAAGGATATAGAGTTCCCCTACCCTATCCACAGAGCCCAGCAAGACTGTAAAGAAAGATGGAATAGCTAGACAATTCCCTTTTACTGGTAGTGCTTGGAGTTCTCCATTTGGAAGTATCCTGAATTTAAAGATGGAGCCTGGAGAACAGTCATCCCATTTAACTTTATTGGGGCAGAAAAAATTCCTCAACTTGGTTACAGGAATCTATCTGACCTCTATGCGTCTAAGTGGGCTGACATAGCCATTATGGGGGAAAAAGCATGTGTACTAACTCTGTCTAATGAAGAGGCAAATCAATGTTATTATAATAATATTATAATAACTCCTCGGATGTGCTATTGCTTATCTTAGGCTTTCCTTCCTCTTTCTTGGAAGTCATGGTTATAATAATATTATAATAACCATGACTTCCAAGAAAGAGGAAGGAAAGCCTAAGATAAGCAATAGCACATCCGAGGAGTGGTTACTTACAGAAGACAAGAGAGGGAAGAAATGCTCTGGCCCAACTATCTATCAATATAATTACTACACCCCACTGGTTCAGGTTACTTATTACATGGTCTGTTGCATTAATTTCCACCAGAAACCACACTGTCTTTGGATTTATTTATTTTTAGTGTGGAGTATCTGGTGGCACATCTATGCAGATGGAAAATATGCTTTAAAACAACCCTTTAACCACTCAGCTGGCCAGCTGCCTTTTATTTCTAGCAGGCTAAGAGCTTGTTCTGCCAAAAGAGCCAACAGTGCTTGCCCTTTTGTGCCTAAGGATGGCTCTGAGGACTGAGCAAAATCTTAGGTTGCTTGCTAAGTGGTGGTACCTCAGCCCATATGACTGATTCAAGCCCTGGAGGCTGTGATAGCAAACCAAGAGAGTGAATGCCAAGAGACTGACAAAGGGGAGGAGAACTGAAACAAACTTCAGGGGCCTGTAGATCAGTCAGATAGCACATGGTTTGCAGGTAAAAGGTTCCAAATTCAATCCCTCACGTCTCTGGTTTAAGAGGATCTGGAATTCAGTCATGCGAAGGTGAGACCCTTCTGCCCAAGCAGCGCTCTACTCATGGAAGGTGTCCACACAATGAAGGGGTACAGGAATTCCTTCTTTTCTTTCCACAACACTCCTATCTATTCTATTTATCAAGATCCCCTAATCCAATGTGGATAATTTCTGGGAGACAGGAGAAAGGCATGGAGAAGCCAGCTTCAGCCTGCAAACCTAAATCTAGATTTGACCTGCATCAACCTTATATTTTTTAAAAGTAATTGATTTTTACTGAAACCATACACACTAGGGTTAACAAAGTTGCATTTTGTTAGTTGTGGTATATTTTCTGAAGTCAAAAAAGTCCCCATGTTCAAAGCAGCATTCGTGTCTGAAGAGTCAGTCAGAAAAAGTAGAATAAAGTGAATAAAGCATATATTTCTTATATTATGAGGCACCTCATAACCCTAAAATGGATATTTGGTTGGTGGAAGTCTCAGACAACTACTGTGCTTCTTTGGATCTTGAGGCAGGAAGGCTGATCTCAAGCAAGAACGGAACCAACCCTTGCAGCTGCTGGACACATTTTTCCACCTGATCAGCAACCACAAAATGTTTCAATGCCTCCGTATATAGATTTCTATGTTATCTAGCTAGCTGGGTTTTACCAGTTTTTGGCCAATTTACCCAGTCTTCCTTCATTGCAGTCTCCTGTGGCACACAGTTTCCTGCCTCCTCCCTGTGACATCACAAGGATCTGCCCCTAGTTTCACATTTTGGCCTCAAAATCACAAGGAATGGGATGCTGCTAACCTGGCAATCCTAGATCTGAGTGCTTTCTAACACCCTTGCAATGGAAGAAATTTCAGTTTCCTATGAGTGAGGACAACTGGCTGCAAACAAGAGCATATCATTTCAGCTTCACTACATTAAACTTTCCCTAAGAAACAGTATGGGACATTTTTGTCCCAGTACATTACATGGGTTAGAACCCTCCCCTCCCTGCAAGAGTACCCCAATGGCAAAATCAACAGATTTGTTGGCTCATTGTACATGGGCAGTGACTGAGGCTTGAGAACAATGCTTCCTACCGGGCATGTGACAATGCTGTACAATGACCTACAATGTAGGTTTACTTGTGTATACCTTCTGTAAGACAGAAATGTATTGTGGGGGGATAAAATTTCCCATTTTGTGCATGGTAGTTAAAAAGATTCACCTCTAGCTCTGCCATATTTTGGAACAGGTGTGGTACTTGTGTACGTCTGGTGTGACTCTTGGTAATTTTCTGGGGACTATCATTGCTGTACCTAAGAACTGGAAAACAAAAATAGATGGAGTTGTAGTTGTGCAACTGTGATTCTCAAACCAGGGATTTTGTGATGGACTGGAGCAAGATGAAGGGGTGATGTCAAGTTTTCAGTCTCAAATACCATAAGATTTTGACCTGAATGGCTCAACCTTTCTGCATCCAGCTGTGCACAGCTGAAATGCAAATCAGCTTGGAATAATATTAGCCTGAAGCAATATTTTCAAAACAAATACAAGGACATTGTAAAATTTTGCCAAGCTCTTACTTCCCCTTCCTTAGCATTCCAACGGAAAACACATAGTCACTGTTACAACTGAGAATATTTTGAATATTATTAAAAAAAATCCACACCAAGACATGTATAAATTCCACACCTAGAAAGCCTAAAATTTGTAACTGTATAAATTATGCAATCCTTTACACATTAAAGATATGTGACCAATTTTACATAACTTGTTCTTCTTTGCTTTAGGCAGACAGAGTTATGTCACACTTCCAAGATTTCACAGATGAAAACCAGGACACATCAGGGTGTGGTCAAGATGGCAAAAGTGATTAATGAGGAAGAACACACAAGCCAGGAGAGGCTACAGCAGTTTGCTTTTGACTAAGCCTACTGGGAAGGAAAAGATTCTGCTCCCTCCTCTCCTCTTCTCTCCACTCCTCTCTTCTCCTCTCACCCTGCTGAATTAATTAGTTACAAACTGCTTTTGTACTTTGAATTCTGCTTGCAGCAATGGAAGTAAGCTGAGGACAAAAGGGGAAAATGGGAGGAGGACAGTAAAACTGGGATATTCTAGAAGCAGCTGAAAAAGTGGGATGGCAGAGGATTAATCGGGACTGTCGTTGCCAGACTGAGAACGCTGGGGGTTATGTTATGCTGACTGCTAAACTCTGGAAATAGTCCTGGACAGTTTGATCTGACTTCTGAAACCACAACAGGAATTGGTCATACACTCTCAAGACTCTCCCTTCAGACCAGAAACCTTCTTTTAAAAAAAGAAAAAAAGCACATGGCGGGGAGGGAAGCTAGGGCTGTTCCTGTGATAAATTCTGAACTTGTGCACTGGCAGTTACAGAATACACAAATCTTCTCTATGCTGGCTATACCCTATATTCACAGTAACCAGGATTTTATTTAATCTAAACAGATTATTATTTTAGGTCCTAACATTCCTAGGACGAGGAGACGTGTCCACATTATAGTTATTTTTTTTTCAATTTTATTACAAAAAATATTAAAATATAACAGAAAGCAAAAAAGAGAAGAAAAAATTATTCATACAGTACAGATTTTCTGTAAGTTTTTTTCCATTACTTACCAAATTCTCAAATACATACCGTTTACTAGATATGTACATGTCTCTTCTTCAGAATCACACTAAATCTTCCCTTAACAGCTTCATCCTATATACAATTGTTCTATAATTGTGTTATTTAATATACTTTCTTATTTACAACACTTCCTACTCATCCTCATTGGTTTATTTAAAGGTATGAACACACCATTATTACTGTAGTCTCTATATCTCCACATATATTTTGAAATTTAACCTTATAATACCTTATATGCTGCATCGTTATTATTAAAGTAATAATTTTCAAATATTCCATAACAATTTCTATTTTTGCTTCAATGTTAGATCATTCATAAACTCACATTTACTTTTCTCCCTTATCTATTGAATATCAAATGCTTTCTTACATTTGTTGTGCAGCTTCGCTGTTCATACTATCAATGATAACTACGTCGCCATATCTTTTTTAGATAGTTTAGAACTGGACGCCATTCAGTCTCATATATAGTCTTTTTTTCATCCTTCAGTAATTTGGTCAAGTAGTCGCAATTCATCATCTCTTGTAAGCGAATCAGCCAATCTTCAACCTTTGAAACCTGTGGGTTTTTCCAGTAATTCGCATATACTAGCCTAGCAGCTGTAATCATATATATCACTATTTTCCATCTATTTTTAACATTTAACTGATGTATGTTCGGAATTATATTGAGAAGATACATCTCTGGGATAATCGGTATTTTAATTTCAAAAATTTCTTCCATTACTTTATTGACTTCATTCCAATATTTTTTTGCTGAGTTACAAGTCCACCACAGATGGTAAAAAGTACCTTCTATCCTGCCACATTTCCAGCAGTCCTTTTTTCCTGTTTTATACATTTTATCTAGTTTAGATGGACTTAGGTACCATCTGTGGAACATCTTTAAATGATTCTCTTTCAGATTTTGGGAAGCTGAAAATTTTAAAGTTCTTCTCCAACTTTTCTCCCAGTCTTCCAACGTAATTTCTTTTCCTATATTTGTCGCCCATTTCAACATTGTCGGTTTGATTGTCTCAGTTTCCAGTTCTCTATTTAATAGAAGTTTATATAATTGAGACATTAAATGCTGTGGCCGCTCAAAGATCGCTATTTCAAAGTCATTTCTTTCTTCTTTAAGGGAAATCCCTTCTAGTTTTAAGTCCATTTTAAATCTTTCATATAGTTGTCTATGTAGAAACCACTGACTTGGAAAACCTTCTTGTTCTAACTCCGGTCTGTCTTTGAACTTTAAACTGTCCCCGTCAATTATGATATCTTTATACCGAATCCACTTCTCTTGTGGTGACTTCCATCTTCCGAAGAGAGCCTCATGCGAGGAGACCCATTGAGGGATCTTGAAATATGTTCTGGTTTTAAATCTTTTCCAGATGGTCAATAAAGATTTCCTGATATAATGGTTTGAAAAGTCCTTATCAGCTTTCTCTTTTCCATACCAAAGGTATGCGTGCCAGCCGAATTTGTTGTCGGCCCCTTCTAAAGCCAAAAGTCTTTCATCTTCTAAGGTCATCCAGTCTGCTATCCACGATAGTCCCGCTGCTTGGTAGTATATCTTGAAATCTGGAAGGGCACATCCACCCTTCTGTTTAAGTTCCGTCAGATATCTCCATTTAATTCTAGGTTTTTTTCCAGCCCAAATAAATTTAGAAATTTCTTTTTGCCACGTCGCGAAACATTTATCATTTATAATTATTGGTATATTCTGGAAAAGAAAGCTTATTTTGGGAAGAACGTTCATCTTTATGGCCGATACTCGTCCGAGCAGCGAAAGACTGAGTTTATTCCAATTTTGAATATTTTTACGAATTTCAGCCCAAATTTTTTTATAGTTGTTTTCAAAGAGTTCAATATTCCGTTTGGATAAATATATACCTAAGTACCTTATTTTTTTATCAATCTTAAAGCCGGAAGTTTGTAACAAGTTTTTCTCTTCTTTTTCTCCAATATTTTTTGTTAACATCTTCGTTTTACATTTATTAAGTTTCAAACCAGCCATCTTTTCAAATTCTTCTAATTTATGCAATAATCTCTTGATATTTACCTGGGGGTCTTCCATAAAGACCACCAAATCATCAGCATAGGCCTTTAATTTGAACTCGTATCCTTTAATTTTCACCCCTTTTATCTCTGAATCTTCTCTTATCTCATTCAGTAAGACTTCTAGTGAGAGAATAAATAATAATGGAGATAGAGGGCAACCTTGCCTAGTGCCTTTTTCAATTCTAAAGGTTTTTGTTTTCTCTCCGCTGATAATTAACGATGCCAATTGAGTGGAGTAAATTTGTTTTATCATCTCTATAAATCCCTGACCACAATCCATTCTCTGTAGTATTTCTAACATGAAGTCCCATCTGACATTGTTAAACGCTTGCTCGAAAACTATGAAGAGCATTGCAAGTTTTCTTTCATTATGCTTCTCGAAATGCTCAATCATATTTATGACCGTTCTTATGTTATTTCTCATTAATCTATTTGGTAGAAACCCGCTCTGATCTTCGTGTATAAGTTCCAGCAATATTTTCTTCAACCTCTCTGCTAATATAGACGTAAAGATCTTATAGTTATTTTTTAAAAGGTCATTATAAATTGTTCAATATGAAGGCTGTCTTCACGTAGGCAGTTATTACTCAGCACAAAATCTACAGAAAATGACAAAAATACTGCCTAAATGGAATGAGTATGACACCTACACTGTGTGAAGTGAGTCTCAAGAGTACCAGATTTTGGCAGAACGTTCCCCACCTCAAAGCTAATTACTATATTCTGTGTGCAAACATGGGTTGACTTCAACGGCAAGGTCAGTTCTTAAACCCAAAGGAGCCTGAGTGGGGAGAAATTTTGTCTGAAGGAGCAGTCAGGGGAGAGGACATTGATTCTCTCCCAAAATGCCCCCCTCCAAGCAGAGTCCCAGCCCCCATGAGATTCCAAACCCTTTTTTCTGTATGGATTTGGAACTTTAGGGGAAGAGAAAGCTGCTTGGGGAGAGGAGGTTGGAGTGGTGAAACCATGGTTGGGGAAAGGGTAATCATCCTTCCTTTTCTTATTCCTTCTCTGTCTTGCATTTCCTACTTCCCAAAGAGGTATTTCACTTTTTTAAAAAAATGCGTTTGGGGGTGTCTCAGTTAAAGCAGGCAGAGAAAGAAAGGCGTTCTGAGTGATTTCCAGTAGATCTTCAATGATTTCTGATTTCCAGTTTTCTAGCAACCCTGGTAACTAAGCAATCCCTGCTGTCCTAAACAGACTGAAGACAGTAAGAAAACCTTGGGATATCCAGAAAGGGATTTTTGTGTGGAAAGACTGTGATGTCTGTTCAGTTCTGGTCCTGAACTCAAACTCAAGTTGCTTTAACTCTAGGTGTGTATCTTCTGTGTTAGACTTCAGCCTGTGGGCCTTTAAGTTTTCAGAAAAGGAAAAGTAGATATTGCAAGCCTGAAGTCTATCCACTGTTGTATTAATATGCAGCTTTTTCACCCAATAATGTCAGCATCGGTATTGTTTCTGCTCAGAAATAAAGGGACTGTTGGAAGAGGTCAAATTGGCAGACATGTTGCCTGAAGCTGAACATCTTGCCTGTGAGTAGGGTAAGCAAACACAGCAGACAGACTCTTATAGCCACAGCCAATGTGCTGAGGCATAACAGAGGTCTCCATCCCCAACACAGACTTCACTGAAAGCAGTGTCTGTCTAGGGATTCCCATGAGGCAATGTTCCAAGCCTTTTCTGCAATCCAGCAGTTCTCTACAACTGAAAAGCTTGTCTCCAGCTCAATGAATTAACCTGCCTCTCTCATCACTTTATTAACGTCACCTTCCTACTGTACACTCTGGCAAGCTCTATTCCCTTGAGGAGCGAGCTTGCACATCCAAGACACACCTCATCCATCACCTACCCATACCAAATCTGGAAACCTCCTCAATCTCAACACCCTCTCCAGAAGTCTTGGATTGCAGCTACCATAACTCTAACCCAGTGGTTCTCAACCTTCCTAATGCTGCAACCCTTTAATACAGTTCCTCATGTTATGGTGACCCCCAACCATAAAATTATTTATTTATTATTTACAATGCCTCCCCCCTGACAAAGGCCGCCTCGCCGGCCAGGAACAGGGGAGGGGGCGGGTAGGGAGGGAAAGAGAAGCCGCGTGTCTCCCCCAGGAAAAAACTCCGAGAACCCCCCCCAGGCTCTGCTTCTGCTTCGCTCTCGTTTCTGCTGGGGGGGCAGTGTGGGAAAAGTTTCCAGAGTGTCGACCCTGGCTGGGGGGGACGCTCCCAGGCTACACTGCGGAAGGAAGGAGGGGGCGGTCACGTGACCAGGAAGCCAGCTGCAGGACGAAGGAGCAGCGAAGAGAGCACCTCGTGCAAGAACCTGCTTGTGCGAACGGCATCCCCCACCTCCACGATAAGGTAACATGTGGAAAAGGCCCAGGAGTGGTGGTGCGCAAGCGCGAGCCACGCGCTTGCGCCTCCTGCCCCCTTTGGCAGGAGCGCATGCGGTCACATGCACTCCCGGCAAAGAGGGCAGGAGGGCACCAGCGCATGGCTCACGCTTGTGCACCACCACCGAGGAGGGAATGGAGCCTAAGACCATTGGAAATATGTATTTTCTGATGGTCTTAGGCGAACCCTGTGAAAGGGTCGTTCGACCCCCAAAGTCGCGACCCACAGGTTGAGAACCACTGCTCTAATCCATGCTGGCTGAAGATGAAGAGTAGGCCAATGAATCTTGGGAGATGCAGATTGAAGAAGGCTCCCCCTAGAGGATTCTAATGTTACTTTCCCCTTCCCCATCCAATGGGAGAATATCATGAAGGCCACTATGGCCCATGTCAAAAGCTTTCTTTTGTCTACACTGCCTGCAGAAAGCATGGAAGTGATGTAATCCAAACATATCAGTTTGCTTAATCTGCACAATCTGACTTCTTAGGCAAATTTTAAACAGCAAAGAGCCTTGTAACATGTTAAAACTTAACACATGCACTATAGCCCCATTTTCCATGGGAGGGCCTTTTCACTGGGTTGGTGCTGTATTTTTTATTACTTTGTGTTTTAAATTCCTATTTTAATTTATGCTTTTATTCATATTAGGTTTATGTTTTAATTGCCTGTGTTTTATTTAACAGTAAGCTGGCTTGAGTCTCATTCTTGGGGGAATGGAAAGATATAAAGCAAATAAACAAACAAATATGGTAGCAGGTGGAACTGTATAAAACAAGGTCAGAAATAAATCAAATGTGAAAAGTATCAACACTCTTATATTATCAACACTGTTCACTCACAAAATGGTTGCTAATAATGCAAGCAGGTTTAAATTGTAGAGTAGACTCACTGAATCAATGGAGTTTACCTACATGCTGACTTACCACTCAACAATTAGTCCCTTCAGTTGGGACTAATCAACATGATGCCAGGCATAGCAAGGTGAGAAATCATTATCCCGAATCAAATCTCTGGTAATAGATGGGAATTTCTGAATGAACTTAATTCAATAGTTTGTCTCTCTACTCTCCCTTTGAGGTTTATTTGCACCACAGTGGCTAATCTTAAATTCAGTTTCTGCTTAATATTTACTTTCTATGCATTTATGTCAGACATATTGCATTTCCATGATTTTATGTCAGACATAAGGAGGAACAAGGAACTTATGTGGGATACTGAAATCCCACATCTTGGTCACTGGAAATTCCTCTGAAATCCTTTCTGGTTTCTCTGGTTTCACTGGGCACTGTCCATACACTTACAATCCTGTTTTCACACTGGAGAAGCCTGGAAGGAAAGAAAGCAGGAGAGGAGGAACTCTCGGGTTGCTGAATTTTGTACTCAGTAGCAAACACCAGTCATGAAAAACCCAGTCTTGACTATGGAAGTTGTTTTCTCAGAGAGAATGGGCAACAGTCAAAATTAAAGGAAGCATGGCAGCATACGACTATCATTTTCTCCAGCAGATACACACTAAGCAAATGTAAGGCACAGTACACTCACATCCCTTCACAAAAAGGAAGCTGGGCAGTTGTTAGCAAGTTATCTTTCCCTTTATCTAAAATCAGGTCTATCCACAGTCAGCACAACCCTGATGTACACTTTCTGTAGATAAGCAGAGAGTATAATGTAAATGCCTAGCCTGAAAGACAAGGACCAGAGTTTGGCAAGGTTACTTTTTTTGGACCATAAAAAGGAAGAAGGGGGGATGGGAAAAATAAGTCATGCAGTAGCACCTTTAAGACTAAGGCCTTTTCCGCACGATATAGTCATCTCACCACAGCAATGGGTTGTTGCCAATCCAGAACCCGTGGTACCACACACCATCACCACTAACCAGCTGCTGTCACATTCCCAAGTGTTGCAAATCAGCACTATTTCATTTCCAGAAAAAATCTGTTAATAGCCTCCTTTAGCAATGCAATCCCATCAATCGGGTCAGTGCAGTTCCTCAATAGTGCTTGATAGTGCTTCTTGTTGTCGTGGATCCAGGAGTGGGCAGAGTGTGGGTGTGCCTAGCTTGTCTCTCCCTCAACGACTCCCATGGCATAGCAAGTTTGGAGTCTACCACCTCTCTGTGTTTATTTTAAATTTCTCCTTTAACTTTTTTAAAAATACTTTTTTAGTGTTACAGCTCAAAAATGCAATAGTATACCAGCATGTCATGACATTACAATGTGGCTGCACTAGTACAGCTTACAAAACAAAAAACTTCCAACCAACCAGGAACTGTGTGGCGGGGAAAAGCCAGGGAAAGGGACTGGCTAATGACGCTGTAGTACAGAGGGAACATTGATGGCAATAATGCTATTCACCCGCTTAATGTGAAAGGGTTCAGTAGAGAGCATTCCTAACCCAACACCATCACAGAAATGGCAATGCTGGAATTGTAACGGAACAACCCACTATTGAGGTATGGTGTGGAAAGGGCCTAAATGGTTTTTATTTTAGCATGAGCTTTCGTGGATATGAACCTTCTAATGCAGTATAGAGTGATATCCAAGCCTCGGGATATAAAGCACATTTATAGTTGTGGAAATGGGATGGAATGTAACAGGATCCAGAAAGATGCAAATCATGTTCCTTACCCTTCATTTTCAAAGGGCTGCATAAGGTGATACAGGTCTTTCAGATGTTTACAGCGATAAGTTAGTGTTGATGTGTGAAAGCTACACATCTGCTTACCAAATGTCAACTTCCTTGGGTTTGAAACCTTCTCTGGGAAGATTCCTTTTGTTACATGTCCAGCAGTGAGGATGCTTGTATTAATAAATGTAGTGTGCCATGAAACTATTCTCTTTGTTCATATCTTGTGCTAATGGATTGGAATTTGTGAATATGTATGAATGGATAGGAATTGTTTGGACTATGTGGACATGTTAGCTGAGCAAGTTCTTGAGAGTTATAGTAAACAAAAAAAGTGGGGGGCTGTATGCAAACATACATTCTTTGAGCTGTTGAGCTGCTGTGCTGTGTTTTGTTCAAATGAACAATTATCTGTGCTGGAATGAGCTCTGAGGAAAACAGTTCTACCTGTTTTGCAGCAAGCGCCAGCTGTGCACAGTGATGATTGGTAGGTACCAGTGCCAACACAAATTCAATACTTCTACCCACCTCCAAAAGCAGTTCTTAAACTTTTTTTTTAATGAATTGTACTTAAAAGTTAAGAAATAAGGGGACAGACATGTTCATTAGAGTATATGTACATTTGGGCTTTTAAACAGAAAAAGAGGAAACTGCGAGTTTGAAAAGGAAGACAATTATTGAGTCTGTGCTTGAACTGCTATTAAATATATCCACGATATTTAATGGTAACTAAATACATCATCGTGGAAGCAGAAAGCATGCTGCATGCACAGTTTTCAAGTTAAATTTGTATATATCTACAGGGTCCAGAGGCCTATTAAAAAATTAACTACTTTATTGGACATGAGCTTCCATGCTCAAGCAGACACAGGCCGGTCCTTTCCTCTGTCTATGGGCTTGCTGGTAAAACTTCAGTCTGGGTGTCGAAACCAACAAGAGGTTTTTGCGCTGGACACATGACGGGGACTGAGAAACTTGCTGTATCCTTAAACACACACACACACACACACATTATAATACAGCATAAGAGAAGAAAAAACAAGTTGTCAAGACTTAAAGATAATAGAAATGCAAAGAACATGCCATGACAGCCAAGGAAAGAGGAATGCATTTCCTCCCACTCTCTCTTTCTGTCTCCACAAGAAAGTGGTTTTGTGAGAAAGCTGCATAGCTGGGCATCCAGGTTGCCCAAAAAGAGGCAGGCTAGCCAACAGAATGAGGAATTAGGTTAAGACATTCCTGGGTTGAAAGAAAGAAAGAAAGAAAGAAAGAAAGAAAGAAAGAAAGAAAGAAAGAAAGAAAGAAAGAAAAAGCACAATCATCCACCTAAAAGAGCTAGTTTCCTCCTCCTCCTCCTCCTCCTCCTCCTCAGTTTTGGTCACATTGTAAGCGGAGATGAATACGTGCAGCTCAGGCCTTTCCCCTTGAGGGTACTAGCTAAGGAGCTCAGCTGGAGCTTTTCATTGCATTCCATTAAATTTCCCAGGTCTGCAATCTAGCAGCAACTGGACTCGGCTGCAAGCCCCTTGTGAAGAGCCTGTACTTTCATCAGGCAATCTATGATCAGTCATACAAGGGATGGGCATTGGCATTGCAAATGATAAGAGACCATTGGATGAGGCTTTGATTCTTAGGTGCACACATCCACCCACTCACCCATCCCCAAGTCCTTTTCTAAGACAGAGCATATGTTCATAGCAGCCTCTTCCAAATCACATTTCTCTCCAGAAAGCAAGGGTTGGAGTCTGATGGGAGAGGTAATGTGGCATAGTGGTTAGAGAGTGTTGGACTATGACCCTGTAGACTAGGACTCAAATCCCTGCTCTGCCAGGGTAACCCACTGGATGGCCTTGGGCAAGTAACACTCTCTCAGTCTCAGAGGAAAGCAAAGAGAAACCCCCTCTGAACAAATATTGGCAAAAAAACCCAATGATAGGTCTACCTTGTTGTTGTTGTTGCTATTGGCCTTCAAGTTGTTTCCAACTTATGGCAACCCTAAGGAGAACCTATCACAGGGTTTTCTGGGGTCTGAGTGTGCGTGATGCACCCGAAGTCACCCAGTGGGTTTCATGGCCAGGCAGGGAATCAAACCCTGGTCTCCAGGGTAGGAGTGCAATGCTCAAACCACTACACCATGTTGGCATGTTGGCTCTCAGGTTCGCCTTATGGTTACCATAAGTCAGAAACTACCTGAACACACACAACATCTCTGATGGAAACTGTGGGCTAATAAATCTAGGGATGGCCATGATGAAGAAGCTTGGTTTGTGACAAAGCAGACAGAGAGGCTCCAGTCCTCCTAAAGAAGCTGCACACCAGAGCACAGGACTGTAGACAAGGGAGCTGTCCAAAGCATAGTGCCAGATCAGAGCATTTTCTGCTGGGATGGGAAAGCAGCCATGGTACGCACAGGCTTAGGAGACAGTAGCATGTCAACAGGGATACGTTTTGGGACTCACCTAAAATTATGAGAGTGTATTCCATGGGTATACAGATACAGGTCAGTAAGCATAGTGCAACAGTCTCAGCAAATGTTCTTTTCTCATCACTCACTTTCCTTCAAAAATGTAGCTGGAATCACTGCTGAAATTCACTAATTCAAATACTCCCCATAATGGCGGTGGGGAGGAGGGAGGAGGAATTACTGGCTGTGAGCTTTCTGGTTTTTAGGCAGAACTTTTCCACAATTAACTCAGATTGGATGACAATGGGTGAGAGATTAGCGTTTGTAGGATGTTTCAAGTCACTACCACAATCTCTTTGGTTTTCAAAAGGGGTGTAGTTGCCAGGTACATGTGTTTAGGAATGAAATGCCAAATTTATGAGCACAAAGGAAAATTACAGAATTTTAAGAGAGTGCTCATGTCCAAATTGCAGAATCTAATAATTGTTGGATTGCAGAATATATTAGTTTTAGTGCTGTGTTTCAGATGTACTGATGGACGTCTTACAAAATCAGGTCAACTCATTGTGACAAGGTGGATCCAACTATTACAACCAACAGCTTCTGCTGAGTCTGAGCACTGACATGTTGTGCCATGTGTTTCACATCAGTGTCCAACCATGTTTTTATCATCTCTGTCTCTTCCGATAGGCAAGCAGCCATGTCTCCACCTCTATCACAATCTCCATTTCCATAAACTCAGTCTTATGCAAACTTCTACATTGTTTCATCTTTGGCAACACAGGATTAAGTAATAGTCATAGCTGACGACATCAGTCCCTACCATAATGTAGGCATTTCCAACATGGATATAGCTGGGAACGCCCAGAAAAAATAGGAAGAAAATCAGGAAAAAAAAATGTTTCTCCAGTTTTTACCAAAGTCTATTTTTTTCCATAAAAAAATTAAAAATGGATTGTGGAATATTTTCTTTTAGAATTATGGGCCGGAATTCACTAAGGCAGTTACAAATGCATAACCTAGAGGATAATATAGTACCCATTATGTAAAAAAGCCTAATTTGACCCATTAGTAATAGGAGGCAATTTTGGCAGAAGCTTGAGAACTTGTGATATGAAAACTTGAGATACGAAAAAAGGGGGAATAATAAAAGAGGTGACATGTTCAATCTGTAGAGGGGGAAGTCTACTGCAATTTATGTTAACTGTTATGTCTATTTACGTAGACAGGTATAGATAGTTATATTGTTTACTGTCTTCTGTCGTTTGTCTATTTTTTTGTGTTTTGTTGGCTTATATTTATTGTATCTATTTGTCAATGTGAGTTTTTTGTTTATTCTGGAAACAAATGCATAACCTAGCGTTACACATTCATGGCTGGGTGGTATTCACAGTCCAATGTATTCACTAGTTTAGGGAATACATAGGGACCACGAAAGTCCTCCAACCCCACTTACCAGGCAGCAGATGCTGTGAGTGACAGGGGCTGATCACAGTCCCACCCCACTTTGCAAGAGGAGGGAATTGCAACAGGGACCCTGCTTCTTTCTTTAGATCTACTTATAACAATAATATTTTAAAAAGTAAACTCAACGTGTAATTAATTCCTACACTGTGCAGTACCTTTAATATATATATCAACTGTACCTTTAATATATCAAACATGATGATCTCGTGCCAAACCAAGTTATACATACTGCATTTTATGTTCCTAAAAAAAGAAAGTGACTTAGAAAGATTGCATTTTTTTATTTTTTGAAAATTTCATTTTAAAAAATCCCAAAGAAACCTTTTTTTTTCTCTTTTCATGGCTTCAGAACTTCTGGAAATTTACATTTCTTTATTGACAAGGAAAAAGCAGAAGTGACTAAACCATACCACACAAAAATAGTTGCCGAGCAGGATCAGAGCTGGAGAACCTGTAGTCCTCCACATGTTGATGAACTACTCTTCCCACCATCTCTCACCACTGAACAGGCTGCCAGGGGTTGATGGGAACTGGAACCCAACAACATCTGGAAGGCCATACCCTAGCATGCTCACATATTCATACTACAGAAAAAGCCCCCCTCAACAAAAAAATCCACTTGGGGCAAGAGTGAGAATCAAGTACTCTTCCAGATGCTGTTGGACTGCAGGTGCCGATAGCCCTAACCAGTATGGCCAATGGTAAAGCATGCTATGAATTGCAGTACAGCCACCTCAGAAGTCCACATGTTACCCATCACTGTTCTAGGGTCTCAAACCCATTTACTGAATGTGTTAAGGGGTTTTGCCTGCTTTGGTGGAAACAATTATCATAAGTGGTATGATATGGGAATTTCTTGGGATTGGGAGAGAGGACTTAAAATAATCTTACCTGCTTATGAAAAGAACTGCTTGTGTTCTTAATGGGCCATAACAGAAATACCAAATTAGTAGACACACTTCCTATGTTTATCTAGTTCTGGCTTCAACCCTGGGAAGTCCTTTCATCCCACAGTTACCCTAATGGCTTTAGATCAGAATTGTATCTTATTTATTTAAAACATAATTTACCTTGCTCTTCAGCAAAAGTAAGGCATTCTTTGTCCCCAGGCTTACAATCCAAAGACAGAGCACAAAAGGAAAAAAGGAAGAGCAGGGGAAAACCCAACTGAGGAACCACTGGCTTTTCAAATCATAGTTCTTAAATAACTGCCCAGCTCAGACAGAAATAGTCCAGTGGAAGGAAGAGCCAAAAGGAGCTCGATTCTTAGCAGAGTCAAAGAGTGTACTTGCTTCCCATCTCTCCCTCTGCCAGAACAAGATGAAATGCATAACTTCTACACTTTCCATAAGAATCTTCTTTGATTCTACATCCTTAAATGGACACAATTCACAAACAGTCAAAACTCAGAAATTCTGCTGTCAGATTCATTATCTTCAGACAACCCATTATTACTTCTGCATCAATTAAGTTTAGTTGTGCTCAACTTTCACTGATATAAATACATTCACAATTCTATTACGTCCAATTAACCAAAATCTTTCATCTGGTCTCTAATACAAATTTATTAAAAGTCAATTTGCATCCACTGATACTAATGTGGGCCTTCAAGTCATTTCTGACTTATGTTGACTCTAAGGCAACCCCTTTCTGAGGTTTTCTTGGCATGAATTGTTCAGAGGGGGCTTGCCTTTGTCCTCCTCTCAAGCTGAGAGCGTGTGACTTGCCCAAGGTCACCCAGTTGGTTTCCATGGCAGAGTGGGGATCTGAACACTGGTCTCCAGAGTCCTAGTCCAGTACTCAGACTGCTACACTTACAGAGAGATAGGTAAGGTTCTGCACTTAGGCAGAAAAAAAATGGAATGCACAAATATAGGATTGGGGACACATGGCTGGATAACGTACATGTGAAAGGGAGTCTTGGTAGATCATAAGCTGAACATGAGTCAGCAGTGTGATGCGGCAATCAAGAAAGCTAATGCGATTCTTGTCTGCATCAATAGGAGTATGGTGTCTAGATCAAGGAAGGTAATGGTACCACTCTATTCTGCTTTGGTTAGACCTCATTTGGAATACTGTGTCCAGTGCTGGGCACCTCAATTCAAGAAGGATATTGACAAGCTGGAGCGTGTCTAGAGAACGGCAACAACATGGTGAAGGGTCTGAAAGCCATGCCCAATGAGGAGCAGTTAGGGAGCTGGGTTATTTAATCTGCAGAAGAGAAGGTTAAGACAGGACATGAGAGTCATGTTTAAATATTTGACGGGATGTCATATCGAGGGGGAAGCAGGCTTGTTTTCCGCTGCTCCAGAGACTGGGACAAGGAGCAATGGATTAAAGCTGCAGGAAAGGAAATTCTACTTGAACCTCAGGAAGAACTTCCTGATGGTCAGAGCTGTCTAGCAGTGGAATATGCTGCCTTGGAGTGTGGTGTAGTCTCCTTCTTTGGAGATTTTTAAGCAGAGGCTGGATGGCCATCTGTTGGGAATGCTTTGATGGGTGTTCCTGCATAGCAGGGGGTTGGACTGGATGGCCCCTGTGGTCTCGTCCAACTCTATGGCTCTATGACTTTATGATTCTATGACACTATGCTGTCTTTTGTATCACAGTCTTTCTTTTAAACTTTTCTCTTAACTTTAGTCCTCCTAAAACTTGATTTCCTCTCTATTGTGTTGCTTCCACTACACCTCTACATTTACTTGGTTGTAAATCCAATTATGTCCTGTGGGTCTGTTTTCTTCATTGAGGGCTTCAGTCTTACCATGAGTAACACTATAGTATTACAGTGCTATTATTCCCCTTTAATTGCCGTAGAAACATCCTATGGAATCCTGGGGTTTGCAGTTTAGGGAGGAGCATTTAGAATTCTCAGCCAGAGAACTCTTGGGCCTCATTAAACCACAAATCTCTGAATTCCACACAACGATGCCATGGCAGTTAAAGTGGAATAATTGTGCTATAACAGTGTAGTGTAACAGGATCCTTTGAAGAGGCTGACCATACCCGGCTCAGGACTCAACATTTTCAGTTTTCATTTTTGGCAAAGAGTTCTCAAGATTATCAATCTGAGCAAGTAAAATCTTCCTTTCCTGAAACTCAGGCCACCAGATCAGAATGAGACTAAATTCCCAAGCAATCTAGCAATGTACATCACAGGCGAAATGAAAATATATCAGCAAGTAATACCCAGTAGCATCTCAACTGGCTGTGTAGCAGTGTAGGTGGAGCTATTACCAAGGAAACAAGAAGTCACACATCAGATACAGACTGTTTTGGGACCAGTTCTGGTTGAGAGAAGAGCAGGCTACTTGCTTCAGAAGGATGTGCAAAGGGGCTGTATGAGATAAAAGAAATGCTCCATAAAAAACAAATGGCGGCAGAATGGGGTGGGGGGAGGATAAAACTCCTGTTTCAGAACATGGCCAATCAGGATCCAATCTTTGATCAAGACTGAGAGCATACCTACACAGATTATAGCAGCTTGGCACCACTATAAATGATTATGATCCTATCCTATGGAATCCTGGGATTTGTAGCTTAATGAGGTAGTTAGATATCTCTGCTGAAACTTAGAAAAGCAGACTAGAGCTCTGTAGAATGGACTTCTAAGTCTCTCACCAAAATTTAGTTCTCAGGATTGCACAGGATCCATCCATGGCAGTTAAAATGGTATCAAATTGCTACAGTATGGTACAGTATAACAACTCTCTTAGTTGAAATCAGCAATACCAAACAATTATTTGAAATGTGCAGAACATGGTACTTCTACCTTGCCTCCCACCAGTCACATAACACTATAAAATTCATCTAGAACTGATTCATAGTGAAGTTATTATCCTGCTCTGTATTCTATAACATATGTTTCAACTGAATATTTATAGAGTGAGCTTCTCATCAAGCAGCCTAGAATTCCACTTCCCAAAATTCCAGATTCTAAGACAGGAACAAAACCTGTGTCAGGAGTCCTTTCCCATTATCCTGCTTCCTGGGATATTGTTGTTGTTGTTATACTCTGGGAAACTGTGTGAAGACTGTGCAATAAAAAACAGGATGCTAGTGACCCCCCTGTACTCATGACCAAATGTGAGGTGTCCGTAGAGAAACATGACTGTATAACTGGTGTTGTGTGTCTTCAAATGACCCTAAGGTGAACCAATCATCAGATTTTCTGGGTCTGAGAGTATACGACACACCCAAGGCCATCCAGTGGGTTTTCATGGCCAAGCAGCATATCAAATTCCATTCTCCAGCGCTGTAGACCAACACTCAAACCACTATCCCATGCTGCCTCTGACTGTATAACTATGTGCATACAATGAATACTAGTCATGTCAATAGATATAAATGTGGCAATTTCAACTCCCCACTGGAATTATCTAATTTTTTAAAAAATCTTAATTTTTATCTAAAATTTTGTCCCCTCCCCAATACCAACTGGGAAATATAAAACCTGAAAAAGGCACTTTGGGGGCACTACAAATACCAGATTCCTCCATATTTTAGAAATGCCCCTTAACATGCTGAGGGAGGAGGAAATTCCATAGGAACACAGGAAGCTACCTTATATTGAATCAGACTCATTGTCCTTCTGATTCAAATATAGTCTGACTCAGTATAAGGCAGCTTCCAATGTACTGACGCAGACTAGTGGTCCATCTTTGCTAGCATTATGTAGCGGTTTGAGTGCTGGACTAGGACTCTGAGAGATCAGGATTTGAATCTTCAGTTATGGAAAACCACTGAGTGACTTTCAGCAAACACTTTCTCAGCCTC
The DNA here is from genome assembly GCA_948474755.1 of Ctenosaura bakeri. Lineage (NCBI taxonomy): Eukaryota > Metazoa > Chordata > Lepidosauria > Squamata > Iguanidae > Ctenosaura > Ctenosaura bakeri. The sequence continues at coordinate 74,194 of CAOLHI010000540.1, read as the reverse complement.
AGAGGAAGGAAATACTATATGAACAAATCTTGCGAAGAAAACTGTGTGATAGGATCACTAGGGTCCTTTTCACATGGGGTTAAAAGAATGGTGTAGATCGACCTCCACGGAGGTCGTCTACACTGTTACGCAAATAGGGGTGGATTACTTACGAGTAAATCCACATGCCAATCCGCGGTCGGGCGCCTGCAAGTGGCGGCGCCGCGTGCTTTTGAAAAACCACATTTTATGTGGTTTTTTCAAAGGCAGGGGGCGTCCAGCCCCGTCCAGCCCTGTCGCAGCGCCTGTATGGATTTATGGACGCGTGGAAGGGCGTCCCTGCAGATCGGGCAGGGGGCGGGATTTCCGGCTGGCAAGCTTCTCCGATTGGCAGAGAGGCTCTGCCAGTCAAAATCCACCATTTTGGGCGCTGCCGGGCGCCGAGGACGCCACGGGATGCTGCTGCATGTAGAACAGCGAAATGCGCTGCTCCACGTGGCGACGGAACAACGTAAGCCCCGTTTCGGCATGGCTTGCTCCGTTCCGCCGCCCGCGTGTGAAAAGGGCCTATAAATTGTGAACAAAGGCACATAGCAACAATAAAATGGCCTATCTAGCCCTGCATTGTCAGAACCAACAAAGAGCAGTTCTCCAGAGTTTTAGGCAGAAGTCCTTCTTAGCCCTACCTGAAGATACCAGGGATTGAGTCTGGGGCCTTCTGTATGCAAAGGAAGTGCTCCTCCAGTGAGCTACAGCCGCTGCCCAAGAAGGTTGGTATGGAACATACAAAGCTATGAGCTGGGTGGAAAAAAGATATAAAGGTGGAGAGATCTCTCCTGCTACATTTGAAAGCAAATGCCATCATGTGTTTCCAGATTTGCACCTGCAGCGATAGTGGATAAAAATTCCTTTGATTTTAAAAGAGGGGAAGTTAGAAGGGCAAAAGAAACCCGAGAGTTTCAAGATTCTTCCCAAGATATTAGATTCTGCCTTCAGAGGCCACATTCTATAGCCACTTCCGCACTAGACTGTTATAGCGCTATGATTCCACTTTCAACATCCTATGGAATCCTGGGGTTTGCAGTTTCGGGAAGGGCCACTTGGCCCCTCCCAAAAGTGCAAACCCCAGGATTCCATGGGATGTTGAAAGTGGAATAATCGCGCTATAAGAGTGTAGTGCGGAAATGGCCTATCTTATGGCACACAAGCACAGCAGTACAGATCAGTCCGGGGCAGTCATCGGAGTTCAGCAGAATTTACACCTACATAAGTGGCACAACAGTTGCAGTCCTTTGAATCTTAATAGAGTTAGACATCTGACCAATCAAAAATGTCCAGTCCACTGGTCAAATCTAAATAATAATTTTTTAAAAAGCAATAAAATTATGAGAACAATGAAGCCGACCACCAATGGATCTGATACTCAGGCTAAACTTAAAAATATACAAGGCAGCTATTATTGAGAGACAGTTATATTATTGGCAAAAAAACCCAACACATCTTAGTATATTTTTTTCCATCCTTCTTTCAAGGACCTCAAAGCAGCCTATATACTTGTTCCATTTTGTTCAAATAACAATCCTGTAAGGTTGATCAGGCTAAGAGTATGTGACACTTCAGTTTCATGGCTGAGGATGGCTCTGAACATGACTCTCCCCAGTTCAAGTTTACTCTCCCTCTAGGCAGTGGTTATTGCCAACAGCAGCTACTTGTGTTGCCATATAGAAAAGCCTGCAAGTATCACAGGTAGCCAGTGAGAGAACTTTGCTATGCTGCTTAGAGTGTCCCTAACTGCTGCAGGGATAGTGGGCAAGCTATCGCCACTCCTGCACATGCCCACAAATTATACCACAATAAACATTTATAGAAGTACGCTGTAGCGATATTCTTGTAATATTTGATCATGTTCACCTAACAGATGATCAGTTGAGCACATCTAACCAGTCAACTGACCACTGTGAGTGTACCAGACTCCAATTACACCAGGATGAAATCCAGCAGATAGTCCCAAATCATAGATCCAAGAATTAACTGAACTTAACATGAGCATTGACTTACCAAGCTCTCATTTATTTCAAAGCTCTACTCTAGTGAATCATTACAACTCCATTAAGGTCCAAGTCATTAAAAAAACAACAGTCCATACTCTTTGTAAGACAAATGTTATTCACTTTAGAGCCAAGCTAATGCGATACCCTGAAATACCATTCAGGCAATTAGAACTGTGTGAAGAGCTATTATAGTTGTTTTTATTTAAAATCAAATGGCAAGTGAGGAACTGCTGATCTAGATCCGGTCCACGGGTGTCCCCAGAACCTTATCTGGATCAGTGCCCTGAATGTATTATTTCTTCTGCCGCTGCTGCTTCCTCTTCTGCTTCATTCTCATTCTGCATTCTCCTTGCCCTTTTAAAAGATTCCAATGTGCTAAATGGAAGCTTTAACAGATCTACTGGCTAAAGCTGTACTAGTGCTGTTGGAAACTTTTAGACTATAGAGGGCACAGTGAGAGAAGGCTGTGGGATGACCTACAACAGACCCATCCACTTATTAAAGTCTTCTCCAACTTAGTACCTTCAAGGTGTGCTGGGTTGCAACTTTTATCATCTACACTACAGCAAGCATGGATAAGTCTTTGTCTCCATCGAATCTGTCAGGTTCTAACCCTACTTCTAGCAGACACATGCTAAGGAGAAAAGATTTTATTAGATCAATATAGATGAAGGCTACCATCTTAATTACTATCATGAAAGGACAGAGTACAAATGTTAGAAATGATAACTGTGTCTCTTTGTGTGCACCTTTACATTAGGCATAAATCGTCGGAGATGTAAAAGAATTCAGGGCCAAATTTGGACAGCAAACCATAAAAAGATAGTAAAACAACCAGAAAATGCTTGTTTTCGTGGCTTTTAGTGACATGTCACTGAATTTCAGCTGCACTGGGGTTCCTAGAGGCCATAAAAATGTGGTTCAGTTCCAGCATAATTCCTAGAGTTGCCTCTCCCAAACTGGCACTTTCCAGTTGGATTGTAACTCTCCTCATCCCTGAACTTTTGCCCTGCTAGGTGAAGCTGACAGGAATTCTAGTCCAAAATGTCTGCTGGGCCCACTAGCTTGGAGAAGGCTGCCTTTGTTTCCTCACCCAGATGAATTTGATGGGACCAACATTCTGTAAAGGGAAGATTCTGTTATGTGCAAGATGCAATGACAGACACGTTCATTTGCCAAGCTGCCTACTGGAAAGCCTCATTAGATGGGAAACAGAGGAAAAAGTGAGTGAGGCAACCAAGACACTGACAGATGCTCTCATGGGGTGGAGTGGGGGGAACAAAGAGGAAGCAGCACTACATAACTGCACAGCACTGTCAGGCCTCAGGAAGGCTAATTAGTTAGAATAGGGGTAGTGAAGGTGAGGCCCATGGACCCCACTTTTGTGGGCACTGAACCTTCATTTAAAAAAAAAATTCAGCAAGATTCTGAAAATCATCTTAAAAACTGAACCCCAAAGCTCCACAATACTTCACACACACACAAAGAAAACCCTCCCCTCCCCCAACACTTCAACCTCCCTCAGAATTCCCACCTCTCAAATGCCTTTCCATTTATCTTTCTGGTGATAGAACATTAACACGATGTTTGACTACCCTTTTGAAAGTATATTTTAAGTGCTTGTGTTGGGCTGCAGCCTGTGGGAATGGTAGGGGATGAGAAACTGGCACCCTCCCAAAAAAAAAACCCCATTGCTGACCCCAAGTTTGAATGAATTTCCAGAGAACAACCAGAGCAGGCATGGGCCATGTATACAAATACCATTGGTGGCCTAGAGAAAATGTGAAGAATTCTTGGCATGGAATCCCAACCTTTGGACTGTCAGGACAACTGGGTAATTTGATGCCCTCTAGAATTTACCAGACTCTGAGGCCATTTCCACATGGGCTTAAAAAACTGGTGCAGAGCGTCCTCCAGAGAGGACATCTGCACCTGGGAGCGGACTGGGTCGGATTACTTTACATAGTTCCGCACCTCAGTCCGCTCCAGAGTGACCCGAAGTGGTTGTGCAGCATGCTTTTTAAAAACCTGTTTCTTCAGGTTTTTAAAAAGCACGGAGCGTGCCACTCCCTGCCACTCCGTTCCCGTGCTCCGGTGCAGATTTGCAGGCTTGCACCAGTGCGAGCCTGCAGATCTGCCGGGGGTGGGCTTTAGGCTGGCAAGCTTCAGTGGTTGGTGGAGAGGACAAAAATGGCGGCTTCCAGTTGGTGGAGAGCCTCCACCAACTGGAAGCCGCCATTTTTGTTCCCAGAGCAGTGCGGAGCGGTGGTCACGCACTGTTCCGGTGCAGACTGGACCTGAGCGTCGAGCCAAGAAGTCCAGTAAATACCGGACCAGGGTGATTCCATCATCATGTGCGGAAATGGCCTCAGAGTCTCCCAGGTCTATTCTGCCCAGTTTTGAGGTCCAATGAAGTTGGTCATTCAACACCACCTGGAAGACATTAGAACTACCTGGGCCTAAAGATAAGCTGTAAATCATTTAGCAGCTCTCTTCTATTAAAGACTGAGGATTTTTATTGCTGAGGGCCACATTATCAAGTGTCTAATAAAGCCCTGTTCTGTAGGGCTGGCTCTGAGAATAATAATTTCCTCTGCATTCCACTACCTTTTTCTACCGGCAGATTATTTGACACATACTTGTTGCCCTTAATTTCTCGTTAGATAAGCGTGTGGACATAAAAGAGAAGTGCTGCACTGAGGGTGCTGGGCACTGTTGTTACAACCAGGCAAGGAAAACTACCACTTGTATTTTAGTACAAATGGAAAGGTGTTGAAAGCCGAATTGATGAGGATGTTGCATATTTCATGAGCCTTGAACACTCCCCAGCTGTGTGCCAAAACATCGCTTCTCTCTGTACATCCCTGAGTTGCAACAATCCCTGTCTACTTAAGCAGAATACCCTACTGGTCAGGGCCTTCAGAAAGTGGTTGCTAAAGCTTCTCTTTGTCCTTGTGAATAGAATCAGCTGTGTGAGAAGAAAATGTCTGAGGCAGCTTGTAGAGAAAAGGTTTTAATATGGCTGGCTGGGTATTAGTTTCTTCCATCTTAACAAAACATTTGAAACTAGAGCACCAGTCTGAAAAAACCCCTCCCCCCACTTTCTCTTTTCTCTCTTTCTTTAATTATGCGGATGTGATGGTCTTCAGCAGTTAATAGCTTGGAGTTCAGTTCTATGCACACTTACCTAAGAGTAAATCCCTGTGAATTTAGCAGGGTTTACTTCTGAGTAGGCACGCATAAGTGCACACTGTTGGTCACCAATGATGAAACGAGAGTTGTCTCCAAGTAAGCAGCAAGGGAAATTTTAAGAAAAACACTAGATAATATACTTTCCTTTTAAGCCACAAACAACTGTCAGATTAATAAAAATTATCTGCTGGCTAGTAATTGTGAAGTTTTTTTCAAGCTGATCAACAACTACATTTCTCATGCAGATGAGAATATATGGGTTATATAATTCCATCATAACTCATTCTTATTCTTTGAGAAAAAAAAATCCCCAACATGTTCTTGTTTCCAATAAAACTGCACAAAGCTTCCACTTCAGAGGCAAGTGACAGGATGTAGTAACACTTCTCTCATTTGAACAGCGCATGAGATAAATACAGTACCTGTACAAGGCACAACATTAATATTCTCTCCCCATTTCCCACTCCTTGTGCTAGGCTACATCTGAAATCAACCCCGAGGCAGTCAATGGGGGTCCATACATTTGTGAAACTGACAACTAACTCCCTTTGCCCATTAAATAAGGCCTGGGGCATATCCAGTGCCTGCCACTTCAGTCACTAGCTTAAAAGAAGGTTTCTAGCTGCTGAGCCACCTTTGCCCTGACCTTGTCAACAGCCTCTGCCATAGGAGGCAAGCAAAAGATAAAAGTCAAACCAAGCAAAGTCTACCCACCTGTCTAATTTTTGCTCTCTACAGAGCTAAGTGGTTCTCAAAGGCAGGATTCAAAGCATCTCTCTCTTTCAAGAAAAGGCAATAAAGGGGAAAGCATAGAATACAAATAGAGAGGTAAGTCAGGGCCAAGCCCTGAACACACAAACATGCTTCAGCTTGGCAGGGGGTGGCGTGGAATTTTAACCCTCCATATGTTTTTGAATTCAGTTCCCAGAAACACCAACCGGCAAGACAAAACCAGAGACTTAAAACTGGAACAAAATATCTAGCTGGACAAAGTTCCATGCATCTAGTTTAAAGCCACCACTACCTGTAAATCTAGCCTTCCAGATGTTTACTAAGTGCTGATGAGCAAAAAGGCTGCAGCTTATGCTAAATAACTCAGACAATACGCCAGCCCCACAGGTTATCTTTGAGCACAGAGCATGAAGTTGATGTAGGAAACAAAGATACCTTCCCTTTTCTGAAAATAAGCTAACCCCTAAATAGCCAGCCAGAAGAAGGATGTGAGCTGCTGGTGAGCCTACTGGAGGTTCTCAACCTTGGAGATTCCAAACACTGTCAGACTTCAACTCTCAGAAGCCCCAGCCAGCTTGGCCATTGGTGAGGGATTTGGGGAGGTGAAGGCTAGCAACATCTGGATCCTTTCTGGTTTGATAATCACTGGTGCACCGGGGTTCAGTTCAAGTCAGATCTTATTGAGATTAGACCAGGAGTAGGCAGCTGCCCCCCCCCGATGTTCTATTGGACTGCAGCTTCCATAATATCTCAGCACTGGTTATATTTGACTAGAGGTGATGAGACCTGCAGACCAAAAAGCAAAAACCCATCTGGAGGGCCAGAGTTGCTCACTCCTTGGTTAGACCCTAGCATTTGTTTTCAGCGCTAGAATTCAACCCTGGAACACTCTACACCTGAGATCCTTCATTGCCCAATGTAGCATAAAAGCTCTTCAAGCAGAACTCTGCTATGGCTCCACACTCAAAACCCTCAGGACTCTCAGTTTTGTTGCAATGGCCCCCTGAACAGCCATTCCATGGCTGGGGCAGGGAATCAGAGAAGCTATAGCCCTATTGCTATATCCCCATGGGCAGATGCAGCTGATAACATCTTCTGCCAAGATCTGCTGAAGTCTTAGCAGATGATGTCATCAGCCTGCATCTGGCTATGGGGTATAATCAGGCACTTCTCTGATCCCCCCTGCTTTCCATCAGTCATGGAATGGCTGTTCAAAGAGGCTATCACAGCAAAATGGTGAGTCCTAGGGGTACTTTGCTGAAGGTAGAAAAGAATACTAATATATGCAATGACCAAAAAACAAAACAAAACAAAAAACCCCATACACAGGCATAAGATGGACTTATGCTTGCATGTGTCTCTATTAGGATGCTGGCCAATACAGTAACAGTGACTCCACTCCTTGCGTGTATATTCTTGTGCAGCCAATATGACACTACTGATGCACAAGAGGAAGGTCTTAGCAACATTGTGGGAATTCCTATGGGAAGACCTGCTCTTCCCTAAAAAAAACTAAAGTGGGAAGAAAACCCTCAGACGAGGACCAAATATACTAAGTGGGCCCCAAATGCTGGCTGGGTGTTGAGGAGGAACAGCAAAGGGGAGGATGTAAAAGGGATTGTCCTGACCTGAAGGTCTTCATGTTGAAAACCTCCTCCTTCAAAAACTCAGCTCTGCTATGTATGTGAGGGATGCCATTTCTGCAGGAACACAAAAACATTTGTGAAATCATTCTTGCATACATCCTCAATTTGCTACCTGTTGCACTGGTTGCCAGGGTACTTCTCGACCCAAAATATAATACTGTTACTTTCTAAGCTCTGAATGGAACGGGACCAGGTTACCTAAAACACTTGTTCTTAACTTTTTCTTTACTAAGGACTGGCTGTACATATAATTTGTTGCTAGGGTCCCCGAAGACTTAACTCAGGATTTAAATATTCAAATATTTATTTATCTATCTATCTATTTATTTATTTATTTATTTATTTATTAAAGGCTTCTGGATACAAGGATTCAAATCCCCACTCAGACACTGGGTGACCTTGGGCAAGTCAGATTCTATCAGCCTCAGAGGAAGGCAAAGACAATCCCCCTCTGAACAAAGCTTGCCAAAAAACCCTGTGATAAGTTCACTTTAGAGTTGCCATAAGTCAGAAGTGACTTGAAGGCACACAACAACCAAGTGCCACTGACAGAGGATGGTTCTTTCTAGCCATCATGTCCCTCTCCTTTGAAAACTGACTTATGGTAATCCTAAGGTGAACCTATCATGTGGGGGTTCTCAGCAAAATTTGTTGCCTTTGCCTTTATCTGGAGCTAAGAGAATGAGACTTGCTTGAAGTCACCCAGTGGATTTTTATGGCCAAGTAGGGATTTAAACAGTTGTCTCCAGAGTCATAGTTTGGGTATGTGCACACACCTGCTGCCATGTCCCTTTTGTCAGGATGTGGGCACTGAGGGACACGGCAGCAGGTATGTGTGCACCCAAACCACTCCCTTGTTTGTTAATGAGGGAGCAGTCTGAGCCCCTGCAACCCATCCCCACTGTTGCATCTCTGTTGTTGCCACTACTGCTCGTGTCCAGCAGCATGGCTTTGTGGACTCCAGATTTAAAATCCTTAATCTAAAGGACCACTTGCACTCATTTGCACCTGCCCATAAAAGTGTTGGACATCCTCTCTCAGTGTTGTCCAGAAGCCCAGCTCATATACTTCCTGGTTTGATCTATTCCAGCTGGTACCTCTGATGTTACTCAGCAAATGAATCCTCTCCCCGTTTAGTCAGGGCTTTAAAAGGAGCTATCCATGGTGCTGAATCTGTTTTGGGATAGGATTCATCAGTTTGGGCAATTCCTTTTAAAAATTCAGACTAAAGTCCACTGACCTGCTGAAGTCAGAGCCATGGGCACTATAAAAACCAGCTAAGTTGGTAAGGAGCGAGACAACTGTTTGTTATACGGGCCCCATCTTCATGAAATTTCACCCTTGGAAGTACACAAGACTCAATTCCTGAGTGTTTCTAACTGGGTCTTAATGACTTGGGTGTTCCAGGCGGCTTCTAACTAAAGTTGACCTGTCTTTTATATTTTGATTTTTATGGCTGTGGCCTTTTAAAATGTTTAAAATCAATTCTATTTTACATTTTATTCTTTCCAGTTTTTACTCTGCGCCTGGTGTGTTAGCTTACAAGACACTACAAAAACTTTATAAATAAATATGATTTTTAAAAACAGTACTGTTTTACTAGTTTTTGTACTGCCTTGCTAACATTTGTAATGAAAAGCCATTTTCATTCCTTCCCCCAAAACTGCCAATGCAGAGGCTTCAAACCACTTTACGCATGTTGAATTATTTCCTTCTAGCTCATGCTTAGAAAAAAACCAACTCATTCCAAACTCTGAACGGACTTCTTACAGTCTCTCTTTTCACTGCCAGTGGTCCCACAATGATGAAAAAATTCACTGCTGGCTGTGAATTCTGTGAGCTGTCACCCTAAGTCAGGCAGTACAAGAGGAAACTGAGGGCTGGCCGTGGAAATCCTGACCATGTCAACACACATGAGCCAACCACATCAGAAGAAGTGTGAGGGCTGGGAGCAGTCTACAGCATTGCAAATGCCCCTTGAAGGGTGATCCTCCCGGGGGTTGCTGAGTCTACCTGCTCTACAGTCAAGCTGGAATGTTTATCGGGCAGTACTGATCTCCGTTTGCCTAAAAATAATGGGAACATAAATTGACCAAAAGCAGGGGCATTCAGCCGGTCACAATCCACTGGGTCATAGCAGAGCACAGAATCTTGGAGTTGGGTTCCAACTAATCTAGAAGGCACCAAGGGTGGGGAAGGCTGCTGTAGAAACCTCATTCACTGGTGGGCCTTGGGAAGCAGTCTTACCTCTCACCAGACAATGAATTGAGCTCCATATCTTCTACAGGTCAGCAGCTCTCCAGCCAGAGTGTCAAACAGAAGTCTTTCTCAGACTACACAGGAGACCTGGACTGGATGTGGGGGCCCTTTTCATACCACTTAGTTATGACCTTTTCTCAGCCTCCACTCCCATTCTCACCTATTGCAATAATCACACTGGCCTACCTTGCAAGGCTGTTTTAAGAATTATTGTGAACCTACCCTCCTGCTGAATTTCAAGCTCCCACATGACCTTATAAAACGCTGAACCACCCTCCCCCAACAGTGGCAAGCTTGCACGCGCACACACAAACACACACAAGACACCACAAAGCCAACCATCCCATGGCTTCAAGTTCCATACAAAGCCAGAAAAGCAAATCCCAGGCAAGTGAATGAAAGCGTGCAATGAAGCGAAAGGTCTGGGGAGTCTCATCTGCCTCGGGGGCGCCGGACCCGGAGACGAGCATTGAGACAATTCCTCCTAATGTGTAGCCCCAGGAAGGTCAGGAGGGCTTTGGAGCAAGGCGGCTGCCCCTCGGAGGGAGAGGATCTTGTCATCACAGCCTGTGAGGCAGGAAAGCAACCATGATTCATTGGGGAGCGGGAGGGAGCGGGCGAGCGGTTGTTAGCAGAGCCCAGTCGCCTCGGAAACCGAACGGGCGCCCTGGCTGCAAACGGATGAATGGAGCTCGCGCGGCCACGGAGGTGGCAAAAATGCACGGGTCGGGCCGGAGCGCGGCGGCGGCGGGGCGGGGTCGTCGTTCCAATCCACGATCGGGCTGTGTGGACCGACACACGCTTCTCTGTCCCGGCGCGACAGGTCTAGGCACACACCGCGGGCGAAGAAGGCGTACGCGCACCGCCAAGCAGAGAAAAGGCAAACGCGGCGCTCAGCCCGGGCGGCGTGGCAGAGGGCGCGCGCGCCTCGCCCCCCCCGCCGGCACATGGCCGAACGCGCCCCCACCCAGGACAACCACACGCTGCGTGGCCGCGCACCACGGGGCAAGGGACCCCACCCCATCCCCCAAACGCGCGCGCGCGAGAGAGAGGCAAATGCCCCCTTCCGTCGCCGCTTCTGTGCACACAGCGTAAAGCGAGCGGGCGAGCTCCTCGCGGAGGGCGCTTCCCCCAAGGCTTTACACACCGCGGCGCTCCTGCCTGATAAACACGAGGGGAAGGGGCTGGTGTTCCCACACGCGAAGAGGCAGGGGCGAAGAGCTCTCCCCGCGGCGAGGCCACTGCCCAATGACCTGTCGGAGTGAGCCCTCGAGGAGCGAGCCGGGACCCCCCCGGCCCAACAACAGGTCGGGAGGGCGACGGGTGGCGCGAGAGCGGCCTCTCCCACCAAGCCCGCGCCGCTCCCCGTGGCACGTGCTCCGCCGACGCCGCCTGTCCCCCCGCCTCCCCCAGGCGATGCCGAGGGCCAGCGGCGCCCTCCTCCGGAGCCCCAGCGGAGGGGATCTCCTCCCCCCCACTCCCAAAGGTCGGTCGGCGGGCTTGGGGCTCCCGGCGCAGCCCACCCCCAGCCAACCCTTCGGGGCGTCCGTCCGCCTTTACCTTCCTGGCTCGAGCAGTGGCTGCCCCCGGGTGCCAAGAAGCGCTCGCGCGCTCGCTGGCTGGCGGGCTGGCGGGCTGGCTGGCTCTTTCCCCGCGCGGCTCTTCCCAAAGCGGCGGCGGCGGCTGGCGAGGCGAGTGTGGCAGCTGGGAGCATGCGTGGGGGAGCGCGAGGCGTCTGATTTCGGAGCGGGAGGGAGGACGCCCGCCTGCTCCGGCACTCGGGGAGCGCGCGAGCGAGGGAGAGAAAGAGAGCGCGAGGAAGAGGCAACGCTCCGGGCAACGGGGGAGGAGAGTCTGGGCTCTGCCGGGGCGGGAGCTCCGGAGGAACCTGGACAGGAGCGGCGGGGGTGGCGCGGAGGGGCTGTGCTCCTCCCCGAGCAGCCCCGTCTCCGGCAAAGAACGACGAGCGCCGCTGGCAGAATAAAGCCGGGCGGGTTAAAGGGCCACGGAATCCCCTCCTCTCCTCCCTCTTCCAACTTTCCCCTGTGTTGGGAAACCGAGACTCTAGAAGGAACGAGGGTATCTTCCGGCGACCCTTCTTCTCCCCCTCCCGCAGAGGGAACTGTGCTGACTCCCCTGAAAGAGGAAAAAGCATAGGAAGGCTCCACGTCCCTGCGGCCCCAGATCATAGAATCATAGAGTTGGAAGAGACCCTAGGGGCATCCAGTCCAACCCCCTGCCATGCAGGAACCCACAGCAAAGCACTCCCGACAGATGGCCATCCAACCAACCAAAGAAGGAGACTCCACCAATGCCAAGGCAGCATATTCTACTGCCCTACAGTTCTTCTTGAGGTTCACGTGGAATCTCCTTTCCTGCAGCTTGAATCCATTGCTCCTTGTCCTGGTCTCTGGAGCAGCAGAAAACAAGCCCACTCCCTCCTCCACCTGACATCCTTTCAAATATTTAAACACGGTTATCATGTCCCCTCTTAACCTTCTCTTCTGCAGACTAAACATACCCAGCTCCCTACGCCACTCCTCGTAGGGCATGGCTTCCACACCCTTCACCTTCACCTCTGGACATGTTCCAGCTTGTTGATATCTTTCTTGAACTGCGGTGCCCAGAACTGGACACAGTATTCTAGATGAGGCCTGATCAAAGCAGAATAGAGTGGTACTATTACCTCCCTTGATCTAGACACCATACTGCTATTGATGCAACAGAGAATCACGTTGGCTTTCTTGGCTGCCACATCACACTGCTGACTCATGTTCAGCTTGTGGTCCACCAAGTCTCCTAGATCCCTTTCACACATACTGTTATCCAGCCACATGTCCCCCATCCTATATTTGTGCATTCCACTTTTTCTGCCTAAATGTAGGAGTTTACTTTTCTCTCTGTTGAAATTCATTTTGTTAGCTTTGGCCCACCTCTCCAATCTGTTAAGGTCATTTTGAATTTTGATCCTGTCCTCTGGTGTATTAGCAACCTCTCCCAATTTGATGTCATCTGCAAATTTGATCAGCATACTCTCTATTCCTTCATCCAAGTCATTGTGTTACCCTGACTTCTGGGAATTCTGTGGTGGACACCTTGATTCGCTGCACATTATAAAGATTGAGGAAATTAGTGGAGCACTGGCATTAGCAAAATGAGGGGCAGGGTAACCCAGCAGGATCTTTTACCTGACTTTTACAGGGTCAGGCCAAGCCAAAAAGCCAGACAAACATATCGAATAAATGGATTTTATTGAATGAAAATATTCTCACGCACCAACACACTCACTCACACACACAAGGCCTATTGAGAAGGAAAAGGTGAAAAATGGATAGGGGATATAGCATTGTAGAGGTGGTGATATTGCACCTCTCTTGAAGTGGAAGGGGAAGTGGCAAGAAGAACAGAGCTCAGCATAGAGATGGCTGAGAGGATCACTCAACTAACAGAGTCTGCTGGTCTGCTAGTGTGGTGGGCAGTTCTCCGAAGAGACCCTCAAAAACTAGGACTACTTATAGGGCAGAATGTACCTCAAGGGCAGGCCCTTTCCCAGGAAGAACAATGGCCAAAACAAAGGAAGGAATGCCATACAATGGCAAATGGGTAGCAGTATTGTTTCAAGTAGGGTTGTAGTCAAGTAGGGTCACAGTATTGGTTTATGTAGATGGACCTCACCCAATAGGATTTTTCCAGAGTCAAAGTTGCTCAACCTGGGGAAACACGTAATTCCCTCAAGTTGGCTACTCTTGGCTGAGGATCCTTTGTTTATGTGGATGTGCATAGTCTGAGGTCTTCTTTGGCTACATGCTTAGTGATTGTTCTGGTCTTGACCTGATTTTGGTTGTTCGACCTCTTTGCCTATGTGCCCATCTGGGCAACCTCTCTGGCATGGCGGGCATATTTGATATCAAATTTATAATCCCCGGGATAGGGTATGCCAGTGGGGTAACAATTGATGAAGATGTTGAATAGCACTGGGCCCAGGAGAGAACCCTGTGGCATCCCACTAATCACTTCTCTCCAGGATGAAGAGGAGCCACTGGTGAGCACCCTTTGGGTTTGGTCAGTCAACCAATTACAAATCCACTTAACAGTAGCCCTGTCCAGCCCACATTTTACTAGCTTCTTTGTAAGAACGTCATGGGGAACTTTGTCAAAGGCCTTACTGAAATCAAGATATGCTACATCCACAGTATTCCCTTCATCTATCAAGCTTGTAATTCTATCATAAAAAGAGGTAAAGTTAGTCTGGCATGACTTGTTTTTGAGAAACCTGTGAGTGCAGTTCTCTCAGATGAGGACATGGGGCAGAAATCTAAGGCCCTGGTCCTTTGAATTACCACATTTTGAAGCCACTGAAGCCAAAGTAATATAAGTAAGGGCAGAAGGAGAAGGCAATTAAATCCAGGGGCTAATTATCTAACCACAACTGCCCATACTTTCTAGACAGTCAATACCATTGAAGAGGCACTTGTTTCTTGGTAGAGTCTCCTTCTTTGGATGTTTTTAAGCAGAGGCTGCATGGCCCCTGTTGGGAGTCTTTGATGTGCATTCCTGCATGGCAGGGGGTTGGAATGGATGACCCCTGTGGTCTCTTCCAACTCTGTGATTCTATGATTCTGAGGAAAGAGACATAAGATTGTACTGAAAAGCCATGGTGAAACTTACGGTAGCTTCCATTTTCAGCCATTTCCACACGACACTGTTATCCTCTGATGTTATTCCACTTTCAACATCCTATGGAATCCTGGGGTTTGCAGTTTAGGGATGGGACATTTAGAATTCTCATCCAGAGAGCTCTTGGGCCTCAGTAAACTACAAACCAGAGAGAGAGAGAGAGAGAGACTTGTCTAAGGTCAACTAGGTTTCCATGGCTGAACACAGATTCGAACCCCAGATTCCCAGACTCCTAGTCCAACACCCAAACCACTACATCATACTGAGTCTTATTTTTGTACTACCAGTCCACCCACACTGCAGTACAACACAGCTATTCTGTGTTTGCTGCAGCCCACTGAGCATTGTTTCATGATGGCAGGTTGCAGAAGGCATGCTGTGACTGATCTGCATTACCTTTTGCACATAAATATCTGCTGCCTTTGATGCCATAATGCTTACAGGGTTTGAGAAGGATGCAGCTAGGACAGCATCTAGTCATATTGTTGCAGATCAATGTGTAGAACCTGAAGACCTGACTATGTGAAGAAGCAACCAGGGGGATTGAGGCCCATCTTAACATGTTCTAGATGGTCAAAGTGCAGATGTTGCTGGACTCCAACTTTTACTATTCCTCATCATTTCCAATGCTGGCTATGCTTGATGGGATTTGCAGTCCAACAATATCTGAATGTCATCCAATTCTGAAATCTTCCCATTCTGCCAGTTGAAATCAGATGAGTTGGGATCAGGTGTATAGTTACAGTGGGGAGGGGCAAAATGAAGGCATTGCTCCCTCCCAGATAGGACTTTTCCTCCCAAATGAAATTTTCCTTCAGTCCGCAAATTTCAAGCATTGCAGTAGCTCAAAACTTCAGTTGATCATTTTTGTAACTGCATGTTTTCCAACTAGAAATATTGGAGACTAATTCTGTATATGATTACTACTGCCAGGATCATATATGCCAAATTATGGAAGAACAAGCAGATACCACAAACAGAAGATTGGTTAGTAAAATTAATAGAATGAAGAGACGTGGATAAATTAACAATGATCCTATAAGGAAAATCACAAATCGGAAATGAGGAGGAATGGAATCCTATTAAGAAATATATTTTTAAGTAGGAAATGTTTCCAGAAGAAAATAAAGAAGTGGGTTCTCAAAACATAGATATAAAGAAATACAGATAAGAACATAAGAAATAATACCAACATTTATTGTACTCTAAGTGTCAGATAAAAGGAACAATTGAAATAAATCAGCTTACGAAGACAAATCTAAATTACAGTATACAGCAGACATAAGTAAAGCAGTAGAAAACATAAAGTTAATGATAATATATCTGAAGGGGGAAAAAAAAGTAAAGTGAGGAATAAGAATGAGGACGATAACAAACTGAACTAAGGGGAAGTAGGAAAGTAAATTAATAAACAGCCACATCATTCATAATTTGAGAAAATTACATATAGTAAACTAAGTGTGTAAGTTATGAATGAAGGGCCACAAATTAGAAATTGTTAAGAAGCGATGTAAGATGCATTTGACACTAATAAAGCTGTATATCTATCATAATATTGAATGTTCTTTAACAGATTGTAACATTATCACTAATTTCGTTTATAAATGTTCTGTTTTATATAATTAAATAAAAAATGAAAGAAAAAAAACTTCAGTTGATCATTCTGAAATGCAGTTCAGGCATCCAAATAAAAGATACAAAGTTCCCAAAGGATAGTAAGTGCAGCAAATAGAATTCTAGCTGTGAATGATTTCCATTGTCTCATTTTCTGCAATGCAAGAAATGTGGGGACTGAATGGGATTATGCTCTGCCAGAATGACCAGCTTCATGGGAATTCTGCGTTTTGCCCTGGCTGTGAAAATGCTATTACAGCTTACCGGTGAATTAGCACCATACCTGCAGAATGCAATCCTAGACTCCACTATGCATGCAACAGTTAGATCCAAATAGAAACTCCTGTTAGGCTCTTTACAAGAACTCTACATGGGGTTGCCTTTGAAGATGACTCAGAAATTTAAACTAGTGCTGCTGAGGCTGTATATCTTATAGTACATGTGTCAAACACAAGGCCCATGGGCCAAATCCAGCCCGCCAGCCCACTTCATATGGCCCTCACACCTCTCCTGCAGCTGCGGCTGGGGAGCAGAAAATGGCATGCTTTGAATATACTGACCAATTCTCTGTCGCTTTACAGAGGTATAGGGACCATAAGCTACGATCAAATAGCCCCCAGAATGTCCAAGAAAAGAAAAGTTGAAACAGAGGGAGGGCAATTTAAAAACCAGTAATAATTGAATGCAGAGGCAATTATTTAATTTGATAAAAGAGTATATATTTATATAGCCTTACAGATACAATTGGCCCTTTGAGGGCAACCATAATGCTGATGAAGCCCAAGATGAAATTGAGTTCGACACCCCTGTCTTGTAGCAATTGCATATGGGCACATGGTTACTACTTCCCTTCCTTGGGAAGCTAGGCTGGCCCCCTCCTTGCTCTCTTTTCATAGGCAGGGGGGAAAACATTCTTGTTTAAGCAGGGTTTTAGTATGTAAGGAAAAGAGGGTTTTAATTTATCAATACTTTTTTTTAGGTTTTTAACAATTTTATATTTAAAAAAAATGTTTTTAATTGTTTTAAATGTTTTATTAAAATTTTTAACTTTTTTGAAAGTCATCTTGGATCCCACTCTGGGAGAAAGGCAACATATGAATATAATAAATAAACAAACACTGTGTTTCCAGGCCTAATTTAAAGTTCTGTTTCTGACCTTTGAAACCCTCTTTTCCTAGTCTAAGGCCTGGTTGTTTGAAGAACTGTGTTTCTTCCTATGAACCAGCTCTTGCCTTGAGATCAGCATCCACAGTCTTGCTTGCTGGCTCACTGGACACTGGAACTAGGGACATGGCCTTTTTAGTGTTGGCCCCACTCTAGGAGAGACTCTTTCAGGGAGAAAAACTCACCCTCACCCAACCTGGGCATTTCAGTCTTGGCATTCAAATAGTTGTTCTGAATAATTTTTAATTAATGTGATTTTATTGGGCATGCTGTTCATTGATTTTTTTTTGGAGGGGGGGAAATCATTTTCCTCTATCTGAATTATGTTTAAGATTACTGTTTGTGTATTTTCTAAATATCAACATTTTCAGTATAACGTTTGTTATTATAATTTGATGTTAATGTTGTTTTCTGCCTTGACCTTGCCTTAGAAGTAGACCAATAAATATTTTATATATATAAAAAGGTGGTATGAGCTTACCAGTTCTGCTCAGAAACTCAGCACAAATCTTTCAGAACTGACAGCACTGAAATCTTTATTGAATGACCCCGATGGACGCAAGTATTGATTATAAAAATGCATATTAATTTTCTGCCTCAACCTGTCATATCTACAACTTTCCCTTAGTGTTATTCAGTCAGCCTTATTTTAACACATATAACAAGTCAGGTTTTGAAGAATGGATTTCTGAAAGCCAAGAGACGTCATTAGTATTCTCCATTAAAAATAGTTATATTTGAAAAAGTTAATGAAATTGCAAGACAACATGGTAGAGAACAAAATCTCATCAGTGTTGAATGCATTCTTTGTTTAAAAAAAAAAAATCTAGAGCCAACACAAGTTTCTCCAGGTATTTTGGTCTACAACTTCATTTAGTTCCAGCATGCTCCTACAGGCAGGGCAAAAGTATCAGGAGATTGCAGTATTTGCTACTGTGGTTCTTTTTAAAATATCAAAATGATGTTTCTGGTGCCCAGGACTATTTTCCAGCAATTCCTGGTACCAGTTGCAACATTTTATTCTTACCCTATAATAATACTAAGACACATCAGAACAACATATACTCTTCTTTTCTCTTCTCTTCTCTTCTCTTCTCTTTGATTTTTATAGGGCTATAGTGATAAACTCTAGAATTTTTAAAGAAAAAAATCAGAGAAACAAAAATTGCTGTTCAAACTACAGGACCATCTCAGCAAACCATGCTCCAGTTTGTTTTTTTAAAAACTAACTTTGGAAGAGTTCTAATTCAGTTTTTTTTAAAAAAACTGCTACAAATAGCTCCTAAAAAATGGAAAAAGTGGACTTGTGGTTTGTAACAACCAGCAAAATTCAGCAGAAGCCAAGGGGCTATCCTGTGAAAACGTAATGCTTCTTCTACATCGTGAGAACACATGCAATCTGGAAAAGCTCAGAGATTATGAGAGTTGTAATATAAAGCAGCATGGCATAGTGGTTTGAGCATTGGACTACAACTCTGGAGATCAGGGTTTGAATCCCCATTCAGCCATGAAAACTCACTTGGTGACCTTGAGCAAGTCATACTCTCTCAGCCTCAGAGGAAAGCAAAGGCAAACTCCTCCTCCCAAACAAATCTTGCCAAGAGAACCCTGTAATAGGTTTGCCATAAGTGGGAAACATCTGGAAGGCACACAAGAAAAGTCTAAAGCAAAAGGAGGAACCCACATTAGGGAAAACTCAGAATGATCCACACTGGAATACGATGGTGGGCAAATACCCAGAAATCCAAGAAAGTTTGAAAACATGGTAAACGTTTCAATACAGCTTTTAAAAACAAATGGCTTTTGGTGTGCAGGTGAAATAAATTGTGTCAGTAACCCATTGTTATATCCCAAGCATCGGCCATTTCCACACTAGACTGTCACAGTGCTATTATTCCACTTTCAACATCCCATGGAATCTGGGGTTTACGGTTTAGGGAGGGGACTCTGAGGCCCCTTCCTAAACCGCAAACCCCAGGATTTCATAGGATTTGAAAGTGGAATAATAGCACTGTAACAGTCTAGTGTGGAAATGCCTAACAGTTGTGTGTGACAATTGTGTGACCACATACCATCAAATTTTTAACTGCTGGGACAATGAACTATCTTGCAATGGGCCCTGAAAGTGTTGCGTGTATGTGTAAACACTTTCAGGGATCATTTCTATAGTGTCTGACTGGAGAGGAACATTTGAAAATAGTCTGTCCTGCAATGGAACCATCTAGTTCTCATCGAGGGATGAGGATTGTAAAGCCCTCTCACTGTTGCTGAACTTTAACTCTCCAGCAGCCCTAACCAGCAGAGCCAATGATGAGACAGATGCAGTCCAAAACCATCTGGAGGGTCACATGATTCCCACCTTTGCCTTAGATTGATAACTGATGTATTTAATATACAAAAATCATCTGGGAAGATTGGGGGACCATAAACGAATAAAGAAGTAGCTTTATTTTTGGGAAGGAAGCATCAGAGTAAGTTAGTTTGATTTCATGCTACCTTGTATGTTGTTAGAGTCCTCAGCACATTTCTCAACCCCCCCCCCCGTCCGGGCTAGGAAGAGACTGCATACCTATATTGTGCTTGGTATGTTCAGATAGGGCACAGATGGGCCTTTAACTCTGCTCTTTAAATGGTGACCCCATTATCGCTTTCATCTCTTCTCAATTCTCTTCCACTCCTGACATCTGATAGCATTGCTGTTCCTCTGCCCTGCCTAGATTAGCAATATTGTCTTGGAAAAATAAAACCCACAAAGTGCAAATCCACCCCCACACCCTGAATATACAATTGATGCCACCCACTCTGCCAACTCCATCAGAGAAGCCAACATGTGCTGCAGCCAGCAAAAAGAGAAGGGATTGTGTTCTTTGAAGGAGAGGGACAGGCTTCACTCCCAATGCATGGCCACCCCTGTGCACACCTTTCCCTTCACATTATGACCCCCAATATCTTCTTTATTAAATGAAAAGGGTCTGCTCCCGGGGGGGGGTCTATACATGAGGGAAATGCACTAAAAACTTCATCTGGACACTATTCAAGAGGTTGCAGAAGGAAGCACTCCACACTCAGACCACAGAATCTCTCATCTTCCCAGCTCAGGCTTTATCTAAGAACAGCCTACGCCCTCGCAAATACTCAGCAGTGATGATGAAGAAACTACTTAATACTCAACAGTGGCAGATTCTTTATTCCTTCCCTCCCTCACTGGCCTGTCGTTCTTTTGCTCTGCTTTGACTGCTTCTTGCTCAGAGGCAACAATTCACCAGGTTAGCATTCCACAGTCCCAGAGTCCCCCTGGGTTTGTTAAGGCTCTCTTCAGCACCAAGGTAACAAGACAAAAGATTTAGGATTGTAGCCTATTGCACATGCTGTTGCTTGTGAACAGCTGCTAAAAAAGTGGTGCAGGCATCCTTTTTTCCCCTCCGTTCCTCTGCCATGAACAATAGCCACTGCCTATCTAGAGGCAGGTGCTGGCATTTGGGTGCTATACAATCATACTAACAGCATCTTCTCTTACCCTTAAACAGTTTGTATGTGGAGCTGTGTGGATTCTACTGTTATGCAACCACAGACAATTCATGCATGGCTTCCTGTTTAGAGTGAAAGCATGATGAGAAGAGATGATAGAAGTCATAAATCCTAGTTCTGTTCAAAACCATTTTCTAACATCATACCTTTAACTAATGCCACAGAACTGAGGCCAAGTCCAGCATATGATCATCCTCCTTTCACTGAGACAAATAGTGGCAGCTTAGATGCTCCCGTGCCATTAGGGCAGTGAATCTGCTCCCTGTTTCTGTCTGAAGGAGTAATCTTTAAAGTAGATTTAAAGGGCTGAATCTGTTTTGGAGACAGAGTTTGGCAACCTGTGTAGCTCTTAGACTGACTAAAAACCTAGGCCATTTCCGCACTAGACTATTACAGCGCTATTATTCTATTTTCAACATCCTACGGAATCATGGGCTTTGCAATTTAGGGAGGGGCCTCAAAATGTTGAAAGTGGAATAATAGTGCTATAACAGTCCAGTGCAGAAATGGCCCTAATCTACTGACATGGGAGCCACTGGAGATTAACTTGTCACTTGTTCATTTTCTTACTTGGACAACATGCTGTCATTGAGAGCAGACTGGTTAGGACACTGTTTTGTCTAGCTTCTGCTGCCACTTGAACCAGAAGCTGGTATCGAGGGGTTGGTTAGGGCAGTGTTTTCTCCTGCCTCCCGCTTCCATTGCCATTTTGCTATGAAGGGGAAAGTGCTGTTGGAATTAAGTGATGTAGGAATTAAGATCAGGAGTCTGATCTCCCTTTAAGTTTTTTAAAACAGGGTCATTCAACTCTACTAACCTGTAGCTAAGCAACTGTTAGCAGGTAGGTGGGTTCTTGGGGGAACTGAAGCAGAGCCTTTAGAATTTCCAAGCAAAATCAAGGAATAATGATGAAAGTAACTTACATTAATTAATCAAGAAAATAGAATGAACGTGTAGATATACTTAGGGCCTTTCTGCCCTACACTGTTATAGTGCTATTATTCCACTTTCAACTTCCTGTGGAATTTTGGGATTTGTAGTTTACTGAGGCTAGACCTCTTTGGCTGAGAATTCTGAGTGACCCTCCCGAAACTACAGACCCTAGGATTCCATAGGATGTTGAAAGCGGAATAATAACACTATAACAGTCTAGTGCAAAAAGGTCCTTAAAACTTCAGTCTTGCAGTTAGTTCTGAGCAGAGTGGAGACACTGAATCAGTTGGATTTACCTACACATTGACTCCCCATTCAACAGTTGATTCAGTGGGTCTACTCTAGTTGGAAGTAACCAATTCTAGTCAAAGTGTGACTGCATTTATTTATTTACTGCACTTTGCTTGAGGCAGTATTTCCAAATTGTGCTTGTGTTCTGTTCAAATATACATTGCCTATATATATTGATATTAATTGATATTAAATATGAAGAAATACAGCACAGACTTGTTCAGTATTGTACTACTGATGTTTTCTCTTGTAGAGGGGAAGGCTTGGAGTCTGGTAAGGTAAATGCCAGGCAGCTTAGGTCCCAGGAATTCCAGTGTATTGGTCTCATTTTTCTCTTTTTCAGTTTTATATTCTAGCATTGTATAAGGAACCGTACACATGGTGGGGGGATGACAGGGCCCAGCGGCATTGGGGTAAGGAACACGATGACAGCAACATCTTACTTTACCCAAGACTCCTCTTTACAGCTGGAGCTAACCTTTTTTATATGGTAACATTGTGAGAAGGGCATCACCAGGGTCTAAGTGAAGCCATATGACCTGATACCTGCTCAGGGGGAAAGCAGGTAGGCCCAAATGGTGACATAGGCTCACAAGTGAGTCCTGAACGACCTAGTAAGCTTACCAGCAGCTTCCACTTTTAAACATTCAAGAAGCTTCGGCCTAAGATAAACCAGAAAAAGCTTAAAGGGCAAGGCATATAATTCTTTCTTAAAGTGAATATTATACAACTCCAGTCCATTTGGTCTTATTCTCCAAACTGATGTCATTTTCTCTCTCTCACCATGCTATGGATTCACACAGTGAGATGAGCTGCCATACAGCCAAAAGACTCCAGGTATCCCCACGGTTTCAGTGGGTTATTTCTAATCATTAATTCCCAGAAATCTGTAGCTTAAATTAAGCATACTGATTTCTGTTACACACAAAGCTGTTGAATGTCAGGTGCCATTAAGGGCAACACAGATAGAGGGCAGACCTGAATAGACACACGCTCCCTTGGCACAATTCTATGGGGATTTCTCCCGTGCAAAGATGATGAAAGGAATGATAGTGTTCTTGTGCTGCTCTATTTCAGTGAAATTGCTCAAGAAAACTTGCCAGTGCACTGATTTCATACAGGAAAGGGAGACGTGCCTTTAGATTCTCTGCTTCAGACATCAAAATATCTCAGGTCAGTCCAGGTCACACAAAGTGCCAAACCTTATTTCCTTCTAACTCTTAAGAGGCTGTGAGACAATATAGCAAAATAATTATGCCCTTCTCTGTTGGAGATGGGCTGCAGTGATTAATAAGTCAATAGGGGTTACTCTGAATGTTTTAAGAGTCCTTTTACAGGTCAAGTACAGCTATTGTAACATGTGGAGACCCTCTCATCACAAAGTCCTTTGATGTAGTGGAGATATTAGACTCCAAAGCAAGCACATGAACTTAGACAGAGTACTTGAATCAGAAATGAAAGACAATTAGATCAAATTCATTCCTGAAACCAGTTTAGCCACTAGATAATAATACCCTTGCAGTACAGTTAACATGGCTACAGCTCTTTCCACCATTGTTCTCAAGGCATTCTTCTATCTCCTGGCCTGCAGTGGCATGTGATAACATTTTATTGTTAATTGTGTTATCTTTGCCATGAAATACAACATGGTGGTGACTTTGCTAGAGCATACATACTTGCCCGATCACTAACAATAAGTGTGCTCCAGTAAGGACAAGTAGCCCAGGAATGTTCACATCTGTGTATGCAAATCCATGTGTGTGCATGCACATGCACGCGTGCGCACACACACAGACACAGACACAGCGGCTTATCATTGTGCATTTCTTGATCTCACTGGTTCATTCTCTTTTCAAAAGCTCCCATGTGGAAAGACATGTATTGTAAACCTCAGTTAATAAAGTACATGTGTTCCTAACATTATTTCTTTAACAGAAAATTGAGCAGCAGAGACAGAAATAATATGGAAAGAATAGGGATACGTTCCTACACTACAAAAAACAAGAGCACAGTGGGCCTTCCACTTTTATGAATAACTCTCCCCACACTCCCTCTCTCATTCACTTACACGGCTACCCTTCCCATTCTCTTGCCTTTTGCCCTGGCACATGTGCCTTCCCTCTCTGCTCCTGGCAAAAGGCAAGGGAATGCGGAGGGAGGCATGTTTGTACCTTCCTTCTCTGCACTTGGTGCTCCCCTCTCCCATTCCCTTGTCTTTTGCTCTGATAGGAACAAGGAAGGCATGCACCCAAGCAAAATGCAAAGGAATGGGAGGAAGAGCATAGGGGGAGGAAGGCAGGGGTGCCTTGCAAATAATCAAATTCGCAAAGATCAAACCCACAAATGTGGAGGAAGGACTGTACTTGAATGTATTTCAGCAAACTTTTCATTCAGAACTAATAATATGCACATGTGAAACTGAAACAACCAAATCAGGTAAACCTTGCTTAAGTGGGGGATGGGGGGAACCTTTCTAGAGATCACTTGAATGCTTCTTCCAAAATGTATCCAAGGATGGTTTTTTTCTTTCACCAGCTTCCACATTTCTTAGCATTTCCTTTTGGTGGCAAAACTAATATATCTATGTTTTTCAAAATATGCTGGAGGAACTGGTAAGACAGGCTTATCTGCTTTCCTCTTTTCTCTCTGGAGCCCAGGGCAAAAGTGATACTGTGAACCAGTGAATGAGAACCTAACTGTGCCCTAAGAAATCCAAGACATCTATTTGCACAGTTGTACAGTGTGACCAATACCCAGTCCAATAAGAGGCATCTCAGCCATTCTAGAACACATATTCATTGGATAACATGACTTACACATCTTCCAGCTGGTTGACTTTGCTCACTCTCACTTCCTTATGATAAGAGAAGGAAGAGGAAGGATATAAAAAGAGGAAATAAGCCCTACTACCCTCAGTACACAAAAAGAACAAATTAGCTGCTGCATTCTGGTATTTGAAAGAGGCTAGTGCTGGGTGGGTGCCCTATAATTTGCCTGATGCCACCTGTGCTTTATGTTGTGACTCACACATGAATCACTCTCTAGTTGCTAATTCACACCATCAGAATCACTGTTCCTTTCTGTTGGGTGGGTGGAAGAGAAGAGGCCAGAGTGTGTAGGAAGAGGGCTAACCAGGATGCCCTTTCCTTCAGGAATGGAAGCCAAAGGGATGCTTAGATTGCCACCTTTATGAAAAATTAGAACTACACTGGCATGGCAATTCATCACCTGTCTTCACCTACCACTTTTGTTCTGCTCTGGCACTCATCTATCCCTCTGTTATTTGGGAGAATAGTAACACCAGGGATATCTTGAAAAAGTAGCTTACAACAGCTACTCTTTCAGTTGGTTTTGTGATGCAAATGCAAAATCTGCATCAGCCAGAATGCTTTTACATTAGGAATCTCTGGTCCTCTGCTTTTTCTTTCACAGGAACAGTGTTCACAGAATACTACTCTATAAATCTCCACAGGCACTGCTTCATTGTCCAGGGATAGGTACTGTTCTATATGGGTTTTTCTTGATTTATATTTTAAATCTTTTTGTCCTTTACTCAGAGAAGATTTGCATAATAGGGGGCACATGAGTTGCATACCTTACGGTCCTCGGAATCCCACCTCTGGAAAGCTGAATTGTACAGAAGGCATGTATGCACGCCTTCCTTGCACAACAGAATCATGGACACTGGATTTACAAGACTCTGGAGCTTCTAGTAAATTGTGCTTTCCCAGTATTCTGCAACAACTTTGGTGGGATCTGAAAAGTATGGTTCTATTAAGCCAATGTGCCCTTCCTAGCAGATCACCTTCTTTCTGACTTTCCTCATCATATATGATTAACCTCCTACTCCTTTGCCACTGCTATTGTTCTTTTTAGCATGCTTTCTAGACCGTTAATACTTGTATGACTGTGGTGACAATAACTGAGGACTACCGTACTTACCACCTAACTAGTCCTGAGTAGCAGAGCCAAGTATACAATGAAGCATAATGAAGTGCTAGGTCCTCCTTTTTTTTTAATTAAAATTTTCCCAGACCCAAGAAAAAAAATTAAACAAAACAGAAAAGTATGAAGAAGAAGAAGAAGAAGAGGAGGAGGAGGAGGAGCAGGAGGAGGAGGAGGAAGAGAAACCTACATACAGGGAAAAAATAGATAATTGACTTCTGACCTTGTTTTCAATGGCTCTATAGCTATAAATAGGATAGTGTTGCCCCATTCTCTAAGAACTAGCTCACACACTTGGGCCTTTCCTCCCTACACTGTTATAGTGCTATTATTCCCCTTTCAACATCCTGTGGAATTCTGGTGCTTGTAGTTTCCTGAGGCCAAAGGAGATCCCTGGCTGAGGATTCTAAATACCCCTCCCTAAACTGCAAACCTCAGGATTCCACAGAAAGTTGAAAGTGGAATAATAGCACTCTAACAGTGTAGTGTGGAAAGACCCTTCTTCTGCAAGCTAACTCATATTAATTCCCCAAAACCAATAGTTATTAAATAATGTTCTTTTTTCCTCAAAAAGTCTGTTAAGGGTCTCCAATCTTTTTAAAAAAAAAACAACTCTGATGCTTTTCTTTAATCATATTCAATAATTTATCAATGCCAGCTAACTCATTCTATTTTAACAGTCATTTTTCCACTGTAGGAATTTCCAGGTTCTTCCATTTTGGGACATATAACAGTCTCGCTGCCATGCTCATATATTGAAACATTCCTCAATGTTTTTTTTCCAGCTGTTCATCCATGAGGTGCTAGGTTCCTAAAGTATTCTGGGCAGAATAAAAGGGCTGCAGCTGGAAAATTATGTGATTGTTAGATGTACATTTCTTTTACTACGCAAGGAAGCACAGTTTAAATTTACTGTTTTTGCAGATCCTGCATCCAAAGCATTGCCACAGTTAGGCCTCTGCCAGGGGTTGTGTGTTCTCACAGGGCCTTCTGAAGGTGACTCTTTGCATGGATCACCACTCCCACCAACTCCACTCCCTACAGCACTTCTGTCACCCAGAAGCATAGAGTAGCCCTAGGAACACTGCCACTACAATTACAGTACCACCAGCTTGGAGGCTGAGGACAGATAACAGTGAGGGTGCAATGATTCTGGGTGGAACAAGCAGTTTATAAAGGGGGATTATCATTCTCACTGTGCCATTGCCCTCATGCCCCAAGCCACACACAACATCTCGGGGCAGCCCTTCTGAATACAGCACTCATATTACTTCTTGTGTTCTATAATTCCTGTGTTTTATTACATTATACACTATATCATTGCCAGCTACTGATAAGAAGTATTATCTTCAATATTTTTATCAACGACTTGGACGAAGGAATAGAGGGCATGCTCATCAAATTTGCAGATGACACCAAATTGGGAGTAGTTGCTAATACGCCAGAGGACAGGATTAAAATTCAAAATGACCTGGATAGATTGGAGAGCTGGGCCAAGGCTAACAAAATGAAATTCAACAGAGAGAAGTGTAAGGTCCTACACTTAGGTAGAAAAAATGGAATACAGAAATATAGGATGGGGGACATGTGGCTGGATAGCAGTATGTGTGAAAGGGATCTAGGAGTCTTCATAGACCACAAGCTGAACATGAGTCAGCAGTGTGATGCGGCAGCCAAGAAAGCCAATGCAATTCTCAGCTGCATCAATAGGAGTATGGTATCTAGATCAAGGGAGGTACTGGTACCACTCTACTCTGCTTTGGTTAGACCTCATCTTGAATACTGTGTCCAGTTCTGGGCACCCCAATTCAAGAAGGATATTGACAAGCTGGAGCAAGTCCAGAGGAGGGCGACCAAAATGGTGAGAGGTCTGGAAGCCATGCCCTATGAGGATAGACTTAGAGAGCTGGGTATGTTTAGTCTCCAGAAGAGAAGGTTGAGAGGGGACATGATAGCCATGTTTAAATATTTAAAGTGATGCCATGTAGAGGAAGGAGAGGGCTTGTTTTCTGCTGCTCCAGAGACCAGGACAAGGAGCAATGGATTCAAGCTGCAGGAAAGGAGATTCCACCTGAACCTCAGGAAGAACTTCCTGACGGTCAGAGCTATCCGGCAGTGGAATATGCTTCCTCAGAGTGTAGTGGAGTCTCCTTCCTTGGAGGTTTTTAAGCAGAGGCTAGATGGCCATCTGTCGGGAGTGCTTTGAGGGTGTTCCTGCATGGCAGGGGGTTGGACTGGATGGCCCATGTGGTCTCTTCCAACTCTACATTTCTATGATTCTATGATTCTATGATTCTCCAGTCAGGCTCAGAAATGGGGTCAGAAAAATAAAATAATCTGAAAAAAACTTAGGGAAATGGGAATTTTCTTGCAATGAAGGTCAGTTCCTTGGGCCTTCACCTCAAACATAATGCAAAACAACTGGGCAGGCTCCATATGCTGAAACTCTTCTTCAGCAAGTAGCAGTATTCTGTTGCCAAGACTGGACCATCTAGAATAGTGTTTCTTAAGCTATCTGATAGGGGATCAGCAGTTCTTTTCCCCCAAAAGACCAGAATCTGGCACCATTTTTGTGCCCATTGACTATAGCTGTTTTTCTCTCTCTCCTGGAAACTTGTTGTGGATCAGCTGCTATTATCTCATAGACTGTTACAGAGCCACAGACTTTCATGTTGAGTAGCACAATCTAGAAGACAAATTAAACTGGAAGACAGTGGAAGAAGTAATGTAAGTAGTTTCTACAAGTCAGGACTTGAGAATACTCTCAATAAGACTTGACTACCAACCACAGAGTTGCAGTGAAGCAGAAGCCTTTAAACTATAATTTCTGATCCTGGGAGGAAAGGGAGTATGATCAGAAGAAATTTTTCCTGTGGCTCCCAAAGAGCATTTATCACCTAGGGATAGACTGAGAGGAATAGTATAGTCTTAAGATGAGTAAGGGAGCTTCTCAGCTCAACATGACACTTAACTAGAGGTCATAACAGTTATATTTGGACTACAGTCCCAAGAATCCTCCAGCCACCATGGTTAATGGCCTGTCTGGGTGGGCTATCCTGAGAGTTGCAGTCTCCAGCTTAACCACCACCACCCCATACACCCCAAGCTCTGCAATAAACCATGATCCTCTGCATGATCTTTCCTCAAAAGCTGCTAAAGCTGAGGACAACTGACCTATCTGGCAACTCAAAGTGGTGATACATGGGCCAGTCCCAGTCTGTGGTGAGTTTCCGGGAATGAAAGAATCAGTGTAGCCAATGGGTCCAAACAGGGGGCCAATTCCCTGGCATATTGGGAAAAAATCCTGTGAGTCCCCCACATCAGATAGCTTCATAAGCACTGGTTCAGAGGACATGGTACACAAAACTCACATGGGTTTCCTGCAGGTGTCTTCTCTCTGGAAATTACCCCAGAAGGCCAAGCTGTTGACAGCCCCACAAGGGAATGCATTGTGATACTTCTTGGATGGCTGCTTCCCTATTCCCTTGTGATAAGTCTGCATGCTGCTCATGTTTTCAACTGGCAGGAAACAGTAGATTTCGAGAAGTTTATTCCTTAGGGACGTGATCTGAAAAGAAACTAATAAGCACTCCTCTTTTCTTGATTCTTGTCTTGAGTCATGTGTAAATTGAAATGGAAGACCTGTGTATATCTAATTTGTGCCAGCTCCATTCCTCAGGATGTGATGGATATGAAATGAGCCTGAGGCTTCTTGAACCCTGTGGAAAACAGCAATAGGTCTTCCATAAAAATGACTGTCTGTCTGAAATATAAATAATTGGTGTGTGTGTGTTAGCTGCCGTCAAGTTGGCTTCAACTTATGGCAGCCCCTATGAAGCAGAAACATCCAAGTCCCTCTGTTACCCACAGCCTTGCCCTGGCTTCTTTGATTGAGTTTACCCAACTGTAATGAAGTTTTCCTCCTGCCTCCTACTTAACTAAGCATTATAGGAAGGGGGTCAAAAAACAAGCCACCTAGCTCAGAGGCTCAAGTTTCTGCTGATATGATAGGCACGAGGAAGACAATTTAAATAGGTGGCCATGGGCTTGCATGGACCTGTGAGGACTCAGTTTAGATTCCTGGTTCGTATCAAATGTGTGAGAGAGAGATACAAGGGAATAAAGGTTCTTATTTTCTATCAAGGCTACTACTTAACACAGCTACTTGACCTTTTATAGTATTGGTACTTAAGCCAAGAGTGGGTAGAAGGCAAACCTATGAATAGATATCCAGGTGATTTGTTGTAAATGGACAAAGATTTCTGGCTTACAAAAGCAAGTCAAATTGTGCTTGTTACTTATTTCTTGGCCTCAGTTACTTATTCCTTAGCTTCCTTGCCTGTTAAATGGGAGCATTACGGTAGCTGGTTGTTGCACTGTGTAACTATTCTACCTTTTCCTCCTTAACATATTTTCTGTGGTAAGAAAAAAGAAAGAAATAGTGGTGAGAAAGCATGGGCAGGTTACCAATGGAAGACACAAATGTCTACACCCCTGTAAAATGTCATGAAGGAAGGAAGGTGAGAGTACCATTAAAAACACTCTCTGGAAGCATTCCAGGTTCTTGTGCAGTTCTACTGACCATGATGTGAGCTCTCTGTTGGAGTTCTTGAGCCTTAGGAACATAAATACAGATTTCTATTAAAAAAATTAAGTAAGGCTCATGTAGTAATTGTCTCCACTGTGCTCCCCATCCTCTAGCACCTGATTATTAGAGGATTGGGCTTCTAGTAGATCCCACAGGCTTGAAATCTGCCCTCCTCTGATCTACAGCAACATAAGGAAGCTTCATGAATTCATAATTCACCTTACTACTCGTGTCTTAGCTCACAAGCCAACTTGAGCACATCTCTGTTTTCACTGGAGTGGATACAGAGCTTAGCACATTGTGATGACACTAGAAATTCATAGGGAGAATGAATAAATTCATAGCACTGTAGGACTTCATCACAGCAGTATGTTTTCAGGTGACTCTGAAGGTGGGAAAAAGATTGGAGAAGGTGGGGGGAAATTCTAATTAATTCACCCTGGTTCATTCTCTAAAGACAAAACAGGAAGATTCCTGGATAAAACTAATGAGACCTCTCAGTAGGAGGGGTTTGCTTATTTTGTTTGGCATAGTAGGTGGCAGGGGAAAAAACTCTCTTTGAGCCTAAGGTGCCACCATTCTTCATACCAAGACAAGTATTTCTTTAACAGTAAGTTGAGGAGGCCTTGGCTTCAATGAGAGGTGTGCTGTACCAGTTTGAGGAGAGAAGGTGGCTGATTACAGTAAGGATTCAGAATGAGTAGGAAGAGCACCCTAAGCCTACAGCTATACCATAGACTTAGGCCATTTCTGCACTACACTGTTCAGTGCTCTTATTCCATTTTCAACATCCTGTAGAATTCTGGGGTTTGTAGTTTACTGAGGCCAAAGAGCTCTCTGGCTGAGAACTACAAATGCCCCTCCCTAAACTGCAAACCCCAGGATTCGATAAGATGCTGAAAGTGCAATAATAGCATCATAACAGTGTCGTGCGGAAATGGCCTTAGAACAGTTTGATGTCATGTAACTGTCAGGGATCCCCTTAGAGAATCCTGAGAGCTATAATTTGGTGAAGGGCTGAGAATTCTGCTAATGATCCTGATCCCTCTCAGAGAACTACAATTCTCAGTTCTTTAGGGGTTGGCACTGTCTTTTCCTGTACAGCTTTTGTAAGCAATTTCTGTACACTGAAGTTATCCTGAAATATTGCTGCAGATGCCTTCCTACTGCAGGCCAGACTGTCATTTATTAGAAGCAAAGCCTTCTCTGCCATGGCACCATCTTTCCCTATAAAGCCTTTGTAAGCAAATCCTCTTCTTGCTTAAACTGTTGTATTTCATTCAACATATGGATTGCAACATTCTATTCATTTCCTTGTGCTGCTGCTGTGCTGCTAATTGTCTGTGTAATTGCTCTTCATGGTAACCATTTAAAGTGATTTTTTAATTCTATGATATTGTTGTTGTGTGCCTTCAAATCATTTCCAATTTATGGTGACCCTAAGGTGAACCTATCATGGGGTTTTCTTGCCCAGATTTGTTTATTGGGGAGGTTGTGTTTGTCTGCCTCTTAGACTGAGAGAGTGTGACTTGCCCAAGGTCACCCAGGGAGTTTCTATGGGCAGGGATTTGAACTCTGGTCTCCAGAGTCATAAGTCAACACTCAAACCATTACACCACACTGGCTTTCCATGATACAGTATTGGTATATATTATTCACATTGCTGCTTGGAAGGTCTTTGGTGTAGAACCTAAATCACCATCATCATGCGTTCAAAACACTGCAGGAAGGATAGCTTAGAGGACTTATGTGAAGGGTGGGAGAGGAATTTTCACCCTCCATGGGGAACAGAATGAGTTGCTCTTTGCCCACACCCACACACCCATCCAGGCTGAGGTTGTACATTAGCAAAGGAGGGAAGGGGGAGATAGAGCATGCCTCCAACACATCACAGTGTGTGCTTGCCAGAAAGCTGGTGATCACTTCCAAGGACATGCCTTGCTTGAGTGAATCGTGAGCCCCGAGAAGCACGGCCGTTCACTGGCTGAATGTTCTGTTACCCTTGTCTTCCACAAACAGCCCCCTTTCCCACCCACGCTCCCCCTTCTATCCAGATCATACATTGGCTCTATATGGAGAAGTGGAAGGGGGAGGTATAGTATGCTTCCAGCGCTCGCTGAGTCTGCCTCAACCAATTGGCATCCGTGGTGCACCTGGTTGCCAGGCAACACAGAGGATGCAGAAAAAGAAAGTGCTCCTTCCAGTAAACAGTGAGGTAGGGATGGGGGAGGGAGAGACAGACCTAAAAATAGAGAACGCATAAAAATAGTTGATTAATACACCAGGATAGTGGGGCATCTACTGAGCAAAGTGGCTTGGGGCAGAAAAAAGAACCCTGGTTTGCAAAGGATTGGTGGAAATACATCTATGCCAGATTCTCAGCTCCTCATACAACGAGAAGATTCAACAGCTTTGAAAAGACCACATCCTTCCAGTTCCTCTTGCTTCCAAAGTGCTGCAACTTTTAGTGCCCTGTCATAGGTATGTGTGTCTAAGCACACAGATCTTGCAACTAATTAGTATGTGTAAAAGGTTCTGATTGTGTGCATGCTAACCCACTATACTATTTGTATTAAGTCAAGACACAAGACATACACTTTAATCCAGCATCTAAAGTTATTTCCAATTCTCTTCAAACAGAGACTGCCCAGTTTTTTCTTCCAATAAAAGAGCATCTTAAGAATCATAGAATCATAGGTGAAGAGCAGTTGCTTTTCATCCAGCATACAGAAAGTTACTTTTTAAAAACTGAAGGATCAAACTTTCTTTTCTTTTCTTTCTTTCTTTTTTTTTTTGCTGTCAGAATTCCTTGGGGTCACTCCAATTAAAATCTACAATTGTCTCAACATTTGGTAAAGCTTCATTTCAATATTTACAGACCTGTCCTCCTGCATTTCACCTCATTATTGAGACCACACACCTCACAACTTCCACATCAGGACCATTTTATCCCCTACTCATCCTTCCAACTCCACACTGCAACTTGCCTCTTACAATCTTGTCCGATTAAAAGATCTTCAGGTCTTCAAAATGCACACACATTTTCCCTTTTGATTGGCCTACACTAATATGGATTTCAAACTGTTTCTTCTAGTCAAACTGTTAGTGTTGTTTTTTAGTGTTCTCCATAATATTTTTCATTCCATGTTATCTTTCAGGATTCAGAGCATTTTGTACCAACCCCTAAATAATATGGGGGAAAACTTAGTCTTGGGCCATTTCTGCACTACACTATTATAATGCTATTATTCTACTTTCGACATCTTATGGAATTCTAGGGTTTACAGTTTAGGGAGAAGCATTTAGAATTCTCAGCCAGAGAGTTCTTGGGCCTGAGTAAACTATAAACCCCAGAATTCCACAGAATATGGAAAGTAGAATAAAAGCACTATAACAGTGTAGTGTGGAAAGGCCCATAGTCTATAGGAAATACTGACCATTCTACTTTGCTCTCCATGTAGGAAAAGTGCTCTGTCTGTTTGTAAATGTAATTTGGGCTGGCTGTCAAAACAGCCAGAGCTTCTGGGTTGGGAATTGAAGTTTCATTCTTTCCACAGGCTCTGTTCTCACTCCCATAGCTGTTCCTACACAGCAGAGGAACTGTGCTTCCAGAAGAGGAGCCAAAGGGAGGTTCAAAATAGGATTTGCCCCCTTAGACTGGCACAAAACTGATTTAGAGTTGCATCTCCTTTCCTGTGCACTGTTGGAAACTAGGGGTTGCTTGACAGGGGGTGGCTTAGAGTACAGTGCACACCCTCAAGTGTACAGCTGGGCTTGACACATTCTGCTTTGCACTTTCAGATAGACTTACTTGACAGTGATAGCACACAACATACAGAACAGCTGTAGGTACACAAGCAATGCTCTCGCTGCAAGATTAGGATTCTTGCAATGATAAAATACGTGTGTGTGTGTGTCTTTACAGCAACTCCATGAATTTCATAGTGTTTTCTTGGTAAAGAATACTCAGAGGTGGTTTTGCCAGTTCCTTCCTCTGAAATATAGCCTGCAGCACCTGGTATTCACTGGAAGTCCCCCTTCCAAGTACTAATCAGGGCTGGCCCTGCTTAGCCTCCAAGATCAGACAAGAACTGTTGCCTTACACTTATCGTTGTTGTTGTGTACCTCCACATTGTTTCCAACTTATAGCGACCTTAAGGAGAATCTATCACAGGATTTTCTGGCCCTGAAAGTGTGTGATGTACCCAAAGTCAGCCAGTTGGCTTACATGGCTGAGTGGGAAATTAATTTTGGTCTTCAGGGTCCATAGTCCAATGCTCAAACCATTACACCAAGCTGGATCTCATACCTCACTTCAAACATTACAGCATATACACTTTCTTCTTATACGAAGAATTATTTCTGCAGAAACAGCCCAATTCTGTATAACTTCCTCTGTGTGCTTATATGCATTTAGTCTACACTCTCAATGGCTTTGAACTCTGAATAACCAGTGCTGATTTTTCTCTGCCAATCAAATCTGAAAGAGACTCTCTTCCCTCATCTGAGTGATGACAAGGAGTGATTTAGTTTTCCCATGCCCAACGAAAACAATGAGTCAGATAGTAAACCTTAACACAGATTGGCTCTCAGATGTCATTTTGTTAATTAGTGGCAGTGATGAAATGATAATTCCAATTCAAACTGCTGTCCTCTAGTACTCTGAAAGTTCCATATAATTAAAACAAACTGAAGTTCAAAGAGGTGACTCTTCAGACTACCATTCCCAGAATCCACAGCTAGCGTGGCTCCTGTCTGTGCCAGCTGGGGGCATGTGGGAGCTGTAGTCCAAAAAGTAACTTTTCCGACTTCTGAAACCAATCCATATAAGATAACATTGTCGAGCAAGAAATGCTTTGATCCCACTGTCACTATGACAACCATGTGTTACATAAGAAGAATGTGAAATTATAAACTGCTATTCACCCTCTTGGAGCTAGGAATAGCATCAGATGAGAGACTGAGTGCTGGCTAGGACTCCTAGTCCATGATCTTGACCATTTTTGTAGAGCAGTACGTATCTCTGTGGGCATCCTCATGCTGGATGCTACTGGTGGTGGAACAATACCTTGGAAGCAGATAGCCATCTGTCATGCTCCTGCTAAAGGAGTCCTCCAGTGAGGAGGAGTTTGAGCACTCCAAAGCCTGAGGCAGGGGAAGAACTCCACAAGGACCCTTCGAGTAAAAAAGGCTGTACTGTTGGATGGGAACAGCATGTCCCTGGAATAAAATGAAGAAACAGGACCCTATCCAGTGATGTATTTAAGTCTTTTACTCCAAATCTCAAGTCAAGTCTCAAGTCTCTACCTTCAAGTCTCAAGTCCTTGAAGATACTTTCAAGTCAAGCCTCAAGTCTGGAAGCCAACTTTATACCCCAACCAAAATTCCAGAATTATTGGATAGAGTGAAATAAATTCAATTTTAATAATTTAAGCAGAGTCAGCTCTCCACATTTGCAATTTTGCTTCAGAAGTGGGGAATAGGATTTTATCATACCCCCCATTACAGAAGATTCAAAAGATTTAGAAGGAAGGATCCTTCTTCCTCAAGCCCCTTGCCTAACACATTTGCTGTTCCCCTCTGTGAAATGCACCCTGCACTCTGGGGGCGAGTCTTGGCTTTTGCTCTTAGGAAACGTTTTAGAAGGCTCCTCTGATATGAAGTGGAGACAGGCTGCTGAGCAGACCTCAAGCCCATTGCTTAACCTGTTTGCTCTTCCCCTCTGAGAAATGCACCCACACTTTGGGCTTGAGACAGATTGTCATGTGACTAACAGGGAAAAAGAAATGGAGGCATTGTTCAAAGTCGTAAGTTTTCTGGATGAATGTGTTATTACTGAACCAAGGGCAGCAAGTCAGTCATTAAAAATATACAAGTCTAGAGTCGAGTGAAGTCAGTGCATCATTTATGTCCGAGTCGAGTCTGAAGTCACTGGAGCAACTTAAGTCCGACTTGAGTTTGAGTCTATTGACTCCAGTTTACATCACTGACCCTATTCCAGTCTACAGGTGTTGTACCAAGTAATGGCACACGCTTGTATGAAGCTGCCAGGAGGTGTGTGTGGCTCCAGGAGAAGTCTCCTTGGAAGTAGAGAGGCTCCTTGGGTTAACAGCTCTGCCCAGGTGAAGGGGGCTTCCTCCAAAGGAGACTTACAATGAAACACATGCATGTGAGTGGACCTTTGGCAGCTCAGCTATTTAAAAGTATATATGTCTCCGTGGGTATCCACATATGCCTCAGTTGTGGCTCATTAAAATGGCTGAGAATGATGTCCACCCCAAGTTCCAGATCTGGTTAGCTGTTTCTGCAGACTTTGCTTCTCTTACTACCTGCTGCTGGAATGTGACTTCACTGGTTAGACTATCTCTGCCTGTTTGCTTTCTGTTCTAAAATGGACTGGTTCCAGGTAGGTGATGGTAAAGAACCAGTCCCTGTGCTAGATTCTCCCCATGGCCAAGCAGGGAGAAGCTGTCATTTGCCTGGATTGGTAGGTATGAAGAAAAGTCTACATCATACAATAGAAAGGAGCGTGTAAATTGTTCCTGGACTCCAGACTACTGATGTGGTATCACAGCACTGAAGTTTTCTCTTTGAGAAAACCAAATCCCTGAACATACCAAAGTCTGGTGCATGAATGGATGTATGGCTAAATGTGTAAGTGTGTATGTCCATATTCTTTAACAGAAAGCTAGTCTTAAATACAGCAAAGAAAATGTAAGATTGGAACTCTTCTCCCTGAAATACTCTTTTCTGCATGCAGGAAGTTTATATAAATCTACAGGCTACCTCAGTTACCTCTGACAATGAAGTTCCTTTTAACAAAATTCCTCATTGCATTGTAATAATGTTATATTCCACCTTGACTGCTTTGGCCCCATCTTGTGGAATTCTGAGGTTTGTAGCTTAGTGAGGCACTAGAGTTCTCTGGTTTAGAATTCTAAATGCCCCTCCCTAAATTGCAAATCTCAGGAGTCCTTGGAAGGTTACCATGGCAGTTAAAGTGGAATACAGAGCTATAAAAATGTAATGCAATAAGTTCTAAAGTTGTTTTATGGCAGCCACACCCAGTCCTCAGTCTAGCTGGACGTTTGTTTGTTTGCTTGTTTGTTTTCAGCATTGCTGTTCAGAGAATGGTAAATGAGGGCTAGAGAAAGACAGACATTCAGTGCTGGGTTGCAGTAATGTGATGCAGTAAACAATGCAAAAAAGCTTGAGTTCAGAAAGATGAGATTCTACTCTAGGTGATCCTTTGGTAGCTGTGTGTACTTATGTATGACAGTCAAGGTAAACAGCTACCTCCAGAATCACTCATGGAGCATGTCTGAAGAGCAAAGCAGAGAGAAAGGGGCAAAGCAGATTAGTCTGCCTTACTGGTTACCCTACCATGTTGAAAAATGATAGATCTATAAGTTTTGCCACCAAAATGGAAATCATAAGAAAAGTGGAGGCTGGTGAAAGCAAATTATCATCTCAGGATGCAGGTAATGAAAATACAGATTCTTCATTAACTGAGGTATAGCCGTAATCATACCTATACATACTCTTACATGAACATGCAATCACATGTTCTTTACCTACAAATCTTTATCTACACAACCTTTACCTACAAATCTGATCTGGGGTGACTCCCCTTGAATGCTAAATAATTGCTGATAACATTACTTTCATGTTATTAGTGAGAGTGAAACAGAATTTCCACATAGCACCTAATACAGGAATATATTATACAGCAGTTACATTTGCCAGTAGCTGCTAGTAGCTCCCATGTTGAGAGATGGTGCATCCATTCCAAATTCTGGCTACCTTTAAAGGAGCTATATGAGGTGCTACACCTATTCAGGAATAAGATTTGGCAAATCTTGGAGGGCTTCTTTACAGTCTCTTTAAAAGATGGAGTGGATACAGGGCCCGGTTAGCATGGGAGCCACCAGATGTCATTGTCTTTCCCCATTATTTCCCAAGATCTCTCTGTAATGTTTGTTCACAAGCAAATCTCACTCAGCAAAACTCCTGTTGAGCTCAGCTAGAGGATCAGTGGTAAAATGCCCACTGAGTATCTTCTTATAGTTGCCATTATGATGTCAGTGTCTTCTCCTGTGGGATTTTTTTAAATTTTTTTCATGGTGAAATAGCCTTTGCTCTTACTCTTTGACCCTGATAAGAGTCTTGCATGATCTATGCAGAGCTGTCATTACTCACGGTTCCACAAGGAAAAACAGCTTCATTTGGAGCCAGCATGGGGCCTTATACCAACAGCTGGTCCATCCTCCTTTCCAAGCTAAAAGAAGTGAGATTGGCAGGATAACAATAGGAGAAAGGGATGACTAAGATATTACCAATTACCTTGGAAACACATGCTCCCAAGTCCCTGTGCCAGAGAAGGCTGGCAACTCAAGCAGAATCACATCCATACCCCACCTCCAAACTCTCCCCTCTCTCCTGCTAAAAGAAGCATGGAAACATATTGCCCCCACACATCAAAATTCTTCATTTACAGACATATGCCAGAGATCAGATATAGTGCAAAAGTTACACAGATTTTGTACACATGCCTTGCTCTAATTTGCCCACAAATGCTAGGCTGCGAGTCCCAATATTCACACATTTGAGCAAGGACCTCAAAAAATCAGGGTATAAAAGAGACACAACCTTTAGGTATCTCCCCGCCCCTCACCTCAAATGTGCATAAGAGAGAGTGAAGTCAGGGAGACAAAGAATAGTACAGTACATGTATAGATAGCATCTTTATTCCTGGAAAAGTTGCTAGCTTCCTTTTTTTGATGAAAAAAAAGATAAAACCTAAATATGCTTTCAAAAACTGAAACTTTAAAAGAATATTTTAAAAGCAAGAATTGACAGCCTTGCATGCAGCACAAGGCATAACTTCGCAAACGCAGCTATTCTCTCAGGAAAACAGAGGTTGCTTCATTTCCATACACAGAAAAACAGAACAAGAAAGACCTGACATAAGGCTACATCTTTCACACACGCACACATACCCATCATTTATACATCCCAATGTTCTGCTGTCATTTTAATTATTTTTGACTTTTATTTCATGCTTTCATGGTCAGATGATTTTACTTTTAGTTTAAGAGAGAGGGGCTATTTTTTTTTCTTTATTGCAGAAAAAGGAACCTTTTTCTTTCCTTTTGCTTCATGTTTCTCCCTGAGGCCATTGATGATTGAAGACAGGGCTTTCTCGGTCATATCTCATTTCTGGAATGCCCCTTCAAGAGAGGCTCCTTGCCAGAGAGATACCATCTTTGTCACCTTTCAGTGCCAGGTGAAAACCTTTTATTTTCATTTACAGTGTTCATTCAGTTGTTGTGATCCAAATCCAACTGTTAGTCCCAACTAGAACAGACACATTTAATCAATGGAAGTAACATATATGTTGACTTACCATTCAGTTATTGATACAAAGGGTCTATTTTAGTTGGGTCTTGCAAATGGATTTAGGCCTATACTTTTTGTATCTTTCTAGTTTCTTCCATGATAGTGAAGGTTCTGTAGTTGTAATACATTTTGCACAGGTAATTTTTAATTGTTAGAGCCCTTGGGACTCAAAAGTAGGGTAAGAAGGTATTAAAAAAAGAAAGCTATATTCATTCATAACAACCATGGGTCCTTTCGTACTATACAAATATAGCACCATGATTCCACTTTGAATGCCACGGTTCCACCCTACTGAATCCTGGAATTTGCAGTTTAGGGAGGGATATTTGCACCAGACTACAAACTCCAGGATTCCATGAGATGCAGCCAGGACAGTCAAAGTGCAATCATGGCGCTGGATTTGTGTGCTACGCAAGGGCCTCATCTTTTTCAAGCTTGCGGCAGGAAATGAAGTGGTATCCTCTCATTTTTGTAAATGTTACTGCTCTGACTGGCCTGAATATAAAATTGACTTTGATTTTTCCAAAGCCCAGCTAAACACCTCCCAACAAAGAGTCTACCTTATTGTTTGTTTATTTAAACAACAACAACTTAAACAACCATGAAAGGTTTATGCTCACTAAGTATATAAACAAGGTGACTCAAAACAGAGGGCAGAAGGTTGGGAGAGTATACAGATTAATTAGTAGATACATCAAGTGCCCAGAATACTTAATTCTAACATCATGATTGGTAAGAGAAAAGGGTCTGGTAGGCAGGAAGGAGGGTGACACAATATAAACCAAAGCAGTTCTTTAGGGATTTGTAAAAGTCATAATCATTCATGAACTCTGATTCATTAAGCAGGATTAGAGCATTAGAGTGGACAGTTAGGGCCCTTTGGTTGCTGTGTGATAATTCTACTGGCTTGGAAAGCAACCATTTCCCTTAATATGGAGAAAAGGGTGGAAGAATTGCTGCACCGTGTCTAATAGGCTTCAAAGAACAGAATTAAACTAGAAACCTATTAATAATACATATGGAGCTACTTTGTGTATTCCACAGACACCATCTCTGCTATTCAGTCTTCCCTCTCTCTGTCTCTTCCTCCCTCCCTCCCAATCCTTCTCCTTCACTTTTATAAAGCAATCCTGTTCTCATACTGTACCAAAGGGAGGATTAGAGAATGGCTACTATACTCTAAATGTGGCCAGCTCTAAAAGGGTGAAAGAAAAACCACATACCCACACACTCACTATAAAACAGACTGAAAACACAACAGGCCCACCGCAAAGTGCTTGGAAACATCAGCTTCCCCACTCTACTATTCTGGGGCTGTTCTGGTGACACCAGTCATACGACACCGTATAAAGTGGGAGTCAGTAGATTCACAAGGAAGGACATGCCAGTAGTGTAGGAATGTGGGGGTGGGGGATTCACTCCGGGTGGCAATGTTTCTGGGGCATCCTGGCCTGTAGCCACTCCCCTGTGCTCCCTGGCCACATCCCCACATGGTAGCCCTGCCCCCACCCACCCACCCACCCACCCACCCCCCATTCCAAGCTTCGCCACTGGGACATGCCCTCAGAACACATGTCTGCTGCCAGCTTATAACACAAAAGACAACACCAAGGTACTCCCTCTCTATTAGCCCCAGTGGCACAGGCAGTAATGACTCTGCTCCTGCTAGCCTCAAGGCATCCCTATATGCAGGAGCACGAATTCCCATATCATGGTTTTGAACCACAACACATAAAGAAGAAGAAGGAGAGCCTACACAGTATAATACTCTGGTAACTCGCTGGGCTGGATGGTTTGACAGGAAGGCAAGACTTGTTTGATAAGTTGCCAAGAGAAGGGGCCAGGACACACAAGGGCCATCACAATTTCATTGCCATTGTCTTCACTTCTGCATCACTGTTATGGAGCCAGCAAAGGTTTAGAATCCCACAGAGGAGCGGCTGGGAGCATCTTGGTCATTGCTGTGGCAGCTGGGGGAGGGGGTGTGCTCTCTCATCGGGGCTAGATTATCAACACTTCACCTGGAGCAATTTCACTAGGCCCCATACTGGGGTTCAGTAGGGGTTCAGTGCTCAAGGGAAAAGGCATAGCTTGCTACCTTTTCTTCCCCAGCCACTTCCTAAATGTCCTCTTATTTCTGTTATCATCAACAATTTGTGTGTTAATTGAATAACGGAGTAAAACAGACAGCATCAGGCTGTTAGTTTCTGTGAGAATACAAGTTCACATGAATTTACACAGTAAGATATTTTTTGCTGCTAGTTATCTAACTTTATCTATTATTTCTTTGTTAATGTGTTAAATATCTATGCCATCTCATCCAGACCAGCTCACATAATTCCACAACAGGAGCCCTGTTTTTGGAAGTGCTCAAGGGCCTCGGCCTCCTTAATCTGAACACGTCCCTCATGATGTGCCCAGAGGATGGTGTGGATGGAAGAGCAACTTACAGAAAACAAAGTCCAACAGAGAGAAGAGGAAGAAACATCTAGATCCTGGATGCACAAGAGGTGTTTCCAAGGAGGTAAAAGAGAAGAACTAGGGCCCTTTTCCCATGG
Source organism: Ctenosaura bakeri (assembly GCA_948474755.1). NCBI lineage: Eukaryota > Metazoa > Chordata > Lepidosauria > Squamata > Iguanidae > Ctenosaura > Ctenosaura bakeri. Next base: position 31,638 of record CAOLHI010000540.1, on the reverse strand, counting down.
CGTTTCTTAAGCGAAAGGGCCCCTTGAGCATCGCGTAAATGTGAGGAGCGGTCTGCATGACGCACTCACATTTACGCGATGTTCAAGGGCATGATGCAAACCGCTAACGGGTTTTTTATTTTTGGCTTCAAGCCAAAAATGCCACGTGGTTGCACAATGCTGAAGGGCGTGGAGCGCACTTACCTGCCATGCACAGCCTCCTGAGCTGCGCCGGTCGCACTTCCTGCTTCAGCGCTAGCTTTCAACTCCCAGGCTGCGCTGCGGTAGGAAGGGAAGCTGCTGCGGAGCAAAACCAGCAGGAACATGAAAGCCTTCCTCCGAAGGCTTCCTGTGCAGCACCGCGCCCCACCTCCACGAAAAGGTAAGGTGTGAAAAGGGCCTAGATTGAGAAGGAGGGAAAGAGAGAGACCAACTCCCTTTGTTTTGTCATCTGGAGGCTGACTAGAGATAAAAATGAATGACAAGGAGAAAGACTGAGTTGCAAAGAGAAGCTGCTGCTGGGAAGGAAGATAAAGAATCAAAATCCAGAACGTATTTATTTGGGAGAGATGGAAAGACTGTGACCCTTTCTGCAGCACCCTGTCATCCCGCCATGGGGATGGGAGAAGGACAGGACCACGATAACACTTCTGCCATAACATCCCCACATGGCACAATTGCAGGTTAAATCACTGATAGGTTTTCTCTGTCAATGACCTGCGATTGCACCACCATCCTGCACTTATCTGTCCTGTGGAAGGGCAGGAAGTGCAATGCTGGTAATTCCTGCCCTAGCACAGCCTGGAAAGTAACCGGCTGCACTGCAAAAGGAAGCGGCATGTCTATTGTGCTTCCTTCCACAGGGAGCTGGTCTGTGTGGAGGGGAGCACTGCCATCACACTCCCTTCCCAGCAGAGCTGCTGCCAGGATCGCCATCAGACACTGCTGCAAGAAGGTCAACTGAGGAAAAGGTCTGTGTTTCCAGCCATATTAAGTCCTGTTTGAAGATAGATGCATACTGTTCTGTGGCCTAGCGGGGTAGTTGGGGCAATTATGCTTTTTTAGAAGGACCTCGTCAATCTCAGGCATATGAGAAACAATGCTAGTGTTTCTGTGGGAGATGCAGCATGCCACTTCCTCCTGGAAAAAGAAAGACATTGTACATGGTCACTAGAGGCCACTGGTGGCTTCCATGTTAGTGGAACAGGAAACCAACTCCAGATGTTAATCTGAACTTTACAGGAACTAACCAAGGAGTTGAACATTATCCCCAAAATAAGTTTGGCTCCTTGGATAGCATCTTTACAGTTCAGACTAAAACATGGAATGGCATTTTGGCTTCTAAGCTCAGATGCAACTTCTGGGACTCTGGAAAAAAGTTAATTGCTGTATAGTTTGTAGTAAGAAGTTTTATTACACACACACACACCGCTTTCTCCCTCCCTTTACAATGAAAAGAATATTCCCTGCTGAGGGGATCTCTTCCAAAGGGGCCAAGCAAAGAGGAAAGAGAGGAAAGGTCATGGAAAGAGAGACCCGTGAGAAGCACATTCTAAGCCTGGTTTGCTGGGCTGGGATTCTGTGGTGCTCGTGCAGAGAATTCTCTCCTGTAGAAAGGCCCAGAGATCTCCAAGGCTCTGCTCCCCACCCCCTGCTTTCACAGATGGCTGCCCACTTTTATCTGCAAGAGTGCTCTGCCAATTCCCGCAGGCAGCCATGCAGAAAGGCCAAGCTCCAAAGCAGATGTGGCGCTGACAGATGGAAAGCAAAGGTTTGACTTCAGAAAGAAGGGGTATATTGGACCAATGAAAGAGAGTTCTGTGCACACCCACATCTGTTTTCCTACTTCAAATACATGACTGGCACGTATATTTTCTCTTTACCAATACAAATGGCCAATCCAAAACAAAGAAAGCCCTACTAGAAAAGGGTGTGTGAGAGAGCTTTATCTGTCGCCCATCCCCTGGTCTATTTCAATTTAGTGACCTATTTCCTGCCCTCCATCATCCTATGAATTACATATTAACAAACTCTCTCAATATCTTAAGTTCCATTAGGACCACTATTCAGGATTTTTTCTCTGTGTGGGGAGATTTCAGTGTGTCATGGTAGATTCACATGGGGCCACAGGATGTGCAAGTCTTGCACACACTGGACCTCCAGCAGCATGCCTGTTGTTCCTTGCTTCCTGAGTCATAAGTCCCTCACAAAACCAGGTAGATTAGCCTTTGTGGACCAAAGTTGCCATCTAGGCTGCCATTTTAGCTTTAATGTTGACCCAAAAAGCCACTGGAAATACATGAGGTCATATTAAGCTCCAACATCCATGTCAGCACCTCAGTATAAACAATTTGTATCATTGGGTAGCTCAGTAGACTTGCTGTCCTAGCCTGCCTCACCCAGAATCCAACCACCAGCCAGTTTCTGGCCGTGTCTTCTTTCCCTGTTCCATTCAATTCTCCTCTGCTTTCTCCAGATCAGGCATGTGCCTTCGAGCACATCAAATGCATCACATCAAAATGCTTCTTGCCCTTCTGACCTTTGTTTGATGGTACGAGAACCTAACCCTGCAAGTGATCTGACTGAGACCTTGACCAAGGCCAGATGGAGGGCTTCTCCCGGATAATGGCAAGATTAAGGTGCTCCACTCAATGTGGGGGTGGTGGAAACAGTGAATCTGAAAAACGTTTGTTCCGATTACTTTGTACTGTACAACGGAGAGAGCTAGAGAGATAAATCACTCCTGAGCAACAGTTACATGCTGCACAAAACACAACAGGGGGAGTTTGCCCTTCTGCCTGCCTTGCCTGCTGTACCTGTTTATACTACCAAAACTATTTTCTCTACCCATGAAGCACTGGCTGCTTTCAAATCATTTTGACAATGAACTCCCTAAGCTCCCAAAGTGACCTTTCTTAGAGAGTAGCCATCCCACGGAGAGTCAGAAGATTTCTCTCATATCTCCAGGGCAGACAAAATATTCTGCTGACATATGAGCAATCGCATCGACCAAGCATCATCATCAACATGCAGCTGAGACACTACTCACTTCAGTTTATTGGAGAATGGCTGTCCCAAAGGATTAGGAATACATCTGAAGTCTGGAACCTGCAGACATTTTGAGAAGTAGCCTTCACCTATTTTTCTAACATGTTAGATCCTGATGAAGACATTCATTAGGCTGAACAGGAAACTGTTCTACCTGACATGATTTAGTTGCTCAACTGCAAGTCATGGTGGGCTAATTGGCCATGCAAACAAGGCTTTGTAGTCCTTGACCATTTCTAGCTCATTTTGCCCTTTTCCAGGCATGAACTAGGTCAGCTGGAAGAGGAACCTCATCTTTCTATCAGGTACTACAAGCTACGATAATAGGTAATTAAAATGCTATATAGGAAACTGCTGCATGCTCTTTTGAGACACCTGGGGTCAAAGCTCCATAGTTCAAGTGAGGAAGCCTGTAGACTCTACAAGTTCAACACTTTGAACTGTTGGGGTGGCCAACCTCAGTGAGTCTAGGGGCCAATCTCTTACCCACAGAACCTTCCTGAGGCTACACAGACTGGCACAGTGCTGCCCACCTTTGCTACAGAGGATGATGTGATAGGCACAATTAGTCCAGCACTCAAACCATTACACCATGTTGGAACAAGAACTACAGGCTGATAGAACAGAACAGAAGAAAACTACTTTGGTTCATATACAGCATAATTAACTGGGCCTTTCCACACTGCACTGTTATAGTGCTATTATTCCACTTTCAACATCCTATGGAATCCTGGGATTTTCCATTTAGGGATGGGGCTTTAGAATTCTCAGCCAGAGAACCTCTTTAGCCTCAGTAAGCTACAAACCCCAGAATTCCACAGGATTTTGAAAGTGGAATAATAGCACTATGACAATGTAGTGCAGAAATGCAACTGCTTCCTGATGGAAAGCAGGGCAGAGATTTCTTGGACATCATATTAAGCATCATATTCAGCATCACATTAAATCTGTCATGTTGGAAGGCCATGCCTCCCCATTTTTGGTTCCCTCCTCCATTAAAATAATACAAAAAGGAGATAGACATTATGCTATTACAAAAGTTAATTTTGTTGCAAGCCCTTTGATTGTTGAATCTGTAATTCTCATTAAAGAATGTCTTGTGCTAGCAGCCAGCCCAGGTTTACCACTCTCCAATTAGAGTCTTCTATCAACAGCCATGAGCAAAGTTTATAACAATTTGTTAGCCAGTTACAAATTGTTGTTTTTGCAGTCTGAGTCTGTAGTAAATTCAGAGCTATTATCGAGTAGCAAAGTCTGTACAAAGGTGAGAGTCAAGGTTTCCAGGAACACGAGTAAAGGATCCAAATGTGAGATGTGTTGCTTCCACTGATCAGATGAATTGTCTGCAATGGCTTCTTCCCATCTCTTTCCATTTTTTAATGGGCTGACAGCCCCCCTCAGCTGTTTTGGCTAATTGATACATCTTTGCTATATAAACACTCTGAGGCCCTTTCCACACGGGGTTTAAAAACGGTGTAGAGCGACCTCTGATGGAGGTCGTCTACACCGTAACGTGGATTGGGGCGGACTACTTTTGTGTAGTTCCACACCCCAATCCACGCAGGGGCAATTGGCAGTGGTGGCGCCACGTGCTTTTTGAAAACCACTTGTCTTGTGGTTTTTAAAAAGCACGGGGCGTGCAGCCCTGTGCAGCCCCGTCGCAGCACCCGGTGTGGATCTGCAGGCGCACACAAGTGCACGCCTGCAGACCGGCTGGGGGCGGGCTTCCGGCTGGCGAGCTTCTCCGGTTGGTGGAGAGCCTCTGCCAGCTGGAAGCCGCCATTTTGGACACCGCGGGATGCCGCAGGACGCCGACGCGTGTGGAACGGCGAACTTGCACTGTTCCATGTGGCGATGGACTTACCCGGCTGCAGGTAAGCTCCGTTTCAGCGTGTTTCCGGGCGTTGCTTCCTCCGCATGTGGAAAGGGCCTGAGTTTCATGGGTTCTCCCTTTTTCACCCATGCTGGCTGCAGTAAGTATTATCCCATTCATGTCTCTGGCCCTTTCTGTAGCTTACCTTTTGGTGAATCCAATCCGTGGGGATCCTGGTGTTGGCTGTCCTGGGAGGGGAACATGACAGAACCACTCCCCTCCACACCGGCTGGAAAGGAAAAAGCATGGTGGCCCCACCTCTCCCTTCCACAGCAAAGCCTGACACTTTCTCAAGCTGCATTGGGAGAGGAAGCGCAGCCATTGCATTTCCTGACCCTCTGCACAGCAGATAAGTGTGTGAGAGTGGCAGGAGGGCTGCGCAATCACAGTTCATTGATGGGAAAAACCTGTCAATGATTTACTCTGTGATTGCAATGGGTGGCCACAGGATTGTGATGGGATTGCAACAACATCATGAAGAACCGTCTTTGCAGTCCCGTCACAATCCTGTCACCATTGGGGGTTGAGAGCAGGCTGTCATGCCCTGCTTCCAGGACCTATATTCTAACTCAGAGACTGAAACAGCAGAAGCAGCTGAACAGGGCATAGGCTCTGGCTCAGAGACTGAAACAGCAGAACTTGCTGAGCAGGAGGAGACAGTACCACTACCCACCCCAGAGACAGAACAGGGGGCAGTGCCAGCCCCAGCAGGAAGCCCTGTTCCTTCTGAGATGAAGAATGACTTACCAATACCCACCTTCTCCTAGTGTAGGTGCCAAAGGGAACTCCTATGCCACTCCCAGCGAATTTATAACAAACAACAATTAATCAAGCATGAGCTGCGCTGATCTTTGAACCTATAAAAACTGAGCCATTCCCTCTAGGACTTGTCAGTGATTAACTGTTTCTCCTGCTGTGTCTCTGCCTGTTGTACTCGCTTGTTGTTCCTGTTTGTTCTTCCTTTTTTCCTGCCATGTCTCTGGCATGGGATTGTATTGACTGCCTTTGATTTCTAGATATTGCTGGGACTGGTGCTTGCTTCATAATTGTGTAAGGCTGCTTCTTTATTAGAGTAAGCTAAGTAGTTACTTTGTTGCTAGAACTGTGTGCCTCCAGTCCTTATCAGCTGCCCTTTGGCTGGCTGCCCAGACTGAATGTGGACACAAGCTGTGGAAAGGGCCTCCGTGTTGTGGCTGTTGGGAAGGGTCCTGTCTGGGTCCTGGGATGGAGGCGTGACAGCAATAGTAACACAAATCAAGATATCTATAGGCACCAGATCTCATCTGATCTTGAAAGCTAAGCAAGGTCAATCCTGATTAGTACTTGGATGGGAGACCGCCAATGCATACCAGCTGCTATAGGCTATATTTCAGAGGAAGGAACTGGCAAAACCACCTCTTTGTATTCCTTGCCTAAGAACACTCTATGAAATTCCTTGCCTAAGAACACTCTATGAAATTCATGGGGTTGCCATAAGACCAAGAATACAGTGGAGCTATGGATCACAACGAAAAGGCAGAACTACTCAACATTTATTTTGCTCCAGTTTTTTCTCAAGGTCTGCAGCAGCAGAGACCTTGACAAGGGATCTAGACTGCAGATCAAGATTGACAGGGAGGTAGTCAGGAATCATTTAGCTAACCTTTCCTCCCTGCCATTACTGGATCATTGGATGGAACTCTGGATGAAGCTCCTCCACCCTTTATTTTGGCTGAACACCCAACTTTGCTCCTCCTCCTCCTTCCCTGTGCAAAGAAAAGGGAGAGTGAATGGATGATGCTTGTAAACTTAGATGATGCTTGTAAACTGGCCTCTTAAGATTGGGAAAACCTCTGCAAAACTGGCTGAAAACATGGCTTTTCCCTCTCTCCCACATTTAGTGCCTTTGCAGGCTAGATGAGGAACCTTTGTGGGTTGGTTTAGAGCTGACACCAGGTGGTTCTGCCCTAGACCCAAGGGAGCACCTCTGAGAACACATGTTTATATTGCATTGGAACCAACTATGCTAATTAAAGATGCAGTCTACCATGCTTCTTTTTCAGCCACAAGGAGAGATCAGTTTTTGGAACAATATCTTGATGGACCACTAAGTCACAAAAGTTGTGGCTCTTCCTGTGACTCTATCTCACTTTCTTAACTTCATTAAGCTTGCATTTGAGGACAAATTTTGTCCAGTACAATTCAAGAGCTTCTCTATCTTTAATTTCATACACTTGTTTAACATTGCGCACAAACAACTAAAGCTGGATCACTCTCCAAAATGATCCTGCAGTTTCCTCCAAAGTGGCCTTGGTTAGAGACACGACCTTGGACTACATGGGTCATTAATTTGACATAAGCACTGCAGTTATAATTAGGAGGCTCTGACTAGGCTGTTGGTCATGCTTGATCACCATCCAGATAATTGGGAACTAAGGGTCAGAATATGCTATTTCCCCCTTGGTTGGCAACAAGTCTTAAATGTGACCAGAGAGCTACACTGTCTTCCCAGTACTAATAAGCTCTATACTTGCGTTAGTCAGGCAAACAAATGTATTTGACATCTTTATTACTATTATTTTAGCAGCCTTCCTAGAACTGTATTCACTTCCAGGGACAAATGCAATTAGAAGTCATTTTTTTAAACAACAACAGCAGCAATGTAAGACTAGCTATCCTCTTTCCTAAGATTGAGGAGCTAAAGTGGAATAAATATACATAACTGTCTTTAAAAAAAAATCCAGATGAAAAATGAGTATCTCTTCAGTAGATCCTGCTATACAGGCAAGTGGCTGCAACAGGCAACAAAACATGACAGCATCAAAAGGAGAATTCTATGCCTGGGGATTGTCAGGAGAACAGTGAAGTGTTTTTGGATAATCTGAGAGTTACCAAGGGAATCTAAAAAATCAAAATGCCCTAAAAATAGCTTGTTCCTTCACAACAGATTCAATGTGTATATGTCCGTGGAAATCTTTGCAGTTACTTCTTGTGTTGCATGGAAGCAAGGAGGCCCTCTGCTTCCCCAGAGCCTTCCTTATCCCACAAGGAAAAAATGAGAATGACAAACAGTAGCAAACAATAAACTGTGGATGATGAAGCCATTGTTAAGAACAAAATGCCTTGCAGCATGGGTGCATTGTCTAAGTGACAAAGCTTGCATTAATGCTGTTGAAAGCTGCTCATCCATCATGAAGTCTATGGACATTATCTCACCCTATAAACCCTGCACTTTCAAATGAATGGAGGAAAAGGGTTTTTTTGTGTGTGAGAGAGAAAGAGTGTATTCGAAGTGTAGATTTTGCCAAGGGTAGATATAGTGCTTGCTTCTCTGAGTAAATATAATGAAATTAAGTGCCTGATTTTGAAATCAGCATATAGAATTGAAGCCAACCAAGTCATCCATCTTGTGTTAAAAGTAAAAAAGTATTCAGGAAATGTTCACAAGTTCTCTCCAAAAAAGAAAAGAAGCTGCTGCCAAATCTTCAAGCTCTCCCCCCCAATAAGATTTTTAAAAATGCACAAATGAGATCTATGATTCTCACATCTTGCAAATGAGGGCTCCTATTTTCGTCAGTAGTCATAATGCTTGGTAAAAGTAAGATGAGTCGATTACTGTTAATAGGTTAACTATAGCAAAATTACAATGCCTTACTTTAGACTTCAAATAACTTGGAAAAACTCTGGAAAAAAGATCTGAGTGAATAAACAAGTGCTTTTCTGTGCACTGTCAGAAAGCAGGCTGGATGATAGGAGAAAAAAAGAAAAAAAAGAAAAGGCATTGCCTATGTTCAAAGTAGAATCTTATTCTGTACTCAGACATCCCCTGTTTTTTGAGATTTCACAACTGCCTCTTAGCCTTGGAGGTGGTGAGGCTTTTAGATTGGTGCACTAAGTGACACAGAAATTATGTCCTCTTGATGCGCATAGGCTAATCTACATGGGGCTGAACATGCATCTGAGCCCCATTTCTAGCCCTATGTTGACACTTGGCGTTTGCTGACTCCCAAGTCAATCCTCCATTTCTTCCTGCTCTCACAGGTGAAATGTGGGATAAAAAGGATTGTGTTTTAGTCTGATTCTTTCTCTTGAATTGTTTTTTGTTTTGGTCCTGTTAACACACGGTCTGTGCCCGAGTTTTGTTTCAGCTTAGAACCTGCACCAAGAGATGAGCAGGGAGCATGTTTATCTTTTGTTTTTGTTTTTCTTTCCTGCTTGGGACCATGCACACATAGGCCATTTTCGCACTGGACTGTTATAGAGCTCTGATTCCACTTTCAACATCCTATGGAATCCTGGGGTTTGCAGTTTTGGGAGGGGCCAGCCAGACCCTCCCAAAACTGCAAACCCCAGGATTCCATAGGATATTGAAAGTGGAATCATAGTGCTATAACATGCTAGTGAGGAAATGGCCTATAACTCCACCTTTTCATAACAGGTTTAATGTCTCTCTTTTTTCTTCTTCTACTACTTATGCCAAGCACTGTGAGTGCTATTTGAATTGTGATTGGTGATATGACTTGAAGGTACAGAACAATAACAATAACCATGTGTTGTAAATGCCATGTCTGGGTCAAGTACTGGCTTTGTTCAATTTGCTGCTCAGCCATGAACTTAACTAAATGTTTTTGAACACGTCACCATCTCTTGGCCTAATCTCCCTTGAATGATTGTTTTGAGGACGAAGTGGTCATTTATGCCAGCCTGAGTTCTTCAGGGAAAACAAGATAAATATATTTTTCTTATTATGGCCAATCAAGTGTCGAATATATGTCTGTTGTTTTATTCTGCACCATAATTCTGCTAATCTTCAATGTCAGTAAAGCTGAATGAGAGTTTTTAAACACACAGGCGCACACGCATGCGCGCACACACACGGGGCCTTTCCAGCCTACACTGTTATAGTGCTATTATTCCACTTTGAACATCCTGTGGAATTCTGGGGTTTGTAGTTTAATGAGGCTAAAGAGCTCTGTGGCTGAGAATTCTAAAGGTCTCTCCCTAAACTGAAAATCCCAGAATCTGATGTTGAAAGTGGAATAATAGCACTATAACAGTGTAGGGCAGAAAGGCCCTTGGAAATTAATCCTCTTGTTTCACATTTTAAAAAGGTCTCTTCCTTCTCCAGCAATGTTTCTGAAATTTAATCACAGATAGGAAGGTTAGTAGGAAAGAGTCAATGTGTTTGGTTAATCACTGATCATTTTAAAAATCTAATTCAGTAGCATCTGTGTTAGAAGAGAAATAAATGAATTAATACTTTGATGTTAAATTGCCATTTAAGTTAAAAGCCTGCATTAAAAGCATTACAAAATAAAGCTAAAACTGCCACCTGTGATTTTATTCCTTCCCTCCCTGCACCTTTGTCCTTCTCTTAAGCTTGGGAGTAAAGGAAGTAAATGTATGAATTTTTCAAAACTCCATTTCTCACCCACCTCACCCTTCTCTTACTTTCTCACTCTGCGTCCCCGCCCAACAGTCTCATCTCTGCATCCACACCTTTTTCAGTTTACTCATTCCCAGCAAAAGTCCCAGGGTTAAGAGATTCAAAGTTCAATAATCTGGGATAGATAAGGAACCAATGTGGATGTCTAGTGCAGAACACAGGAGAACTACCTCCACCTGGATGCAAAGACAACTGCCTCTTGCAAGTTGTCCTTACTATCTGTTGGTTTAAAATCTTTAAACATTGGAATAAACTAATGTATCATATTCTAATTGTGAAAGAAAATCTTTAAAAAAGATTCTTGTAGCCATTTGCCTTTGCAGTGATTTGAATCTTGTGACCTTTGCAGGGATTTGGATCTTGTAATTCCTCAATGCTTGAGGGACTAACAAGAAGAAAGAGGCAGTTATTAAACATTTCAGGCTTTAGGTAAAGAACCAGCTGGAAATGTGAAATTTGTTCACTCTTTGTTTAATTAATTAACAACTTAACTAATAACTTAATTCTAAGGCAAGTCAATTAATTTGAAATTCTAAGGCAAGTTTATTAATTAACATTTTAAAAAATTAATTATGTTTCCCCTTTTCATTTAGAAAGTTTCTAAATCCATTGATTTTGATTAGTTCTTGTTGGTGGGTTTTACAACCCTTGGTCCCTTCTGGCTCCTTGTATTCCTCATTTTCTGGCCAATAGATAGTGAATTGCCTCTTCTAAAAGCTCCCAAAAGTGGTGATTCAAGTGGTGATTTTTAAAATAGGTTGCTGTTACACACATAAACCCTCTGCAGTGTTTTTCAAAACTGGAAGTGCACTTTTGATTACTTTAAAATAAATTTTCATTTGACATTTTGGGAATTTTTTGCTGCCTCCAGAGGGTCTCAGGGGCAGAAAACTGACTCCTGGATCTGCTGCGTTTGCCAGCCAAGACTTAGCACTTGTTGCTGTGTGCTTTCAAGTTGTACCTTTCTTATGTGACTCTAAAGCAAACCTGTCGTGGAGTTTTTCCTGGCAAGATTTGTTCAGAGGAGCTTTGTCTTTGCCTTCCTCTGAGGCAGAGAGAGGGTGAATTGCTCACGGTCACACAGTGAGTTTCTGTGCTGAGCAGGCATTCAGACCCTGTTCTCCATACTCCTAGTGCAATGCTCAGTGTACTATACCACACTGATTCTTGACTTAGCACCTAAAAAAAAAGGTACCTCCACATCTATCACACAGACTATGCAAACAGTATATAGTCTTGTGGACTATATCAAGTGCACAATTCCTATAATCTCTGTTGGCTTTCAAATCAATACATTTCCAGGCTTAATTCAAAATACTCATCTTAACTTATAAAGCAGCTTGGGGCCCCAATACTTGAAGTGCACTGTCCTCTATCTTCACTCCAGTTGTACACTGAAACTGTAATCTGAGACCTTCTTTAAATTAATACTTCCGCTAAGAGATCTCAGAAAGTGGTGACAAAGGAAAGGGCCTTTTTAGTTGGGGTTCCTGCTTAGAGAATATTCTCCTAGAGGACCACCCCGGCCCTGCCATTTCATCTGTATCAGGACAAGTTACAAAATTCCTCACATATATCCCAGCAAATATTAAATATTAACCTTATGCCAAATGATTATCTCTATTTGTCCTTGGGAAAAAGTATTGATTTATATTTTCTTGTTTTTATTGTTTCTAGTTTAGGTATTTAACCTGTGAAGCTCCTAGTACCTTTGTCAGAAAAAAAAAAACAGTTTCTACAAAATGCAAGCAATAACAACAACACAGTGTAGATAAATTGCAGATCAATATGACGTAATGGAAAGCAGCACACCAAAGCATCATGCAGATAAACCCTTTCAGTTTTACTGGGGGAACCAAAAGAATAAAAATGCAGTCATTGGTTCATACAGACTGCTGATTTATATACAGCACACATTTTAACTGAGCAGAATGGAAACGTTGGAAATTCTTAAAGACAAAGAGAAATTTTGCAAATGTAGTAGTAAACGTATTCTTAAAAAAATAATAATAACAGAATGTGCAATATCTCCTGTTGTTAACTACTGCCAAGTATTGGTAATTGGAGACCTCAAAGTCACCCTGTCATTAACAACCCTGCTCAGGTCTTGCAATCTGCCTGTGGCTTCCTTGATAGAATCTATCAACCTGTAAAGGAGTCTTCCTCTTTTCCTACTGCCTTCTACCTTCCCAAGCATTATTCCCTGTTCTAGTGAATCATGTCTTCTCATTATATGTCCAAAACACAACAGTCTTAGCTTAGTCATTTTGGCTTTCAGGGAGATTTCAGGCTTGATTTGCTCTAGGATTCCTTCATTTGTCTTTTTAGCAATCCATGGTATCCACAGAACTCTTCTCCAGCACCACATTCCAAAGGAGTTGTCCTTCTATCAGCTTTTTTCAGTGTCCGGCTTTCACAACCATATATAAAAGGTGGAAATACTATGGCATTGACCATTCTAACTTTCGTATTTAATTATATATCTTTACACTTCACAATCTTGTCTAATTCCTTCATAGCTTCCCTTCCAAGTCCTAGTCTTCTTCTGATCACTTGACTGCATTCTCCATTTTGATTAATGACTGAGCCAAGGTATAGGATTTTTTTCATTATCTCATTGTCTTCACCGTCTAATTTAAAATTAAGTAAATCATCTGTGGTCATTATTTTTGTTTTCTTAATGTTCAACTGTAAACCTGCTTTTGTACTTTCTTTCTTGAGTTTCTTTAGTAGTCAATTGAAAACCATTCTGTTTCTCCATATTCTGTCCTAACAGTGGCCCTTCTCTTGAGTACTAGTTATCCATTAGGTTGTGGTAAACCATTTCTTTAAGAGCAATCCATATTTCTTCATGATCTACACAACAAAGGCTTTGCTATAATCCAGCAAACTACAGGCTCATTTTCTGCCAACATTCTTTGCCATTATCCAATGTGTGCTTGCAACATGATTCCCAGTGCCTCTTCCTCTTCTGAACTCAGCTTGGACATCTGATAGTTTCTCACTCCCTAGATGGTAAAAGTCTTTGTTGTAGAATTTTGATTTGCTTTGATTTGCTCACTTTGCTTACATGGAAGATGAATGCAATGGTCTTGTGGTACTGCAACCTCTGGTATTCCCTTTCTGGGAAACTGGAATGTATATTGAACATTTTCAGTCTGTGGTCGTTGTTTCCTTTTCCACTTTTATTGGCAGATTTTAGTTAGAATAAAAGAGCAGATTCTGTCTCTGTAGTCTGACACAACTGTATTGTCATGCCATCTGTTCTTGGTGATTTATTTCTCCCTAGTGCTTTGAGTGCAACTTCCATCTCAGTTTCTAAAATTGTGGGTTCATCTTCAAATGATTCATCCTTGAAGGAGTTTGTCATTCTGTCATCTCTTTTATATACTTCTTCAGTGTATTGTTTCCATTGTCTTTTTATTTCTTCTTGATCATGTACTGAGTTCCTCTATTGGTTGTATAGCATCTCCATTCTTGGTTCAATTCCCTTTGATTTTTCAGATCTTGTGAAAAGGTCTCTTGTTCTACCTTTTTTGTTGTCATATTCTATGTTTTGACATTGATTAATACTTCTCTTTATCCCTGCTCACAAGTTGGCGAACCATTGTGTACAGTGTTCTGGCCCTATTTCTGGCCTTTTACTTTTCGTTCTCATCTGTCCTTAAATACTTGAAAAATTTCATCTGTCATGCAGTGTGGATTTTCTTTATTTTTGGCTAGAGATATTATCTTTTTGATTTTTCCCTCGCAATGTCCTGGCTTCAGTCCAGAGTTCTTTTGGCTTCCAGTCAATTAAGTTTAATAGTGTTAATCTGTTTTTACATTATCTTTACATTCTAAAGGTATGTTCTTCGGGCTGTATTTTGGCACAAGGATTGATTTAGTCTTTGTCTTTAGCTTTACTGTCATTTTTGTCATTAGCAGTTCATGGTCCGTGCCGCAATTTGCTCCCAGTCCTATTTTTGCAGAAAGAATAGAGTTTCTTCACCTTCTGGTTCCAGTTTTATAGTTTATTGCCTTCTATAGTATATTAATATCACATATATCAATTTGTGTTAAGGCATGTAAAACTAATATGCTCAATAATAAAAAAATGGAAAAATATATATTTGGCTTCTATACTGGCCAGCAGTTCATGTTCATGTATATAATTGCCTTTCTGGTTTCCTGAAGAATGTGTCTTTTTAAATGTATATATATAATGTCAAAGTTTTTCATTAGTCACACAGATAAAATCCTTCAGGTAGTACTCTAATACCCACTTGTGTCAAGACTAAGCCCCACTGAAATCAGTGAACATACTTCTGAGTAAACATGCATGGAATTGAACTGTAAGGCTGTAATCCAATACATCATACCCACTAAGTTTTAGGTCCCATTGGATACTGTAGGACTCTCTTTCCAACTAAATTCCATATATCACAATAATAAGCATATATGGGTTTCCCCTATAATTCTTATACATGCATGTTATGTACTTTCAGGTTGCTTATCAATTTAGGTAACCCCATGGATTTCACAGGATTTTCTTAGGCAAGGAAAGTATACAATACAAGATTAACATTTGCTTTCTAGTGCAGCAATATGATCCACCATGCCAATTTTAATTTGCAAATGACATACCAACACTTTTGTTGTTGTGCCTTTAAGACCATAAGACAAACCTGTCATGGGGTTTTCTTGGCAAGATTTGTTTAGAAGAGTTTGCCATTGATATCCTTTTAGGTTGAAAGAATGTGACTTGCCATTTTAAGAGGTCACATCATCTTTATCTTGAACCTTTTAAGTTCCATTTTTTATGGCTCCCACTTTTATATTGCATGCAGACTGCAATAATTACATTTAGTCTAGAATTCTTAATTTTCTCCTCCCTAAAATGAAACATTAACTGACACACAATTCAGTCATATGAATATTTACAGTTTGATAAAACACATTAAGTGTAATTACCAAATAAGTGTACATAGAATTGAACCCTGAGGAATTAATAACTTATCACTGAAATTGACTATCCCCACAGGAGATCTCCCAAATGCTAGTATGTATGTTTATAACAAGATATCAATATATAAATTAAAAAAAAGTCTCCAGCAAGTGATTAATTTCTTTGGCTTCAATGTACTGCTATAAAATATGCATCACATGGAGTACAATATTTGATTTGTCGGTTGAATGCTTTATTAAGCTACATTAAAAAATATGCTGTCAACTGGTGAGGTTATCATTTTTTTCAAAAAACGAAAATAAAACAAAGCAATTTCATTTGTTTCAAATTGTTAGATAATCAATTTAGCATCAAAGAGAGGTGTGTAGCTTACAGTTCTGAAGAATGAAAGTTTGCAAATTGTCACATTATGTTATCACTGCAGAACTGAGCAAACTTCCTCAAGCACTTATCTCCTGATGCTTTTCCAAGGGAATTTACTGATCCTAACTGAGAAAGTGGTATATTCTGTCAAAGATTTGACTATGAAGAGACTAGTGCTCTAGGAACAGTTCATAACCACCAACTGTCAAAAAAATAGTCTGTTAGCAAAATCAGAAGATAAATAATAAGTGTTCATCATTAAACCAAAATTTACCATAAGAATGCAACAAACAAACAAGCAAGCTTGCAAAGAAGCTAGTAAAATGAGGGTTAGACAAAGCTATTGTTAGGTAGATTTATAATTGGCTCACTGGCAGAACACAAAGGGTGTTCATCAATGGCTCTTTTTCATCCTGGAAAAAAGTGATTAATGGGGTGCCACAGGGTTCTGTCCTGGGCCCAGTGCTATTCAACATCTTTATCAGTGACTTGGAATAAAGGGCATGCTCATCAAATTTGCAGATGAGACCAAATTAGGAGGGATAGCTAATACCCCAGAAGACAGGATCAGAATTCAGAATGAACTTGACACAGAGAGCTGGACCAAAGCTAACAAAACGAATCTTAACAGGGAGAAATATAGGGTACTACATTAGGAAGAAATAATGAAATGCACAGATATAGGATGGATGATACCTGGCTTGAAAACAGTACGTGTGAAAGGGATCTAGGAGTCTTAGTGGACCACAAACTAAATATGAGTCAACAATGTGATGCGGCAGTTAAAAAAGCCAATGCAATTCTGGGCTGCATCAATAAGAATATACTATCTAGGTCAAGGAAAGTAATAGTACCACCCTATTCTGATTTGGTCAGACCCTACCTGGAATATTGTGTCCAGTTCTGAGCACCACAATTCAAGAAGGATATTGACAAGCTGGAACAAGTCCAGAGGAGGATGACCAAAATGGTGAAGAGTCTGGAAACCATGTCCTATGAGCAGTGGCTTAGGGAGCTGGGTATGTTTGGCCTGATGAAAAGAAGGTGAAGAGGTGACATGATAGCCATGTTTAAATATTTGAAGGGATGTCATATTGAAGATGGAGCAAACTTGTTTTCTGCTATTCCAGAGACTAGGACACGGAGCAATAGAGTCAAATGACAGGAAAAGAAATTTCACCTAAACATCAGAAAAAACTTCCTGATGGGAAGAGCCATTCAACAGTGGAATAGTGTGGTGGAGTCACCTTCTTTGGAGGTTTTTAAACAAAGGTTGGGTGGCCATTTGCTGGGGGGTGCTTTGAGTGTGTATTCTTGCGTGGCAGGGAATTGGACTCAATGGCCATTGTCGTCTCTTCCAACTCTATGATTCTATGGATGCCCAGCTTTCATGGAAAATAGGAAAAAGCCCTGTGGGACAACTAAAGAAGCTTCAGCAAAGATCTAAGGAATTAACAGCATTGCCAGTTACAATATCACTAATAAGGAAAGCATGGAAAAGTTACTTGTTAACTACAACTCCCAGAATTTTGCAGTGGAATCTCTTGGAGTTGTAGTCCAAAAAAGTATTTTTTCCCCCAAGCTCTCCTAAGCAGCTCTCCAATGTGAATTTCAGTTTGCGTGTGTGTATTTTATCATCCACTTGAGGGCTTTTCACACTTCACCACCATGATTCCACTTGAACTGCCATGGCAACATCCTTGGGAATCCTGGGCTTTATCGTTTGGTGAGGTACTATTGCTCTCCAACTCAGAATTCTAAATACTCCTATCTAAAGTGCAGATTCCAGGATTGCATAGGATGGAACCATGGCAGTTAAAATGAAACCACAGTGCTATAATTGCACAGTGTGAAAAGGCCTTTGGTGACAGACACAAATGAAGGGAACCAAGTATGCAGCTCCAAAGAGTCAAGACAAGGAGTTCTGTATCATGCCTGTGAATTCTGTATCCTTGTGAACCTACAGGAACTAATCTAGAAATGCAGCTACCTAGGAAAGTCTAATACTGTGTGTATATGATAATTGTTCTCATTAAATGAGACAGATGTCTTAATTAGGCATTAAGGTGTTTGTGAGCAAGTGACTCTCTCAAGACCACTTAACCCATAAACATGTCAGTGGATAATTTCATTAAGAAGAATTTGTTGTTCTCTCTTGTGGTATCACAAAATAAGTGGACAGAGGCATTATGGGGGGGGGGTAAAATTTCAGCAGAAGGGACCAAAATTCAGCTAGAATTCAACAATCCACTGCTGGTTATACTCAAGGATAACTTTAAAGAAAATATTTCATGTATTTTAAAAACACTGTGATAATTTTTTGAAGCAATTCTCAGTATTGGTGGGTTCAGTCTTGATTTATTAACACTGCCTAAATTTCTGTCAACTCACTGAAATCAGTGGGACTTTAGTTAGTCATAATGAAATAATGAGGTGCAGGAGTTCCATTGATTTATATCTTATGGAGGAGAAATCAAAGCCTCCCCATGCAAAATAAACAAATAAATCTTCTTTCACAGAGTGGTATTTTGTTTGAAGTGCTGTCAGAGGAGGTGTCCAGTATTTGAAGGAATATCCAGTCCTAAACTATTTAAAGGGGGAAGAACCATCTAGGAGGGAGATGAGGGGCACTGAAATTGTCCACCATCAGTTACAACAGAGACAACCAACAAAGAGAGCACCAATTTAACTGGTCACAATCTTCCTCATTTTGGAGGAGATGCCCTGTTTAAATTATTAAAATCCTTTCTACTTTTGCATTTGTATGCATGAATGAGCATACGCAGTTTAATGCACAGTCACATCCTCTTTTTTTGTCCATTATGTGTGTGTGTGTGTGCGCGTATGAGAAAGAGAGAAAAACACACCTCTCTTTTTGTTGCTGTGTAAGCAATACTCTGGAAGGCCTAATCCTAGAAAATGGATGAATCAGAAGGAAAGGGAAGGATCTGAGAGCCAGTCTTTCTAGCCGATGTAAAGAAATGGAATAGGCCAGGCTCTCTTCAGGTCTCCACCTCAACTTTCTCTTTTTCAGACTAAGCCAGTCTTCATAATTGCAGGAAAACGTATGGGACTAACCAGACTTTGCTTACCAAACTATTCACTCATTCTGTTTTTAGACTGGGATGCCACGTAGAGGAAGGAGGGGACTTGTTTTCTGCTGCTCCAGAGACCAGGACAAGGAGCAATGGATTCAAGCTGCAGGAAAGGAGATTCCACCTGAACCTCAGGAAGAACTTCCTGACAGTCAGGGCTGTCCGGCAGTGGAATCTGCTGCCTCGGAGTGTCGTGGAGGCTCCTTCCTTGGAGGTTTTAAGCAGAGGCTGGATGGCCATCTGTCGGGAGTGCTTTGAGGGTGTTCCTGCATGGCAGGGGGTTGGACTGGATGGCCCCTGGAGGGTCTCTTCCATCTCTACATTTCTATGATTCTATGACTGTAAAGTTCAAGCTCTGCAGCACAAATTAATTTAAACTGGGGTGGGGAATTGTGCTCCTCCAGACCAATTTTGGACAAAAATGCCCATAATCCTTGGCCATTGCCTATTCTTGTTAGGGGTGATAGGAGCTATAGACCAAAGGAGGTCCATGGTTCTCTACTCCAAATTTAAACAAGGGATAGGATATGAATCATGTGGGCCTCCAAATGCTGCTGGACTGCCGCTTCCAGGAATCCTAACTACCACAGCCAAGCCCGAAGAACACTGGGAGCCGCAGTGTAACTGCACACCCACAACCATTATTAGTGCTCTCCCTAACCAAGAACGAATACTTCTCCTCTCTTGTCTTGGTTCTCTTTATAAATGAGATTTTCAAGCCCCGCCCCTTCCTGCCCCGCTCATTGGACAGAGTTCTATCCAATCACAAACCTGCGAGCCGACGCCCCTCCCCTTAGCCGACATCCCCGAGGTTTCGCCTACAGCCCTTTTTTCCCCCTGAGGCTGCAGGTTCGCCGTGTGGGCGGAGCGCAGGGGGACTGCCTCGCTTCTGTTCCCGCGCTTGAAATGCGGAGGATATGCAGGGTCCGTGGTCCGCTTTGGGAAACGGAGTCCGTGGTGGAGGATTCTGGCCAGCCCCGAGCGGCCAGCCGGCTCCACGCGGGACTCCGGAGACACCAGGCCGCGTTTCCTTGGCAACGGCAGCACGCGGGCCGGCCTGCTCCGAGCGGCGGCGGCGGCGGCGGCGGCGGCGGCAGCAGCGGCGGGAAATGGGCGCTCGTGCTGCGCAGGTGGAAGCACGCGGGGAAGGGCAGCGGGGAGCCCAGCTTTCTGGGCATGGTCGAAATATTCTGCGACCGGGCGACGCGAGTCGTCGAGAACGAGCTGGTGAAGCGGCTCCGGACCCCGAAGGACGAGGAGGAGCGGAAGCAGCGCGTGCGCGGCATCCTCGACACGATCCGGAACTGCGGCCACGTCCTGGAAGTGGCCTTCCCCATTCGCAGGGACAGCGGCAGCTGGGAAGTGATCAAGGGGTACCGGGCCCAGCACAGCCAGCACCGCCTGCCCTGCAAGGGGGGTGAGCCCGCGCCGCCCCGTGTGGAACAGTCCTCAGTTGCGGGGTTTGCGCTCTTTTTTGAAGCGAGCGGCCATGGCGTCTTAAAAGGCCTCGCAGAGCTAGGCTGCTGCGGTCCGAGGCCGTATCCGCACTACACTCCTATAGAGCTGCTATTTTATGTTCGACATCCTATGGAATCCTGGGGTTTGCAGTTTACAGAGGGGCCTTGAGAATTCTCAGCCAGAGAGCTCCTTGGCCTCAGGAAACTACAAATCCACAGGAGGTTGAGAGTGGAATAATGGCGCTATAAGAATGCTTGTGTGGAAATGGCTGTGGAATCATGGCCATTTCCGCACTACATTCTTATAGCGCTATGATTCCACTTTCAACATCCTATGGAATCCTGGGGTTGGCAGTTTCAGGAGGGGCTGGCCGGCCCCTCCCAAAACTGCAAACCCCAGGATTCCATAGGATGTTGAAAGTGGAATCATAGCGCTATAGGAGTGTAGTGTGGAAATGGCCATAGAGTTGGAAAAGACCACAAGGGCCTTCGAACCCAACTCCCTCCCATACAGGAGCACACACTCAAAGCAGACCCAGCAAATGGCCAGAATTAAGCTCAGAAAGTGGGTGTGTTAATAACAATGGCACTTCCCATTGCAAAGGCATAGGATTTTGCAGGTAGAACCTTTCATAGACTAAGTCCACGTGATGAAACATATGGCTGTGTTGTGGGATACAGATAATAGTCCAGAAATGCCACAGTTAATTTGTTTAATGTGCCACAAGACCACACATGTATTTTACATGTTTGCACGCTTTGTTGCAACAGACTAATACTGCTTTCCCTCTACAATTTTCTTTGAAAGACAGTGAATGAAATGTCTTCCCCACTGGAAACACAAATCAATCACTCACAAAAACAGGAGGCAGCAAAACCACTAGATGGAACATATACCAGAACACAGTGCAGGGCTGGTAAGCTGTACCTGGCTTTGGCAAAAGCAGTGCAGCCTTGTTTTACCTGTTATGGCATATGTGATAGCCCCTTTTTCAAACCCTGAAAATGTCCATCTTTTAAATCCAAAGCTAGACCATTTCCCTCCTAACTCCCTAGTGCTCTGACATTCCATTTTATCAATTCAATGACTCACAACTTCTACCCTTCTTAAAGGAAGCTAAGTTCTTCCTGGTGAGTGGATATTCTTTCCTTACATTATTTTTCATGTTCCTTACTTCTCTTGTTAATTGAACATTGCTTCTTAAAAAAAATTGGAAAAATGAGAGATTAAGAATGCCACATTTGCCACTGAGCTGTTCACTCACCAATTGAAGTCTAATTCATTTTAGTGTTGATTTTTGATTTTCTCTGGGAACCTATTGAGTGGAGTGTAACCCCACCACGTGGTAACATACAAGTTCTAAAGTATGTTCCAGACTTATGGCAACAGCTAGAAGGAGCTTTCTCTCTAAGGAAACTTTTTCCTAAAAAGCTGTGTTTGTTACTCATCACCAAAAGAGGTTGTAAAACCTACCTTTTTTGTCAAGCCAAACTGATTTGGTTTTTTCCCCCCGGTTGCTGTTGAATGCATACTTCTTGTTATTTATTGCATATTATTTATCATTGTGTTTTTATTTTTATTGTTGTACATTGCTAAGCGATAGCTAGGAAAGGCGCATGTAAATAAGTTTTAAACGAAGAAAGATATTTTGCAAGACCTTTCTTACCTGATTCTTTCCAGTACAGATAGCTGTTTTCTGTTTGCTTGCCTGCAAAAATGAAGAGAGAGATAATAGCAAATGTAGAATTCCTTTCAAATATGGTGTGCATCCTGCTTTTTTTCTCTTATTTGGTTAATGCTACCATCTAGTTCAGTATAAAGGCACTACTGCCTGTTGGACTTGCTTCCTAGTGTTGTGGTTCTTAGCACTGTCCAGAATTTTTGTGTGGTCAGAAAGAACCTGGCAAAAGTGAATGTCTTCACTGAAAATTAATTTTTGTCAGAAGCCATAGAAATTCAAAATATATTGGGAACAGGTTGGGCCATATGCATTACTCTCTGTCTTAATGAATCGCTCTGTCTAAATGAATCAGTCTTCATATAATATCAGATATGCCTGCCTTTAGAGGCTGGCTTGTTACATCATAAATCACACGTTAGGGTGTTGGGTTTTTTGCTAGCAGGCAAATAAATAAATAATAGACAAAATAGCAGGGAAAAGTTTGTCCACTAGTACATTTTAAAAAAAAGTTAGACCTATCTCTGTTGAGTTTTGTTGGATCATCTATCAGTATATGAGTTCCTTCTTCAGCAACCCCAGTGTTCCATAAAAAGAAGAGAGGGCATAAATAAGGCATATAATAAAGAAATCTTTGCAGCATTTAACAGCACATGGCTGCTTGTGCTATTCATTTCATTTTGCAATGACCAATGGCTGGAAAAAATAAAAGCATCTGTCTCTAGATAGCTACACAAATTACTTTTATAATGGCCTGAGCTTCTATATTAATGGGAATGCATCTTCACAGAATGATTATACTAGCCAGCAGTCTTTGTCTAAGGATGCAGATTGAGAGCTTGCCAAGAACTGTAAGCTGTTTTTTATATACGTGCTTCTCTGTGTCCATAGAACTGGAGTGGGAACGGAGGACTATAAATCAGTATAAATAAATAGATACATTTGTGTTGCACACACATTGACTATGTGCCTGCTTGTTTTTTTCTCTGCCTTCCCCCAGGGATTCGTTACAGCCCATCAGTTAGTGTTGATGAAGTAAAAGCCTTAGCTGCTTTGATGACATACAAATGTGCAGTGGTGGGTAAGTAGCATTTAGCTTTGTTCAGGTGAACTACTGGGATATCTTCTGAATGCCAGGATGTGACTCTGTTAAAATATCCCATTGCATACTTGCAGAAGGGTTTGTGTGTACTTCAGAAACATTTGTTTATACAAACTGTTATTAATATGTAATGCAGATACGTTTCAAGGAATTCTTAGAAGAAAAGAAGTAAAACAAAGGGTGTCTATACCTTTTAATAAGCTGAAGTTGGGCCCATTTGTAAACCCAATTGTTCTTTTGGAACACATTTAGAAAGCCACTGCACCTTCTGGGACCTATTTTTTTTCCTTCCATAATAGAAAAAGGCAAGAATATCACATAAACAGTTAGTTTTGATCAGATTTATACTTCATTTTTAATATAGGACTTTTTATATATATATATATACATACATATTGGTAGTAAGGGTTTGGATGGATTTAAACATGATATATATGGAATGAGGGAGGAAAACTATTTTTTTAAAAGTGGCACACTGTGCTCATCCCAGAAGCTGCTCAAAATGGCGGGGGGGGAAGAGTGCAGTTTATCTGGAGATTTGATATACGTTTGAAAAACTTTCACCTCCACTTTGAAGCACATAGAATGCATAGTGGAGTTGTCATTGTTGGGATACTTTGAATTGACAGAGTGGTGAACAGAGCATGTGAAATTGGTGAATGACTGGGATCTGAGAGAAATGTACTATCCTGCTGGTATGGGGTCCTCCAGACTGCCCAATAGCTCCATTAAATTTGAGAGCTTTCTGTTTCAGGGTTTCAGACCTTTTAATGGTTGTTTCCACTGTCTTATTCAGTCATGCCCTAAATATAATGGTTTTTTGACCCCAGTATGTTGCTCGTTGTGGTGTAGTT
Source organism: Ctenosaura bakeri (assembly GCA_948474755.1). Classification (NCBI taxonomy): domain Eukaryota; kingdom Metazoa; phylum Chordata; class Lepidosauria; order Squamata; family Iguanidae; genus Ctenosaura; species Ctenosaura bakeri. Next base: position 7,815 of record CAOLHI010000540.1, on the reverse strand, counting down.
TAGTGGTATCCCGATCTGCACATTTCTTTTCAAATATTCTTTTCTTCTACTTGAGGTGTCATTAAGTAGTGGTGTGGGCCTAGTTTTCTTCTCATCTCCCTGCTATCCCTCCTTTATGAACTCAGCACCCCCCCTTGATCCTTCCCCAGTGTCCATGTTCCCTAATTTGCACATTTAATAAGTCTAAGAAAAATACAGAAGTCCTCAGTCATCCTGATAACTGGAAGTATAATGAAGAAACAAAGATAAGCGGAAAACCTGTGACAAATGTCACACTCCCATTTCAAATGGCATCAATCTCATTAGCCAAATGTACCTTGAGAAGAACATACACATCTGTGTGACATTTATCTTGGTCTGTTTTGGAAACTCCCACTACAGGAAAAAAACAACACTGAAACCTTGCAGTGGGTTTAAAAAGCTGTTTTAATATTGAAAATTGGCAAAAATGTTGGAACAGAAAGAACATCATATGGGTATCAGGCATACGTACTGGTAACTATAGCTCTGACTCTTAACTGTTTTATGAGATCAGACTGTGTGGCCATCTAGGCCAGTGTTCTCTGACAAGCAGCAGCTTTCAAAAGTCTCAGGCTGCGGTCTTTTCCACAATCATCATCATCATTATCACCACCACCACCACCACCTCCTACTTAATCCTTATTTTAAACTAAAGATGCCAGAACTTGAAACTTGAAAGTTTGTACCAGGCTGGAAATCTGTGGAGTGAAGTAGAAGTGACACTATGACCATGATAATTTTGCTGTTGCAGTACTACAAAATACATACTGCTTCAGATTGCGGTTGCTCTTGTTATATGTGAATAGGGAACATAGCTTTTCCTTGTGATCCTGTTTCAGCTTTGGGAAGCTCTTCCTCCAAAATTATAACAAAATCCAAATATCTTCCAAACAACAGCAAGCAAGATTGTCGTATTTTGGCACACTTTTTGCTGTCAAGGAAGAGTAGGTTTCTCTTATTAACATGCAAACTAATTTTTAATATATTTTAACTTCAGGGTTTTAACCATTGCTTTAGGTCTGCTGCACAGAATTTTTGTCATCTGGTGTAGTGCAGGTATTCTGATTCTAAATCAATGTACTCTCAACAGTTCTTAGAGTAGTTATTCTCACAGAAGTCCGGTGTGGGTTACATTAGGATCAAGAAAGTAAAATAGCCAGTTGCTAACTTATATGTCTGGTGTCTTCCAGATGTTCCTTTTGGCGGGGCTAAGGCTGGTGTCACTATTGATCCAAGGAATTACTCAGTAAGTGTGTACTCTAACCTTTTCACTTTCTGGGAGATACTTACCACAGATTGCTTCAAGCTATGTTTCAGATGTTTGCTAGATAAATAATATTTCAGATGTGAGCATCTCTTAGGATAAGCCATACATTACAAAAGGGCTCTTTCAGATGGGCTCACATTGTCCCTTATGTGGAGAATTAAAGTGTGTGAAAGAAACCCTCAACAAAAACATCCACAATTTCCCATAGCAATTCTTGTGGTCATGGTGTTTACTTTTCAGTGACCACAGGCACAATATTCTGCAAAGAAGCTATGGCTGTATATATTTGAGTGACTTAGTTCAAATACTGCAAATGTCTGTATAAATTTTGCTATGGATAGTCAGAGCAGATCAAGTGGAAACTTTTTCTAATGTATAAACTAGTCTTTCATGTCAGGTAGGACTTGCCCGATTAATGTTGTCATTGTTGTTATTATTATTGACATCAGATTAACAGAAAAAGATCAGCAACTTTGTTACCTCTGGGGCTACATGTGGTACCAGATGGCTACACACACACACGTGTGCACATATTCTTCCCTCATTTCATGGGGGGGGGCTGTGGGTTGCTCAACTGTATGGTAACCCAGTTTTGGCAGCATTGATACTGATGCAAACACGCCCTTTACAGAGAGCAGGTGGACTGTAAAGGTGACGTGAGGAGAAGCAAGCATTAATTGTGAAATACAAACTGGAGAGCCCCATCTGATGAGAGCTCAGATCTTCAGAATTAGATCTGTTAAACTCTGTAGTAGCTCCTAAGGCAAAGTGACCATGGTGAAAGATCTCCATGCTCATCAGGATGCTGTATTCTGCAAAACTGCTTTTTTCTGCAAAACTACCTGGGTGCTATAAAACTATATATACGTTAGCTGTTATTATATCTGCAGCAGTCTGTAGTAACAGCTGTATGTTGATGTTCTTATACAGGAGAGTGAACTGGAGAAAATAACGAGACAATTCACGATAGAAATGGCCAAGAAGGGATTTATTGGTGAGGGCATCTTTTTTGCACTTTCTCCTTCAGAATTCTATTAAAAATGACTGGTTTACTAGCTATCCCATATGCAAAGGGAGATAGTTTTTTTTAAATTTATTATTTAAATGTTTATATTCCATTCTTCCAACATGGGATCTCAGAAGAGACTAATGTCTGCCATTGTGAAGGGCAACTAGAAGCAAGATGTTGAGGGCTGGCTAATGTGCTTGTTAAAGAATGGGAGGTATTCCCAAGATTTTATCAGAGTTTTATTATCTTGTTATTTTGTGCAAGAAAACTAGGAGAAAAAACAGACCTTGGTGTCTGGTTCAGAATTTAGGTTTCTTATAGCTTCAAAATGTATTGGAAGCATGATTTCCGGTAGCCTTGGGGGATGGGGGCACTTTGTTGCTTTGCATGTTTCTGCCTTTAACCGTGATTAAGTTACAGAAAATGACACTGCAGTTCTGTATCCAGTTACTTTAGAGTAAAACCTACTGAACTCAGTGGAACTAGTGTGGAAAAATGTGTATTTGTTCAGTTCACATAATACGTGCAGATCACATCATTCATATTATTTGCATACTTTGCATTATTGTGCATACCACGGTAGAACCTTTGAGCTCATTTCTGTTTTGCCTGTCATTTCTATATACAGATTGTCCAGCTCTATCCTAATTTTAATATCTTTAGATGGAGTATAAACAGTATAAGCCTTTATGCCACTGTAGCATAGCATCCAGGGCACATCAGAGGCATTATGGTTAATCTCTCTCTGACAACAAAATCTGAGAGAATTTTTATGGGAGTTCTGTATGAAATTTGGGGCAAGTCAATCATCACCACTAGTGAAATGTGTTTGTGAGGGTTTTTTTCTTTTCTTTTAAGCATAACGTTTCATGACAGGTACAGAATCCTTAAACTCCAAAATAACAATCTCAGTCTGACCTTGCTAAAATAAATCAACATTTTCACTGTTAATAAATAATCAGATCTTTTCTTCAATATTTAAATGTCTAAATGTAATATCCACTGCCCTTCTTTCCAAATGCAGTTTATATCCAGTAGTCCTCTCTAAAATTGCCAGTGTGGACACAAGGGCCTATTATTCCAGGCCTAGATCTCATAAACTCAGTGAATGGCACTCATGTTTCAAGAAATATGTCCTCTTTTTGTCCCTTTAAATGCCTTATTCCTTTCAGTTAATTTTTCATTTAAAGCCAGATCCCATATTTTCCTCCACCAAGCAAATATATTTATTTTTAATTCAGATTTCCAGTATTTGGCACAATGAGATAAATTTTTTATGCTTAAGATTCTTCTTTTTCTTGAAAAGGAACAATAGTGAACATCTATTGAAATATTTTATTTGTTGTTTAGTGATTTGGGTTTTGTGGTTTAGTACTTGATACCCAAAAAGCTGTTATTTTAGGACATGTGAGCCATAAATGTAATAAAGTACCTTTTTGATTGCATCCTTCCCAACTCAGGGAGAAAGTTTTTTTTATTAATATAAGATAATTTTACTGGCATTAAATGCCATTTATAAATGGCTTTATATACATTCTCCTTTAAAAAGACTGATGTTTCCTTAAATGCATCCCTGGACCATGTACTATTTCAATCTTTTTAAGTTATGTCAGTATTTAAATCAGTTTCCCATGCCAAATGTGTTGATGTGTTGAGCTTTAAGGTTGGGCTTAAAATGTGTTGAACTTTAAGGAATGGAGTGTTCAGAGTGTACAGAAAAGCTATATGTTTTTGGCTGCTAGCAGTGTCAAATGGTAAGAGGCCTGTACTCTCCCTGGTGATATATGTGTATGTCAGGTAAAACAAGCCTGCCAGAAGATGACTGTTCTAACTTATTTGAGAGAAGAAGACGACTTGATGGATCTATTGTCTTTGGCAGGTCCTGGAATTGACGTAGCTGCTCCTGATATGAGTACAGGAGAGAGGGAGATGTCCTGGATTGCTGATACTTACACAAACACTCTTGGATACAGGGTAATATTGATTCTTAATATTGATAAAAAAGAGGCTCAGTGTGTGGTTTTCTGAAAAGCAGCATCTTGCAACTTGGTCACTCTTCTTCTGCAGCATGGCTTGAAGGCAGGGTGAGAATTATGTGACTCCCTAGGTGTAGCTGAACTGCATCTCCCAGTGTTCCTTCCTACTGACTATGCCGGGAATTCAGCAGATTTCCCCACAGTTCCCACCTGTTTCAATGGATGCTTCAGACTTGGCTCTAATTAGTAAATTTTAAAATTTTAGACCTATTTGAATACTCTGACTACATGTGCTTTTGCAAGGGACATAGTTATAAGCAGTCTGAACTCTATATAGTAAATGTGAAGATGTGACCACTCTATCATCTGTTGTTTCATATGTGGAATTGTAGGATATCAACTCTCATGCTTGTGTGACGGGGAAGCCCATCAGTCAAGGAGGAATCCGAGGACGAATTTCAGCCACAGGCCGTGGAATTCTACATGGGATAGAGAACTACATCAACAACACAACATACATGGATCTCATTGGCCTCAAAACAGGCTTTTCTGGGAAAACGTTTGTGTTGCAGGTAAACATGAGATTGAGCTGCTGCAGCGTTGACACAGTCTCCTCTTTTTACAGGATTGGGAAAATTCTTTAGTGCTTCATGAGTTAAAGTTAGTAATGTCTTTTTAATTAGTGGATTATGTCTTTGCTGCTTCGGGTTTATATGATTATATAATCCTTTGGTGATTTTGTTAGTGGCTCAGCTGACAGTTTCCATGCAAATCTGAGAAAACTGGTAATGAATCTTGTTACTGTGAAGATGGCCACATTTTACTTTGGCAATTGGTTAACTGTTATAGCTGATGAATGACTACAAAAAGTGTTGAATATGGTAAATATTATGAAGCTAGTGTAATATGTTAAAATAAGACACATTCCACAGGTCAGGAATGGACGTCAGCATTACTAGTTTTCATATATGTTTATTTTATGTATGTATGTTTGCATGTATGTACTTTAAAGGGAAAGGGAATAAAAAATGTGTATAACAGCTTTTTCAGTATTCTAGTATACAGCATTATCCGATATTTCCTTTTCAGTACTTTTATGTTCAAGCAAATTGTTGTATATATTGTAATGTTGGTATGTAAAGTGTAACAAAGAATATATAGAAAAGTGGAGCAGAGAACAAATGATGTACCTTGGATCACCATAAGCCCATTGTCAAACTTGTTCACTCAGAGTTTAACTATGTTTCAACTTTGTGAAACTGTTCCTATACATTATTATACTTAGAAGAATTGCTCTGGTCATCTTTTTACATATGTAATTGAATATGGTCCTTCAAATAACCTGAAGCTGAGCGATATAGGGCTTCATAAGTCATAGCAAGCACTTGGGGACCTCACCCCTTGTTTTGAAATGGATCAGACTCCCACATGTGTGAATTGGCTTCAAAATAAGACTGCATTATGAATTCAGTGATACTGCAGCACATGTGGATTAAGGTCCTTATTAGGTTTAGGGGAGGCCAATCTAGCACCCATACATAGCTGAGGAGGTCCAGGTTGCTGCTCTTACAAGTATCCCATGTCTTTAAAGGTGCCACAGCATTCTTTTGGCTTTTTGTTGGAACATAATAACATAGTTGCCCCCCTGGACTTTGCAGAATTGTTTCTGCTGCTGGATACTGAATGATTAATTGGACAGTAGGAAATTTTTGCTTTGGGAGAAGCTCTGTTGGATATCAGCTTTCCATCAGAATGCCTATCCTTCTAATACATTTCTCTGTAGGGTTTTCAGCTGGCAACTTTCCAGTTTCCCTTCAATTTGAGAGAAATATGTTTGTCCCCTGAGCAATTTTTCCCTCAAGTTGAAAAACTTGGCTAGCCGAGCTGAGCTTGTTCAGAGAACTGTCTCTAAGTCACCTCTATTGAATTAAGTTGCTGAGCAATACCCCAAGGAATATTTCACTTACTCTAATTAACTTACCAAGAAAATTAAACTCGGAGAAGAAGCCCTCTAGGCCTCCTCTCTGTGCATTGTTTTTCCTTGTCCAATAAATCAGGTTCCATTTTTTCTTAAAAAAACCAAGGAGGGGTACAGAGCTATGAGGTATGAGCTAAACAGTGTGTGAATAGTTGCTCCAAGGGAAAGAACTCAGCTACTCTTGAGTTCTTTTCAATCTGTAATCATCTATTCTTGGCTGTTATGCCAAACTAGAATAGATTGTGTAGTATTTTTAGCTTTTGCAATCCTGAGGAAATGCTGTGTCATAGTTGTCAGGTTTTTGGTGCCCCTAAACACTTTTTCTTTAAAAGGTTCATGTGACTTTTGCATCTGATACTTTGATAAAAGTTAGGATGTGAGATGTAAGCATTGATCGTTGTTTCTGTAACATTAACAGGAGACAAATAAACATTGCCTGCTTGCAGGCAAAAGGAAACCTGTCCTGAGCAATCAGAACTGCTGTTTTTAAGTGACCAGTTTAATGAAACGCAAATAAAACCTATGGTGTTTGAATGTATATAATGTGAAACACTTCTCTTAGATACCTCTCAGGGCTCCTGCTGTAGTATAAAGGAACTTCCATTTGCTGTGCCCTGTGCACTACTATTTGGTGACCCCAGTTGCCCTGAGGTTCAAGCCAGCTGTACTTTGGCCTTTCAGCGTTAGCTTTATTTTCTAGGAAAGGTTAACAGTGCCTTCCTCAATAACAAAAGCTTTCATGTTACATAGGGAAAATGGGATTGTTGCTTATGTACAGCCAATATTCAAACATGAACCACTTTGCCTCAGTTTTCTATTCAGTTGTGTGAGTCAGAGAGCTGTTAGCACATTTGGAGTAAACCAAAGAGGACTTTGATAATGGTAAGGAAGACAAGTGGTAAGATCACTGCAACAGACGGGAAGGCAAACAAAGTAAAAGTTTGTGCCTACACTTGATTTTTTTTTTACCAAGGGTGCTGTGATTACCTTTCAGCATTTGATTACCTGGAAGAATGTTTGTCAGTGCTGTAGAGGTTGGTCTATTACAGTTTAAACCTAGCTTTATAACAAGGGTTTCCCGCCAACTGAAAATGCACCCCATGTTCCCCCATTCTGTCTTCAGGGGTTTGGCAATGTAGGTTTTCATTCCATGCGATACTTGCACCGTTATGGAGCACACTGCATATGTGTTGGGGAACAAGATGGTGCCGTCTTTAATGCTGATGGGATCGACCCCCAGGAACTACAAAACTATAAGCAGGTATGTTGAATCCCATAGGAATATATGGGTCCTATGCTGAGTGTTCATCTTTATAAGGAGTGTTGAATAAAATAGTCCAGTTTCTCCCATGAAACTTCAGCGATTAACAATAACCTAATATGTCTGTATCCTTCAATGTCACCAGCCAAACTGCTTCAGCTACAGAAAGGGCCATTTGATATTATAAGGAAACATTTTTCTATTTGTGCTCTTTGGATATCAGGCTAAGCAAGCTGAAATGTCTTTCTTATTCCAGGAACATGGTACCATTGTTGGCTTTCCAAAGGCCAAGAAACTTGATGG